>CM060247.1:18475514-19190514 GCA_030684275.1 Acipenser oxyrinchus oxyrinchus | reverse complement strand
TAACCACAGTTCTTCTGTGGATTTAGGCAGCCTCAGTTGCTTCTCTCTCTTCATGTAATCCCAGACAGACTCGATGATGTTGAGATCAGGGCTCTGTGGGGCCATACCATCACTTCCAGGACTCCTTGTTCTTCTTTACGCTGAAGATAGTTCTTAATGACTTTCGCTGTATGTTTGGGGTCGTTGCCATGCTGCAGAATAAATTTGGGGCCAATCAGATGCCTCCCTGATGGTATTGCATGATGGATAAGTATCTGCCTGTACTTCTCAGCATTGAGGAGACCATTAATTCTGACCAAATCCCCAACTCCATTTGCAGAAATGCAGCCCCAAACTTGCAAGGAACCTCCACCATGCTTCACTGTTGCCTGTAGACACTCATTCGTGTACGCTGTCCAGCCCTTCGGCGAACAAACTGCCTTCTACTACAGCCAAATATTTCAAATTTTGACTCATCAGTCCAGAGCACCTGCTGCCATTTTTCTGCACCCCAGTTCCTGTGTTTTCGTGCATAGTTGAGTCGCTTGGCCTTGTTTCCACGTCGGAGGTATGGCTTTTTGGCCGCAAGTCTTCCATGAAGGCCACTTCTGACCAGACTTCTCCGGACAGTAGATGGGTGTACCAGGGTCCCACTGTTTTCTGCCAGTTCTGAGCTGATGGCACTGCTGGACATCTTCCAATTGCGAAGGGAAGTAAGCATGATGTGTCTTTCATCTGCTGCAGTAAGTTTCCTTGGCCGACCACTGCGTCTACGGTCCTCAACATGCCCGTTTCTTTGTGCTTCTTCAAAAGAGCTTGGACAGCACATCTGGAAACCTCTGTCTGCCTTGAAATTTCTGACTGGGAGAGACCTTGCTGATGCAGTATAACTACCTTGTGTCTTGTTGCTGTGCTCAGTCTTGCCATGGTGTATGACTTTTGACAGTAAACTGTCTTCAGCAAGTTTGGCTGTTCCTCACCCAGTTTTATTCCTCCTACACAGCTGTTTCTGTTTCAGTTAATGATTGTGTTTCAACCTACATATTGAATTGATGATCATTAGCACCTGTTTGGTATAATTGTTTAATCATACACCTGACTATATGCCTACAGAATCCCTGACTTTGTGCAAGTGTACCTAAAAGAATTGATGCTGTTTTGAAGGCAAAGGGTGGTCACACCAAATATTGATTTGATGTAGATTTTTCTTCTGTTCACTCACTTTGCATTTAGTTAATTGATAAATATAAACTATTAACATGTCTATTTTTGAAAGCATTCTTACTTTACAGCATTTTTTTCACACCTGCCTAAAACTTTTGCACAGTACTGTATATAATGTATGTTAAAAAACTTAATAAATACAGCTACAGGGAATAGGTAGATGCACGGTAAAAACTCTATGGTGTACAGTTCATATCACGAATTAGGTTTCTTTGTAATGTGTCGTGGCAAACAGGCAAAAAGCATGCTCTGATTGGCTGAAAGATCCTCAGCAGCCTATACTATACAGCATGCAAATTGTATATCCAAGCTGTATGGTGGAGAGGGTCGTAGGCAAGTCAGACTTTAGAGTTTTACAGACATCCAGAGATCCGATTTAACCTCTCATACTTGCAAATACACTGCACAAGTCTCATTTTGTAAAGGAATTAGGTCTGATACAATAACAAATTGTTTTCCGTTTTAGTATTGTGCAATTGGTACGATACTGCATGGCACACAGTAGGTTGAATGTGTAAAAAACGCATTCTGGATAAAATCATTATCGGTGCATTAGATATCTTGTTACAAAATATTAAATAAATAAAGTGTTTTTACCATTTACCTTTTCAGAGGCTTTGGGTGTGTCGTCTGGTTTCTCATACTTCACTAACCAGTTGTCACTGCCTCGGTCTAGAAAAATACAAACAAGGACAGGAAGTTATTTTACATTTGAAAACAAACAAAATAAAATCACTCCATAAAAGACAAATGATAACAACGTCAGCAACGTGCAAGAAACATAAAAACTGTAATGTAGTTATTTCATGAATATAGAGCAACATGGATCATTCCATGACAAGCAGAGCAAAATGCATGAAGATGATGGCTCCAGATTAATTAAAAAAAACTTGAAATAGGAGTTTACATTTAAAAATCAAAAACCTTAGAAAAAACTTCAAGATTTCCATTACATGAGAGTAGATGTTAAAACTTCATGCTGATTTGAACTTGGCTCTCGCCAAGATAAGCGCCAACTAAGACGTAGCTTCACAGTAAACTAATGTGATCCATATGCGTCTCCATCCATTTGCGCTTCCTTCCATATGATGATGTAGATATCCTTCTGTCTGGTGTTGATGGCTGAAGTGTAATGCTGGCTCCAGGGATCAGCTTATTGCTTCCCTAGCGCATCAGCACACACAATGGCTGCGATGCTGGCTCCGGGGATCAACCATAGTGCGGTCTCCCCAGCGCATCAGCATGACAACCGTCTGGATTGAGCTAAGTAGGGTACATCTCTGGGGTCTTCAAGTAGGCACCTTCCATCCTCGGTGTTTCGTCGACTAGCCCACGACACCTCAAGAGGGCTCGACGGTGATTCTGGCGTCCCAGCATCACCCCCCTCCGTCCCCCACTCAACTCAGCCCAGCTTACTTACCTGTACATCAGCGTTTCTTTCTTTCTATTGTGCTTGAGATCCCCAGCCAGAATCTTTCCGTCTCAACCACAGCCAGTTGCTGCTCCTCTCTGCTGCTTCAGATAAGTTCTTCACTGTGCGACGCAACTCTTGGCCATTGAATCCAACATCTCTGAGAAACCGGGTTGTAGAGTGTGCCACAAATCCTCGACAACCCACTTCCACTGGGTAAACCCAGACTCTCCATCCTCGCTGTTATTCTTGAATTCTTTGTGTAGCTTGCATACTTGCCAGATCAAATGGGACTTTCAAATATAGGCTACACGTACTGTATCCCAAACATTAGCAAACTTTTTTTTCTTTCTTTTGGACTGTTTCCAATCTATAGTCTGTAAAATAATTTTTTTAAATCAATACTGTGTGCTTAAATACAGACTGCCCTTTAAATATTTTGCAAATATAGACATCAGAAAGAAGTGTGGCTGTCATTGCGGTTACCTAACAGGCTATGGTACTTACAAATGTTATTCTGCAGTGTTGCCACAGTACAAGCTGTATATACTGGGTTATGATGCCTGCTTGTGATACTAAGAGTGTAAGAGTTAATCAATAGAGTGTAAGATTTCATTTTGCGGTTTTTCTTCTTAACCGCAAATATACTCTACACAGACCTTCTATTACCAATTCCAAGTCCATTGATGTGTTATGTGCTGGAGTTAAGAGAGAAAACGGGAACTATTTAAACTAACTAAACACATAGTTATGTTAAAACTACTCTGTCTGGGACCACGGGGTTAAAAAAACAGTAGGATTACTATAGAACTAAAGAGTTAATGTAGATCCACCAATCAATGTAATGCTACTCCCGGTCTGACATTAACATTGAAAACAGACTTATTCAGTTCAATTCTACAATCAAGAGAGTCTTAAATGCAACAAGCTAATAACAAGTTAAGACATTGATATTAAAATGCTTACAACATAAAGCTGGACAAACCATATATTTATATTCAGAGCACTTTAATACTTAACATGAGGTTGCAAAATTATAAAAATATGGTGGCTCATTTTAAAATTCCAAAACTTCAAAAACACACAATCAAGAGAAGGTAAAACTCAGAAGGTGAAACTAAAGTCAAATAGACAAAATGTTTTGTCTCGTCCCTTCACGTCAATGATTCTACTTGTACTATGCTGCCACTATGTGGCAACAAAACGTCATGGCACTTGAACTAAATGTGCCTGATGTGTATTTAAACAGTGATGTGGTAAAAACCAAAACAAATATAATACACACACACAAATATAATACATTTCTTCAACCAGGGTTTTTCATGGTAAAATTTGCCATCACAACAGAATTGAAGTATCCAGTGCCAATTAGGCTAGTAGTCAGGGGGCAATCTGAAATGTCAGCTGTATCCGATGGGAGTAAAACTTTATCTGGCACCAAAATCTAATTGCATTCATTGCTGAAAATCAAAGACCTTTACAGTACTTTGTCTTTGGAGCCCTCTCCATAAAGTATTGTTGTTGAATGGAAGAATATTACATTTTATGTATTAAATACTAAACTTTTTTTTTTCTCTGAATTGAAGACTAAAATATGGAAATTCAACAAGATTGACTTCAGGACTGCCAAATATCTAGAACAGAAACAATAATAAATTAGAATTAAGAACAGCCATCATTGGATAATGAACTCAAAAAAATGGAAATTCAGGGGGTATAGTATTCCTTTAAATGTTTTAATTAACTGCAAAACCATAAGTTACACTGACTATATTAACATGTCTATTTTAGACTAATGGTAACCATAACAACAGGCTCTTCCTTCAGCCATAGTTGTCATTATCTGCAACAGCACAGATGGAAGTAAGACTCCTATTGCATACTGTAGCAATTTCACCCATTCCAGGTTTTACTACGAGCTTGATTAGCCACAATGTAAAAGGTAACAAGCGCAGGCGTGTCAAACTCATAGTAAAACCAGGAATGGAGCAAACTGCTATGCAATGGGAGTGATCGTATGGCAGATATGAAAAGTTTCTTATACATGAGAACAACTTAAATACTTAAAAATTACAGGGAGTCGTATTGGTCCAGAAAAGAAACAGTGGTGAAGTCGATATCTTTTACTGGACCAAAATAGAAACAGAGGATGAACATTCTGTAGATTGGTTGTTCATGGCTATCCTCAGGAGTGAAATAACCACAGCACTCTATGAACATACATGGAATATTCTGTTTGGAAAGAAATTATATTTACTTTAAGAGCTGAATTTAGAGAATTACTTTCCTTCAATCAAGCCCTGCATTGTTAGCAACGCGGTGTCATTTGGAACAGTGCGATTCACCCAGTCATTCTGTCACTGGATTTAAATGAATAAAACAGAGATTCAGTAAGAAATATTCTCTCAGGACCACTGAATAGGAAAAACGTTTTTGATGCTAGATATCTCAACGCTTGTTATAGAATTAAAAAATATTAGGGCTGTCAATTAAAATCGCAGTTAACTTCTGTGATTAACGCGTACATTTTTTTGGGAGATTATTTTTAACACACGTTAAAATCGCACTCCCCTGTCTTGTTCCTCTTATCATACCGTAATTAATTTCCTGCAGCACCATTTTAATACACTCGATTGCATGCCAGGATTGAATGAGTGTAGTCATCATTTGAATACAAAATTAGTCACGGAATCACATTAGGTAACAAAGCACTCAAACTGAAGGACTTGTGAAGGGGAAGTTTATTTAAAAAAACAAAAACAAAAAAAAACAAAAAAAAAACACAACACTGACGGTTTATTATCTACAGTTACTTGTATCTACTGTCAAAGTGAGTTCCAGTATCACAGAAGTGCATATAGTCTGCTGTACCACCTGCATGCTAAACTTGCTTTCACTTCTCAAAATATACGTTCTAGTAGTAGTTCTGCTACAGACAACAATACAACAAATGAAACCCGTCAGTTTCAACATAGTACTCTTTTAGAAATTCAGGATCGTTGCAAACCCAGGAATCAAGCCAAGTACGATACTATAACCAGTGCTGTTGCAAAATCGATAGCTACTGACTGCAGACCCGTTAACATTGTAGCTTTGTTTTATTTCAATAACCACATTTATTTTAAAAGAGATTCATTATCATTATGGAGGATATAACAGTCACTGAATGTTTTGTTTAGGCAATTTTAAGTTATTAATAAAAGAGAATTTTAAATTCTTATTATTTAAAAAACATCAGTTTGAGTAACTGGAAACTGATCATTTTAAATGCAGTAAGGCGAGTAATAAAAACTGACTCCATTGTAATTTAGCAGTTCGTTCAAATAATTTAACAAATGCTGGACTGTAAATAAATATAAAACTAGAGAGGTACCAACATTGGATCCAGAAATAGGAAAACTGGGCTTTTATGCTGGGTTGTTTTTTGGCTGATGATAATAATAAATAATAATAATAATAAATAATAATAATAAATAGCATCAGTAATACAACTTAAATGAGATGGCTGTAATTATCAATTTAAATTTGCGATTAAAACCAAGATTCATTCTCTTTTTTTTCATTTTAAAAAAATCAAGATTAAATCACGATTCATTTTTTTAATTGCTTGACAGCCCTAGAAAATACACAAGCTTTCAACATCTCATAGGTCTCTACATCAGGTGGAAGTAGATTGAAGAAAGAGAAATATTTAAATACACTTTGTTTGTCGTTCCAAGACACCCTCGTAAATACTGCGTGTTTAAAGGCTGCCCAGTACTCAGTCCTGTTTTTTCTTAGAATTACCGTACAAAACTTCGAATTTCTCTGTAGTTTTAGGGGGTCCTAAAAAGAGGGGAGCGACTAATACACCAATGCGACTTTTACACCGGTGTGTTTAATGATAAACTGGTAATGCGTCAGTGGAATTATTACACAGTCACAACTGAACAAACATTCTGTCAACAACACAATTAAAGAAATGCTCAAACACTCTAATTAAACATTTAAAACATTAAACCCCTTAGTCACCTTGAATGTCAACTAAATGCATTTAGCAGACCCGGGTATTTGGAGGAAAAAATAAAAAAAGCAAAACACTGATATACGCACCAAGCACGTAAGAACTATTTAATACCCACAACACAGATGCTTATTAAAATTGGCTCAACGAGACAAAACAGGATGTTAAACTTAAATACTATACTATATAAGTTTTGTACTTACTCCCTTGCTATTTTTTTTCTCTCATATAATCCTCATGCAGCTGTATTCTCTTTTCATGCAAAGCAGCTACACAATTTAAACAGAGCATGCTTTTTGGATGGATGCAACGCAAGTGTTTTTTTCCAAACAAAAATAGCTAAATAAATTTTGTTAACTAAAAACTAATGCATAAATTAAGAAACAAAAGGTAGCCAGTTTGACAATTTCCTCACGTCACACTAGTACTTCACACTCAAGTTTTTAGTTTTTTCCAGCTTCAGTGTACTGGATTTATTTGCAGTTGAAACAAAGGGTGGGTCAGTGCAACAATGCCTTATAGGCTACAGTAGACTGTCAATGATTATATCAAGAAACTGAGCAGTCAGAATTTCCAGATAATGGAGAATATATATATATTTAATTACAGTACTCCAACAGTGCAGATTATTCTTATTTCACACGGTTCATTATATATATTTAAATACCGTAGAGTTATTATCTCGCTTTGTGCAACAGAATGAGCCTGACCTTTCAAAATTAAACTTGGAAGTTATCAGGATAACTTAGTTTCAAACACTTTGCAACACTTTGTGCAACATGTAAATAAAAGAATGTGATGTTTGTAAACATTTCTACAGTCAATTTGTCGCTAGACTTTTTAGACACGATGGAGATATTATTAATGTGACAGAGAGCTAATTTAGCTACTGTAAATTAAATCTAGTGTTAATCTACTTTGTTTCAAACAGAATATACTTATCTAAAACATAATACTCGAATAAAGAGAACGCCATACAACTCCCTGCTGTTTCTATAGGTCATAGCAACTGTCAATTTGCAGCTAATCACCTAGATCCCTTCTATCTGCCATCTCCTTGCTGTTCCTATAGGTTTCGTGAATGTCATTTAGCAGATGATGCATAGACTTTACCTTCCCCTTCCCCTTACATTTTAAAAGGCAGGTCGAGTGACTTTCACCCAATAGGAGTTCGCAACGCGGCTAAGTAATAAACCTGCCACGGTATCCTGAGGCAACAGCTGGGTTATTGAGAGCCGAGTAAAGTTAATGGGTGTACAGTATTTCTGGTTGTACAGTAATACTACTGTCATATAAGGATACAATGGAGAAATTGGGGGCTTCGGTAAAAAGAAAAAGCTACACAGCGGGTTAAAATTATGTGTTGTGGAATACGCTGAAAAGAATGGCAATTGCTGCGCTGAAAGAGAATTTGGTACAAATGAAAAAACAGTACGTGATTGGAGGCGAAACAAAGACCAACTAAAAAACTATGGCAAAAGAAAAACGAGCTAACGGAGGAAAAGCAGGTTCATGGCCAAATGTGGAAAACATTGTGTTTGAGTGGGTTGAAGAGCAGTGAAGTAACCTTATCCCTGTCTCCAAAAACATGATACGAATTAAATCTGTTCATGTAGCTCGTGAACTTGGAAAAGATAATTTTACAGGCTGCCTTAACTGGTGTGACAGGTTCCTGAGAAGAAAGAGGTTTTCATTGAGGAATAGAACATGGATTTCACAAAAAATGCCCCACGATTATGAAAATAAAATGATGGCATTCCGGCTCTTTGTTTTTCCCTCTCATTTTAATAACAACTACGAGCTCAGCCAGGTCGGAATCATGGATGAAGTTCCGATGTGTTTTGATATGCCTCCTATAAATCTCCCTATTAATAAAACTGGAGAGAAAACTTCAGATCAAAACCTCAGGGCACAAGAAATCCCACTGCACTGTGGTAGTTGAATGTTGTGCAAACGGAACAAAATTGAACCCACTACTCCTTTTCAAAAGAAAGACGTTGCCGAAAGAGAAAATGCCTCGCAAGGTTGTCGTAAAAGAGCATGACAAAGGGTGGATGGAAGAACAAGGAATGAAGTGGGTGAAAGTTGTATAGGACAGAAGGCCAGGGGCGCTAATGAAATAAGAGGGCATTGCTAGTGTTCGATTAGTTTAGAGGCCATCTACACAATTCTGTGCACCAGAAGCTGAAGGAGTGCAACACCGACTCTGGTCGTTATCCCGGGGGGCATCAATGGACTTTTGCAGCCACTGTACGTAGGGATTGTGAGGGTCTGGAACCAACTCCCCAGTAATGTTGTTGAAGCTGACACCCTGGGATCCTTCAAGAAGCTGCTTGATGAGATTCTGGGATCAATAAGCTGCTAACAACCAAACGAGCAAGATGGGCTGAATGGCCTCCTCTCGTTTGTAAACTTTCTTATGTTCTTATGTTCTTATGGATCAACAAGCCGTTTAAGGATCGTGCGAGACAGAAATGGGTGGACTGGCTATCCCAAGGTGAGTGTTTTTTTTTTGTTGTTTTTTTTATGTGATTGCTCTGATTATGATGTTGTGAAAATAAGTGAAGCCACGATGAAGGACCTGAGATCTGTTTGTTGTTTTTTCTAAAAGTATGAACAAATAAAATAACTCTTACAATACTTAATTTGGCGAGACAGAGGTATTTTTTGTATCCCAAGGTGAGCACTTCTACCACAAATGGAAACCTTAGGTGTCCAGAACTAAGTAGCGTCTGTACCTGGGTCATAGACTCTTGGGAAGACATCACACCAAAGTCGATCGTAAAGGCTTTTAAGAAGGCATGCATTTAAAATCAGCTGGATGGTACAGAGGATGATATTGTTTTTGTTGAGTCCAAGACAGATTCACACTGCAAGGATGACATAGAAAATATCTATGATGATCACCTTACCGAGACAGGACTTGCTATCATTGAAGACAGCGAAAGTAACTGAGTTTTTTGGTTTTGAGTAAAAAAAAAAAAAATTGAATGCTGTGTTACATAAATGTAAACTATTAAATGAAATAAAATGCTGCAAAATCCTTAATGTTGTGCTTTTCTGATATTGTTGTCTCATTAAAAAAGGGGGGGGGCCCACATACACCGATGCGACATACAACGGTTTTTACGGTATTGTGCTAACAAAATACTTTGTTAAATATCGTCTTACAATTACAAATATACTCCACGCCAGGGATAAAATATTTTAAAATCAATATACTTATCAATACAAAAACAGCGGTTTTGAGCAAAAAATATCCCTGTAGCTTGTCAGTGCCAGCCTCACAAATAAACAATATGCTTATTTAGAATATTAAGCTTACCAGTGTTCCTAATGACATAATCCAAGACCACCAGTCGCTCAAACTGAGACTGTAGTTGTTTCCTGGTGTTCTCTGGTAGGGGTTCAGTCTCAAACTTCCTTAACCAGAAATCTGCTTCCTTGTAGCCTTCGACAAATAGCTGGAAAGAGCCAACCTACAGCCATATGGACACAGTAAGCATGAATTTTTAAAACGCATGCAGGACACTTTTATAAAACATTTTATATTTTGTTCAGAACTCCCATCAAGACCAAATTATCTATAAAAATAGATTGGCACATTAATAAAAATAAGAAATATGTATTTTAATATGAAAATAACAACTGAATCAAACAGTCAATGATCACATTCTTATAGTCTGCATAGCACTCTACCTTAGGAGGCAATCCAACCCGATGAAATCTTCGACCAACCTGGGGCACTTTTTCCAAAGCATACTTTTTCCCTCTTGATTTTGCATGATCTATTGCACTGTAGTGAAATGTTTCACTAACCAGGAATACTTCCTAAAAGTTAAGTTAAAATAAAATAAATGATTGTGTCCAATATTTTAAAAGGCAATGCAAAATTGTCAAAAAAAAAAAAAATACATAAATAATGGTGCACACATATTATTATTATTATTATTTGTTTATTTAGCAGACGCCTTTATCCAAGGCGACTTACAGAGACTAGGGTGTGTGAACTATGCATCAGCTGCAGAGTCACTTACAATTACGTCTCACCCGAAAGACAGAGCACAAGGAGGTTAAGTGACTTGCTCAGGGTCACACAGTGAGTCACTGGGATTTGAACCGGGGACCTCCTAGTTACAAGCCCATTTCTTTAACCACTGGACCACACAGCCTCATAGAATTGTTGCATACACTTTTCCATTTTCAAACTTAGAGTCAGTACCACGTCCATTTAAGTTATAACAATAGCTGCAAGATGTATTAGACCTTGCTGAGCTATTTCCCATCTTCCCAGATCACTTGACATAACGATCAGTACTCTTTAGATATTATGAACTGCTTCGGGCAACTCTGATTTATCCCAAAACTTTGTGTTATTGTTGTTATTTCTACCTGCAGTCCAGGAGTTTCCAGTCAGGTGCACTCCATCAGTAAACATACTTATTATTCTCACTCAAGTTCCCCCACCCCCCCAAGCTAACTTTTACGGATCGTAGCTGCTCGGGTTGCTACGATATCGTCTGCCTGTCTACTGCAATGGTAACTGTATACAGTAAATTAAATACTGTACCAAGACCGCTGTGGTGTTCGGTTGTCATCTCTCTTCCTAACCAGAAACCTTGTCATTGCAAACTGGCAATTTATTAATTCTTTATGTAACACTACTGTAAAAATAAAAAAATTTACAAACACATGTTTGAAACATCCAACTCTGAAAATGTCCCTAAAATATATCTTTTTGCTTATTGTGGCAGCAAAAAATAAAACAGGATAGCATTTCACTTTTCTTTTTCTAATAACTGTATTTGAAAAAATAGTTTGTTCCTTTTAATAGATCAGATTTATTTGTCATTGGGTGCCAGTGCAGAGGTGTTCCATTTCGATATTTCCCTCTGGGGAGTTTTGCTTTCCTGCTTCTCATTTTCCACAACACAGATATTTAGCTGTACTTGATGTTGGCATAAAAGCCTCTCATTTAATGGCCAAGTATTTGCTAAATGCACTGTACCACTGGGCATCATTAATACTACCTTCCTGGAATATTTAGGGTCTCACTTTGCAGGAGCATTTGTATTTCAATTACTACTATTATTATTATTATGTATATATAAATGTGTATTGTTACTATTAGGGCTATAACATTAGAATAACTGTTGCTTGGATTAGCATATGTGCATACATTATCTTTCATATTTTATTTTGCCAATATTTATCCCTTTTCTTTTTAATTGTGGTCAGGACCACAGATCTTAACGCACCTCTTAAATAATTAGCAAATGTTTATTACAAACATGATTAAAAACTCATATAATTATTTATCATTTTATTTAAAAAAAGCGAACCCGAATGTCGTTCTCCTCCATTCGGGGCTGTATTTGAATGAAAGGATACTTCTATTGCTGTGATCAGAAAAATCTTGATGATTTCTGCAGTCGTTTGAAAACAAGTCATTGTAATTTCAGGTTGCACATTGATAGCTGGAATTTTATTTCTGGGATGCAAATGCATAAAGGATTCGCTCAGGTAACCCTACAAGTAGGCAGATTTCTCATTTTCCCATTTTGGAGAGAACATCCAAACGCAGCATGGAAACGTTTTGTGGTAAGGTAAAATTGTTTGTAACTGAAAAAAGAATGCACGTACAACACGAAGAAGTTCAAACTGTGATACTGTATCTTTAAATGTTACTCACACAGAATCTAATGTCTCTAGTGTTACCACTGAAGGTTAAGAATAAAAGGTTCAGTTATAGATATACATTTTATTTTTTTAAAAAGGAGAATTTAGTTCTGAGTGGGCAGCAACACAAACATGTCTTGCTTGTGTTAATAATTCTCTCAAGTTTAATCTGGATCGCACTTACTATATAACAGTCATGGATCTAAAATCAAATATTTGGGAGGCACTATAAAATGAGTTAAATCCAGAAAAAAAAAATTCTCAGAAGATTAAATGGTATAGGACTAACCATGGATCTGAATAAACTAGTATTTAGTTGGTCAGTTGACTCAAACATAACATTTCAAGAGCAACAACAGTATAAACCTTTAAGTATTGTGCTTGATTAATATGAAGCAAGCACAGTAGACTAGTGATAGATTTTGTTTTAAATGGATACCAAATTCGATTTTTATTTTCCTATTCAGATTTCTTTCCCTTTCTTTTGTATGTATTTCTTTCCTCACCTTAGTTTTGGGTACAATTCCCAGACCCAGCTTTTGGTCTACAAGGGAGGCAGCCGCTTCCGACAGGTAGCCTTGGTTAGGAACCAGACACCCCCTTCCAAAGCAACAGGGGCAGCAGGTCTTGTGGAAATATTTGGTCCATTTTGGGTTCAGATGTCCATAAGGCTCTTCAGATTTTGGTTTGAACACTCCAATAATATTCTTATGAAAACAAACAAAAGCAAATTAGCAAACAGCCATAACACACGCCCACACATACAAGAGATGAACAGGATTCCTCTCCTTACACCTGCTGCTCTGTACAAAAGACATAGACAAAGCATTTGCACACTAAATTTCCAAACGCCATTTACTGGACAAACTGAAACGGAGCAGCCAATAAAAACTCCTGACAACACAATAAACAGAAAAAAAGAGAGCAGGACATGTGCTTTTACAGGAAAGTTGTTAGTTGGAGTTCTCCATATTCACACATACATGTATGTACATTATATACTTTTTAAAAGCATTATCGCAGATTATAAATCACAAGTCAACCACCTGGCCATATATCACATTTGAATAAATATACATACACTACTCTACATAAAAGTGCCCACAAAACAAACACACAGCAACTATCAAGGTCATTCCACACGGAAAAAAATACATCTTTACCATAACTCTCCTACAGGCAATGCTTCCTCTTAACCTTAATATCATTAGAGCCGGCAACAGATGTGATCAAACATGGCACCTTTCTCAGCCTTTTTATGAGTTTCCCCAAATATTGCGTTATGTATGCCTGTATCCCCGTTCTTAAAATAATGTTTTTGTTCGGCTTTTTGCCATGTTAAAAAGGCCAGGTGCTGCCAGCAAAGAAAATAAAATGAAACGATATAACGTCACTATACAAAAAGCGACAAGCATGTGTTTTCTTCTTGAACCGGGGGCAGGGTGGCCAAATGTATTAAGACATGCCATCTACTCAGTGCAGTGCCTGATTATGCAACACACTCACCCCTTTGGAATCCTTAACAAAGTAGCTGCCGCTTGAACCTTGGGAAATCCTCTCTGGAAAAAGCCCACTCTCAATAGCCTGCTCGGCTTTCTGGATGATCTCAGAAAACTCAGGGTCTTCTGGAAAGGAGTTGAGCTCTCCAGTGCCGCCGATGCTACCTGCAGGGGTAAACAGAGAATACGAGACAGAATCACATTAAAAGAAAGAGTGGAGCAGCTATTGATCCTAAAGTGAGCACAGATGGATGAAAGTAAAGCACACCACAGGCAAACAAAACATAATCTGTTCTGTAACTCACACATACGTTCACAGCAAAAATAGCTTGGAGGACACACGGTGCATTTGTGAGGATAGGGGTTTTTTCAGTATGTTTTTCCTCTTGTGTTCATAAGAGGTTGCTGCAAAATTATAAAAATAAAAACCGAATGTACAGTTAATAACCCTCCAACTTTCCACAGACCAAAACAATTCCAGGCTTTAAAAATTAGCAATTCCAAAACGTGAAAGTCAATATTATTATTATTTTTTGCTAATTATTTAATGAAGGATGAAAAGCATAGCTCACAGTTCTCTTCACCAGTACATCTACCCAAAGCCATGCAGGGACAGTAGGCTGATTAAGATTGACAAATATTTCAGTCCAAGAGAAGTATTTCATTAAACAGAAAAAGAAAACTCAGAGCATACTCGTACAGCAATTGATTTTTTTGGGTTGTTACTTGTAGTTATATCTATGATATATTCAATATTTTTATAATACCCATATGGAATGGTTTTATATTTATTGACTCCTCTGAATTGAATCCCCTAACTGTAACCTACCCTTTACCTTCATGGTCTCCTATAAATCTGCAGAACTGCCCAGACAGGTAGTGTTTTCACTTCCAGTACAATAAGTATTACAGGGAGGAAATAGGCTGCTTCCAACCTATACAGTAGCTAGGTAACAGCAAGTATTAACTTACTACAAGTATCCTTTCTTTACACATTTGTGTCTGCCACTTGAAAGAACTACTGTAAATACCTTATGTGAATGCACAAGAATCGTCTTGCAATAGTGTGCAATATTTTCAAGCCATCATTTTCCATCATAAATCAAATCTATTAGACATTGCCTGCACAGTATACTGCATGGCAAATTAGCTTCTTAGTTTCAACTAAAGTTTGTGCAAAAAACTAAATCTTTACACACCGTTGAAAGAAATTAAATACTAAACTTTCAGGAACCATGGTTTTTCAACAGTATTTCTACAAAAATCATTAAACAGAAGAAATGAGACACTTGCATAATCTTTTAGTACCTTCAGGTATCCTAGGTGCCATATGTTAACGCATTGCATGTATGTTATATTTTTGTACCCCTCATCTTCAAACTATCACCGCTTGTTTTTCTTTAAAAAAAAGGTTTAGATTGGTAAATACATTTCTGTCCTCCATCTCGCTGCACAAACAAGATTTAAAATGAAATAAATAACCACTGAACCTCCAAGCTATAAAATGACCCAACATGACAGGCACAGATGGCATGTCAACCCAGCACTATTTGCAGTAAAGCATGTACAGTGCCAGGTTATTATTTTGCTGTCCGTATTGTTTTATATTGCTGTTTTGAAGCAGCATTTGGCATGTCAACATTGAAGAGACTGGTGAACATCTCTATAAAAAGAGAAAAAAAGTTTAAGGGCAATTCCACGGGAAGGTCAACCCAAGGGGTCATTTCTCAGAATCATCCTATCACGGTGAACTTTATTATTATTATTATTTATTTCTTAGCAGACGCCCTTATCCAGGGCGACTTACAATTGTAAGCAAATACATTTCAAGTGTTACAGTACAGGTAATACAATAAGAGCAAGATAAATACAATGACAAGTTCAAGCAAGTACAAGTGTGACAAAATACAATTCAATACAGCAGATAAGTGACAGTTACACCAAGATATGATTAAATACCAAATACTACAGTTTAAACATATGGCAGATTACTGTACTCTGAAGTACAGGATTAAATGCAGTAAAATAGGGGGCAGGTAAGAGTAAGTAAAGCAAATTTAAGGAAGGGTGAAAGTGTCCCAGGGGGGAAACAGAGGAGTTCTACAGGTGCTGTCTGAAGAGGTGAGTCTTAAGGAGGCGCGAATGTGGTCAGGGACTGGGCGGTCCTGACATCTGTAGGTAGGTCATTCCACCACTGCGGAGCGAGGGTGGAGAAGGAGCGGGCTCTGGAGGCAGGGGAGCGTAGAGGAGGTAGAGCCAGTCTTCTAGTGCAGGCGGAGAGGAGAGGTCGAGTGGGGGTGTAGGGAGAGATGAGGGTCTGGAGGTAGCTGGGTGCAGTCTGGTCAAAGCATCTGTAGGCTAGTACAAGAGTCTTGAACTGGATGCGGGCGGTGATCGGTAGCCAGTGGAGTGAGCGGAGTAGTGGAGTTGCGTGGGAGAAGCGAGGCAGAGAGAACACCAGGCGGGCAGCAGAGTTCTGGATGAGCTGGAGCGGACGGTGGCGGCGCAGGGAGGCCAGCCAGGAGGGAGTTGCAGTAGTCTAGGCGGGAGAGTACCAAGGCCTGGACCAGGAGCTGGGTGGCGTAGTTGGTGAGGAAGGGTCGGATTCTTCGGATGTTGCTCAGGAAGAATCGGCAAGTGCGTGCCAGAGTGGAGATGTGCTGGGAATAAAAGAGGCAGGGGTCCAGGGTGACTCCGAGGAACAGAGATAGAGAGATCAGAGGAGGAGGAGGAGGAGGGCAAGAAAAGGAGGTCAGATTTAGAGAGGTTAAGTTTGAGGTGATGCGAGTGCATCCAGGAGGAAATAGCAGACAGACAGGTAGAGATACGGGAGGAGATGGTGGAGTCAGAGGAGGGGAAGGAGAGGAAAATCTGAGCATCATCAGCATAGAAATGGTATGAGAAACCATAGGATGCGATGAGGGGGCCCAGGGAGCAGGTGTAGAGAGAGAACAGGAGAGGACCCAAGACTGACCCTTGGGGGACTCCTGTTAAGAGAGGGTGAGGTGTGGAGGTTGCTCCACGCCAGGTTACCTGGTAAGTGCGGTTGGAGAGGTAGGAGGAGAACCAGGCCAGAGCAGTGCCAGAGACTCCCAGGTCAGCGAGAGAGGACAGTAGAATAGAGTGATCAACAGTGTCAACTAACACCCATTTTGCAGCAAATGTTGTCTACTTATAGGATTTGTAAGGCATTACCAAAGAATTATGGATTACAGGTGAAAACCTACATTTTTTGTCTGTAGTCTATTTGCTGGTTACAAAACCTGGTGGGAAATGGATAGAGTCATTTCAATGTGTACTTGTTAAAGAATAATAAATGAATCCTGATAATTCTTTCTAAAGCAGAGTGTGTGAGGTTAATAAGGGCAAGCAGCTAATTTAATCATTTTCTAAAATTGATCGTTTTTACAACGGCACGGACTCCCAGTACATCCGACACCAACATATTTGTTTTGTTTGCTCCAGCTTTAAGTTTTGAAATTGATTTCATGCTATAGGTTCAAAGCACAAATGGTACCCTCAACATATTTACCATATTGATTACTCACAATAATCCTGGTGTTGGACGTACATGTTTTTGTATGTCCGACACCATATTCAAAGTGTTAAATACAGCCACCTGCTGTTTGTGCAATGAGATATCACTTTTACCTTCCTGGGATGCCATCTTGTGTTCACAAATGAACACATGGTTGAACAGGTGGTGTGATAATCCTCATTCATCCAAGAATACAGGACACACTAAGGTAAGATATAATCACTGATAGGAAATACTAGTAAGCAGGTATTAATCTGATGGAAAATGTTTTTGTTTTATCATTCAGAAAGGCTCTTAGTATAGCCTATATTATACCAACCATATTGATCATAAACAAAAACAGGTGAAGGAGCAAAGACACATAATCGTAGCCCAAAAAAAGGCATTGCAAAACTGAGTTACTGACTCCAGTGTCTTTGAGACTTTCTGTAACTGATCATTTAGCATGTACACCTTCATGACCCATATCATTGAAGAGCAAATACCCTGCAATCAAAGAAGTCAAGATCTTTTCAGATGGGGCTAGCTCCCAATTCAAACAGCGGTTCCTCTTCTCAAACCAGTATTTGTGGGAGGAGAAGTTCAGCTTCAAAGTTAGCACTTTTTTGCAACATCTCATGGAAAATGGGTTGTTGACAGGATCACAAAACAGTGAAGAGATCAGTATGGTGGTACATTCGTAGTGGAAAAGGTCCCACAACAGCACCATTTGCCTTCCACAGAGCAGCTAAGGAGGGAAATCCAGGAACACATTACCGGTATATCTCAATAGAGCAAATTGAAGAGAGAAGAACATGCTTCTCACTGGGAAGGCACCGTGGCAATTCCAAAAACATAGCATTTGACCAAAGGGAAAGCATGCTTTGCTGAAACGTCGGACTCCAGTCATTTCACTGAGGTGCGAATTAAGGACAAATATCTGGATGAGTCGAGCAGTCAACCAAATCAAGAAGAGGATTTCTCCTGCAGAGAACTCTGTCACACGAAGAAAGGCTTAACTTCAGGCGATCGTAGTTCCGGCTAGGAGTACCACACACACACTGAATACATCTTTGGAAAGCCCAAAATCTGTACTTTTAAACAAGCCAGGTAGGTGGCTTTTATGGTGCCCGAGTAATATGTGCGCTGGTGCCCCAAAATGAATAGGGCAGAGTTTTAAGAGTTAAAGCAAAAGTCACCACTTGCAAAACACCTAGATAGACTTAATATCGTCTTTTTTTTTTAAACTGTTTACTTACTGCAGTATACTGATTTTCTATAATGCTTATAAGATCGCGGCCGAGAATCAAGTACCAGAGAATAAAGTCTTGCAGCACTATTATTTATTTATTTTAACCAGAACTAATCAGAATGCGGCTCATAATGCTTTCGTCACTGACACCCACTTCCTTAGAGATTGTTGAGCATTTCAGGCATTCTAAATTGGGTGAAAAATACAGTAGCTTGGTGTCTTAAAACATCTCTGCAGGATTTTCCTGCACTGAAAGTTGCAGATATGCGGGAGCAACTTCCCGCAATCTCACGCTGAAATTCAAGCCCCAATTACTAGCACTTATTAAACACAGAGTATCTGCTGTAGCTGGTTTGATATCTATCTATCTATCTATCCACACACAGTGCCTTGCAAAAGTATTCAGACCCCTGACCAATTCTCTCATATTACTGAATTACACATGGTACATTGAAATGTTGTTCTGTTTGATATTTTATTTTAAAACACTGAAACTCAAAATCAATTATTGTAAGGTGACATTGGTTTTATGTTGGGAAATATTTTTAAGAAAAATAAAAAAACTGAAATATCTTGCTTGCATAAGTATTCAACCCCTGTGCTGTGGAAGCTCCCAGTTTACACTGATAAAAGAAATTGCCCTAACGAGGACACAATTACCTTACCATTGGCCTCCACCTGTGAACCATTGAAGTTGCTGTCACATTTTCTGGATAAAAACCCCACTGTTGAAGGATCATTGGTCAGGCTGTGAATCTGAAGGAAAATGAAGACCAAAGAGCATTCTACAGAAGTTAGAGATAAAGTAATACAAATGCATAGATTAGGGAAAGGGTACAAAATAATATACAAGTGTTTGGATATCCCAGTGAGCACAGTTGGATCAATAATCAGGAAGTGGAAGCTGCATCACACCACCCAGGCACTGCCAAGAAAAGGCCGTCCCTCAAAACTCAGCGCTCAAATAAGGAGACTTGTGAGAGAAGCCACAGAGAGGCCAACAATCACTTTGAAGGAGCTACGGAGTTCAGTGGCTGGGAGTGGAGTAATGGTGCACCAGTCAACCATATCAAGAGCTCTGCATAACACTGGCCTGTATGGGAGGGTGGCAAGAAAGAAGCTGTTACTCAAAAAGTACCATCTGAAAGCACGTCTGGAGTTTGCCAGAAAGCATGAGAGTGACCCAGCTGCGATGTGGGAAAAGGTTTTGTGGTCAGTTGAGACCAAGATAGAGCTTTTTGGCCAAAACTCAAAGCGCTACGTGTGGCGCAAACCTAACACTGCCCATGCCTCAAGACACACCATCCCTACAGTGAAGTATGGTGGTGGCAGCATCATGCTGTGGGGATGCTTCTCATCAGCAGGGACTGGGCATCTTGTTAAAATTGAAGGAAGAATGGATGGAGCAAAATACAGGGAAATACTGCAAGAGAACCTACTTCAGTCCGCTAAAAAACTGAAGCTTGGGAGGAAATTCACATTTCAGCAGGACAATGATCCCAAGCACAAGGCCAAAGCAACATTGGAGTGGCTCAAGAACAAAAGGTGAATGTCCTACAGTGGCCCAGTCAAAGTCCTGATCTCAATCCCATTGAGAATCTGTGGCACTATTTGAAAATTGCGGTCCACAAGCCGCCGTCCAACCAACCTGAACAACCTGGAGCAAATCTGCCAAGAAAAATGGGCCAAAATCACTCCGACACTGTGTGCAAAGCTGGTACATACTTACCCCAAAAGACTTAAAGCTGTTATTGCAGCGAAAGGTGGCTCTACCAAATATTAATGTGTGGGGTTGAATACTTATGCAAGCAAGATATTTCAGTTTTTATTTTTCTTAAACTTATTTCCCAACATAAAACCAATGTCACCTTACAATAATTGATTTTGAGTTTCAGTGTTTTAAAATAAAATATCAAACAGAATGAAATTTCAATGTACCATTTGTAATTCAGTAATATGAGAGAATTGGTCAGGGGTCTGAATACTTTTGCAAGGCACTGTATATATATATATATATATATATATATATCACAGTATGTATGTATATATATATATATATATATATATATATATATATATAATCCATCACTTGAAATATTCTCCAAATGTAACCCTTCCATTGAAAGCTCAAGTAGCTTTATGAAATTTGGAAAAGATGTTATTGTTTTTCAGATTAAATTAGAATTTGCACTTCTGACACCGAAGAAAAACATTCCTATTTCAGAACCATTACATAGAATTTGAAATACTTCATCTACAATTCATTACCTGAAGTCTTACCCGAAAAATCAACATAGAGTTAAGTATCAGTGTCCTCCTAATTCGGAACAATATGAATGTTTCTGTATCTATGCTGGAAAAAAAGGATTTTTCTGAGTGGTTTTACGCACTCCCTAAATTGGTTATTTAGTGTTTGTCACCATACAGTACACAGTTCCAGAATGCAACCAAGTGGGACAAGCTATGTTGAAAGGCCACAGCATCATGGAATTTATTTGGAATCTAGAAGAAATAAGTTTTAAAATCTCTCAAGATCAGATGGACATGCAGACAGAAACACACTCACAGTACTCCAGTGCCTTCAATTTCACCAACTACTGTACCACAAACACTTGTCGGGCTATTTCACAAAAAACAGCTCCCGATTTTTGTAAGGAATTAATCCATACTTTGCAGAGAAACTGCAACAAGTAGATAGCTAGTGCCATGCCACCTGGAATTTACAAAAAATGCTATAATATTCTGCTGCCACAGAAGTGTTCTGGCAAATTGAGTTTTAACCTACATTGTAAACCCGTCATGCATTATTAATGCAGGCCCTTCATACAAGTAATACAAATGACTGTACCTCAAATATAAAATGCAAAAGCAGATTTACATTTTGGAAAAATCTATGGTGTACACAGTCAGAGTACAAGAAAAGGCACAGAGGATCTTAGAATGCTGTGCCTTCAAGGATGACAGCAGGGAAAAAAAACAATTTAGACACTACACATTATCATAATGCTGCAATCTTTATTATGCTAATTGGTTTCTGTAAAACTACCCCAAGGGAACAGGAGTCCAAGTTAAAATGATTTTTATTCAATATATAAAAACATCAAATTATTTTACCACAGCAGTAAGAATGCCCAGGGTATTTTTTTTTTTTTAGAAGTCAATGGAAGAATGGATAAATGCAAGAATGTTCTGTTTCTGAAAGTGAAGCAGTTATGGGAAATCATTCCAAAACATTTCCCCACATAGTTATAAGGGACAAAGGGCATCACTATGGCTGCTTTCCAGGTCGGGTCATATGGGCCTGTGCTTCACCAATATTCTGGAAAGTGGTCCAATGTTTGAGCTTACATATAATAATTTTACATATCTCTTGATGGAAACAATATCTTTATTCACCTTATAATGGTAAAATATGTGAGAAACAGCGTACCTATCAAAATAACACTTCACATCAGATTAGTTTAACAGGAAAATCACTGTTTCTTCTGAGACCTAGTCATTGGCAGAAGCTTTTCACATCTTGCAGAATACCGGCTCTCTCACGAAACCGGTAAGGGTCAGATTGTGAATGGATCCACTTCCATATTCAATATTACGTTTGTGGATTTGATTTTCGTATTCAATATTATGGTAGTGTGTTAGTCTGCCTACCAAAACTAAAACATTACTTGTGAACCATTACAAATGAGCCAAGAACGACTGAATCAATTGGCAGTTCTGCACGTTCCAAAGTACATTATTGATGAAATACAAAATCTCCTTAACGACTTCATTTTGCGAACTGAACAGCACAGAAATGTTTTTGCTCTAGAGGTAAGTCGTCTATGCACTAATCAGCAATTAGTTCTATCTTTGTATAAATGTGAATGTATCATTAAGTTGATTGGTATAAATGCTTGATTAAGCACCAATTGTGTAGTTTTCATGTTCTCCTGGTTTGCTGGCTTTAGGTGTAGAAGTTCATCTGTATGCTCTACGCCCTGTCCATATGATACACAATAACAATAGGGTATGAAATGGGAATGCTTATAAAATGTTTTTTTTTCTTTTTTTCAAATAACCTTAGTTTGGGAAGTGATTCAATGTATAACCCAAGTTAC
Organism: Acipenser oxyrinchus oxyrinchus; assembly: GCA_030684275.1. NCBI lineage: Eukaryota > Metazoa > Chordata > Actinopteri > Acipenseriformes > Acipenseridae > Acipenser > Acipenser oxyrinchus. Next base: position 19,167,850 of record CM060247.1, on the reverse strand, counting down.
AAAACATGACAAAGTCTTACTTCAACTGTGTATATGCAGTCAATCATGTAATGTATGCATGTTTTTGTTATTTATCGATTTTATTCTTATGTTTTTATTTACGGTAATTGGGGAGCTAGTTGAGGAAAGTGAGAGAATAATATGGTTGCAGAGCAGTTACTTTGAACAACAGTTAAGCAAAATAAATACGTATTTATAGAAATGGCTTTCCAAAACGACGTAAAAGTTGACAATGAAAATCGGCAGTTTAATTCCGAGTGGACAGAAGACTGTGTTTATTTTGCCAGACCAAGACTTGTTTAATATGCACGCAAACAGTTGCAGTCTGCAAAGTTCCAAACATACGGAGGCATTCCAGACAAAACATGGTCATTTTAATGGTACCTTTCCTTTGAAATCTCCAATCCGTCAAGAAAAAATTCAAAGTTTAATTTAGTCATACCAGTGTTCTGCAGCATCCCTCCGAGCAAAAAACCGTTCGTGGAATTGGAGCTGGTTAAGGCCTGTGCAGTAGAAATGCTGCATGAAGTGCTCAGTAATGATGAGAAAACTAGACAAGCAACTACAGACCTTGTCAAACAAATACTTGTGTCTCATAACAGCTCAGTAAGATGAGTGGAAGTGCTTGGTGAAGACTGTTTTTCTTTAATTTCTGATCTGAAATTTCTCTGTTGCAATCGACAAGTCCTGCGACAAACGGTGTTGCCCAGTTGTCAACTTTCGGTCGCTTTTTTTGATGGCAAATCTTTTAGAGAGGAGCTTTTATGTTTGCTGCCATTGATTGCATGGACAAACCACCGGTTAAATCGTTTTTAGCAAACTGGCAAAGTTTTTTGAAAACAATAACCTGGATTTGCGTAAAAATAAACTCGATTGTGACTGACGGTGCTCCGTCTATGCTGGGTTCACAGAATGGTTTGGCTAGCCGGCTGGTTGCACACAACCTCGCTGTTGTGTCAATTCATTGCTTAATTCACCAGACCGTACTCTGCGCAAAACTATCTGCAGAACTGTGAGACAATGGATTGTGTAATGAAACTGGTAAATTATATTCAGAGGGGTGCTGGTGACACATCAAGATTTTTACACATGGCTGCACACCGGGAGCGAAGCAAACAACAGGAATACAGCACGAGTACATTAAAAAGAAATTAACATGAAAAGAAAATACTGTCTGCTTTTGTTCCTTTTGTGGAGATGAAAAAAAACAAAAACAAAGTAATAGTCTGGTACACCACACACAAATGACATTTAACTGTGCATGTTTATATGTGATCTGGTTTAACATGTAAATCATTCAAAAAGAATACATCTACATATATTTCTTTGTAAACACTGAGCATTAGTCAAATATACTTTTTTTATTGATTTTCAGTTAATAATCTTCAGTTAGTGTGTGAATGTGATTATTATTATTGGCCCACATTATTAAAATAATGAAGTGTAATTTTATAGAAATACAAAACCAGTGTGTGGCGCTCCCTGTCACTTTGACCAAAATCAATTTCCAATTGTACTGTTATTTCTTACCATATGGCATCTTTCTTTGTATTGTCTTTATAACAACTGACACTGGCATCATAAAGAACATTACATCATTACATTTTTCAACATTAATAATTAAATTCTCATTGATGTCCATTTCTCATTTATTTCTGTGTTAATTTCAGCGTAAATGAGACACAGACAGTCTGACAGCCTCTCCTTCGACTCTGCCCGAGTAATGACATTTGTGTACAGAAACATAGAGGCTGTCGCAGACAAACCGTCAGTTTGAGACAAGGCAATTCTATCTTTTGAGTAAGGGGGGAGTTTGCGTAGCAGCTACAGGAATACAGAATGGTAATGTATACCTATTCATGGTGACCCCCAATGAAATAATACGCTTGGACAGGGGTATTGATTTACCGCTATACCATGTATAAAGGGTTTCGCAGCCTTGCAAACAATAACAAACAAACGCGAGACTCTCAATTGTGAAAAACCGTGATTTTCACGTGTAAACCTTGAGACTTGACATCCATGACTAGAAGTATGTGTCGGCTACATACGACGACTTGCTGCTACACAATGATGTACATTGGTTAAGCAAAGGTAACGTGCTTCAGAGGGTATGTGCGCTTAAGAACATAAGAACATAAGAAAGTTTACAAACGAGAGAAGGCCATTCAGCCTTCTTGCTCGTTTGGTTGTTCGTAGCTTATTGATCCCAGAATCTCATCAAGCAGTTTCTTGAAGGATCCCAGGGTGTCAGCTTCAACAACATTACTGGGGAGTTGGTTCCATACCCTCACAATTCTCTGTGTAAAAAAGTGCCTCCTATTTTCTGTTCTGAATGCCCCTTTATCTAATCTCCATTTGTGACCCCTGGTCCTTGTTTCTTTTTTCAGGTCAAAAAAGTCCCCTGGGTCGACATTGTCTATACCTTTTAGGATTTTGAATGTTTGAATCAGATCGCCGCGTAGTCTTCTTTGTTCAAGACTGAATAGATTCAGTTCTTTTAACCTGTCTGCATATGACATGCCTTTTAAACCCGGGATAATTCTGGTTGCTCTTCTTTGCACTCTTTCTAGAGCAGCAATATCCTTTTTGTAACGAGATGACCAGAACTGAACACAATATTCTAGGTGAGGTCTTACTAATGCATTGTAAAGTTTTAACATTACTTCCCTTGATTTAAATTCAACTCTTCTCACAATATATCCGAGCACCTTGTTGGCCTTTTTTATAGCTTCCCCACATTGTCTAGATGAAGACATTTCTGAGTGAACATAAACTCCTTCAATTTCAGTATCTCTCAGATGATATTTATAATGGACATTTTTATTGCATGCAATACTTTACACTTTTCTCTATTAAATTTAATTTGCCATGTGTCTGCCCAGTTCTGAATGCTGTCTAGATCGTTTTGAATGACATTTGCTGCTGGGTTAGGGTTAGGGTTAGATTCGTGGTTTTTTTTTTTAACTAAATACAGTAGCCAAAAGTTGCATGCCCTGCTAGAGTTAATAAATGACGGAGCAGCAATGGCAAAAGTGTGCAACATCACTACACAACTAAATCAACTTAAATCTTAAACTTCAGGGCCCTGATCAAATTGTTGGCGACCTCTAGGAGACTGTAGTCGCTTTTCAAGAGCAACTGACTATGTTTCAAGCAGACTTGCATTCTGGAAAAATGATACAGTTCCTAAACTTCGTGAACACTGAGAAAAATAAAGTCACTGCTGATCATGACTTGCACAAGTTCACGGTAAAGCTAAATGAAAACTTCAAGGCCCGTTCTGAAGATTTCAAACTCTCCAGTGAACTGCTTCTATTTCTCCGTCATCCGTTCTCAGTTTCTCCAGATGGACAGTGGACTGCAGAAGCAAAACCACGGCTTTCCTCTCTGGATGAGGGATCTCTCCATATTGAAATGACCGAGCTTCACGTTTCAGAGGTACTCAAAGCCAGACTGAAAAACATCAATACCTGTGAATTCTGGATCACCGTTATCCCAGAGGCCAAGTTTAAATCAATCCGAAAACTTGAATTTTTTTTTGTTAACCATGTTTGGCTCAACATATCTTTATGAATCTTATTTAAAAAAAAAAAAAAACAACACAGCAACGGAGTCTTATCACAGACGACCACCTTGCCACAACATCTTACCAACCCGACTTCAGTCTAGGGCTTGCATCAAGTCGCTGCTGCCACTTCTCTCATTAACTGGCGAGTCTTCTAAACTTGCTTATATTGTATACTACAGGTATAAACTTAATTTAAACTGTAGTTTGAATGCTAAGTTATGTTATATTTGCAACACGGTTATATAAAAGTATATTAAAACACTGCATTGTTTATTTGTAAATCATTAAAATTGATTTAATAATTTATATATATATATATATATATATATATATATATATATATATATATATATATATATATATATATATATAAATACACACACGACCTGGTAGTTATGTGTTATGAATGCAAAGTCTGATTTCAGATGCATTGTTTTATGCATATTAAGTGGACACACAGGTTTTTCATGTGTATGTAATATTTTATAGTAACATTTTAATCATAACAATCCCCAAGAGTATTAAAATTTGGGTTTGGGTAATGATGTATTCCCCACCGCAGTCCTGCCCCTTGGCTTTATGTGCATCATTTAAAGTGGCCCGCTATGGAAAATAATTGGGGACCACTGCTAGACACAAAAATTAGATTATTTGTAACTACACAGCGTCGATCATTTTACATAAGGTCGGCGTTTTATCCAATAGACCCACTATCTATTCAATAGATACTGAGTTTACCAAAAAATATTACATTTTGTTGTTTAAAAACAAAAGTTTTTAAGAATAGATTTTAAATTATGTTCACCTAACCCCAAGAGTAGGGGAATCTGCCCCCTAATCGCCAAACAAACCAGGCGCCTATGCATAGATTATATATCTAAACAAATACACAAGTTTTTTCAGGACTGTGTCAATTCTGTAGTGCGCGGTACGTATCTGTGCTTGCCTGAAGCACCATACTCCAAGCCCTGCTTAAACGTAAATACAAAACAAAGCACATTGCAAGTTAAACTGGATCGCTGTATAAACACTGACGCTAGGTGTTCAGCGTAATGCAATTCTGACAATGAAATATTCTATTCCATGATATTCTGCACAGGATCTTCAGGCAGAATACAACAAACAAAAACACACAAAGAATCAGGTTTTGCGCAACACAACTAGGTTACGATATACTGTTCTGTTGCTGTGCAACTTAATCTACCTTTCCAGCCCTCTCACCTGCGGTGATTAAGTTTTCTTTATCCGTCAGTGACAATGAGCTGAGCTTGCTCCGTCTCGCTCTCTTCGTGGAGGACCCCGCAGGTCCCGACAGCAACAGCTCCTCCTCCCCGGACCCCTCTACATCCACCTCGGGAAGAGCATTCTCTCCTGTCACCGGGACCCTCACCGCCCCTCCCGGATTCACTTTAATCGTATGCCTAGTCCGATCATAGTGCACCGACACCTCCGGATCGTCCCTCTCTTGGGACCCAGGACTGTTCAGAGGGGTGCGCTCGCTGGGATCATACTCTGCCATTGCGACTCTTTGGCTGAGTTTTTGGTAAACTATCCGCTTATTTATTCTCTGAAGCTCACGTCTCCATTGTTTCTCTGCGGCTTTCTATCTATCCCCCGCTTCTGGCAACTTGAATTCTGGAGCACTGACATCCACATCACCAGCAGCCGCTTCCTCTTCAAACTGAGCGTGCGTGTGTTCGAGCTACACCGTCATACCTGGCAGAAATTTAAAGAGACAGTACATCATTATTGCAACACTTTTTTTTAAATCGGCGGGCTCTTGTTTGTCATCTTTAATCAACTCATTAAGCGATTATTTGAGTGGGATGGGGATTTGAAAGCATATTAGCAGAGACAGATGTATATACAAAATATAAAAACTATGCATTTTTTCTGGTTTTGTGATCCTGTGTGAGTCATATAGCTAGTAATTTAAAATGTTTCATATAAAATCCAAATCTCATCATTGCACATGTATGTAATATTCCGGAAATAATCCATTGATGTCCTCAGACGAGAAATAGGTAAACCTGCATGTTGAAATGTTACAGGAACAGAGCAAACAAAATTCTTATTGCAGTTTGTCTAAACACAAGAAAAATGTAACGTCCATACATGAATATTGTCACTGTACGAAAAAGATTGATATAAAAAATCTGTCAATTATATCATTTATATCTTAAGTTTAAACATATAGGGTCTGATATAAGTATATCCACAGTGCAAATAATAATAATAATAATAATAATAATAATAATAATAATAATAATAATAATAATAATAACACGATTTACTGCAGCATTATGGGGGGTTTGCACCCGCAAATCACTTTGTACGTATCTTTACATCACCCCCAAAGTCTTCTGCAGAACTGGTTCATGAATATCATGTCATGCTTAAGTAGTAAGTGACTCAATCAGACAGACTCAATTAAATGTGATTTAACTGGAAGTCAATGACAATGTACAAAGTTTAGCATTTTCTTTTAATAAATAGCCACTGAGAAAAAAGAAAAAGCAACGGCGGGGGGGGGGGGGTGGGGACTAAGACCCTTGTGAAACAGCTAACCTATTTTTTTTTAAAGCTGTTCTGTATACATTGTTTAGTCCAGGGCTTCTCAAACTCGGTCCTGGGGACCCCCTGTGTCTGCTGCTTTTCATTCCAACCGAGCTCTCAATTACTTAACTAGACCCTTAATTGGACTGATAATTTGCTTAATTAGACCTTTTTACTTGTTTTCAGCTCTTAAACAGTTGCAGTTCAAGTTACTTATCAAATGTTATCTAACTTGAAATATGCAAATAGGTTGGAGAGGGCTTCAAGGTAGCCTTGGAAGCAAGTGCTCCCCCGTTGTCTAGCTCAGTTTCAGCACTTATAGGACGCGCTGCAGCCTTCCTGTAGGTCCCCTGGACGTCAGCGGCAGAACCATGCTGGTCCGTTTTCCGGACGCAGGCGATGGCTCCTCGTGCTCAAAAGTTCCCGGCCTTCTCTAACTTCATCGAAGAGGTGCGCTCCTCCGGGGATCATCCGGGCTCAGGTCCTAGCATGCTAAAACAGGCCACAACGCTTGCCTCTCTAGAAGGCTTGGAAAAGCTTGGCCTAGCGGGGTTCCCCCCAGTAGACTCCACCATCGCGGCCCTGGTTAAAGCCCCGCCAGTGGGTGGGTTGGCTAGAGACCTGGCATGCTTGAACCCTTAGTGCAAGGTGACAGAAACGCATCTCAAGAGGGCGTATGCAGCAGAGGTGCTGGCAACTCGCCCTGAAGGTTGGTGGTCTCAGACCCCCTTTTTGGCACAACAGCTGCAGTACTGGCGCGCTTGCATCTCGGACACCTGTGTGCTCGCCACCGTGCAAAATGGTTACGTGCTTCAGTTCCGCTTGGGACCTCCTCCTTTTCAAGGAGACAGACCCTCTCCAGGCCTTGGTACTTCAGAAGGAAGTGGCCTCCTTGCTGTGCAAGCAAGCCATTCATCTCGTAGATCCCACCTCCCACAGAGAGGGGTACTACTCGAGGTATATTCTGGTACCCAAAAAAGATGGCGGCTTTCACTCCATCCTAGACCTGAGGCTCCTCAATGGGTTCTTAAAAGAAAGGAGATTCTAGATGCTGACTCATCGTCTCATTCTCCATTCTTTCCGGACGAGCGACTGGTTCACCACCATGGACTTACGGGACGCGTACTTTCACGTTCCCATTCGTCCAGAGCACAGGAAGTATCTCCGCTTCTCTTTTCAGGGAAGCGTTTACGAGTTTGCTGTGCTGCCATTCGGCCTCTCCCTAGCTCCTCGTACGTTTTCAAAGTGTGTGGACGCTATCTTGGCCCCCCTGCGGCTGCAGGAGATCAGAGTAATAAACTATCTCCATGACTGGTTGATCTGTGCCCAGTCGCGAGAGTGAGCGGTGGCCCACATGGCTGTCGTGACAGAGCATCTGGCGAGGCTGGTCCTCACCATCAACGATGCAAAGAGTCGGCTTACACCGGTGCGGTGCACAACATACTCGGGGCTCCGGCTGGACTCCGGTACGATGAGCGCATACCTGTCAGACAACAGAGTAGCAGCTATCCAGGGTTGCCTCTCCCTGTTCCAACAGGGATCACAGGTCACCCTCCTATTGTGCAAGAAACTATTGGGTCTGATGGCTGCAGCCATATCGGCCATTCAGCTGGGCCTGCTTCGCATGCACCCGCTACAAGCGTGGCTCAATGCTTTCCACCTCAACAAGAAATGCAACAGATTCCATCGGCTGACTGTGTCTCAGGCATGCTCGGCAGCCCTAAGCTGGTGGAAGACGACCTCTCACCTACGCGAGGGTGTGCAAATGGGAGTAGTGTTAAACCGGCAAGTGGTGATGACAGACGCCTCCAGCTTGGGTTGGGGGGCAGTCTGGGAAGGCAGAGGAGTCCTCGGATCTTGGCTGGACCGCTGGACATCCCTGCACATAAACATGCTGAGTTGCAATTGGTCTCCCTTGCTCTCCACCACTTCCTCATGGTGCTGAGAGGTATACATGTGTTGATCCGGACAGACAACATGACAGTGGTGGCGTATGGCAACCACCAGGGTGGCCTGCAGTCCCTGGGGTTGCATCGCGTGGCCTTCAGGCTATTAACATGGGCTCAGAGGAACTTGCTGTCCCTACAGGTGATGCACATTCCCGGAGTGATGAACTGGGTAGTGGACCTCCTCTCCAGGAAGGGTCCGCGACTCCACCCTCAGATAGTGGAGCGCATTTGGGAATGGTTCGGGAAGGTGCAGGTCGATCTCTTCACCTTGGCAGAGACGATGCATTGCCCCCTGTGGTACGCCACCACTTAGGCGGTCCACTCGGCGTAGACACCCTAGCGCACGAATGGCCCAAAGCGTTTTTGTATGCTTTCCCGACTATACCGCTGCTCCCGGCCTTTTCTCAAAAAGGTCCAGTTAGAGGAAGCGTCAGTTCAACTAGTGACCCCCAATTGGCCGAGGAGAATCTGTTTTTCGACACTGTGCCAGCTGTTACACAGCCAGCCCTGGGAAATCCCACTGCGCATGGCTCTCCTCAGCCAGATGAGAGGCACTCTTTGGCATCCGGAACAGGGCAGGTTCTGGCTATGGGTCTGGCCCCTGAAAGGGACCGCTGGTTAGCCCTAGGGCTATCAGATGTGGTAGTGGGTATGTTGCAGAGTACTAGGGCAGACTCCACTAGGTCTTTGTACACCTATAAGTGGAGGTATTTCCAAGCTTGGAAGCCATGACCCAATATCTTATTCCCTATGCCAGTCATCTTACAGTTTCTGCAAGACCTGCTTGATGCTGGTAGGTCACCTTCCACTTTGAAGGTGTATTTAGTGGCTATTTCTGCATGCCATGCCCCCGTAGATTCGGTGTCTCTGGGTGCGCATTTCTGGGCTACCCGATTTCTTAAAGGCACTTGCCGATTACGCCCTCCCAGGAGGACTGTTCTCCCCGAATGGAGCCTTAATATTGTACTGGAGGCTCTCACGAAGGCCCTGTTCGAGCCCAGACGCTCTATGAAGACAGCCTTCCTCGTGGCTATCACCTCCACTAAGTGGGTCAGTGAGCTGCTGGCGCTGTCTGTGCACAGCTCCTGCATGTGTATTTGGGAGGATGGCAGCAGGGTGTCTCTGCGCACCAACCCTGCTTTCCTCCCCAAGGTGATCACAGCCTTCCACATTAATCAGTCTGTGGAACTGGAGTCCTTCCATCCACCACCGTTTGCTTCAACGGAGGATGAGAGATTGAATTTCCTCTGCCCAGTGCAGGCATTGAGATGCTACGTGGATAGGACAAGAGCTCTGCGTCAGTCTGACCAGCTCTTCATCTGTCACAGGACACGGACCCTAGGACAGCCCCTCTCAAAGCAGCGTCTGTCACATTGGATTGTGGACACAGTCTCGACTGCGTATGATGGTGCTGGCTTGCTCCCACCTGGGAGGGTAGCCGCACACTCCACTAGAGGGTTGGCTACATCTTGGGCCCTCTTCAGAGGCCTCGCTGTCTGATATTTGTACTGCGTCTAGCTGGGCTACGCCGCATACTTTCTCCAGGCCCTTAATGTGGTTGATCCTGCTCTGCCTTCATTAGGCACAAGGGTCCTTGAGGGTGTAAGCTCACACCGCTAACCCCTGGGTTATGTGGTTCTGATGCGTCCCTCATATGCTGCCGTTCCTTTTCCCTCACGACGGCTCTGGTATACATTATCCCATACATAATGTTCGTTGGTGGTCTTCTTCGAATTGAAAGGGAACGTTAGGTTACTTACCGTAACCCTGGTTCCCTGAAAGAGAAGACGACCACCAACCACGAGTTCGCATCACGGGTTCGATGGAAAAAGAGAAATGGCTTCCTCAGGATGACAGTTTTAATCCCTCAGTGGGTGGGACCGAGTGCATCATCCCAGGAAGGGGCCTATCGGTAGCTCTGGTATAAAGAGCTCAACAATACCTACCCAGTGGGTTGGCATATCCCATACATAATGTTCGTTGGTGGTCGTCTTCTCTTTCAGGGAACCAGAGTTACGGTAAGTAACCTAACATTCCCTGTTGAAAAGGTTTTTCACTGTGCTGAACCATAAACTCACATTACTTCCATTCACTAGCGAAGGTGTAACTAAACCTGAATAAAATATAAGTTCAGATTTTTTTTTCTAGCTACCTGAAAGAATGAATTGTGAAAACTTTTCAATAAGTGAGAAGATTGTCTCCTCATCATACATAAGGCAGGGCGCTCAAGCACGTCGCACCCACGAGCGACTGCTCTTAGGAAATGTAACAAAATGATTTAAATTACAGCACATGTATTGTTTGTTGTGTTCTTTTTTTATCATTCAATTATTTACAATAATTCTGAGTTCTGTTGCTCCAATGTTAACTTTGATAATATGACAGGTACTCTGCGATATGATTCACTTCAACCGAGCTGTGTCTTTAGTGAGGTAAAGCAGTTCATTTCCTGGTGAGGATTTTGTACCACATCAATACTGCTATTATACAGTACAGGGTTTCTGTGTTCTACGAGGGTGTGTGTATTATACAGTACAGGGTGTGTGTTGTATGAGAGTGTGTGTATTATACAGTACAGGGTGTGTGTTGTATGAGGGTGTGTGTATTATACAGTACAGGGTGTGTGTTGTATGAGGATGTGTGTATTATACAGTACAGGCTGTGTGTGTTGTACGAGGGTGTGTGTATTATACAGTACAGGGTGTGTGTGTTGTACGAGGGTGTGTGTATTATACAGTACAGGGTGTGTGTTGTATGAGGGTGTGTGTATTATAAAGTACAGGGTGTGTGTTGTATGAGGATGTGTGTATTATACAGTACAGGCTGTGTGTGTTGTACGAGGGTGTGTGTATTATACAGTACAGGGTGTGTGTGTTGTACGAGGGTGTGTGTATTATACAGTACAGGGTGTGTGTGTTGTATGAGGGTTTGTGTATTATACAGTACAGGGTGTGTGTTGTATGAGGGTGTGTGTATTATACAGTACACGGTGTGTGTGTTGTATGAGGGTGTGTGTATTATACAGTACAGGGTGTGTGTGTTGTATGAGGGTGTGTGTATTATACAGTACAGGGTGTGTGTGTTGTATGAGGGTGTGTGTATTATACAGTACAGGGTGTGTGTTGTATGAGGGTGTGTGTATTATAAAGTACAGGGTGTGTGTTGTATGAGAGTGTGTGTATTATACAGTACAGGGTGTGTGTTGTATGAGGGTGTGTGTATTATACAGTACAGGGTGTGTGTTGTATGAGGATGTGTGTATTATACAGTACAGGCTGTGTGTGTTGTACGAGGGTGTGTGTATTATACAGTACAGGGTGTGTGTGTTGTACGAGGGTGTGTGTATTATACAGTACAGGGTGTGTGTTGTATGAGGGTGTGTGTATTATACAGTACAGGGTGTGTGTGTTGTATGAGGGTGTGTGTATTATACAGTACAGGTGTGTGTGTGTTGTATGAGGGTGTGTGTATTATACAGTACAGGGTGTGTGTTGTATGAGGGTGTGTGTATTATACAGTACAGGGGTGTGTGTGTTGTATGAGGGTGTGTGTATTATACAGTACAGGGTGTGTGTGTTGTATGAGGGTGTGTGTATTATACAGTACAGGGTGTGTGTGTTGTATGAGGGTGTGTGTATTATACAGTACAGGGTGTGTGTGTTGTATGAGGGTGTGTGTATTATACAGTACAGGGTGTGTGTGTTGTATGAGGGTGTGTGTATTATACAGTACAGGGGTGTGTGTGTTGTATGAGAGTGTGTGTATTATACAGTACAGGGTGTGTGTGTTGTATGAGGGTGTGTGTATTATACAGTACAGGGGTGTGTGTGTTGTATGAGGGTGTGTGTATTATACAGTACAGGGGTGTGTGTGTTGTATGAGGGTGTGTGTATTATACAGTACAGGGTGTGTGTGTTGTATGAGGGTGTGTGTATTATACAGTACAGGGGTGTGTGTGTTGTATGAGGGTGTGTGTATTATACAGTACAGGGTGTGTGTGTTGTATGAGGGTGTGTGTATTATACAGTACAGGGTGTGTGTGTTGTACGAGGGTGTGTGTATTATACAGTACAGGGTGTGTGTATTATACAGTACAGGGTGTGTGCGTTGTATGAGGATGTGTGTATTATACAGTACAGGGTGTGTGTGTTGTATGAGGGTGTGTGTATTATACAGTACAGGGGTGTGTGTGTTGTATGAGGGTGTGTGTATTATACAGTACACGGGGTGTGTGTGTTGTATGAGGGTGTGTGTATTATACAGTACAGGGTGTGTGTGTTGTACGTGGGTGTGTGTATTATACAGCACAGGGGTGTGTGTGTTGTATGAGGGTGTGTGTATTATACAGTACAGGGGTGTGTGTGTTGTATGAGGGTGTGTGTATTATACAGTACAGGGGGGTGTGTGTTGTATGAGGGTGTGTGTATTATACAGTACAGGGTGTGTGTATTATGCAGTACAGGCTGTGTGTGTTGTACGAGGGTGTGTGTATTATACAGTACAGGGGTGTGTGTGTTGTATGAGGGTGTGTGTATTATACAGTACAGGGGTGTGTGTGTTGTATGAGGGTGTGTGTATTATACAGTACAGGGGTGTGTGTATTATACAGTACAGGGTGTGTGCGTTGTATGAGGGTGTGTGTATTATACAGTACAGGGGTGCTTGTTGTACCAGGGATCTTAAATGAAACTCCTTTGTCAAACGAAGATGGCATTGGGTGAAATGTTTGTCTACTTGAATTGTTTTTGAGCATTTTGAAGTTCTGGATATTTTAGTCTATACTATTGTACCATATCACATAATATGTTTTGTAGGAACAAAAGGGCAAGTATCCAAGTCCCAATTAAGGTGTGATTGTCTACTATTTCAATCACAAATGTACAAGCTCGGACACAATATATGTTATGATATACAAAACACAAATAGACTAAGAATAGTTTCTTAAGTGTCTTTATTAGGAGCAAAAATAAGATAAATGAGATGAAAAAACAGAAAAGAAAAAGGTAAATGTCTTTTACAGAAAGTCCACAGCTGTACAGTACTTTAATTGTTTACCTTCAGCGTCTCATTGAAAAAACTTAAAGCTATCAGTTTACAGTTGAAGTGTGCAGATATGTCAGTTTCCAATACTCACAAAGTCTCTTTACAATGTGAGGGCTACCAAATCTTATAAAAAAAAATACCCCTAGAGTCTGCGAGAGCGGGGGCGGAAGATGACTCAACGTTGGACAACACGGTTAAGGACTTAGGAACGGAAACGGATATGAGTATGGAGAGTACTTCACAAAAGACTAGTTCAAGATCTGCAGTTAGCAAAGACATGGAACTCCAGGTTTGTGTCTGCGGCTGGAGCAAGGCGACAACGGTCAGGGGTTTGAAGAATCATCAAGGGAGAATGAAATGCTTGAGGGAGAAGGGACAAGGGCCTCGCATTGATCAGTACTTCTTACGAAGTCAGTCAAGTCAGTCGAATGAAATCCAGCGACAGGAAGCAAACCACAGTTCACAGGATATCAGCACCCCTGTCATAGATGTGAGGAGGATTTGCATGGACACAGTTAGTGATGAACCTAATGATCCTTGTGAACCCGGTCAGACAAACCAGCGTAAGAGAGAAAAGAACCTCAACGGGCACAAGCCTGGAGTTAAATGGCCAAGAGCTTGTGAGAAAACTGCATGGGACACAGTAAACACAGATCTCTGCTTTGCATTGGAAAGGTTAAGTGGAACAGTTGAAAAGAAACTGGATACATTTGGGGACATCATCTACGCATATGGAAGCGAGAGGTTTGGAGTTGAAAAAAGGAAGAAAAAAGTACAAACTATTCCTGGAAAGTCTAGACGGCAGCAGGAGATTGAACGCTTAGTTAGAGAAAGGAGACAGCTGAGGAAGCAATGGAGAAGAGCAGAAGAAAGTCAGAAAGAGGGACTCAATCTCTTACAAAGGGTCATAAAAGATAAGCTTGCAACATTGCGCAGAGCTGAGCGCCTACGGACACGCTACAAAAAGAAGGAGCGTGCAAGAACTAACTTTTATAAAGACCCATTCAAATTTGTAAAGAAGTTATTCACCAGTGAGAAGAATGGCGCACTAAAAGCATCTAAGTTTGAGCTGGAGAGATATTTGGAGGAAACACATACAGATTCAAAAAGGCAGGAGCCTATGTCAATTCCTTCAGACATCCCACCTATCAATCCACCAGAATACCAAATGGAGGACTGTGCACCTAAGTGGAAAGAAGTAGCACAAGTTGTGAAAAAGCAAGGGCTTCATCATCTCCAGGGCCTAATGGAGTTCCATTACAGAGTGTACAAGAGTGCTTCAGGAGTTCTACGAATCCTGTGGAAATTGATGAAAGTACCATGGGAAAAACAGGTTGTACCAAGAGCATGGCGCCGAGCAGGTGGAGTCTTTATACCTAAAGAAAAAGATTCTAGAAGCATCAGTCAGTTTCGTCCTATTTCCCTATTAAACGTAGAAGGCAAGATTTTCTTCAGCATTATTGCTCAGAGATTGTCAACTTACCTATTAAAGAACTGCTTCATTGACACTTCAATACAAAAAGCGGCATTCCAGGTTTCCCAGGATGCTTAGAACACATCAATGTGATCTGGCAACAAATTCAATCAGCTAAAAAGGAGAGGAAGGAGCTCCATGTGACATTCCTGGATTTGGCTAATGCATATGGTTCAGTGCCACATGAACTTCTTTGGGCAGCATTTGATTTTTTCAGTGTACCGATGACAATAACAAATCTAGTGAAAGCCTACTTTGGAGATTTGCAATTTAGTTTTTCAACTTCAGAATTCAGCACTACATGGCAATGCCTAGAAGTTGGAATAATGGCAGGATGCACCATTTCTCCACTGGCTTTTACCATGGCAATGGAAGTAATCATTAGGGCGTCCAAATGGGTAGTGGGAGGAGAGCGCTTGGCTTCTGGAATGCGACTACCACCAATTTGAGCATACATGGATGACATGACAACCACGACTACAACAGTAGCCTGCACTAATCGGTTATTGGGCAAATTAACCAATAACATTGAATGGGCACGAATGCAATTCAAGCCCACTAAATTAAGGAGCATCTCTATAATTAAAGGTAAAGTAGTAGATAGAACATTCTTCATTAATGGTGAGGCAATACCAACAGTGTCTGAGAAGCCAGTGAAGAGCCTTGGGAGATGGTACGATGTGGATCTAAAGGACACAGTTCGTGTGGGAGAAGTTAGACAACAAGCAGTGGAAGGGTTGAAGAGCATAGACAGCAGCACTTTACCAGGCAAACTAAAACTCTGGTGCTTTCAGTTTGGTCTACTGCCGAGGCTGCTGTGGCCACTGAATGTGTCCGAGGTTTCTTTGACAACAGTAGAGAAGCTGGAAGCTTTAATCAGTTCATAAATCAGGAAATGGTTGGGAGTTCCATGCTGCCTCAGCAGAGTGGGACTTTATGGTAAAGGAATACTGCAGCTACCTGTCTCCGCTCTAACCGAGGAGTTTAAGTGCGCCAAGGTCCGACTGGAAATGACATTAGTAGAGTCACGCGACAAATGCGTAAGGGAGGCAGCACCTGTGTTGAAAACTGGAAGAAAGCGGGCGGCACAGAAAGCTGTGGAGGATGCAAAGGCTGCCCTTTGAATTGGTGATATCATGGGGCAAGTTCAGCATGGAAGAGGGGGTCTTGGTCTCAGTTCAGCTCCTCCTACATGGCACAAGGCAGCCCCAGCTCAACGGAGGAAGCTGGTAGTCAATGAGGTGCAAAAGCAGGAGGAGAGGATGAGGTGTATAAAGGCCATTTCCCAGGGCAAGCAGGGAGAATGGATGAGATGGGAGAGTGTGGAACAACGCAAGCTTAGCTGGCAAGACCTATGGTCAATGGAACAGAGCAGGATCAGTTTCCTTATAAGGTCAACATATGATGTTCTCCCATCACCACAGAACCTAAACCTCTGGGTAGGAGAGGATCCCTCATGTCCTTTGTGTTCATCACCTGCAACATTAAGGCACATTTTGACAGGATGTAAGGTGGCTCTTAGCCAAGGACGGTTTACTTGGCACCATGACCAGGTGCTGCGATGTTTAGCCTTAGCATTGGAAGACAAGCGTAACATGACCAATAAGTTGCCACCTGTTCCATCAAAACATTACACACAAAAGACAACATTTCTCCGCCCAGGAGAGCAACCACCAAGAAAAGGTGTTAAAACCAATCCTCGCCCAGGACAACTGGAAGCTGCTAGAGACTGGAAAATGCTGGCAGATGTTGGTCAATGGCTTATTTTTCCACCTGAGATTGCCACCACAAACCTTCGACCAGATATTGTCTTGTGGTCTGGATCAGCACGCCTTGTTCACCTGGTAGAGTTAACAGTGCCATGGGAGGATGCTGTAGATGAGGCGTATGAGAGGAAGAAACTGCGGTATGCTCAACTAGCCACTGAAGCGGAACAGCGAGGATGGAGAGTCTGGGTTTACCCAGTTGAAGTGGGATGTCGAGGATTTGTGGCACACTCTACAACCCGGTTTCTCAGAGATGTCGGATTCAATGGCCAAGAGTTGCGTCGCACAGTGAAGAACTTATCTGAAGCAGCAGAGAGGAGCAGCAACTGTCTGTGGTTGAGACGGAAAGATTCTGGTTGGGGATCTCAAGCACAATAGAAAGAAAGAAACGCTGATGTACAGGTAAGTAAGCTGGGCTGAGTTGAGTGGGGACGGAGGGGGTGATGCTGGGACGCCAGAATCACCGTCGAGCCCTCTTGAGGTGTCGTGGGCTAGTCGACGAAACACCGAGGATGGAAGGTGCCCACTTGAAGACCCCAGAGATGTACCCTACTTAGCTCAATCCAGACGGTTGTCATGCTGATGCGCTGGGGAGACCACACTATGGTTGATCCCGGAGCCAGCATCGCAGCCGTTGTGTGTGCTGATGCACTAGGGAGGCAATAAGCTGATCCCTGGAGCCAGCATTACACTTCAGCCATCAACACCAGACAGAAGGATATCTACATCATCATATGGAAGGAAGCGCAAATGGATGGAGACACATATGGATCACATTAGTTTACTGTGAAGCTACGTCTTAGTTGGTGCTTATCTTGGCGAGAGCCAAGTTCAAATCAGCATGAAGTTTTAACATCTACTCTCATGTAATGGAAATCATAATTATGATAGGATGTATGCAGGCATTCCACACATGAGCATTGAACAGTGTAGGCTGGATAAACCTGCAGGTACAATAATCTGTTGGTAGATCAGTAATGTACATACGGTACCTTGACAGTCTTTTAAAAAGAAGATTCTGTGACATCCTAAGGACAATTCCACGTTATGGGGCCCATCACAGTTACTGAACCTCATCTTACTCCTGTCATTGAAAGTAACCATACATACTATGACCTCAGGCGAAAATGTTAAGTGCTAATGGGTAACTTCAACTGATCTTTGTACAAATCACTACATAACATCACAATAGTGCAGTAGTTTGTGCTGGGAGTTTTGCTCTGTAACCCGTGAAAACCTATAATCTGCTCTTACAGTCTATAATTCTAAGGTAAACTGATATAATCGACTGATTCACCTCTCTACCTTAATTTTTTAGATAAAGAGCAATAAAATCAAATGGGTTTGATTTGTGTATTTAAATTAAACCTTAGTGTAGCCTGCAACTTAAGATTTTTTGACCATTTGAAAAACAATAACTTTTTGACCCATTTTGATAGTTGCTGCTTGAAGTTATATTTAGTAAATTACCAGCAGAGTTTTTTACTTTTGGGAAAATAACTATAGTGCAGTCTAGGAAAAAAAATAATGAGGAAACAATTCTCTGTTCCTTTAGGGTGTTCAGGTTGGAAGAATAGATGCATTCATCCAGAGCCTCGACAAAAACTTCATGGTTCCAGTAGGTGGTGCCATTATAGCTGGTTTTAATGAATCCTTCTTACAGGAAATCAGCAGGATGTGCCCAGGTAACAGCACACTCTTATATTTGGCAAGACAATTCACAAATTTATTTTACTGGTTACTTATTTTATTTTGACTGTTAACAACAAGCTTACATGTTAGAAGTACAAAGGTACTGTTGTCTTTAAAATGCTCTTAAACAAATTGAAACTGAAATGATCGACTCTGAGTGAGAATCATTAACCAACCATTAACTATAAAATAAATTGTTAACTTGTTAGTAAGCCAATTAAGTTAAATTCATCTCTTGCTGCAAACAGAACTATAGGTTCCTGAGGATGGGGTTAGCATAGTGTTTTCAATAATTATTTTTCATATAATAATAAGAAGAAGAAGAAGAAGAAGAAGAAGAAGAAGAAGAAGAAGAAGAAGAAGAAGAAGAAGAAGAAGAAGAAGAAGAAAATTCACCAGAATATGGCAATGTAGTCTCACTATGACAATTTAGTCATATTTTCACTAACCTGGAGAAACAAAAACTAGAATTTAGAAACAATAAGTACTATAACAATACTGCTACATTCTTAGAATGTCAAGCATTATAAAGGTATACATGCATTTAATGTCCTCTAACTTTATTTCTATGAGTAACACTACCCATATTTAAACATATTAAAAGCGGAGCATGTTATTACAATGAATATATTGTCACTCTGTACTTGCACTGTAATGTAAATAAATGTAATTCTAATACAAAATCCTAGCCATGAGGTATTTCTTGCAGTAGAACAAAACAATCCTGCAAGCAGTTCAAAGTAGCGATTTACATTGATTTTGTTATATTTAGGTCACGCGTCAGCTTCCCCCACACTGGATGTTCTCATCAACCTTCTCTCCCTAGGAAAAACGGCTACAAGCAGCTTTTAAAGGAGCGAAAGGTAATGGAATGAAAATGATTGGGTTGACAAGAGGATTAAGTAACTACCATTTGCAGGTCAACGGGCAGTGACCTCTCACCTCTGTTTCCTTTCAATACTTGCCAGGATGAGTTGAACATTCATCGTATTTAAATCAAAACTGGCAATTAAAAATGCAGCTCTGTCCCTGAATTGCATTCACAGCATTTTCTCATTTTAAAGAGCTCTTGAAAGAAATAGCAGCATCAGCAGGACATAGATTACATTTACTTAAATATACAGTGCTGGAAGATAAGGACTCCCTGGTTGAGCTGTGTTTCAAGCCGGAGAAGTTTGTGCTGTAAAGTTTCTCTCACAAGAAACAATAATTTGCTTTAGAACACTTGCACACTTCAAGGTTGACATGGTCTTTGTTAGCCTGGCAAGCAGGGCATTATAGTAATCTAACTATAAGGTCACAAAAACATGTGTCTGGGTTTCAGCAGCAGCTGTGTCCTGGTGTAAGGGCACTCTGGCACAGTATTGTAAAGAGGGAAAAAAGGGATGGCACTCAAATGAGTGTCAAAGCTTAGCATGGGATCTGATAAAATGGAAACGTTTATCTCTTTCAGTACCCTAAAATAAGCCATTCTCCCTCTGCAATGGCATTGTATTGTAAAGATGCAAAAGTGTACTTTATGAATGTGTGAAAAAGGCTACTGGTATGCATCATTTGCTGTCACAGGGACGACACATGTCTTTTCAGCATTGGAACTGAAACAGTTAAGCCCTGCACTGGAGAGAAGAAAGCCATGGAACATGAATGTCATTAACTCTAATAGGTGGGAAGAGGTTTAGACAAATTGGTTTCTACATGCCTTCAATTTAAAAAAAAATGTTTACATTGTATTTTGATGGAAATTGACAGAATTGAAATAAAATTACTGTCAATTGAGTTCCTGATGCAGAAATGTATGGCATGTGATAGTCTAGCTTCCTAATCTCACACTTAATACTTAAAAAACTGCTTTAAAATGACTGAAAACAAAGATATATGTTACTCAGGTTTTTCGGGTATATTGCAGTACGCCATGGTAAAAGCATAGCCAAGTGTAGTAAAGCACAGTAAAAGCACAGAGGAACCATGACAAAAGAGCAAGAAGGCATGGTAATAACATCTGGTAAAGCATTGTAAAACAACATGACACTACTGTACATGTAAAAAGCACAGTCATCTGCAAAATTACCCAGCAAACGTACAATTGTAAAATACAATATTATCCCACTTTGACAATCTGCACAGTACAATACTCCAATCACTTTGCATTAAAAGCCTAGACGGATTCCATTTTAGTTAGATAAACTTGTATTTCTAGGAAATGTTGTGCATTTCTGTTTTTGAAACTCAATGAGCAGGAAGTGAAATGAGAATCACCTCCAGGGACTGGGAGTCAGTTATTATAGATTTGTGAAGCTAGAGACATTTTTATCCCCCAAAGAGGGCCTGTAGTTATTCAGAGGTAGGAATGAAAATAAAGTTTGAAAGTTGATCCCTGTCCTTTTAACCTGTACAGCAGTGTAATTTAATGAGCTCCAGTGGGGAAAATGGGCTACATGAGAGTGGTGTCCTAGCTGTAATAGTTGAGGCAATTGTTGCAGGAAGCTGGAGTCCGATAGGGTAGAAACCAGTGTGTAATGAGATTAGCACTGACCATCACTGAATCATTTGTGATTTATGATGAAACAGAGAAATAGTAATGTATACTTTAGCAGAATCTGGAGACATACGCTATAGTAAAGACTTTGCATGTGGTACTTTTTAACCTGTTTGCTGCTATGGAAAATTAATGACCTTGGTGTACCACTATCAAATTGCATCTAAAGAACATTCTGTTAGTCTTTAAGTATTTTGTACAAAAAAACAGGCAGTGAAATTCATTCCTGCCACCACTGTAAATTCAACATTTGTGGTATCAGTAACATAATAAAGTTGATCGCCATGACTTGCATACATTGTGTGCACATGTTAAAATGTAAGGTTAACATACTATCTAATACACTCAAAAACTGTCCAAACCAAGTTTCATCACAATTAAATAAATGCTTTTCTTGAAATGTAAAAAATGAATGTGACATATGGACAAACAGACATGTAACTGGACTGAAAAGACTGCCTGCAGACTGACTTCCTGTATGCAGATCAACAAGTGGTTCTCTAGAGAGCTATGTAAAACATGTAAGAGTGACGTACAGACAGTATGTCCGATCAACAGACACTCTCTATTAACCCCCATATTCAAATACAATCAATAAACTGCAAATAAATGTCCTTAGCAAGTTTCATCACAAGTGGACAATGGATTTTGTAGATAACCTGTTTGAAAAAATGTGAAGTGTGACATAACTGTACACATGCTTCCACTAGTTTTACATACAATATAACCTTAAAATGTTGAAACAAATTAGACGTTTATAACGAAAAATATGAATCTAATAGTTTCCTACAGTGTGCTGTCTGCAGCCTGATACCCAAGTGTATCAGTAAGTAATCCCAAAGTAATTTTAGTGCTCTTAATGATGCACAATTCATTTTCAGTCCTTCCTGTACTTGAAGAGTAAGTATCGGGGTTCCGAAAAGTATAGTGTTTCACACCCCCACGCGTTGCTGTTTAAATAACGTACCTGTCATTTTTCTTTTCATTGTTAACATCCTGACAACTTTGTTCACTTATAACTTTGAAGTCTGTTTCAAAGCTCTTTTCAATATGTCCGCTCTAGTGCACTGGAGTTTGCGAGCTGCCCTCTAAATCAGTGGTTTTCAACCTGTGCTACTCGTACCAGTACTGGTACGTGACAGGCTTGCAACTGGTAACCATACTCCCACAATACTCCCTCAATCGCACCATCGGACCAGCGGACATTTTGAAAAGAGTTTTGAAACAGAATTTTAAGTTATAAGTGTAAAAAGTTGTCAGGATGTTAACAATGCAAATAGAAATTAAAGGTATGTTATTTAAACAGTTGTAACAACACATGGGGACGGAAAACGTTATATTTCCTGGAACCCCGGAGTATCAGATTTGGAGGATATGGATATGGATATGGATATGGATATGGATATGGATATGGATATGGATGTGTCTGTATTTTTACATGTGTCTTGTTTCTATATACTGTCGATTCTATATACTGTAAATCAATCAGTTTAATTTACCAGTAAAATTACTTTGATTCTAATTCGGAAACTTTACTAGGATAGTAACACCTCATATTACCTAATGACATTTATGTCTTAAATACCACTCATCCAATTTTCATTTGGAACTTTTCATTTCTTATTCTATACTATTCTGTGCATACTGTAGATTTGTTATTATACGTTATTCATCCCTGTGACGGGGTACACCCCGCCCCTTTGTGTATTTTGTATTATTTTGTATTATTATTATTTAAAATGTATGGTTTAGTGTGTAAAAACACAATGTTTTATTGTTAATTATTTTACAGCATGGATGGGGTTAAAATTCCCAATCCATGCTAAACTCGTGCAGAATGTGACCATCTCCAGATTGATTAATTTATTACTAATCTGGAGATGGTCACATGTATAAAAACCCACAGCTTTGGCTGATCGAGGTTGGGTTGTTCAGAGGCGAAACATAAGGTAACGATAACTAGATAAATACCATAACAATTGCTGCTCGTGCTGCTTCCAAACCAGCACGATACTTGTTTATTCACAGTGTGTGTTTATTGTCTGTCTGTTTGGGCTGTGCCGTTTTGTTTTGTAGTTTGTGTTTTGTTTTATGTTCAAACCTTTCATTTATTATTAAAACACGCAGCTGTGCATTCAACCCCAGTACTGTGTGTCCTGCATTTATTTGTTTATTTAGCTGACGCCTTTATCCAAGGCGACTTACAGAGACTAGGGTGTGTGAACTATGCATCAGCTGCAGAGTCACCGTCAAAGACGGAGCACAAGGAGGTTAAGTGACTTGCTCAGGGTCACACAATGAGTCAGTGGCTGAGGTGGGATTTGAACCAGGGACCTCCTGGTTACAAGCCCTTTTCTTTAACCACTGGACCACACAGCATTTCTTGGTCTGACATCACCCACCAGCCATCCGGGTCACAATCCCCTACCCCCACCCTCCCATTTCTAGTGTTATTTAACGCTAACTTTCTGATGTTTATGTTGCTGGTAGAAAGTTCTTCGCCAGTTCTAATGTTTTAATCATCGTATCATGTTTAAATGAATGGGACAAATTCTTTTCAGCTTTAACTTTGTGTCTGAAATGGAAATAACTCTGAAGCGTAAAGCTGTGTAATTTGAAATGTCTTCACAGCACTGCATTTTGGAAAGGAAATCACTGTAGTGCTGTATTTTAGAAAATCAATGTTGTTGTTTCTAGGAAATGTATATCATCCTGGCAGAAGAACTGAAAAAAACTAGCAGAAGCTCATGGAGAGAGGCTGTTGGAAACATCTCACAATCCAATGTCTTTGGGCAAGTTGTTACATTACTGAGCTAAGACAAAACAGTGTCAAAATGTAGAAAGGAATTGAATTTATTTTTTCCACCAGTTGTCCTGGCGTAAGTAGTAACCTTCAGATTAATCAAGAAATGTTTTATATTGACTATACAGTATTAGAAACACCACTATTCAGTTGCAAAGAAAAGGCCACGAAGTGACTATCTATGCCTGACACTTTAAGAGCTGAAAATGAGTAGTAACCTGAAGGGTTTTCCCAGCCTTTTATGAGCTTTATTACCCCATTACTGTGCTCCTTTCATTGTCTCACCTTTAATTTTTCATCTTATAAATGCCTGTTTATCTGAACACTATTTAGCCACCCTCTGCTCCAAGACTGACAAAAGCCCCCTCTCCCCACATTTTCTTTGACCTTTTATTTGTCTATCAATTTGTCTGTTTAACTTTGTTCGCTCCTTAAAACATATTTGTATACAGTACTACAATATAGTAAGAAGTATAGTAAGTACAAATCTAGCCTCACATGTGCTATAGCCTGTTCATACTACCACCAGCCCACACCCCTAACCACACAGCCATCCAAATAACTATTGCACTTTCACAGAGCTTATAATGCACAAATGAAATAATGTACAAGACCATTACAGGCAGCTGTTATGTTTAGGTGTGAGGGGTATGTGGGGTTGTTCTTTTTGCTTTAACTTCTGAGACTGAAAGATTCTTTTGCATGACATAAAATATATTGTTCATTGTTTTTCAGCCATGTCGCTATGTAACCTTGAGAAGCACAACAACAAAGCTGTGACACAACTGGGATCCATGCTGTTTACCAGACAAGTGGGTAAATGAAATATTCTCTCTGCAGTACACAACATGACCACATGAGGTCAGTAAACAGATTAGTGTGCCCTGTTAGGGTGCAATTAACCATGGTCAATGGTACTACGTTTATCATGCACTGTTCGGATGTACACATTTTATCCAATTGGCGCCAATTTTCTTTCCTTTTAGTAAGCTATTTCACACTCTACGCTACACATGTAATGACAAGCTGCATGTAACCATGGATCGTTTTATCATCCGAAAGAGAGGGCCAGAGACACCAATAGCCGATAAACCTACTGGTCAGGATCTCACATCTGAATCTGACAGAGAGAATGTTAGCATCTCCGCCAAATCCACGACAGGACAGAGCAGCACATTACATTACATTTACATTTCTTAGTAGACTCCCTTATCCAGGGCGATTTACAATTATTACAAGATATCACATTATTTTTTACATACAATTACTTTTTTACTGGAGCAATCTTGGTAAAGTACCTTGCTCAAGGGTACAGCAGCAGTGACTCCCCCCCAACCCTCCGGTCAGGAGTCCAGAGCCCTAACCACTACTCCAGAGCCCCAGGAACTCCGGTGAACAGCCTGCAAAGAAAAAAGTTAAATCAGGAACAAAGCAGTACAAAGACGATTTTTTGAGGTACGGTTTTGTCAATTGTTTTGATTTAAAGTTAGCTATTATTATTGGGTCGCGTGGGTGAACCATTTGGTTAAAGTGGGTCGCCTGGAAAAAAGTTTGAAAAACACTGGTATAAAGGATCATCTTATAAAGAGTTACTTTTACTGTTATTACAATGTGGAATGTGACAGACAGATGGATGGATGGATGGAACAATACATATTTTGAATGAGGACCCCAAAATCAGTTTTAACAAAGCTTTCATGTATATTTGTTACCAATATTAACACATATTTGAATGTTTATCTGTTGAAAGTCTGTTGCAATACACTAGATTCCCTAACATATATTGTTGAGCAATAGTCATCACTGGGGTTAAATGTGGGCAGCATCGACAGCTTTAATACATTTGCTGTTTATTGCCTAATAGGCTTGGTACAAATAGAAAGCAGATGATGGTTTATCCTCGCTTGATTTCTGTGTGATGTGCCAGTGGATAACATAATCAGACAGCAATTTCCAAAGGCCTAAGCCGTTGCCAAGACATATACGATATCCCTTACATTCTGCTTTTTACAGCCTTGCTGTAGTGATGGGTAATAAATGCTTGATTTGACAGAAATATAAACATTGGATTTGGTGTCTTGCTTGATTTGACAGAAATATAAACATTGGATTTGGTGTCTTGCTTGATTTGACAGAAATATAAACATTGGATTTGGTGTCTTGCTTGATTTGACAGAAATATAAACATTGGATTTGGTGTCTTGCTTGATTTGACAGAAATATAAACATTGGATTTGGTGTCTTGGGGGTAATATAGGGTTTGAAACGAATAGAAATGGTTTATAGAACAGATGCCACCATTTACCCTGACATACTCTCTCAAAAGCTCGTAAAGAATGTCCTAAAAAAGTTCCTTTACGAATTGAGTAAGTACTTCTCTACATATATTACAGCTGGTTTTGTGTTTCAAGGTGGTTCCACTTGGAACTGAACAAACTGTGAGTGGTTACACTTTCAAAGGCTTTATGTCTCACACCAATGAGTACCCATGTCCTTACCTCAGTGCTGCATCTACCATCTGCCATATATTTATTTAATTCTTAGCAGATGCCCTTATCCAGGGCGACTTACAATTGTTACAAGATATCACATTATTTTTACATACAATTACCCATTTATACAGTTGGGTTTTTACTGGAGCAATCTAGGTAAAGTACCTTGCTCAAGGGTACAACAGCAGTGTCCCCGACCGGGGATTGAACCCACGACCCTCCAGTCAAGAGTCCAGAGCCCTAAACACTACTCCACACTGCTAAGATATATATATATATATATATATATATATATATATATATATATATATATATATATTAGGGGTGGGTTAGAGTACTCGAGTACTCAAAATAATTATAATTACTCGAGCACTAATGTATTACTCGAATACTTAAAAAATTTTAATGATATCTCTTCATGAATGTAGCGACCCGGTCAGTTCAGGTTGGCAGACTTGTTTCATCTGGTCTTGTACATTCGCGTTATCTGTAGTGTTCCGAGGTGGGACCATACCACTTGTTTCGGTAGTGTGTGTGTGTGTGTGTGTGTGTGTGTGTGTGTGTGTGTGTGTGAGAGCCACTGTTGGGTGTGGACCATGTCATCTAGATGCCCTTGCTCTTCCCCCTCCCAGTCTGTAGTCTGTGCGGCATGTTGATAGTCATGGACTGCTGTCGGTGAAAACCTGTCAAACATGCCTGGGCTTGAATAAGAGGTTTGAAGTATCTGGGACTCTTCATCTCCGTACACTTTACCTTGCTTGGGGGCATCCGTTAAATTCATTAAGACTGAGAGACAGTCGTTGGGCAGATTAAGAGGGAATGGCAGTCCAACCTGTTTTTGTGTCTTGCCTTAGCACATTAACATGGATCTTTTCCAAAAGCTTTTGATGGGGTGCTGGTAGATGACAGGGATGGACATTGATATGGTTTGCAGTTCATACATTTAAAAATCAATACACATTAAAAATGCACAAGATATCATCCAGGAAAACAATCCATCAAACCACTTCACAGGTAACTATTAAAATCAATGCATGTAAAAAAAAAAAAAATACATTACTGCAGTAGACATTACTACATAAATACTGTATTTACCATGCCATAGAACAAGTAGATGATGACTTATGAAGTGGGTTGTGTTATTCTACCTATCTAATATAAATATATGTTGATTAATGAGAAAAAAGGGGCTTTAGTTTTGGGGGACAATTTATACAGCATAGAATTCATAAATTGTTGAGACTTTCACGTAGTTATTTAATAGTGAAATGCATTGGCCTGTTAAAAATGAGACTGAATCGAGATTTATTTTTAATAAAAAAGGCAATTAATCAGAATAATTAACCAATTTTGCCTTGGAGTTGTATGATAATTAAATTAACCTGCCAAATTAAATGCATTCCATGTACAAAAAAAATACATTTTAATTATTTCCCGAAACCATTTTGTTTTAACAGACTTGCTGGCTCTCATTTTCAATTGAAAAACAGAACTATAATGTTTAGAAAACACATAAATCTCAGTACACTGATTCCGTACAGATGGCGGAAATCTCTTGTGCATAACACAGAAAGGCAGTAACAGACTACCCAGCAAAGGCAGCATGCTAACTAAGCAGTTTATGGCATGGAAGCTGTGAATATCACATTGAGGGAAAATTAATATCTTGCATTTTATCAGAGATCTTTGTTACCATTTTCTTGTGAGATCGAAGTACAAAATATGTTGTGAGACTTGAGTACCCCTTTGTGTAGAAAATTGTTCAGCTGTTTTTTAGGTTTCCCTAATTTTAATAGAGTGGAATAGTAGTGGAATATTTTACTGGCTGACTGAAACTATGATAAACCTCAATTTCAGTAGAACACCACCATATGCAGGCTATTTATTTAATTATTTGTTATAATTAAAACTTTGCTGGGGAAAAATTGGCCAACTGCTACATGCCTTCCCACCGCTCGCCCTGCTCCCACTGTGTCGGGAGAAAATCAGGCAAGACCGGGTCTGATGTAGCTCTTAAGCGGCTAGCCGTGGAGACTGCCAAAGTGCCTTTGACATCCTGCAGAATGCCAGAGCAGCGTCCACGCGTCCCCAGTATGGGTACAAGTGTGTTGTTTTCCAGATGTGCTGTCTGCCTCGTGGTTTCGACCTCACGACCTGTCCTATGGCAGTTATACTGCAATTTGTGCAGGACCCCCTCCGCGTTAAAAGCCTATCTGTCAGCCATTTCGGCTTGCCATGTCAAAATTGACTTGGTCTCCCCAGGAGGTCACTTCCTGGCGGGCAATTTTTGAACGGGGCTCTGTGACTTTGGCCGCCAATGAAGGACATTGTTCCTCGCTGGAGGTTAAACATGGTACTTAATGGACTCATGAAGCCTCCATTTGAGCCCATGAATTCAGCTGAGCTGAAATTTGTATCGCTTAAAGCGGCTTTCTTACTTGCTATCACCTCCGCAAAGCAGGTGAGTGAGATGCAGGCATTTTCTATAGCGAAAGTTTGCTTAATTTTTACAGAGGCCAGTATAAAGGTCACACTCCGTACCAATCCTACCTTTTTTGCCGAAGACAATCTTGGCATTCCGTATCAACCAGTATGTGGAATTGGAGGCTTTCCATCCACCTTTTTTCCAGTCTGACAGAGTCCGATAGCACCATATACTCTGCCCAGTGCGGGCCCTGACGTACTATGTTGACAGGACGAAAAGTTGGAGGCAGTACGAACTTGCTGTCTAAGCGGATTACAGACATGGTCAGGACTGCCTATGAGCTGGCCAACTTGCCCCCTCCAGAAAAGCTCACTGCCAATTTGCCCAGGGGCATGGCAACTTCGTGGGCTTTATTCCAGGGTGCATCTGTCAAGGACATCTGCAATGCAGCAGTGTGGGCTACTCCCTGTACCTTGACTAGGTTCTACAGGCTGAATGTTGTGGATCCTCAAAATCCTGGTTTTGGAACTAGAGTGTTAAGGGCAGCTTCTCTGTCGACTCTTACAACACAGGCATAGAGGTGAGATTCTCCCTCAATTGTTTCACCCTAGCTACCTGTTACTGGGGTTCCGTATGGTAACGTACAAGGCAGCCTCTCGGCTTAGCCTTGTAGCATTCCAGTCGTTCTGCGATATTGCCCTTGCGGCGGCTTTGGTACACTCACTCATACAGTAATGGTTACGTTTTATACTTGAAAGGGAACATTAGGTTATTATCATAACCCTGGTTCCCTGAAATAGAAATATAACCATTAACCTTCAAGGTCGCGACGTCCATAATTGTAGCAGGTTTGAAAGCAAAATTACGTTGAGATCTGTGAGCGCAGTCCTTTTGTGCCCTCGGGGGCGGTCATGACTGTGTCTCAGGCTTGCTGAGCAGCTTTGGTATACAATATTCAGGATTTGGGTCTTTAGGAGGTAAATACCCATATGGTAATGGTTACATTTCTATTTCAGGGAATCAGGGTTATGATAATAACCTAACGTGGTTCCACAGCAATATTCCACATTTTTACATAAATCAGTTCTGAACCAGTGTAAGCTGTATACTATTGTTTTTTTCATTTTTACTTTATCCATGTAAAGCTTATTGCTAACAGAGTGTATCATAGTGGGATGCTGAAGGTTTGCTTTTCTAAAAGTGTGTTATTGATCATAAATACATGTACTAGGTAGGCAGAATTTTCAGCCTATAAATGTTTTACAATGGTTTATAGGTAGGATAAGAAAGAGAAAGAGCTGTCTATGTTCCATT
Source organism: Acipenser oxyrinchus oxyrinchus (assembly GCA_030684275.1). Lineage (NCBI taxonomy): Eukaryota > Metazoa > Chordata > Actinopteri > Acipenseriformes > Acipenseridae > Acipenser > Acipenser oxyrinchus. Next base: position 19,138,229 of record CM060247.1, on the reverse strand, counting down.
ATCTTTTGTTTGAAAGTCATAACCCTTTTTTAAATTATAATTTAATTACTGCACGTTCATTTTATCAATCTATATGAAAGCTTATTAGCTGCTGCATCTGGAGAATGTGGTAAGCTAAGAAAACCCAGTACAGGCACTTAAATTGATTTCTTGAACAGATGGCATTAGCTAATATTCTAACCACTGGTAAATTGCTCAGTAAGTAACATAAGAATGTTTTTACAGAGTAAAGTACCCCCCCCCACACACTCACACACAGGTTGAAGATATTTTTATCAAAGCCTCTGTTGTTGAAGCAGGATTATAAAATGGACATCATTTGGCACTGTTCAGTACTATATCGGCCTAGCCCTCGATCACTGCCCTTGCAAAGCCTGAAGGCACCTGTCAGAGAATCAGTGAGGGTCTGTAAAGGTTTAGTCCTCCACCTCCACTGGTCTGTTTCACACCATGATTCAGGTTTCTCCAGATCTCCAATAGCACATCCTTTCAATACTTGCAGATGGACTCATTTGATAACGTCACTAATCAAGATGATGTTTTGCATGTTCTATAGGGTTCATGTCTGTGCCCAGTGGCCAGCACAGCTTATACAGAGTGTTATGTGCCTTTACAGCACAAGCATTTCTTTTAACCGTGGTTGTCAACTTATTGGACTCTGATTTTATTGTGTCTCACAGTAAGAGAATGGTGCATTGGGGCAATTTAAAACAATTTGAACCATTAACATTATATTTTTTCTACATTGAAGAAGTCAGCAAGTTCATAGTTTACTTAAAATGCAGAATATTTATTTATTTGTTTATTTGTGTATTAATGTATTTATTTAGCTATAAGCAAGTCATGAAAACCAATAGAAATTGCCTGTAAGACCTACACATATTCCAACCAATATTGTTCTGTCTTTACTTGGCAGAAATATGTTACTGTTGATTTTCTTAGCTGGGTGGCATCAAGGATCTGCACATGTCATGTTGTGCTTGTCATTATTTTAAAAATGAAGCAATTCATATATAAAGTTAACTGCTTTTAGTGTGAAGGAATATTTGAAAATAACATGTACACACATGCATACGCACACATTCTGCCTTATTAAATATGTTGCCATCAAACTTTCCACAGAAACACAAACATCTGAAGAAAATTATTTTTTTTAAAGTATTGTTCAACTAAAATTAGCTTCTTTGATTTGAGTGTTTTATGGGTGTAAGATGGAATTGTTGGCAGTACTTCACTACCAGCAGTCAAAGTATATATACCAAAAAATATATACTTTTAGCAAATAAATGTTGATTAGAGTAAGGGGAAACCATAAGTATCCATTAAAAACCTATACGCATACTGCAAGTGTTAAAAGTCAAAAGCCTAGATATGTTGCTGGCAAAATCCAAACTATTGCAAAATTGCAAGATTTATTTAAGTATTGTCCAGAGTTTGAGTTTTCAAATCCAAATTATCTTGTTTAATAAAGTGCCATCTTATATGCATCTCCAATTTTCATTAAAAATACTGCAGTAAAGACAGATCCATTAAACAACGTTATTTTATTTTGTGTAGATTTTTGTCAATAAAAGTTCACATGCCCATGTATGTGCACCTGAAACTTTGCACACCAACAAACTTTTACACTTCAAAACTATATATATATATATATATATATATATATATATATATATATATATATATATATATATATATATATATATATTTTTTTTTTTACAGAATGCATTAATTGTGCATAAAAACATAATTCAGAATTTGGATTTATCTTTAATATTCTTACTACCATTTGCTTGTATATTGCCCTCTTAAAGTTGAACGTACTGTCCTTGTCCAAGGTGCTGATTCTAAATATCTGCCAAAAACAGCATTTTAAGATGGAATGGGCACTTTCAAATGCCTGCACTATCACTCAACTTCTTCTCTGTATTTACATAGTACTGTATGTACAATAATAATGCAGATGACATGAAAGCAGAAAATTAATAATTATAACTACATGCAATTTATTTTAAAACTACACATACAATTTTATTTTAACAATTTACTTTTAAATATACAACTCTGGCTTACCATATTATATTCTATCCTAGAACCGACCAGGGTCAACCTTATACACCCCTTTAAAAGGTTCAAGGTGGTCTCAACAATATTAAATAATGGGTGCGCAAGCAAGAGTGCAACACGGGCTGTTTGAGAATTAATTTAACCCCCCCAAAAACAGCGTATTCGATAAATAAGTCTTCCGACAAAAGGGCTGGAGTTAAAATGCTGATGCCAGGAGTTCGGTGCAGCATTACTTGGTGCAGAGAATAAGGGACTGTTGCAGCTGCATTTTTGTGACTACATACACGGCTGTGTCGGGAGGCAAGATGCAATCTCTCATTAAGGGTTTTTTGTTGTTCCCTGTGCTGTTTCTCGTCCTGTTCTCCAGAGTTCACGCTAAAATGATTTTTAGATGTCCTTCTGCATGCACTTGCACAAAGGAGTCTATTATTTGCGTCGGATCTTCCAGCGTCCCACGGATTATTCCAAATGACATCAATTCCCTGTGAGTACTTTACAATCCTTATCAATTAATACAGGTTTACTCTGAGGTTGTTTTTGTTTTAATCGCCCGAGGGCGTATTTGTTTGCTCTCAGCTTTATTTATTTAGAAAAAGTCAATTGATAATTGGGATTCTGTAAATGCTCTTGCTTGAGAATCACGTTCCTTCTGTTTATGAATAATTCATCTAAGTAAAAGATATAACACGAGAGTGTCATATAGATATATAGAAATTATTACTTCTCAAAAATAAAAAGTTGATTTAGGATAGCTATTCCTGAGTTGATATAGTGCATTGATTAATGGTTATGTTTTTTTTTTTTTTTTTTTGTATCTTCTAGTGCTATTTTATTAAATATTATTAGCATAATGTATAATGAGTGGCGTATTATCAAACCCCATCTTATTCAGACCTTGTTTTTATTTTGTATTAATTATTCGAAAATGATTATCACCTGATATTTAAGAAATCAATATATTGTTCTGTGTATCGTGGCTAAGGGGTAATGCAGCTAAAGATACAAAAGACCATTGTAAGCAGAATTAGCGCTTGTTATAATATTTTTCAGGAGCGTTGTAAATGGAACCTTCATCGAAATCAAGGAGGGGATGTTTTCCCACATGCCTTCTCTGCAGTTATTGTAAGTGCCAGCTTCAGTACAAACCCAAATATATGTTAACAGAAATACAAAAATAAAATAATGTATGCGTAGCAGTATTTGTTTATTGAGTCGATCTGTGTATCGGTACTGCCTGGAATGGATATTATGTAAAATATGAGGCCTGGACTGCAATCGTCAATAGGCTTAATTTACTGTATTTCAGTTGGTATTTCAGTAATGCGTAATTAACATGCATGCGATGTTGTTTTTTGTTTTGTTTTGTTTTTTTCCCCCAAGTTTTCTGGCCTCGTGTGTTTGAGAAGATGAGAGGGAATAGTTTAATATTAGTCCTTCCAGTGAAATTAAATAAACAGCTCGTGGCTGCTTTAAAGAGTAAGTAGCTGGGTTGCCAAAAAATATTATATGTTCCATCGTGTTGCTACAACTGTTTAAATAATGTACCTGTAATTTCTATTTTCATTATTAACATCCTGACAACTTTTTACACTTATAACTTTAAAGTTTTTTTCAAAGCTCTTTTCAAAATGGCCGCTCTAGTGCCCTAGGGTTTGAGATCTGACCTCTAAATCACTGCAGGAAAAAAAAAAAAAAAAAAAAAAAAAAAAAAAAAAAAAAAGTCATAAGTCTTGGGTAAAATGTATTAAACAAGCGCAATGCTATTTGTGACTTTTTAGGGAAAGCTTTGCAACAGCAGTTTTTCTTCAAGCTCAGATGAATATGTCATTATAGGGGTTCCTGCATACATTTGCAAAAAGGGGGCAGAGATAGTGCAAATGAGGGTTCTCAAATAGTTGCATCAATTTATTAGGAACTTTTGAAAGCATGTTTTAAACAGTCACAATTGTTGTTCGCATTTCACAATCCGCTTTTTCTCGTGCGTTGCCAGTTCTGTTGAAGCATTTTTGAGGCGAACACCCAAGTACCTAATTTTCACGAAATGTAGGGTGTATTTAGAAGCCTTGAAAACACATTTCTATGACATTTCTAGTATTTTGTGTCAATTGTCTAGGCTACTAAATAGGCCTAGTTAAAAAATAAATAACCAATAATAATAATAATAATAATAATAATAATAATAATAATAATAATAATAATAATAATAATAATAAAATCATTTAGTTTCAGTTTTAAATAATCTTTTATTCACATTGTACACCTATATGTACAATGCAGCAGCATGATTTATTTTGTGTTACTCATAGGCTAAAGTAAAAAGAACGTGCGCTAGGTGTTCATTTGATTTTACTGCTGTACTGTATACTGTATAGGCCTACTGTACAGATTTATATATTTACATAATGTAATGTGTAGCCTAACCAAAACACATTAGTGTTATTTCAGTGCAATGATTTACATTTAAAATGCATTGAGCACTATAAATGTATGTGTTTGGTTTTATTTTATTGTTTTTAAACCCGGCACCTCCTTGGCTTATGTCGGGGCTCTGTATGCTTCAAAGCTACAAAGCTTTTTGGGGGTGAAGGTAGCGGCCCCATTGTAGAATCTGATGGGATTAAACTGGCTTTAATAACAGTATTAAAATAGGTAAAATGCAGTGGCGTGTTTTGACAAAATGGACTGGGGTAGCAGAGTAGTCGCAACCCCTTCCCCTTTTTTTTTAAGTGGCAGCTACCTGTAAGCCACAGGTACCTTTCATTATTTGAATTCTGAAAGTGCCGAGTATATCCTTTCCCTTCCTGTGTCAGCTCGGGGATCTGTGGTGTATTTATCCCTTTTTTAACAATCTCCAATTTTTCAGAGAAAGCATTTGTGGGGGCTCCCGAGTGACGCATCCAGTAAAAGCACTTGCGTAAAGTGCAGGATGCACCCTATAGTTTGGACGTCGCGAGTTCGAGTCCAGGCTATTCCTTTGCCGACCGAGGACGGGAGCTCGGGGGGAGGGAGGTTTAGGTCGGCCAGGGTGTCCTCGGCTCACCGTGCACCAGAGACCGCTGTGTCTGGCCGGGCACCTGCGGGCTTGCCTGTAAGCTGCCCGAGAGCTGCGTTGTCCTCCGACTCTGTAGCTCTTTGGTGGCTGCATGGTGAGTCCGCAGTGTGAAAAAAGTGGTCGGCTGACGGCACACGCTTCGGAGGACAGCGTGTGTTCATCTTCACCCTCCCGAGTCAGTGCAGGGGTGGTAGCGATGAGCTGAGCATAATAAAATAATTGGCTATTCCAAATTGGGAGAAAATAGTAAAAAATAATTGGCAATGACTAAATTTATATAAAAAATAAAAAAAGTATTTGTTACCAAATCGACTATGATGTCTCCGTTTTCTCACATTTTTTTTATTTGTGTAAAATAAAATTTGAAATAATTAGATGTTGTAAAGGTATTTGTATTTATCAATGTTTATTTATAAGTAATATCGTGCAAAATCCAGCTATCCTAACTGCAGTGCTAACCAAGGAATATTCATGTTTTGGGGTTGCTCACTAATGATTGGTCAGCTGTCAGAGCTTTGACTTTCCCATTGGTTGCTAAAGCAGGCCTTCAAGTGAGGCAGAGAATACCCTGGGAGATTTATGGCCCACCTCTGCTCACTCCTGATTGGTCGACTGTCTAAAAAAAAGGACATTCTTCGACTCGCTTATTGGTTAAACTCACTCAAACTGTTTTTTTTTATAGCGTCTGGGTGTTGTTTTAGACTTATGCGGGGGAAATGCAGATCTCTTATTGGCTGATCACATCCCCTTCAGGAAACCCCTAGACTTAAAAAAAACCTCTAGTAAACCCTTTAAGTCATCTTGGATAATGGTGTCAGACAAATGAACAAATAATAATTAGAGTAGTATGTTTCATAGTATAAGCAAGCACACAGTACGCAAGTGAGTGAGGCAACGTAATGCCATTTGACTGACGGTTTACTTGGCACTGTCTGGTCAGCAGAGAATACCTTGAAGGTCCTGACGGCACGCCACTGGTAAAATGAAGACGGAACAGAATGAACTGTACAGATGACATTTACATCTAACAAAAACAATGCTATTTTGATTCTTGCACCCTTGCATGTATAGACGTTATCCTTCGGGCACCCTCTGCTGCAGCAAACCACAACTCAACTCCCACTATTTATTTGAACAATGTCACACTCTCGCAATTTATAACGCTAAAGATCACGCTAAGAAGATGCAACAAATATTTTAAATGAGTATATTGCGGCTCTCTTCATTAACATATTTTCTCTTAGTACATACGACAAAATGTTTACTATGCTAAGTCTAGCAGCGAAAATGCAAATTTCTGTATGTGACTGACCCATCTTAGTACACCTACCACTAAGTGCTCTAGCTTTTCTCTTCTGTACCACATCATGGATCGTTATTGCTGTGTTACGTTTAACAATGTGAGCAATAATCCCTACACTATCAGTGCACTAGAGCAGACCTTTTGAAAAGAGCTTAGAAACAGACTTTAAAGTTATAAGTGTAAAAAGTTGTCAGGATGTTAACAATGAAAAGATAAATTACAGGTATGTTATTTAAACAGTTGTAGCCACACGTGGCGACGTGTAACACTAATTTTTTTTTAAATCCCGCTACTTACTCTTGAAATGTGGTAGGAGAGGCAGTGTCTCTGGATAACCAGTGATTGTTCTGTTTACATGTAAATTACCCCTTTATATTAGTGGTGTTAGTTGGATTCAAGCCAAATATATCGTGAGATGTCTGACAACTCTCTACTTACCTTATATAATACACAGTAGATACAGTTCAGTAAAATATGCATGCTAAATGTCACATTGGGTTCAGTTTTGTTAAACGTGTATCTCTAGAAACAGCTTGCTACCAACTATGCAGACACCGGGGCCTCCTTGAATGCTTTTTATTACAAGTCAAATGTAAAGTTGTATAGTTTAAAAAATGAACTGAACAATCTTTTAAGGAATTCTCAGAGGGTGTACCTGAAGTACTTTTTTTCTGTATTTTATTTTGCAGGCTTCTGAATTCAAATGCATTTTCTACCATTGAAGACAATGCCTTTTCTGGGCTTCTACACCTGGAGTATCTGTAAGTCATCAATTAAATATTTCAACGCTATATTAGTAAAGAAAGTTAGCTTGTTTGTCAGTAGCCTAGTTGTAAAGCAGAGGGAGGACAGGTGTTTTCAGTTAATGAGAGGATTGTCACATTTTGGAAGTATATACAGTATGCATTTTTATGGATATTCAAAGGTAAACTCAATTTTCTCACTGGGTGGCACTGTTCACCATCTATTGTTGGAATATTTTCTATGTCAGGGCTCATGTTAGTTGTTGCATGTTTCAGTTAGCAACAAAATGAGGCAGAACACAAGTCATGGGGAAATGATGGGCAAATATGGATGTCCTGTCATCACACAGCTGTGTTAGTGTCCTTACACCAGAAATGTTCAAAAGACACCACCTAATAATGTTAAAACAGTGGAAATACAAGGGTAAATGATTGAGTTCAGTTTTAACCTTTTACTCAGCAAACAATCGTCCAGCAGACTGTAACCTCTTACAATTGGCCAATCTGCAATTTGACATCACTTTTCTGAAATGAAAATATACTGTCAATGTTCTAGAACTACTGTATGTTTTAGACTCAGAACAATAGAGTGTGTGTTGTTATCTATGCACATCCTATAAGGAAATGAAAGCAGTTCAATTTAAGTTGGAGTTCCAGTTGGTGTGTGATTTAGGGCAAGTCTTAGTCCGCTTCTAACTAATCATAGTGGATAGGAGGCACTATGGGTTATTTGCACTTAATCTCAAATCTTATTAAAGATCACAAGTGAGTTTGATAGTCTCAAGTTAGCCCTCAGAGAAGTCTGCATCACAAAACCACAGCACAGTTTGACACAATAAAGACACTAGTCAACTGGTCTGAAAATGATAAAAGGTGATAAAAGACTATATTTAAGCCTTCTAGGTGGAGTTCTAATAAAATGTCCCTTTTTTGCACTGATGAAGGCTTTTATTATTTTTCTTTAAATAAAAAAAGTTATTCTATAAGGAGTGCTGGCTGCTTTTTACTTTTTATGTTCTTTTTTGATCTTCAGCACCCACAGAGAAGTTTGAGTTGAGCGTGTTTCTTTGCAAACCTTTTTTAAAATAGACTTGCAATTAAGAACATTCACTTATCTTGCATACTGTATAAGCACACCCTACAAACACATAATGGTGGTTATGTATCTATTTACAATTACTTGTAACCACATGTGGAATTATAGTATAATTATATTTAGAGACAACATCATACAGTATTACTATTAGAACACACACATACCATAATCTGTTTTTAAATATGTTGTTTTATTTGGACAGATTCATTGAAAACAACAAAATAGAGACTACATCTAAACATTCATTCAGAGGACTTTGGGATTTAACACATCTGTAAGTGTTTCTTTTTTTCCCAAAGGCATTTGTTTTTTAAAGTGAACAGTAACATTTTGGCAAAATGTTATGTGTTCATCTGTTTTGTTGGCTTTCCTTTTAGGTCCTTGGCTAACAACAATATCAAATATTTGCCAAGGGAAGTCTTCAGTGATTTGGACTCATTAATTGAATTGTGAGTGTTGAATTGTAATATATTTTTTTAGATCATATACTGTACATGTGTATTTTTACATTCACTCTATAGCACATGATATTGAGAGTGTATTGGAATCTGGGGGCTATAAGGAGGTATCTGTCCATCTACAAGAGAGTACATTTTCATGATATTGATAGCAATAATTTGCGTGGAGGAATGAATGCCCTAAGGAAAATACTCAGCCTTTGAATAATAATTTTTGTCACTCTGAAATCAAATTTAGAGACTTGAGAGGCAACTCTATAGAATGTGACTGCAAATCCAAGTGGCTTTTAGCCTGGCTGAAGACCACCAACTCTACAGTATCTGACGTGTACTGTGCTGGTCCAGCAGAACTGAAGGGCAGGAAGCTCAATGACCTTCAATATTTAAATCACAAGTGCACATCTACAGGTAACTCAGACAGAATGTCACACAATTTCAGATTTCTCTGTTCTTTAATGTTTTGCAACAGTTTACCTCCTGGTTGCACTGTGCTGTGCAGAACTTCTATTAGAAGTGAGGGTAAAAATAGGTGTTACCATACAATTCCAGTGTTCTTAAGGGATCTTATAATAAATATAGATACAAAAACTGGAAACTATTGAACTTGTATGCTATTTAAATAATTATTTTGTTTGTTGAATCCCTTTTATAAGAATTAAACACAGTTCTAATCTGTTCTAAATTGTTTTCAGTTTCTTTAAGAGAACTCTGGAACAGTTTCATGAAGATCAAACTTTATTGTATTCATAAAAAGCAGACCATTCTTTTGTTAAAGTTTTGTGAACTGCATTTAGAACAATATATACTGATATTCACATTAAATGGAAATTATTATTATTATTATTATTTATTTCTTAGCAGACGCCCTTATCCAGGGCGACTTACAATCGTAAGCAAATACATTTCAAGGAAATGATTCTTGGTGAAGGAGGTCTATGCAGTTCTGATGTTTATCCAAGTCCAATGTATATCTATTTATATACTCTTTGAATGTTAAATGTTTGATTTATCTTTTAGACACATATGATTATATTTCAAAGCTTCTAGGACCAAAAAGAAACATGAATCCATTGATAAAGACTTCTCGTTAAAACATGTGTCTCAGATTTAGCTTTCTACATTTAGCATTTAGTGTTAAAACCTATGGATTATATCCTAGACAGAGGCTAATCTTGACAAGCGCAGTAGTGATTCATCCATAACACTACCCAGCACTATAAACATAGTGGTGGTATATGTAGTTATACTAGAAATTCTATTTGTTTACAGAAGAAACAAATGCCAAATGTTTCAACTAGAGGCCTTTCTCAAGGCCTCTAGTTTTGTCTTCCAAAATGAATGTTAAACCTAGAAGCTGACTGCAAAACACCAACTCAGCATTTTGGCGGTATGCAGGATGCTGAAGTGTAAAATGGTAAGGGTTGGTGTACAAAATAAAAAAGATGAGAAAGACCAACCAACAAATCTCACAGTGAACCTTGCTGTTGTATGGTTGCTTTCATGTAAAATACATGTTTTTACTTTGAAATGTGTTTTTCCTTTACATTATTTTGTATTCATTGTCTTGAAATCTTGTAACCCAGTTGAGAGAGTAAGTAGCAGAGTTCTGAAAAATCTAGCGTTGCGCGTCCCCACGTGTTTCTGCAACTGTTTAAATAACGTGCCTGTCATTTTTCTTTTCATTGTTAACATCCTGACAGCTTTTTATGCTTATAACTTTAAAGTCTGTTTCAAAGCTCTTTTCAAAATGTCCACTCTAGTGCACTGGGGTTTGAGATCTGTAAAAAGAGAGATTTAAAAAAAAAAACATAACAACAAGTGCTCTGGTTTTTCAGTTCTGTACCACATGTGACAGAAATATAATGAGTTCTGGTGATAAATCTTCCTCCCGACCTGTGAGGGCGCTAAAGAACGGGAGGAGAAGTATCTGGAAGGGCTGGCCTGACAGTTCGTTTCCGGGACCGGGAAGTGGGTCAGCCTGGAAGGAAGCGAGACTCTGTTGTAAGAACGTTTTGACTTGAAAGGTAAACGAGGGCAGCTGCAAGTAATAAGGCAGCTGCAACCGTTTACCTAGATATCATACGGGATTACATATAGGGGCCAGGGTAACGCTGATCTTTTCCTTCGTTTTGGGTAGAGCTGAGTAGAGAGAAGGACTGAGAGAGGAGCTCTCAAATTAAGAGGAAAAAGACGGGCTCCGTGTTTTGTGTTGTGTTTGTCTGTGTTGTAATTGTTCGTGTTTTGTTTTCACCAGACAGTTAACGCACACCTCCGGAGCTGTCACCGAGGGTCAGCACAAGTCCGGAGCACCACTGCACTACCGTCACCACATATCTGTGTTTGCACTCCACACCAGCACGACTGCACTCACCCCGGACTGGTGACCGTGTGTTTGGTTTTTGTTCGGGACTGTGCCCTGTTTTATCCCTGTGCTTTACACATTGTTGTGTATAGCCGGGGGTTTATTATTTTGCGGTCGCCAGACCGGGAGTCCAAATAAAGCACCTTCCTCACTGAATACCATCGTCAGTCTGTTACTCTTGCATCTCATCACGTCTACACCTGTTCCCCTCCACTAGCCACTTTGCCACACACATCATGGATCGTTATTGGTGTGTTACCTGTTTGACAATGTGGGCAATAATCCTTACACTATCAGTGCACTAGAGCAGACATTTTAACAACAGCTTAAAAAAAAAAACATTAAAGTATAAAAAGTTGTCAGGGTGTTAACAATGAAAAGAAAGGTTACAGGTGAGTTATTGAATCATCTGTAGCAATATGTGGGGACATGTAACACTATATACACCAGTCAATGATAAAAGCAGAGAAGTCTTACAGTATATGCTGGGTGTACTGAAATTTATTCTGAGAGTCTGCTTATAATGTTTATTTGGGTCGGCACTATTCTTCATGTTATTTACTGATTTATTCATTTTGCAGACTTTGTCCTTCACCAGACTCTGCCTTTCCAGTCCTTGTCAGTAGACACCTTTGATTATAAAAATGACGTCTATGTAGCCATTGCACAGCCGAACATGGAAAACTGCATGGTGCTGGAGTGGGACCACATTGAGATGAACTTCAGAAGTTATGATAACATTACAGGTGATCAAAATTATTGAAACAAATCTGTATACATACTGTTGTAAAGCTTTATAGTGAAAGCAAGGTCAAGCACAGAGAATGATGGTAAAGAGACATCCAAAAGCACATTAAATGCATTGCATAAATCTGGAAAATACATGGTAAACTGCAAACATTTAACACTTTGATAATGGTTTTACACAGGATTTTGCATCGTATCAGCATGCATAGCATAGCTACCTATGAGGATTGTGTTGCACACCATGCTCGGCCCTGCTTCATTGTAATTAGTTTCTGTTCTCACAGTCAGTATCTCAGTAGGGAAATTACTATTCAGCTGTCCTTTTCTGACCATTGCAATACAGATACTAAAGTGGGCCAGATTGGAGTCATCATATGAGTCATAATTTTACAGCATTATAGAACAATATATTTTAACAATTTTCTGCCCTTACAATCAATGTGAAACATTTTTCTGATTTTATTACATTTTTAGTACTAATGTATGTCGTATGATTGAGTTATGGATGAACTACTTACAGTATGAAACGTACAGTTTATCTTCACTAACATAATGTAATTACAAAGTGTCTGTGATACTACAGTGGGGTTTATGATGAGTCAGCTATCATTTTATATATTAACAAGGCCAAACATTTGTATAGGGAAGATGGGAGAATTGGGACAACTAGCATCTTAAAAAGCAGTGTTGGACAGATTGTTTTAAAAGTATTAAGGATATAACATCACAAGCAATTCTCTCTTATGTATGCTACGTTTTGAGTGCTTCCTCTGTCCTCATTACCTATTGTAACTGTGATTGATATAAAATATTTCCTAAGCTTAATATTGATAATTTAATATTACTACTACTTAAGGTTTTAATTCATACATGTTTTATGCCAACCAATACAAGAAAAGCATTTTACCTATGTGTTTTATACTGAGCTATCTCCTCAACTGATATTGCATTTCTGCATTTAACATTCTAATTGGCAAGTAGGAGATCAATTATAAAGCAGTGGGGCTTACTGGATGTTCCTTCTTTTTTATTAAGGGCAGTCAATAGTTGGATGCAAAGCCATACTGATCGAAGACCAGATCTTTATTATAGTAGCACAGCTTTTTGGGGGCTCCCACATCTACAAGTATGATGAAAGTCAGACCAAGTTCACAAAGTTTCAGGACATTGAAGTTTCCAAAATCTCCAAACCTAATGATATCGAGGCCTTCCAGATTGACAAAGAATGGTTCTTTGTCATAGCAGACAGCTCCAAAGCTGGGCTGTCCACACTTTACAAGTGGAACACTAAAGGATTCTACTCTTACCAGTCCCTGCATGAATGGTTTAGGGATACAGACTCAGAGTTTGTTGACCTGGACGGAAAACCGCACTTAATACTGGCCAGTAGGTCCCAGGTCCCAGTGATCTTCCAGTGGAACAAGAGCTCTAAGAAGTTCACCCAGCAAAGCGAAATCCCCAACATGGAGGATGTTGTTGCGGTGAAGAGCTTCCAGATAAAGAACGAGCTCTACTTGGCCTTGACCAGGTTCATTGGTGACTCCAAGGTCCTCAAGTGGACTAACAAGCAGTTTGTGGATATCCAGTCTGTGCCCTCTCGGGGCTCTATGATCATGCAGCCCTTCTCCTTCAAAGAACGCCACTACCTCGCTCTGGGAAGCGATTACACCTTCTCGCAGATCTATATCTGGGACGAGGAGAAAAAGCTTTTCGTCAAATTTAAAGAGATCTATATTCAGGCTCCCCGTTCCTTCACAGCAGTGTCCACAGACAGAAGGGATTTCTTATTCACCTCCAGCTTCAAGGGAAACACTCAGATATTTGAGCACACCATTGTTGATTTAAGCTTGTGAATATGAGATGTACTGTAATAGGAAAGCAAGCAAGCAAGCAAATGTCTTCTATAGCTGGGAGTATGAAACCGACACATCTGAATAAAAAGGTTGCAATTTTTCTGACTTTTAATGGTTTTCAAAGAGAACAAACACCTGCCTAAAGAGGAACATAGGCTGGGAGGAGTTAAATGTTTATTTGGAATGAAAAAATATTTACCGTAAAACTTCAAATAATTGCCGGGTCTAAAATAATCGCATGTTTCCAATACGCGCCAGGTCTACTGGCAAATATTGTAAATAAATGCCGGGTCTCTATTAAGCACCGGGTTTCTGTCATTGCCATTGAAGCTGAGGAAGATGAGGAGGAGCTTGAGCGTAATGAACTGCTAATAAGTGATAGCGATGAAAGTGACTCTCAGGATTAATAAATAATAATAATAGAAAACATAATTTAAGGTAGGCCTACATGTAATGCATATTTGTTTAATGCAGTTATTACGTTATTAAAAGTTTTGATCATTTTAAGCGTGCTGTCAGATACAAACGTCTTGGTGTATTTTAACATGTTTTGTTATAACAATGTACAAGTTTGAGACTAAAAGATTTTTTTTTGATACTTATTGCTTTTAGTGTTCATTTTTAAAAACATTTTAGAAGTTTGTATTATTATTATTATTATTATTATTATTATTATTATTATTATTATTATTATTATTAACAATGGTAGTTCTAATTCAGTTTTTAAACACAAATTCATACTTCTGCTTGTTCATTTTCCAACGTTTTGCATACCATATCCTTATTAACCAGTGCATATAAAAAGACCGTAATAATACTTTCGCTTTATACTTGAGGGTGTACAATACAATGTAATTTTGTTATAAAACAAAACTGTTACTTAGTTCCCACTGACACACAACCTTTTAACAAAGTTGCTGGAATGTTTAAATTGAGTTACAATGTTGCTACAAGGTTGTGTGTTAGCGGCTTCTCAATGACCGCATGAAGCATGTGAAGCTAGAGATCTAATATAAACACCGGTCTCAAATAATCGCCGGTCTCCAATACGTGCCGGGTCTGCTGGCAAATATGGTAAATAAACACCGGAGGCGTTTAATTGAAGTTTTACGGTAATCAATTTGAATCAATTAAGTTTATCCCAGGTAGCACTCTTTTAACTGTTTAATATAAAATATGGCAACCAACTAAAGCCTGAACTGGAAGAATAGTCGTCATAATTTCATCTACCTGGGGGAGAAATGGTGATATTTTATTGCCTTATGTCTAAAAGGGTTGTGTGTTTAATGTCCTGTGGCATCAGTTTAGACTAATTGCCCATGAAGATATCATGCCAAGTCCTTCTTAGCTGCACTGCTGTAGGTATTACTTCAGAAGAGCAGGTGCCTGACAAGCACTTTGTCATTAGAAGAGACCACACATACAATAGGTCTCAAAGAGGAAAGAAAAACAGAAACTCTGCAAAAGCAGTAACAACAGTGTATAGGAAATACACATTCTGTTATGAGAATAATTCCAACACCCCAGTTTGATGACATATTTTTACTAGATTGATTCCATGCCCTTCAAGCACTAAATGACAGCGATGGAAAGCCAACCCCATACTAATTAAGCAGTGTATACACTGGCCTACCAAAACATGGAAAGCCTGTACTAGTTTATGGTGCTGAGGTGTAGTATAATTTTCTAGAACTGATGGTCGTATAACATTTATTGGCCATTTAAAGAAAATCCTCTCCCTTGCTTACTACATGTGTTGGTATCTCCTAAAAGATAATCATCCTACTCTTTAAAAAGCAATATGTCCCACAAGTATAGGCCCAAATGTTACCCACTCTTCATTTTACACCCCAAAAAGGTGCTTCTGCAATGGTAATTGGTAGTAGTAGTCCCACAACCAGCTAAGGTTGATTTTTTTTTAATAAGCCAGTGTATGTTCCTCTTTCCTAGCCCTGTATAGTTCAAAAAGCACAGTAAAAGTGGCTGCCTTTTTAATCATTACCTATGCATATTTGTACAGTAAATTAAACTGGTTCTCCTCTATATACAGAACATTATTCTCGCATGGATCTGTACCATACATTCAGCAGACTTGTAGGTTATGAGGATTTTCTCAGCGTATTTGAAACTTTAATATAATGCTCAGGCACATATTGATCTGTGTTGTTTTCCATGTCAGTTCTGATGCCAGTGAAATGTTACACACAATCCAGGTGAAAGCACTACGTTTCATTTCAGCATTGTTTGTACAGTACATTGCTGTTTGGTACAGTTTTAAACCTTTGAATAATCTGCAATAATACTACTACCAATAGTTAATTATACTACGGTACTATATCTAACAGTACCGCTAAATCTAATATGCAAGTTGTATGAGATGCAGATTTTTTGTACATATAGTAATCTTATTGAATGTTAGTCTTGTAGATAAAATATAATAGAAAATAAAATGCTGATGACAAACAGAACAATTTTCTTCTTTCTGTCTGAGTGTACTCTCACCTGTCGAAATGATCATACATACACAAAGATATGTTTTTTTTTGTTTTCAAATTTCTCTTCTTTGGGAGGGTAGTTTGATTATGTTGTTTGTCAGTCTTCTCAATCATAAGCTCTGAGGTAAAACTTCAGCTAATCCATTGATCTCTGATGACAGCTTTAGCTGAAATGTTTGACTACCTGAGTTTCACCTAAGTTTTCTCTCAGAGACAGCCACCCCTGGGCAAGGCAGAAAATTTGAGTTGGAGGCAGGGAGTAAATGTATACTTCTCTGGCTTCATACAGACACTTTGTGGCTTTATGCAGACATTATGTACATTAGCATCACAAGGTGAAATAATTACAAGTTTGTCAGTCCAGTCAATTCTTTCACAAAGATTGCTGTTTTACAAATGATAGCATAGAAATAGAAAAGAGCATGCAATCATAAATTCAAACTAAGAAAATAAAAGGAGACACATGTTTATTTGGCAAATACCTTGTTTAACAATGTTGAAGACGTAAGCCGAAAAGTTTCTTGTTGATAGTTTCAGACCTATTGTAGAATGTCAAAGACTCACTTTTTTGCAAATACTAGATTATTTTGCCTTACATAGAAACAGTGAAAGCCAGTTATCCCCAACAGTGATGGTTTACAAGCACTTAAGCACTTCCTTGATAAACAGACAGTAAATGAACCTGCAACCAATATTCTTCTGTCAACATGGGAACTAAAATGGGGCCCTCATATGCCTGATGGATTGAAAATAAAGTTTTTCAAGAGTACAGAGGAAATACACCTATCTTATATCTTAGATACACTGATGACATATTCGGCATCTCAATTAACACTAATGAAGAATGAAAAGATTTCATTAATTTTATTGACCAGTACCATCCAGCTCTGAGGTATAGATGGAACATTTCTAAAAGTGTATCATTTTTAAACATCACCATCACTGCTTCTAATTTTACCATCAACACCACCGTCTTCTACAGAGAAACAGACTCTCATTCATATCTGAGATACGACTCTTCACATTCTAAAGCTTGTCGTGACTCCATTCTGTACTCCCAATTATTAAGACTGAGACGCATTTGCAGTGATGGTAGTGATTTTTTAAACATAACAAATGAAATATGTGTATTTTTCAAAAACTGGTTTTCCAGACACAACCATAAG
The DNA here is from genome assembly GCA_030684275.1 of Acipenser oxyrinchus oxyrinchus. Lineage (NCBI taxonomy): Eukaryota > Metazoa > Chordata > Actinopteri > Acipenseriformes > Acipenseridae > Acipenser > Acipenser oxyrinchus. The sequence continues at coordinate 19,120,887 of CM060247.1, read as the reverse complement.
AGAAGCTCAGTTATGTGTATCTACGATAAACAGAAAGGATGCTTTGTGCAAAAGCAAAACACAGAATACTAATAATCGTATCCCCCCAAAAAATACAACATATCATACAAAGAAATGTTCATCTCCAGCTGAACTCTTAATGGGTCGTAAACATATCATATCACACTACCCTACTGTTCGAAGGAGAAGCAGAATAAAGAGCTGAAGTAGAAGCAAGAGTTGTTGAAGTGGAAACAGAAACAAAATTATGACAAAGCAACAAAAAGCTTGAAACCACTGTCAAGATACGATGTAGTGAGAATTGAAGATCCAAATGCATGGAACAGAAAGGCAACAGTCCTGCAGGAAATAAGCCCAAGGTCATACACTGTAAGGACTGAAGATGGACAAATCCTCAGAAATCATCGCCGCAGCCTTCTGAGAACTCAAGAAACATTTCAAGAACAAGAACAAGGGCAGCAGTGTGGAGTAGTGGTTAGTGCTCTGGACTCTTGAGCGGAGGGTTGTGGGTTCAATCCCAGGTGGGGGACACTGCTGCTGTACCCTTGAGCAAGGTACTTTACCTAGATTGCTCCAGTAAAAAACCCAACTGTATAAATGGGTAATTGTGTGTAAAAAATAATGTAATTGTACGTAAAAATAATGTGATATCTTGTAACAATTGTAAGTAGCCCTGGATAAGGGCATCTGCTAAGAAATAAATAAAAATAATAATAATACAATTAAAAAACCTGTAAGACTGAATCTTTAATTTAAAAGTATTTGGCACAAATGTCATGAAAGTAAAATGTTGCTTTGAGTTAAAAGCATTGAACACAAATGTAATTGATTTAAGATTAATCATTAAGGTGATTATTTGACACAATACTTGGTTGCAAATGTTTGGTTGAATGCATTAAGTTGTGTTACTATTATTCTCATTGTTAAGAATTTAATAAGTTGCTAATACCTGAAAGAAAAAGGGATGTAATGATATGCAGTTGCATATCATGACCACAAGGTGTCAGTACTAGATTTGATAGTAAGTTATGAGGTAGTTTTACAGGATACAGGAAGTTTTGAAACTAACTTAAGAAAGCATGTCAATAAAGGACTAGCACAAGCTAGCTGTTCATTAATAACCACTAAATTTCATTATTGAAACATTAGTGAACATAACAAACTGGAACAGGGTTGGCAGTTCGACTGACTGGTTTTGAGGGAGGGTGTTGTTTGGATCCAGCTGATGACAGAATTGTGGACCAATCGTGTATTTCCTGTTGATTTGCTGTCCAGTAACTCTGAATTGAGCCTTCATTACGGTGTCCTGTCACAGACATGATTTCGCTTGACTCTAGACGAGCATCAGAAAGTATCAATGTTTAAGTAGCTTTTTTATATTATCAGATTAGTTGTAGATTAGAATGCTAAGGGAAAAAGCCTGTATTTATGTGTGGATTGATTTAAAATGTATTTCATAGTTAAGCACTTCAACATTCCAGTGGGTATCTATTCAAAATAGAAGCCCTCTAGATCCGGAAGCTGATTGGCTGTTCGCACTCAATCGTTTTCTAATAGACTGTAGATGCCCGGTGGAACGCCTTAGAACCGTGAATCAAATTTAAAATCAATCCGCGCAAGTGCTGGCTTTTTCTTATTGACTTGCTGTATGTTTAAGCATAGACCTCATCTATTGGACAGTAAATACTAAACAAAGACACAATTGGTCCACCAAAACCAGCCAATCAATACTTTACATCGACGAAAAAAAACAATCCTGTACCTGCAACTGCGGTCAGCTCGACAGCACAGCCACATCATCTTTCAACAAAGCGAGACGCAGACAGTTCAGTAATATTGCTCCATTCATATATATATATATGTGCAAATACAATCATTATCGTGACACAGGTGTAGTGGTGTCCGGGTTCATGCTGGCCTCTGGCGACAGCTCTGGAACGTGTTAGCCGTCTACTAATAAGAATAATCAACAATTAGAGCCAAGACAAAACAAACAAAACACTCACGTACAATATCACAACAATGGTCCTTCCAGGTCGTTTCTGTAACCATAAACAAAGGAACAGATTGCGTCTCTCCGTCCCCTTTTATGTTGTCACACATGACCCCTTAGTAAACAATTGCAGCCACCCCTCCAATCCGCGACTGCCACATCATTTCCCAGGTCGATGAGTTAATGCGCCGGCGTTCCGCCCCCTTTCTAGCTGGCCGACTTCCCTTGAACCCTGGGAAAGAACTATCGGGCCATCCCATCCAAGGTACTCTGTTCTCGCTACTCTGTTCTTACAGGTCGGGAGGGAGATTTACCACCAAGAATCACTGTATTTCTGTCAGTCCTCCAGGGGACAGTATAGCTCTTGGTCTTTGGCTTTGGGCAATATAATCCCCTGTCAGACGATAGCCCTCTCAAGGACAATAGCTTTCCACTATACACCACAACTCCAGTCCATGTTTGCATAATTTGTTTATAAAGAAAATTAAAATGTAGGTTATCAAGTTTTTATAGAACACCCTTAGTTTGTGCAACTGATTATTGTCATTAAATTATGCTCAAAGACATAAGAGAGAGTAACTTTATGATTAGAATTATAAATAATGTTCAACAAACCTTGACAAGCAAGGTCTATGACCATGAAATGATCTTGCATGATTGCAGTTTGTCCACCAAACGATGAAAGCAGAGGTGGATTCTGCTGACAGCATTGTACTGAATGCTCAAGAAGGTTCCAAACCCATTCATCACCCAGTCCCCCGGTTGGCTTTCTCAAACATGATGAATAACACAGGGATAAATTATTTCTGTTACAAGGAGAAATATGAACCCCCTTAATCAAAACAATAAGCAATTTGGTGCATGTGAGCAATGGAAATTTGTTCCTCAGTTTAAAAAAACTGCTGTATCTCAACTAAAACAAATGGGACATACATGTAGCAATATGTTCTGGAACCATTAGAACTAGGTGATATGTACAAGCAATAAAGTTTAGATACAAACTTAATTTCTATATCCCAAACTATATATATATATATATATATATATATATATATATATATATATATATATATATATATATATATATATATATACTAGTATATATAAATATACTATTTTTGGCTCTATCTTTTGGCTATATACTGCCTGAAGATCAGCAAAAGGTCTACTAATGTGTTGCCAGTCGGAGACCTCATACTCCTAAACTAAAGCATTTTTAGAAGTGACTTCTGTTAGTTGCTTTGCACAATAGCTAGCTAATTTCTGAAATTAAGGAACAAATTCACATTTTAGCTAGGTCATTATGCAAAGTATCTAGCAGCTTTCCAAAATATTACTTTAGCTAAGTGTGAATTACGCCTGTCAATGTGTGTAGTTTCCATTACATGTACAGTATATTTAGAGATTAACATGATTTAAATTACTTTGTTAAGGGATTTTATGTCACCTAGAGCATTGTTTTTCAAAGTGGGGGTCGCGACCCTCCGGTGGGTCATGGAGGTTAAAAATGGGTCGTCAAAATTGATTTCAAAAGATTTCAAAAGATTCTCTGGCCTTTTTTCTCTGGGTAAATGAAATATTCTCTCTGCAGTACACAGCATGACCACATGAGGTCAGTAAACAGATTAGTGTGCCCTGTTAGTGTGCAATTAACCATGGTCAATGGTACTACATTGATCATGCGCTGTTTGGATGTACACATTTTATCCAATTGGCACCAATTTTCTTTCCTTTTAGTAAGCTATTTCACACTCTACGCTACACATGTAATGACAAGCTGCATGTAACCATGGATCGTTTTATCATCCGAAAGAGAGGGCCAGAGACACCAATAGCCGATAAACCTACTGGCCAGGATCTGACAGAGAGAACGTTAGCATCTCCGACAAATCCACGAAAGGACAGAGCAGCTCATTACATTACATTTACATTTCTTAACAGACGCCCTTATCCAGGGCGACTTACAATTATTACAAGATATCACATTATTTTTACATACAATTACCCATTTATACAACTGGGTTTTTACTGGAGCAATCTTGGTAAAGTACCTTGCTCAAGGGTACAGCAGCAGTGTCTCCCCGGGATTGAACCCACAACCCTCCGGTCAGGAGTCCAGAGCCCTAACCACTACTCCAGAGCCCCAGGAACTCCGGTGAACAGCCTGCAAAGAAAAAAGTTAAATCAGGAACAAAGCAGCACAAAGACGATTTTTTGAGGTACGGTTTTGTCAATTGTTTTGATTTAAAGTTAGCTATTATTATTGGGTCGCGTGGGTGGACCATTTGGTTAAAGTGGGTCGTCTGAAAAAAAGTTTGAAAAACACTGACCTAGAGCCTAATTTCCAAAGCTTGGTAACTTTTGTTGAGTAAATCTAGTAATATCAGGAACTAAAAAAGCAAATCACATTTTTGCTTATTAACAAAATGTCATTTAGCAAACAGAACAAATAAACTTGAAAAACAAAAGCTAAGCAGATCTATACTTTTAAAATAGATAAAAGTGAGTACATTAACTCAAAATGAAATTACTGTGTTTTTAAAATCAGGCCCTTGTGTCAGGTTAACACAGGACCAGGAAAAGAAGTGTCTAATAATACTCACCCCTATATGTTTTTCAGTACTTTATTCAATAGAATTTGTCTTAAAGTAAGAGCACACTGCATTGCAGAAACGCAGTCCTTTCAAAGGCGCTTTTTTTCTGAAAAGGACAAGTTTATAAGGAAGTTTTGAAAGGAAGCATAGAGGGGACGATGAAGGGGGACTGGAAACCTTCTGTGTCCTTTCTGTCATTTGCCAAAGCTCTAAAAGTGAGAGGTAGGTGGGGTAGAATTAGTTATTTTCAGGAAATGAAATTGCTACAGAATTTGCAGAGGACATTGATGTGCATGAACAATACATTGCTTGACGTTAAGCTATAAATAATTCGACCAATGGGATTGCAGTGGAACCTTGAGAAGAAGTTAATAGTCTTAACCAGGCTATGTACATTTCTTTTCCAAGGAAAATGTATTTAATGTCAAAATAATAATAAAACAAAAAATAACATAACATAAACAGTCCAGGCAGTGCTGCAAGTGAAAACAAAGGTTTATTTACAAATCAAAAAAATGGAAACGATGAGGGAATTGCTTTGAGAGAGTAAAAATATTTTTTTTAAAATAGCGCAGTTGATTTTTTTTCTTCAGCTGCGGTTCAGTCAGACTGACGGCAAACTTACTGGCAGTCTTTACTTATTTATTTATTTCTTAGCAAACACCCTTATCCAGGGTGATTTACAATTGTTATAAGATATCACATTATTTTTACATACAATTGCCCATTTATACAGTTGGGTTTTTACTGGAGCAATCTAGGTAAAGTACCTTGCTCAAGGGTACAGCAGCAGTGTCCCCCACCAGGGATTGAACAGACGACCCTCCGGTCAAGAGTCCAGAGCCTTAACCACTACTCCACACTGCTGCCCCATATTATTTGTTTATGTCAGGAAGGGCCGAAGTAAAAAGAAACAGGAAACAAACAAAAAAAACAGGATTTACACGCAAAAAAGAATCCCTCTTCACTCAGGCTTCACAGAGTCCCCCTGTGTTTCAAGGACCAACCCTGAGCACAGCAGCACATCCTCTTTTGTATGCCAAGCCCCGCCCCTGTAGCCAGTGGAACACCAATCCCTATATGGCAGGTGTTCTTAACCTTCACATGGCTCGAGTGGCAGGGATTTACATACTTGTGCTTCTGCCCCTCACCAAGATGGCACCCCCCATAAAGGTGACTTACGTCACGGTCATGAGATCTGGGTGAGGAAAGCCTTGGATTCATTCGATACCTTCTGTTATGTCGGGAGGCTGAATTGCAGATCAAAGCCCCTTTGACTCATCACACCAAGTTTAATCACACTTGGATGTGTAAAAATGTATATCAGTTGCTAAGATGTTCACTTCATATTTGAAAAAACATTACTTCCCACTGTTGCAAGTAGTAGAAGAATTAATAGTAAAATTATACCCATTTGGCTTACAATAACACAAAATTGGATTAAAACTATATTGAACGTAAACAAACTGAAATAAGGTCTACTTTCTGTTAATGTAGAGTGCATACTGCATACTGTAGATGGCTACACCATTAAATAATTTAGAAAACTGATATTATTGTGTAAAAATGAACAAGACTAAGGGACACTGCAGCTTACTGCTATTCCAGTTTTTAGGTCCCATTCCCATTCTTTTGGTTTATTTCTTTTGTACATCTTCTTTTTCTTTTTTTATTGGCAAGATACAAGAGACTTTTGTTTTATATTCCAATGTCAGCAGGAGATGAGGCTGTTATTTTCACACAGATGCTGCTTCCTCCCACAATGGTCTGTCCCATGAGAGCCAGTCCTTGAGGAGCCATAGACTGAAGGTTTACAGAATGTGTTTGTTTAGCTTCTTCTGTCGCCCGAAGGGTACGCCAGTCACAGAAACATTCAAAAACCGTTGGTGGGGAAAAAAATACCTGAAGAAACCAAGAAAATAAAATGTTGTACTGTTATTGTATAATAAGCAAATCCAAATATCTTTTGATTGATTATTTAAGTTAAGAGGAACAAGTACTAATAGTAAAAGGTCAAGCAGATCATTTTTTCTTCATTTGTCTTATTTGTTTTGTTTACTTTTCAGTAAAATTGCGCGTATGTCTTATTCTCCCAAAGCCGTCTCAGATGATCCACAGTAACAGATTTTTTTTTAAAAAGCAGACTGGGTGCCTGCGATGAGGAATCACACAAAACGTTCCAAAAATGCTTTATTTTCCTGGTGTTGGATTTACAAGTGGGTTCTGTTATGGACTGGCAATTTTGTGAGTTTAAAAAATAACTGGAGCTGACCGATGCAAGAAAAGATGTCAAATATTGTGCAGAATTGCCTTTTAAACATATGTCTGTGTCAGTAGATGAAACACGTGGACCTACCCATATCGTTTCAGCACTGAACAGACTGAACCTGTTGCTTTCAGTAGCTCCCACATTCCACCCCATAGATGGCAGCGCTGCAGTGATTACTGAGTGATTCATTCGACTTTACTGAGAAAACATTGGTGTGGATATACAATTTTGGAAGAAATGAAGAAAAAAAATGATAATAATGCTCTTAAAAAAGACATAAAAATACAGAAAAATAAGCTATATTTTGTTTAACATATCACAACATCACTGCTAACTTGTTTAGCCAAAAAATATATTGCAATCCAATACAATACACTGAATATATATTTTGCTGCAATAACGAAATCGTTGCTAACTGGTTTATCCAAGATGTTTATTTGTGAAATAATCTATTAATTTGAAATAAAATAAAATAAAAACTCAAAACCGAGGTAATATGCTTCAGATCATTTTACTGCTTGTATTCTTAGCATACTTTCCTCAAGGGAGTCTGTGAAAACAAGCAGTAGAATTAAACTTGTGCTGTGGGTGAAATTGGAATCAGAAACCAAATCAATGTGCAGTATGATCAATTGCATCAAAAGTGTCCTGCTACCACTACTAGGCAGGGAATTTAAGAAAAAGATTTACACCTGCAGAATGCCAAATAAGTCATTTTTCAGCTGAAAACCCACAAAACAGTATCTGCAGCTGGTTATTTTGCAGGGATACAGAGAGAACGTCTTGATTTATGGGCTCCCTTCTCAGTCTTTGCACATGAACATGAAACAGGGCCTGGAGGTCGAATAAAGGGGTGACTACTGGTGTGACTAGAAGGGTGACGACTATATCTGAATTTGTCTCAATTAAGTGCTACAAAGCAAGCCACTGGTATTTACACAGTGACTACAGAGAATAACTAGGTGCTTGCAGCATACTGCTGAATAACTTCTATGTGGCAATTCATAAGCCATTGATTTTTTTTCTTCGAGGCACTAGGGACCAGTTACCAAAGGAAGATGGAACATTTGAGGTTGCTCAAAACAGGTGCTTATTTTCAGTGTGTCCCGGGTTACTAGCTGATTCTGTAATTTGTGTACCTGTAATGACAGCTTTTGCTCTATTATTCATCATAACTTAAGGATATCTTACTGCTGGTCCAGTATGGTGGCAACATTTGGGCAGCTTTTAGAAGAGCATTAAATAGTGAGTGCCATCTAATTATATTGAAAACATTTGAATGTTCTTGTGACCTGTAGCACTCCGGCACTCCGGCAGACATGGGCACTCTGGCAGGCATGGCGCCATCAGCTGCAAGGCTGAACCCTCTGGACATGCAGGATCTGGACCCTCTGGACGCGCAGAATCTGGACCCTCTGGACGCGCAGGCTCAGGACCCTCTGGACGCACAGGCTCTGGACCCTCTGGAGACACAGGCTCTGGACGCGCAGGCTCAGGACCCTCTGGACACGCAGGATCTGGACCCTCTGGACACGCAGGCTCAGGACCCTCTGGACACACAGGCTCTGGATGTTCAGGCTCTGGACATGCAGGCTCTGGACGTTCAGGCTCAGGACTCTCTGGACGTTGAGGCTCAGGACCCTCTGGACACGCAGGCTCTGGCCACGCAGGCTCTGGACACGCAGGCTCTGGACCCTCTGGATGTTCAGGCTCAGGACTCTCTGGACGTTGAGGCTCAAGACCCTCTGGACACACAGTCTCTGGATGTTCAGGCTCTGGACACGCAGGCTCTGGACGTTCAGGCTCAGGACTCTCTGGACATTGAGGCTCAGGACCCTCTGGACACGCAGGCTCTGGCCACGCAGGCTCTGGACATGCAGGCTCTGGACCCTCTGGATGTGCAGGCTCTGTACCCTCTGGACATGCAGGCTATGGACGTGCAGTGTCGGATTAGCACGTACTCTTTTTATTTATATATATATATATATATATATATATATATATATATATAGATACTCTAAGCACACTCTTAAACTCAGGGGAGATGTTCAGGAGGACATAAATATGTTTCAGACTCCTGTAAGTGGATCGTTCGTGCACTGGGCTTGCAACGTATACAGATGACTTTTAATAATCAAGAAGATCACACAGACACATTCGATTTGAAGTTTTAACGAATCAGAGTAGTATCAGTACATTGGTTTATTAAATGCTTAAAAATGGATTGAGTAGTTACAGACTACGTCGAATCCCAACTGACAGACAATCTGGGAAGTCCAGTTCCTTAACAGGTATAATAGCATTAATACTTCAATGATGTAATGAAATCAGTGGGTGCAGTGCCTTGTCTTCTCTTCAAAACACCAACCAGCAAACCGGGATGTAATCAAGACGCTGTAGCATGTGTTTATTAAACAGAACAAACAAACTCAAAACACAAACACACTCTGGCATGTGCTCTCCTGTCTCTCTCTTACTTCCTCCTCCCCTTAACAGGTTCTCCCTGTCTCTTTTAAATGGGCTCTAATTACCCCAATTAGCCCAACTGAAGAACACTTAAACAATAAATTAAACAATTACCAAAACAATCACGCATGTAAGAGTCCTTCACCAAGATGGACTCCTTATAGACAGGAACCTTTACCAAGATGGATTATATGTCCCTAACTCCACGGTCCTAATGCCTCCAAATTATGGTGTGGGACTGTGACAAAGACGACTGAGCGGTGACGTCACGGCAGAGCCAGGAAACACAGTACAGACAGAGACTTGGGGTTTTTGGTGAAGCTGAGCGCGTGATCGCGCTCAGCGTTTAATAATCAAACAGAAAAATAAACGGTTGTAACAAAAACACAGGACACGGCACTTTCGCCAAAATAAATAGATAAACAAAAACGGACTAACACTAAACAAACGGTGGACGGACAGACACACAAACACGGTGAGTAAATAATAAAACAAGTACCGTGCTGGTCCTACCAGCACGCGATAGCAATTGTTCTATATATTTCCTATCTCTCTCTCTCACCTGTTCTCCACTCATGAACACCCAAAAACCCCGAGTGAGTGAAAACATGCTGTTTTTATGCAGTTGTACCGAGACTCGATTGCTAGTCAATCATTCAATTGGAATCTCGGTACAACTGCACGTGAATTAATTAAGTGCACTCCCGTGACCACACATTACATTTTAACTAGCACGTGAAGTGATTTGTGCCCTCCGTGCCTAAATATAAATCTACATTTTTAAATCACAAGTGAAACACAGACCCGTTTATATCCCGTGTACCGATGACTATACACCAACATTTACACACAACACGTAACACAAAATACACACGGGGGCACTTTGCCACATATACCCCCCTTGTGCAAAGCACACATGGCCTCAATGGCCACCTCCCCTCAGTCCCAAAGTCCCGGAAGAGGGGAAGCAGTTGTTTCTGGGGGTGGCCATGGTGGAATGTCCGGCACCCCCAATTCTTCGTGGCCGGCAGCTCCTCTTCCGGGCTTCAGCCACACTATCTCCTGCTGCGAAAGTGCAGCTGGGGAGCTGGTCTCCTGACCTCCCCCTTCTTCATGGCCGGCAGTTCCCTCCATGGGGCTCCGACCACACAATCTCCGGCAGCGAAACTGCTGCGGGGAAGCTGGTCTCCTGACCTCCCCTTCTTCATGGCGGCAGTTCCCCTCCGTGGGGCCGCCACCCACTTCCGCAGCGAAACTGCTGCGAGGGGAGCTGGTCTCCTGACCTCCCCCTCCTTCGTGGCCGCTAGCTCCCTCCGTGGGGCTCTGGCCACCGTGTTTCCTGCCACGGAAATGCGGCTAGGGAGCTGGTCTCCTGACCTCCCCTTTCTTCATGGCCGACAGCTCCCCTTCATGGGGTTCTGGCCATAGTGTAGCGACCCCAGGCGAGCAGGACCCTCGACTACCCCAGGCGAAGCAGGATCCCTGGCGACCCCAGGCGACGGCAGCGGACCCTCGGGAGGCGACGGCAGCAGCAGCGGACCCTCGGGAGGCGACGGCAGCAGCAGCGACCCTCGGGAGGCGAACTCGGGAGGGGAGCCCCTGGCCATAGAGGTGGCAGCGGGAGCTCCACTTCTCCCTCGCACCCTGTACCCTGTGTGGAGCAAAAGGCAGCCCCAGGCGATGCGGAGCGGCTGGCAACCCCAGGCGATGCGGAGCGGCTGGCAACCCCAGGCGACGCGGCGGCTGGCAACCCCAGGCGATGCGGAGCGGCTGGCAACCCCAGGCGATGCGGAGCGGCTGGCAACCCCAGGCGATGCGGAGCGGCTGGCAACCCCAGGCGATGCGGAGCGGCTGGCAACCCCAGGCGATGCGGAGCGGCTGGCAACCCCAGGCGATGCAAGGCAAGCATCCTTGGGCGAAGCGAGGCAGGCATCCTTGGGCGAAGCGAGGCAGGCATCCTTGGGCGAAGCGAGGCAGGCATCCCTGGGCGAAGCGAGGCAGGCATCCCTGGGCGAAGCGAGGCAGGCATCCTTGGGCGAAGCGAGGCAGGCATCCTTGGGCTAAGCGGGCAGGCATCCTTGGGCTAGCGGGCAGGCATCCTTGGGCTAGCCGGGCAGGCATCCTTGGGCGGCTGGGCAGGCATCCTTGGGCTAAGCGGGCAGGGAGTCAGGACTAGCTGGGGTGCAGGTGTTGGCCCTCTTCTCGCCTCTGCGGCGGGCGGTTCTTCCCTGCTTCCCTCAGCAGCCTATGCAAGGGCTGCCGAGGACCGCCAGCATCTAGTCCGGGTCCTTCTGGTGAAGGGAGAGGCAGCTCCTGCTCCTCTCCTCGTGACGGTGGGGGAAATGATACCAGCAGGCATCCCTCCTCTGCTGGTGGGGAAGTGTTACCAGCAGGCATTCATCCTCTGCTGGTGGGGAAGCACACCAGCAGGCATTCCTCCTCTGCTGGTGGGGGAAGTGTTACCAGCAGGCATTCCTCCTCTGCTGGTGGGGAAGTGATACCAGCAGGCATTCATCCTCTGCTGGTGGGGAAGTGTTACCAGCAGGCATTCATCCTCTGCTGGTGGGTAGGTGATACCAGCAGGCATTCATCCTCTGCTGGTGGGGAAGTGATACCAGCAGGCATTCATCCTCTGCTGGTGGGGAAGTGATACCAGCAGACATTCCTCCTCTGCTGGTGGGGTTGGCGGAGGCAGAGGCAGCTCCTGCTGCTCTGCTCCTGCCGATGGAGGTGGCGGAGGCAGAGGCAGCTCCTGCTGCTCTGCTCCTGCCAGTGAAGGTGGCGGAGGCAGAGGCAGCTCCTGCTGCTCTGCTCCTGCCAGTGAAGGTGGCGGAGGCAGAGGCAGCTCCTGCTGCTCTGCTCCTGCCGGTGGAGGTGGGAGCGGCGTAGTCTCCTGGCGGGCGGAGGTGGGAGCAGCATGTAGTCTACCCTTGTTTCAGGGGACTGGTGCGGCCCTCCCCTCTTGCAGGGGACTGGTGCGGCTCGCTCGGAAGGGGAGACCAGCAGGCATTCACCCTCTGCTGGTGGACAGGGACCCAGCAGGCATTCACCCTCTGCTGGTGGACAGGGACCCAGCAGGCATTCACCCTCTGCTGGTGGACAGGGACCCAGCAGGCATTCACCCTCTGCTGGGGACAGGGACCCAGCAGGCATTCACCCTCTGCTGGGGACAGGGACCCAGCAGGCATTCACCCTCTGCTGGGGACAGGGACCCAGCAGGCATTCACCCTCTGCTGGTGGACAGGGACCCAGCAGGCATTCACCCTCTGCTGGTGGACAGGGACCCAGCAGGCATTCACCCTCTGCTGGGGACAGGGACCCAGCAGGCATTCACCCTCTGCTGGTGGACAGGGACCCAGCAGGCATTCACCCTCTGCTGGTGGAGGAGGCAGAGGCAGCTCCTGCTGCTCTGCTCCTGGCGGTGGAAGTGGCAGAGGCGGGACCAGCAGGAATTCACCCTCTGCTGGTGGAGGTGGGAGCTGCAAGCGGTCCTCCCATGGCAATGGAGGTGGAACCAGCAGGAATTCACCCTCTGCTAGTGGAGACTGGGGCGGTGGACGCCTACCTTCCCCTTTTGGGCCGTGGACGCACTCCTCCCTCTTGGGCTGTGGACGACCGACTCCTCCCTCTTGGGCTGTGGACGCACCGACTCCTCCCTCTTGGGCTGTGGACGCACCGACTCCTCCCATTCAGGCGTAGGACGCTCGGGCTCCTCCCACTCAGGCGTAGGACGCTCGGGCTCCTCCCACTCAGGCGTAGGGACGTTCGGGCTCCTCCCACTCAGGCGTAGGACGTTCGGGCTCCTCCCACTCAGGCGTAGGGACGCTCGGGCTCCTCCCACTCAGGCGTAGGACGCTCGAGCTCCTCCCACTCAGGCTGTGGAGGCAAAACCAGCAGGCATTCTTCCTCTGCTGGTGGAGACTTGGGCGGTGGACACCCGCCTTCCTCTTCCCTTTCCCCTTCTCTGCCTCCTCCTCACCTTCCTCTCCTGGGCCAGTTCCTCCTCTCCCTCTTGGTAGGGGCAGTGCACCACTGGGTGCCCGAACTCCCCACAGGCAAGGCACCAGCCTTGGTCCTCTAGACCACCGAGGAGGACCTCCAGATCCTGGCAGCCATCTATCCAGTTCCAGCCTTCCATTTTTTTTTTTTTGTTGTTGTTGTTGTTGGGTTTTTTTTTTCAAACCCCAAATTGCGGTTCCTGCTCTGGCCTGAGTCCTGGAGGCGCTGTAGCTCCCGGTTCTGACACCACGTGTGACAAAGACGACTGAGCGGTGACGCCACGGCAGAGCCAGGAAACACAGTACAGACAGAGACTTGGGTTTTGGTGAAGCTGAGCTGTGATCGCTCAGCGCTTAATAATCAAACAGAAAAATAAACGGTTGTAACAAAACACAGGACACGGCACTTTCGCCAAAATAAATAGATAAACAAAACGGACTAACACTAAACAAACGGTGGACGGACAGACACACAAACACGGTGAGTAAATAATAAAACAAGTACCGTGCTGGTCCTACCAGCACGCCGATAGCAATTGTTCTATATATTTCCTATCTCTCTCTCTACCCGTTTCTCCACTCATGAACACCCAAAACCCCGAGTGAGTGAAAACATGCTGTTTTTATGCAGTTGTACCGAGACTCGATTGCTAGTCAATCATTCAATTGGAATCTCGGTACAACTGCACGTGAATTAATTAAGTGCACTCCCGTGACCACACATTACATTTTAACTAGCACGTGAAGTGATTTGTGCCCTCCGTGCCTAAATATAAATCTACATTTTTAAATCACAAGTGAAACACAGACCCGTTTATATCCCGTGTACCGATGACTATACACCAACATTTACACACAACACGTAACACAAAATACACACGGGGGGGGCACTTTGCCACAGGGACATACACTTCATCACAATAAGTTTATGGTTATAACATGTTTTGCTCTTAAGCTATGCATGCATAAAGCTAAAAACACCAACTGCTAAATTCTAGAGCATCCAATATATCACTCTCAGACTAAAACATAAATCATATACCTTATAGCAATGTGTCAATATAAAAGAGACATACATTCAAAATAGTTTTTACCTTCCAAAATATATATGGAAGTGTAGAATATAGTGTAAGGACAGGAACTGTCTTCAAAGGCAAAGACTTCTAAATACGACACCAACAGCAATCAGCTCAATCAGAGATCTTCAGAGCATGGATCACATCAGCTTGTAGTTAGCAAGTTGAGTGACACTTGACTAGGATTTTACCTCGGTTTTTATAGTTTTTGTTTTGCTTTTTATGTCAGAAGTCATGCTCATGAGACAGCTCATGTCCTTCAAGTAAATAACATTTTCAAATACACCCAGTAACCCTTTCTAATGGGCCATCATCCCATAATCCATCTCCCCTACATTTCCAACATATGTGAGGTGAACTTTTGAACTGATGTTATTTTCTTTTGGTACCAGGGAGTTCCTCAACACAGCATGCAAGGGAATACAGTGCAACTATAGAAGAATACATAGAAAGAGATGTGTTTAATATATAACACCTATTTTGGTTTAATTATTCCAACTTGGGTAAAAATATATATTTCCCTTTTAACATCAAAAGACATCCTCCTTAGTAGGTTGGCTTTATTACATGTGTAGATGTGGTTTAACAATTAACTAAAACATATTGGATAGAGGCTGGTAGAAGGTTCATAGCAAACTTCTAAGTCTACAATTATAAATCCAATAATTTTCACTTAAATCCAGTCTATCAAGAACATAGTCAAAATATAACAGTCCCATTTTAGCTATTCAATGCTTTAAACTAAATGTGACCTCTCTCTGTTTTTCCAAAAACCCTGTTCAGACAAGTTTCAGATCACCTGCTTTTCTGCCAAGGTCATTCATCATTAATAGAAGATTCTTCTGTAAGCATTTTCCCAGATGTATGGCATTCTTACTAAATCTAAATATGGTCCTATGCTATTGCTCCCTCTCACTTGTTTTATAGGTCTTCATTAATTTCTATGATTTAATGAAGCCATAGACAGTTCACCATATACACCCTTTCATGTACAAGAAGGTGTTTCTTAAAAAGATCAGCCATCACAGAAACCTTTAATGTTAAACCTCTGACCAGTAAGTCTAGCTTCAATTGCCAAGAGTTATTTTCTCCAGTTACCCATGCGCCTGGTACCGTTTCATTTCAAGCAAAGACAAGTTAACAAATGACAAGTTTACATTCTCTTTAGCAGATCCTACTATATGCCTGACACAGACTGGTACTGTTATGCTTTGACTGAAGTTTTTACTTTAAGTTAATTTCTGCACTATATTCTCTTATTTTCAAAGTTAACAGTTCTTCTGTTAAAATAAAACATTTACACTTATATTCTAGAATGCCTGTGATTAACTTAAAGACTACTTTCAGATCAAGCTAAATAAGAAACTTGACTGTGAACATTTGAGTTAATTAATTAAATGAGATTCTAATTTCTGCCTTTCTCCTCAAGGTTATAAACCTTGGCACCAGTAGCTCAGACAAAGACAAGCTTAGCTCATTTCACAGGTGTTTTTTGGTCAGCGTGACCCCAACCCAGCTCCCTTTTTAGTCAGACTTACAAAGATCCAATAATATTTTTTACTGTTATAACAGAATAAACAGGAATATAGAATCCTATAACTTAACTATAGGTTAATACAGAGCATATTATAACTTCCAGTATGAACAGTGTGCTTTAACAATTTGTTTAGTATTTCTGCTGGCTTTATATTCTTTAAAAAACAGTACAGTTATTACAACATTTTAACACACGTGCAGTTTCACAAATATTCAATTTGTATCCCAAAGATCAGCCTGCTTCCAGTAGCTGTCACAGTCTTGGGTCAGTTTCTGCTCTCTTTAAAAGCCTGGTACCTGCAAAAACTTAAATCTTGTTAGCAGGTCTTCCATCTCTACATTGCCATTCCCATCATCAGTGGGAAGACTTCAAATAAATAAAACTTTTTTCCATCAAAGAGCTATCTATCTCTCCCTTATACAAGGGAAGATGGATTTTACGGTCACTCCGTGACAGCAGGCTCGGGACCCTCTGGACACGCAAGCTCTGGACCCTATGGACACACAGGCTCTGGACCCTTTGGACATGCAGGCTCTGGACCCTCTGGACACGCAGGCTCTGGACCCTCTGGACACGCAGGCTCAGGACCCTCTGGACACGCAGGCTCTGGACCCTCCTGTCACGCAGGCTCTGGACCCTCTGGACACGCAGGCTCTGGACCCTCTGGACACGCAGGCTCTGGACCCTCTGGACACGCAGGCTCTGGACCCTCTGGACGCACAGGTTGTGGACATGCAGGCTCTGGACCCTCTGGACGTGCAGGTTCTGGACATGCAGGCTCTGGACCCTCTGGACACGCAGGTTCTGGATGTGCAGACTCTGGTCGCTCTTGCCGTCGGGATGGTGGGTCCTCGTCCTCCGGCATTGTACATGGTATCCTCCCTGGTACACCAGCCCCCCACAACCACACCAAAAATCCTAGCAACACCAATGGCTAACATTGACTTTTTTTTCTTTCCTGTCTTAAGGAAGTGTGCAGCTGTGCAGAGTGTGTGAGTGTACCAGCCCCACTGTGCTCTGTGCAGGTGCACTGCTCACTGCTCCACTTCCTTGCTGGGGAGAAAAGCAGGTCTAAATCAAAGGCTTCTGCTATGTTAATTATCTATTGACAGGTATTAAAATCCATTCCATTGTTTCTGAGAGTAAAATAACTTTCTACTGTTCCTTACAGAAATAACATTTAAATACATTTCAATTGCAAAATGTACTAATCATTTTGGAGCCCATGATATAGCTAAGAACATTCTATTGTCCATTTTCTTCCATACGGAGAAGGTAACTGGGATATTTTATTAAATTAGTTGAATTGAACTACTTTACAACTATGGTTAATCATTTCCATATATATATAGTTTGGAATATCACATGACAAAAACAGTTTTCCCAAAACCCTTTCATTTAGTTTCAGCTTTTTAAACTGGTGGAACCAGTTTAGCCAGTTTAACTTCCGACTGAATACTTGCTTGTAAAGGCAGCTTCAATTGGTTGATTGATTACACACTGCAATCCCACAATCTGATTGTTCCTATTTCTTACACAAATTAAATGAACAAATAATACATGGTATAATATATAATTCCTGTAATATAGATGCCACAAATTGAAAGGAATATATGTGTAATTATTGCTGTAATCTATCTAAATCATTATTACATTATAAATGATATTATTAAACTTTAAATTGGTTCTAATTAATGAATACAATTCCTCCTATCAGGTCATACATTACATGTGTACTTGAAGTGAGGCCCACCCCTTGATTGGTGGCTGGTTTCGCACACCTTGAGTAGCACTAATCTTGGAATATCTCATGCTTTTTAGGTAAGGAAGTTCAAGATTGGTGATAATCAGTCTGCGAAACAAGACAAAAGTGTGCAAAAATAGCAGGATTAATCTAGAAAGGATACAACTACTTCAATCCAATATATACAGTACTGTGCAAAAGTTTTAGGCAGGTGTGAAAAAATGCTGTAAAGTAAGAATGCTTTCAAAAATAGACATGTTAATAGATTATATTTATCAATTAACTAAATGCAAAGTGAGTGAACAGAAGACAAATCTAAATCGAATCCATATTTGGTGTGACAACCCATTGCCTTCAAAACAGCATCAATTCTTCTAGGTACACTTGCACAAAGTCAGGGATTTTGTAGGCATATAGTCAGGTGTATGATTAAACAATTATACCAAACAGGTGCTAATGATCATCAATTCAATATGTAGGTTGAAACACAATCATTAACTGAAACAGAAACAGCTGTGTAGGAGGAATAAAACTGGGTGAGGAACAGCCAAACTCAGCTAACAAGGTGAGGTTGCTGAAGACAGTTTACTGTCAAAAGTCATACACCATGGCAAGACTGAGCACAGCAACAAGACACAAGGTAGTTATACTGCATCAGCAAGGTCTCTCCCAGGCAGAAATTTCAAGGCAGACAGGGGTTTCCAGATGTGCTGTCCAAGCTCTTTTGAAGAAGCACAAAGAAACGGGCAACGTTGAGGACCGTGAGACGCAGTGGTCGCCAAGGAAACTTACTGCAGCAGATGAAAGACACATCATGCTTACTTCCCTTCGAATCGGAAGATGTCCAGCAGTGCCATCGGCTCAGAACTGGCAGAAAACAGTGGGGCCCTGGTACACCCATCTACTGTCCGGAGAAGTCTGGTTAGAAGTGGCCTTCATGGAAGACTTGCGGCCAAAAGCCATACCTCTGGCGTGGAAACAAGGCCAAGCGACTCAACTATGCACGAAAACACAGGAACTGGGGTGCAGAAAAATGGCAGCAGGTGCTCTGGACTGATGAGTCAAAATTTGAAATATTTGGCTGTAGCAGAAGGCAGTTTGTTCGCCGAAGGGCTGGAGAGCGTACATGAATGAGTGTCTGCAGGCAACAGTGAAGCATGGTGGAGGTTCCTTGCAAGTTTGGGGCTGCATTTCTGCAAATGGAGTTGGGGATTTGGTCAGAATTAATGGTCTCCTCAATACTGAGAAGTACAGGCAGATACTTATCCATCATGCAATACCATCAGGGAGGCATCTGATTGGCCCCAAATTTATTCTGCAGCATGACAACGACCCCAAACATACAGCGAAAGTCATTAAGAACTATCTTCAGCGTAAAGAAGAACAAGGAGTCCTGGAAGTGATGGTATGGCCCCACAGAGCCCTGATCTCAACATCATCGAGTCTGTCTGGGATTACATGAAGAGAGAGAAGCAACTGAGGCTGCCTAAATCCAAGAGAAGAACTGTGGTTAGTTCTCCAAGATGTTTGGGACAACCTACCTGCCGAGTTCCTTCAAAAACTGTGTGCAAGTGTACCTAGAAGAATTGATGCTTGATGCTGTTTTGAAGGCAAAGGGTGGTCACACCAAATATGGATTTGATTTAGATTTTTCTTCTGTTCACTCACTTTGCATTTAGTTAATTGATAAATATAATCTATTAACATGTCTATTTTTGAAAGCATTCTTAATTTACAGCATTTTTTCACACCTGCCTAAAACTTTTGCACAGTACTGTATATTCCCAAATGCATGCAATATTTGGATATTATAAAACAGAGATAATACAATAGTATAGAATATATTTAGAATCACATATTTGGAATTTAGCTTAACTGGAACTATTTCGGAAGGTGTCTTCAAGCATTTGTTTTTGTGATGCTTGGACACTAGATGGTGCTCTTGCGTATATAGTTAAGCTTGTCACATGCACAGGACCGTAATCCATTCTCTTGGCTTTTATGCAGGTTGAGTTCTTCAGAGGCTGGAAACATTTATGTATGCTATTAATAGAAAAGCTTCAAACTGACACTGATACATATTACCTCCCACAGTGACAGTGGTGAGATAAGTAGCGTCATATTGTGTTTATGAAAAATAAATACAGTTCTGCACATACCTGAAATAGTCTACTATATTTGCCATCGATGGATATAATTGCGCCAGTTCAATCAGGACACAAGATCATGCCTGTGTCCTGTTTTTAATATGATATGATATGCCTCCAAAAAGACTCATAAAAGGTGCAATTTTTTAAGTGAGGTGTTAACATTTGGGTGTGCAACTGTAATATCTGCCCCCTCTGCAACTGTGGCAACTGTGAGTTTTTTTTATTTATTTAAATTGAACATTTCTAAGAAAAATAAACAAACAAACGTATTTGTCTTTATCTACTTTAGAAATATTGAATAGGTAACTGTCTTGATTCAAACACTAAGCTTCCTTATGCTAATCAGGATCCGAACCCCTCAGGAAAACTTGGTCACCACTGTCCGAGGACAAAAAAAAAAAAAAAAGTTTATATGCTGAGAAATAGGTTATATGCTACCAGAATGGGATGTGGCAAACACTCTGTATACTGCACAAAAAGCATATTTTGTTATGTAAAAATAAGACGTTTGTTAAAAAGAAAAAAAAGGTCTTAACAAGACAGTGAGTCCATTGTAGTGCCCTACCCAGTTGGACAGGACCTGTGCAATGTGCTTGATTTATAGTATGCTGTGGTTACAATATTTAACTTTTCTCTGGAGGCTAAACTACAATGCTTTGTTAGCACGTTTGTTTCCAAATGAAATTAAATTCAAGCTGGCTGCCTAAAGCCATACCACCTCATAGCCTTATCTTACTTTTAGATGCTAAGCAAGCTTGGACGTGGACAGAACTTGCACGGCAGACCTCCTAAGTAAAGCAGGTGTGCAGAAATTGTTTTTGGTGGCTCAGTAGTGAGCACTCTCTCATCACCCCAGCATGGTGTTTGATACACTGTACTCCAGGAGGCGGAGTGCCTTGGATGATATACTAAGCAAGGTTTTGAAATACATTTTCTTGTATTTCACTAGCAATATTATCACTCATCCGGTTGCTATCCCTGCACCCTGCTATGCTGGCTCCACCTTACAGCTAAATGCTGACGTAGTATAAACACCGCAGATGTGAAGGGGGGTAGAGCGCTGGGAGGAGGAGTTTGCGGGGGATTCTCTTCCCCGGCTTGTATATACCGCTGTGTTTCTTGTTTTGCATAGTGGTATTATAAAATAAGAACTTTATACAATTTATATTGTATGCAGTTGCACTAGCCATTTCAAAATGAGTAATTTCAAAAGGAACGAGAGCGAATGGCAAGGGCTGGTGGGTGAGGTGAGTAACGCAGCGACATATCAATCATCTCGCCTGGATGCTGTGTGTGTGCGCGTGGGTTACGACAAGATTAGAGCTGTGCAAATGCTGAGTACCATCTCGACAGGCATAAGACTGAAAATGTAATTTGTCACCTGTGTGTATGTATACAGGTGTCATGTTGCATTGTGCTTGTACTGGTAGTTTTTTTTTTAATGAGACTAGGGTGCGAACTTGTCCAAATTTAAAAACGCAGTCTCGATATAAGTGCGTCCTGGTTGGTGATGTGTGACACTATCTCATAAAAGAAACCTTTAAGTCGGACAAATCCTGTCACAAAATATGTTAAATAAATTGAAGTGGACATTTACTCCACATTAAGCTCTACTACAATAAAATTAAATGTGATTTTGTTTTTAGATGTACGATGGTATTTCTATCTATCTATCTATCTATCTATCTATCTATCTATCTATTATTATTATTATTATTATTATTATTATTATTATTATTATTATTATTATTATTATTATTATTATTATTATTATCGGTGATTTGTTAAAATTAATTAATATTTGAGCAAAAAAAAAAAAGAAAGAAAGACATCCTGATAGTTTAAATTAGTTTTACTCTGGACATGGGACCTGAACTCACAACCTCCAGACTCAAAATTTGGGAGAGAATCTAAGCATCTTTTTTCGCGACATTGTTACATTTTCTTCACTTATTCCCTTGCTCAATATGTTTTTCAAATATATTTGTCATTCTACTGCTACTAGCACATGTAGCGGGGTCAGTACAGAAACATTTCAACCTGGCTCTAAATGTACCTGTAGGATTCTCTGATGAACCAAAGAGGCACTTCACACAAGAGGGTAACAGTTCCATTCTATCCTGTTCACGGTACATTTGTATTATTATTCTGTACATCCTTAGTTACCCGGTTGGCCAATCAGAATAACCTATGTAAACTGCTAGATGTCCCTGAGCTGTACATTGTTTTTTTTGTTTTTTTCTTCCTCTGTGAAGTGCTGTTCATAAAAGCATGACCTACTCGGGGGCAGGACTGTATTTTCTGGAGCTGTAAGTGTCTGTATATTAAGGTTAATGCAGATTAGATACAATAATTCAAGTCAATAATAAGGTTATGTACTGTATGCTGGCATAGAAGTGGATACAGACTGGCTATATCTATGGATGGGACATAAATTATTATTATTATTTATTTCTTAGCAGACGCCCTTATCCAGGGCGACTTACAATCGTAAGCAAATACATTTCAAGTATCATAGTACAAGTAATAATACAATTAAGAGCAAGATAAATACAATGACTTTGGTTCAAGCAAGTACAAGTGTGACAAAATACAATTCAATAATACAGCAGATAAGTGTCAGTGATAGTTACATCAGGATATGATTAAATACAAAATACTACAGATTAAACACTTGGCAGATTACAGTACTCTGAAGTACAGGATTAAATGCAGTAAAATAGGGGGCAGATAAGAGCAAGTAAAGCGCATTTAAGGAAGGGTGATAAGTGTCCCAGGGGAAGAACAGAGGAGTTCTACAGGTGCTTTCTGAAGAGGTGAGTCTTGAGGAGGCGCCGGATTGTGGTCAGGGACTGGGCAGTCCTGACATCATCTGTAGGAAATAAATAAATATAATAAATATATAAATATAGCACAGTAGCATAAGGGACTTGCAGTGTTGTTGATAACGTTTCTAATAATACCAGGAAATCAAGAATTCACATTATTTATCTGTGCTTTCATAAGTATAGGAGCCCAGATTAGGTGAACAGAAATCTGTTTTAAATGGATACTGCAAATCTAAAGTGTATTTATGTAAAAAATATATATGATACTATATACACAGAAGACTGGGAGCCCACCCACTTAAGAGGGATGACTAAGGAAGAATTCAGACACACATCCTGCAGAGCATGTCAGTTACCATGGCATTAATGAGAATTTCAGTAGTTCAAGGGAGAACACATTTAATTGATTGTGTGTCTTATGTGAAAAGTTTGCGGAGAGGCTATTGCCATGCTCTTGGACAAGGCAATTTGTAGACCACAATTACAAAATAATGAATCATTGACTGATCAAAACAATTTACAGTGTATCACAGTATACACAAGAGCTGGTTGGCGGTATTGCGGTGCAGCGCTCAAAAAACTGTCCTTATTTTTAATCTCTTGCATGAGGAAGTTGGATAGGAAACAAAAGCTTAAAAGCAGAGGACCTTTTTGAAGGCTGTATCCTACTGCAGGGCAAACATACATATATTGTAGTTACTGATATGCATTGGTTGTCTCCCAGTTACACTGACCCGGCACAACTCTGCCACTGTAGTGCTGCGTTTACACTGCCAACTTGGACCTAAGCTGACTCAGGTCCAACTGATCGCGGAGATTCTTATCATTTTTGACGTAGCGTTTACACTGCGGTTGTGCCCTGAGCCAGCTTAGGTCCGAATGTACGCACATACTATCTAAATTACAATACGTGCTCTGTGATGTCATAACGACCACTGAAGAGATGACGAGATTCCCCTCCCCAAACCACAAAGGCGGAAGAGACAGAGTGGTATTACATATTGCGGGGACTCATCTTAAAAAATATATGCTTATCTTGCAGTCTACAAGAAAAATGGTTATTTGTTTAGACAGTGTTTGACACAACATAGTGGTTCCTGACCCACTTGTTATGTGAAGGATTACTGTTATAATAAAGACCCTTTTGTTTTCAAAAGAACTCTATTCCGTATCTTCACCAATATTATCTCACCTTGTGTGTGTGTGTATATATATATATATATATATATATATATATATATATATATATATATATATATATATATGCATAAGTCCTTTATTTTTACGTAAAATAGGCTTTAAGCATGCAGCCACAGGAATACCGGAGAAAAAACATTTACTGTATACAATTGCAGTTAACAAATCTTATTTTTTCAAGTTAGCCTTGTTACAGATACTACTACTGCAAATTAAATAATAATAATAATAATAATAATAATAATAATAATAATAATAATAATAATAATAATAATAATAAAAGTAATAATTTGTTACATAGGTACACTATCTAAATTGTTTGTAATTATTCAAAACTTTTCATTCCTTTTTTTAAAAAACAAAATGATAGGGCCCGCAAATTATTAAAACAATCTTTATTTAAAACACAGAACATAACATGTAAAACGTAATTGTGTAACAGATTGTAACGGGGGGGGGGGGGAACTGGTGCATGCGTGGTACTGCAGGAAGGGGCAGCAGCAGGAGAGGTGGGGAAGAGGGTGTGTTGGCTTTCCCTCTCTCTGAGTGGCTGAGAGGCAGGCCTTGGGGGATTGCTCGGCCCATAAGTATTGTGCTTGGTTATACATTTGGGTGGCCGTGATTGGAAATACCCAGACGCTGGCTGAGAAGGCCAGTGTAAACATAGACCAGGCAAGAACGCCAGTGGTTGGAGCGAGCGACCAAAAGAGGCAAGCACAGCTGAGGAAGACAGCCAGCAATAAATAAACCATTTATTAAAATATATTGTTACGTACCCGAGGGGACGTGTGTAGTGATATGGGAACCTTGGCCACCCCAGTGTATAGTGCATCAGCGTAGGACGGAGATCCCGAGCTTACTGGCTTAGTGGCAGTGGGGGCACTGCGTAAGCAGCACCTTTATTTTGTAGTTTTATTACTGTGTTTTATTTTCCCTTTTCATTTCACCTTTTGTTTTCATGTGAGTGCGCCAGCTTTTAACTGTTTACCAGTATTGGTATTTCTGTGGTCCTGTTAACCATTGCCGGTACTCAGGCCACGACAACAGTGCCCTCTGCGGGCTGAAAGAACATTTCTAAAATAATAAAACTGGGCACCAGTGCGGTGTTTTCAAATAAACCTTCTGTCTCCCGTGTGTGTCAGTGAATTGCCCACCACCCTTCCATACAGATCAACTATAATCAAAAAGTGCAGAGAGGGGGTTGCACAGATCTTTCGCCAGACCTGCTGCTATTTCTCGGTATATGTATTTATTTTGTGTTTCCACTTAGATTGCACTCTGGATTTGAGTTTCGCCCCACAAGCTATGACAGCGCTGCTTTCTTACTCTCCCCAGTTCACGCCGCGGTTGTCAGAAACTAACAAACAAAAAGAAAAACATTTGTTAAAAAAAAAAAACTATTCTGTGTTTTTAAGCTAATCATTGGTAAAATCAAAATATTTATTAAATAACAATAAAAACAAAGAACAAAAAGACTGTGTGTTAAAGCGTGTTTGAACTAAACCAATAACTAAGTGGTTTACAATAAAATAACTGGGAAAAACACAATCCAGGATAGTTTTTTTATAACATTATTTTTGACAGCATTTTTTTTAAATAATTCTCACCGATATACCAAAATATTACACTTTTGTTTCTTTGACGTTGTCACATGGCTGGCTGAGTGGTGCTGTCAGATCCAGGAAATGAATAACACACAGGACAGATGAAATGAAATGATGAAGGCGTTTGCTTGCGCCAGTTTATTATAAATAAAAAGGTTTGAACAAAACACAGGACACGGCACTTGAGGCAAAAATAAACAGACAAACAAAATGAATAGACACTAACAAACAGGGACGAACACTAAACAAACACGTACCACGTAGCAATTGCTGTTTCACTTTAATTATCTCCTCACTCTCCCGTTCTTTCGCCCTGAACACACAACCCCGAGTGAGTAAAACGTGCATCTATATATACTGCTGTGCTGGGATTCAATTACAAATGAATTATTCACTTGAATCCCAGCATGTGAATTAATTATGTGCAACCTCGTGCTCACATATTAAATACTTTAAATGCACGTGAAGTGCAATCCCCGTGACTAAATACAATTATACATTTTAAATAACTCGTGCTGCACACACCCATTTATATTCCATGCAGCCACATCTATTCACCAACATTAACACATGTAATATACAACATATAACACACAAATGCACACAGGGGCGGGGCACATTGCCACAGACGTCCACCGGCGTCTGCACCTGTTTAACAAAGCAAAAAAGTTATCGTCAAACACTTTGCATAAGAGCTCTTAAAACACAGGAGAGGAATTGGAACTTATTCTGAGTATCCAGGAGGCTAAATAAGTTAATCAGGATACTGAGTTAGAAGCAGTTGTGCTTTCATTGGAGATAAGAGAGATAATCAAGGTGACAGAGGTCATTGATTTTAAAGCCACTGCCTATTATATTGGCAAAAACAACTTATGAAGACTGATGTTCAGACTAACCCACAGATAAATTGCTCTAACTCAAACCTGCCGGCTCGCATGCCTCAGATCATCATTTAATTTGTATTTAAAGTACTGAGGATTTTAGTTCTTGTTTTATGACCGCATCTTCACCCTCTTATGTACAAACTCAATAGGAATGTGTCAAGGATTGCAAGTACAGTGCAGATCATTTTGTACATTTCTACCCTTCTTTCCCCCAACCAGAACCCAACTGCAAATTAATGTCTAGGGAATTGAAAAAGGCCCTTACTATACTATAAATTGTTATACAGTATGTGTTAATCATATACTGACAACAAATAATGTTTGCACAACACAGTGCTGACATTGTGTTTATTTGTAAACTTTAAAAAGTACTGTGAGTTCATTATTATATATTTTTTTTCATTCCAGGACACTGGCAATACATGTCCACTCCAACACACAGTAGCCTACTGTGTGTTGGGCAGCAGTGTGGAGTAGTGGTTAGGGCTCGGGACTCTTGACCGGAGGGTCGTGGGTTCAATCCCAGGTGGGGGACACTGCTGCTGTACCCTTGAGCAAGGTACTTTACCTAGATTGCTCCAGTAAAAACCCAACTGTATAAATGGGTAATTGTATGTAAAAGTAATGTGATATCTTGTAACAATTGTAGGTCGCCCTGGATAAGGGTGTCTGCTAAGAAATAAATAATAATAATAATAATGCACATGTAAGCAGAGATGTAGAGATAATATGCTTGTCTTGAGTGCTGCTCAGCAGAATGTTGACTGCTGTCTAAGGCCCTGTACACACTATGCCTTTAAACCGTATTAGTTGCCTTTAAACTGGCTTAAAAGTGCTAAATACAGTTAGCATCTTCACTACACAGCATTTAAGACTGTACTCAAGACCACCTCAAGAGGTAGTCTCGAGCCTGGTTCTAAATTAGATCGCATCAGATAGTGTGGTTTGTCAGAAGAGTGGACGCTATAATACCGAACTACATTTTTTGTGTATCCTCCAATATCCCAAAATGCTTTCTGATATGTTTTGGCGCGTGGACATTACAAATACAGTACTTGGAACAGGCGCCTGAAGGAGTTGAGAACAGCTATTAATACTGCTGTACTGTATGCAATTTCTGAGGCATGTTGTAAAATAGTGGATCATGGAGCAACGTGATCAGATGCTGAAATCAAGGCACATTGATATCTGGAGCGATGAAACCGATCAAGGAGAACTTCAGAGTTCAAAATGAAACGCACACATTATGATAAAATGTACCCCTTGTGTTTTTAAAAAACAAAGCCATAATGTTCATGCTAAGAAGCTCTATGTCTTCCCGTGGGCACGGGCTCTTTATTTGCCGGGTTGTAAACATAAAATACAGTGCATGGTGGGATAATGTCATATTAAGTCCCACAGTCCATTGCGCTGCTAGGAACTGTAACTAAACCATTTTAATAGTGTCCGTACCCTTTAAGCCCCACTAAACATGAAATGATACTTTATTGTGGACGATTAGAGCTGGGGAGGGAACAGTGTAGTTTAGATGGGCAGTTCCATTTAGCAAGTTTATCATTAGGCTGAAAAGCATTATCAGAGCATGTGAAGTTATTTGTGGAAGATTGAACCAATACAGGGATGTTCACATATGACCTGAGTCATTTTTATGCATTGGGGTTATCTTATATATTTTCTGTTAGTATTTTAATCATTAAATGCATTTGAAAAAAAGAAAAAATCATCTCCATTTGTGTGTCTTGCTTCTGTTTTGAACATTTTTTGTTTTAACTTTGTTGGGTGTTATTGTCTTGTGCAACTTATGCTATAGAGTTAAAAGCTTCCCCAAGACCGATTTCCCACAAAGCAATTGGTTTAGTAAATCAAAGGCAAACCTTAGGACAGTTTGGTTTTATGCTAGACTATGCTTGGCTTCAGGGGCTTTGACTAGTCTTAGTGGGACACGTATGCTGTAAGCTGCCACAACATTTCTAATTTAATTGAATTACTTTAAACTTTTGACATGCGAGTTATATAACAGACATGTTGAATGCTTTCTAGAGACAAGTAGCAAAATGTATATATTATTTTTTCTCACTGTCAAAATGTAGTCCTGGGTAACTATAGAACCTTAATCTTCAAAATCCACCAGTGTGCACCATTATTCTGGTTTTGCACTACCAGTTTTTTCCCCAATAAAAACCTAAGAAGAGTGAAATATTTCAAAGATTGGAAATGTATGTTGTGTTTTTTTTTCTTCTTAATCAAAGCTACAAAGCTTTAATATACCAGATCATTCACATAATACTTGTTCAGCTGTGTCTGAATACAATGCTGCTTTTCTAATGTTTCCTCCCCTCTTGATTGCAGTATTTGGTTTGTAAACGGAAGCTGGAGAGTAAGAAGGAAGCCCTGCTGATCCTGTCCAAGGAGCTGGACACCTGCCAGCAGGAACGAGACCAGTACAAACTGATGGCCAACCAGCTGAGGGAGCGGCACCAGTCTCTGAAGAAGAAGTACAGAGAGCTCATTGTACGGCTTGCTGCCTACTTCAAAATGATATACTGTAGTACTCTAGTTCATTTTCTCCAGTGTGTGGGGATATAGCGGAGGCACCTGTCCATATCCCACTTTCGAATTTCACAGATATCTACAAACATGGTGAATTTGTGAGAATGTTTTTTTAGGACATTATTAAGCATAAGGTATTGAGAGTTATCAGATTCTGGGAGAATATGGAGATGCTTGTCCATATGTCTTTATTTGTGTGTGTGTGTGTGTATTAGAGGGGAATCTAAAAATCTCCTACCTCTAACCATAGGTCTCTTTCTATCCTGTAACATATGTAGAGTATGCCACACTTATGTTTTTACATATTCAAGTTGGGGGATATTACTAACATATATATATATATATATATATATATATATATATATATATATATATATATATATATATATATATATATATGTCCACATGTTGGTCTCCATTTTGTTTGGAGCTTGCTCTGGCTCAGAATAGTTACAGCCTGTTCTGTTTTAGGTGCACTCAAGAACCATCAGTGAGCACATGCTCCCAGCTGCAGCAGAGGCACAAACACACACACACCCCTGCCTAGGCTGGCTTGAACCATACACCCCACTAGAGGAAACAGCTAACCCACAAAGATCTTCTGTCATGCCTGTGGCTTTCTTTTACATGGATTCCCTTCCCACACTGGATGATTGCATCTTCCAATTGTCCTGATAGGTCTCAATATTTTTGGTTGTGGAATTTAAGTTAAATATCATCTACATTGTCCTTCTGTTTAATATCACCTGTTTTATATTGTATTATGTGTGTGCTTTGTCAATCTCTATTGTTGTTTCTGTTTAGATTAATGTGTGCCATGATTAACTACTATTCCAGCTTCTGAAAACATTCCTCAAGTCTGATTTTCTGAAGTTAAGTGAGGGAAGCATATTAGTGATGCACAGGTTTCAGTGAATAGCACACAACTAATATATTTGGCACATCACCTCCCCACAATCGGCTATTACAAATAGATATTACATTTAACATTAGGAAACTGCACATAACCTATCTGTTTAAATAACAATGATATACAATAAAAAAAGACTAATGATATAAAATGTGTTTTTTTTGTAGGATGGTGACGCTTCTTTACCACCTGAAAAACGAAATCAGGTATGTGTATTATTAGGCAGATAAGAACTGTTAGAACCGCGTCAAAATCACTTGTCCAGTTGTAAAACTTAGTGTAGCATTGGTTATTGGTAGTATCAGCTTGTGGGAATATGTAGAGCTGTGTCTCTATCAGTACATCCGATCATCTGTATGTCACACTTCCGTTTTTACATCTTGAGAGCACAACATATACTCTATTATACTAACACCTCATTTGCTTACCTACAGACATCTAGGTCATAAATACCAGTCATCTAATTTTCATTTAACTGTTCTGTGCCATTTCTTATTCTATATTATCCTTGTGTACTGTTGAGGATCATTAACTATTTCGTCACACTTGTAAGTGTGTCCTTGACATACTTGTTAGCACTGGCAGCATCACTTCCTGTGCCTCAGGTCAGTTGTACTTCAGTGCTATAGCTGCAATCACACCATGAGGAGGCTGTGTGGTCCAGTGGTTAAAGAAAAGGGCTTGGAAACAGGAGGTCCCCGGTTCAAATCCCACCTCAGCCACTGACTCATTGTGTGATCCTGAGCAAGTCACTTAACCTCCTTGTGCTCCATCTTTCGGGTGAGATGTAATTGTAAGTGACTCTGCAGCTCATGCATAGTTCACATACCCTAGTCTCTGTAAGTTGCCTTTGATAAAGGCGTCTGCTAAATAAACAAATAATAATAATAATACAACACAGGAAATGAATAGGAACCAGATAGCAACAGTTTTTTTATCTATACTGTTGTGCTTCAGAATTTTGAAATGCTACATTTAAAAACAAAGAGCCAACAGATTTCATTTGAATGAAAAGAAAGACAAATCACAAGTTTGCTAAAATGAATAAGAAGTAACAAAATAGATTTCAAAGCCTCAGTTATCTTTTAACTCTGCAGACAAATTACAGCTAAAGAACAAACTTTTTTCGTCTTTATATCTGGTACACCATCATGCTTTAATTCTAAGGCTTCCATAGCTCCCTTAATTACATCAGTAAATCAGAACTGTCAAAAGAACTCTGTTTTTTTTCCAACACCAATACAAAGAAATATGTCCTAATAAATGTGCTCAGACACTCCACAGACATGGAATAAGGCTAATTAGATCAGCTTGAGAGTGCTTTGGTAAAAATTGGAAGTATAGCATTTGAGCGATTTTCAAATATTTTAAAGCAAAGGCTAGGGAACAACAAAGCCAAATAAAGCAAATGTAATTATTTCAGGATTTATATCATGGCCTTTTTTTGTTATCCATCATTATTTCTTCCAAACAAATTGCAGTAATATCTGCAAGTATTTTTAACCTGCCGGGTTTTTGAATCTGAATGCATTTACTAGTAAGCCAATGAGCTCTTACACTGCTTATATAGCCAGAATATGGTTTCAGGTGAATCTTGCCCAGCTGTTGAGAGACTCCCATGAACGCAGTAAACAACTGGTAGAAGAAATAAAGGATCTGAAGCAGAGGTTGGGAGAAGCACTGGGGGATAACAAGGTGGGCTATTATTTATCACACTGAAAGCAACCGGGAGGTAGCAGCTTGACTGCATAATATAATACTGTATGCAGACTGTTTGCTCTGCAGAATTATGGGGGGTGAAGCACCTTCTATTTCTTAATTGTCCTTTTTCATATTTGATTGAGTGAAGATAGTAGATGGCACTGATGTTTTATGAGAAACAAAAATGATGACTCCATCAACCATTCTGGAGAACAGATGCATCCCTGCAGATTTTCCACCTGAATTCTCTAAACTGTGTATTCACAGTGGGGGGTTTTTTGCCTTCTAAAGAATGTATCCAAGTTTTAATCCAATAAAAAAAGATAATTGGGCAAAACATATTTAGAGAAATGAGTGCTTATAGACTGGGGAAGTGCAGCTACCTATTCCAGGCTGGAATTAATTCCTGGAATCTCACTTGGAGCAAACAAATGAAACTATTTATTGTATTGCCTGTTAAGTGTGTATGCTGAATATCGTCTTTCTGTACTGCGTTTTTTATGCAAAGTGATTTCGTAAAAATCCTTGAATTGTGTTGTAAAAAATACTTGAAGTTGGTCTAAGATTTAACAAAGTGTATTTTTAGTACTTGCAGTCTATTGTGTATATTTTTCCCCACAGCTCCTCAGAATGACCATCGCCAAACAAAGACTGGGTGACGACGAGGCTGGAGCTCGTCACTTCCCTGCGCATGAACGTGAAGACCTTGTGCAGCAGCTGGAGAAATCAAGGGAGCAAGTAAGAAACCTCTGTGTTCTCCTCTGGAAAGTGGATGTCTTGTATGAACTTGTTTATATGTTCAGTACCAAAGAAACGAAGAAAAATACTGTTTTCACAAAATGTATACAGTGCTGTTCATTCATATTGACACCCGCAAGATAACATAAAGCATGCATGTTTAAAATGTGTGTAGAGTAGTAGAAGTATATCATTTCTGCAGATGTACAGTACTGTGCAAAAGTTTTAGGCAGGTGTGAAAAAATGCTGTAAAGTAAGAATGCTTTCAAAAATAGACATGTTAATAGATTATATTTATCAATTAACTAAATGCAAAGTGAGTGAACAGAAGAATCTAAATCAAATCCATATTTGGTGTGACCACCCTTTGCCTTCAAAACAGCATCAATTCTTCTAGGTACACTTGCACAAAGTCAGGGATTTTGTAGGCATATAGTCAGGTGTATGATTAAACAATTATACCAAACAGGTGCTAATGATCATCAATTCAATATGTAGGTTGAAACACAATCATTAACTGAAACAGAAACAGCAGTGTAGGAGGAATAAAACTGGGTGAGGAACAGCCAAACTAAGCTAACAAGGTGAGGTTGCTGAAGACAGTTTACTGTCAAAAGTCAAACACCATGGCAAGACTGAGCACAGCAACAAGACACAAGGTAGTTATACTGCATCAGCAAGGTCTCTCCGAGGCAGAAATTTCAAGGCAGACGGGTTTCCAGATGTGCTGTCCAAGCTCTTTTGAAGAAGCACAAAGAAACGGGCAACGTTGAGGACCGTAGATGCAGTGGTCGGCCAAGGAAACTTACTGCAGCAGATGAAAGACACATCATACTTACTTCCCTTCGCAATCGGAAGATGTCCAGCAGTGCCATCAGCTCAGAATTGGCAGAAAACAGTGGGACCCTGGTACACCCATCTACTGTCTGGAGAAGTCTGGTCAGAAGTGGCCTTCATGGAAGACTTGCAGCCAAAAAGCCATACCTCCGACGTGGAAACAAGGCCAAGCTGACTCAACTATGCAACGAAAACACAGGAACTGGGGTGCGGAAAAATGGCAGCAGGTGCTCTGGACTGATGAGTCAAAATTTGAAATATTTGGCTGTAGCAGAAGGCAGTTTGTTCGCAAGGGCTGGAGAGCGGTACACTAATGAGTGTCTGCAGGCAACAGTGAAGCATGGTGGAGGTTCCTTGTAAGTTTGGGGCTGCATTTCTGCAAATGGAATTGGGGATTTGGTCAGAATTAATGGTCTCCTCAATGCTGAGAAGTACAGGCAGATACTTATCCATCATGCAGTACCATCAGGGAGGCATCTGATTGGCCCCAAATTTATTCTGCAGCATGACAACGACCCCAAACATACAGCTTAAAGTCATTAAGAACTATCTTCAGCGTAAAGAAGAACAAGGAGTCCTGGAGGTGATGGTATGGCCCCCACAGAGCCCTGATCTCAACATCATCGAGTCTGTCTGGGATTACATGAAGAGAGAGAAGCAACTGAGGCTGCCTAAATCCACAGAAGAACTGTGGTTAGTTCTCCAAGATGTTTGGGCCAACCTACCTGCCGAAGTTCCTTCAAAAACTGTGTGCAAGTGTACCTAGAAGAATTGATGCTGTTTTGAAGGCAAAGGGTGGTCACACCAAATATTGATTTGATGTAGATTTTTCTTCTGTTCACTCACTTTGCATTTTGTTAATTGATAAATATAAACTATTAACATGTCTATTTTTGAAAGCATTCTTACTTTACAGCATTTTTTCACACCTGCCTAAAACTTTTGCACAGTACTGTATATTTATTTTTTCTGCTGGAAATGTCATTTTTCAGGTATTCTAATTTACTTCCACAGATTTAAGGAGTTCTCAATACATGGAAAGAGCATAATTACTGGCACAGTTAGAAGGGTGCTATTGACATTAGATAAGAGTCTTATATCGTTCATTTCCAGTCTACAAGTAACCATTCAAACCCGCTCATTTACAGCTACCTATTTAGTTTTCTCTAAGATGTTATTAGCTGATTGACACTTCTCACAGTTTTAAAGTTTCCATCTGGATATAACATAAAAAATGTTTTCTTTTAAAAAAAAAAAATCTGTAGAAGGAGCAATTGGAGCATGACCTCCAGGCATCAGTGGATGAACTACAGGATGTGAAAGCCGAACGCTCATTTTACCAGGACAAAGCCAACAGACTGAACCTAGAACTCAATCACGTCCTCGGAGGGCATGAGAACCGAATTATTGATGTGGACGCTCTGTGCATGGAGAACAGGTTTGTCTTACTTATTACACTGAAGAATTAAATTGGGCTGATGCTGCCAGACATTCTCTTTCATCAGTGCAATTTACTACAGGTTAAATATATAAAAAGACTAGCTGAATTAGTATGGATGTTGTATTTTTTGAATTCTGTGTTTCATATTGCATGTGCATGATACAGTAGCAGCTTCATGTTTCAGTTTTATAGAGTCCTAAACTTGTTGATAACGACAGATGGTGTTTTAAAGGGTAATTCTTACTGATACAATAAAATAAAATAAAAAAATATTCTGGGGGACTCGTGGGTGAAATCAATCCAGCACCCTTTAAGAATACAATTCAAACATACAATCCAAACTTTTCTATGTCTACAGACAGGTGTGTACAAATCTGTTTTGTTTCTCTTTCAGATATTTACATGAAAGATTAAAGCAAGTAGAAGAAGAGGTTAACCTGCTCAAAACGAATGTTGTCAAGTACAAGGTAGCAGCAAGTTGTTACTTTATGTTCGATATAATCAAAAATGTCTTTTGGCGACATCTGAACATT
This sequence comes from Acipenser oxyrinchus oxyrinchus, assembly GCA_030684275.1. Lineage (NCBI taxonomy): Eukaryota > Metazoa > Chordata > Actinopteri > Acipenseriformes > Acipenseridae > Acipenser > Acipenser oxyrinchus. The sequence continues at coordinate 19,085,837 of CM060247.1, read as the reverse complement.
TTCCCATCATTTGCAAACATAACGCTAATAATGTAAAGATTTTACCGAGAAAACATTAAACTGTTCTATTTGAATAAACAGCAATAATAATAATAATAATAATAATAATAATAATAATAATAATAATAATAATAAGTGTCTAGGACATAGCATTATTGTGTTGATAGCTATTCTTCTGACTGTCAGATTTTGACCGTGCATTTGTCTTTTAGAATGCCCTTGAGCGAAGAAAGAATTCCAAGACAAGCAGCAGATCTAGTAGCAGTGCCCTCACTGGGGTTCTGTCAGCCAAACAAGGTAGCCTGTTATTGCTTCACCATCGTACTTAAACAATTTAAAGGTTCATTGACCTGCAGCTGTACCAACTTGTACTCTGATCTTGTGAAGTTATCTGAAAACATTTTCAGTGTTTGGAATGGAGGTCTCCAAAGCAGACTGAAGTGAGTGGTGTTGGTAGCAAGACTTAATAAAAAGTAAAACAAATATTCACTTTCCATACCCCTATAAACTAAGGATAGGACCATATATATCTATTTAAAAAAAATTAAAAATCCACTCATCCTATATAAATATATTCAAACTAATACTAATACTAAAATGTAGATGAAGTACAGTGTAGATAAAGTTTTTTGTACATTATATTCTGTCTTGACTTGATAAACTTTGCAGTTCAGGAATTGTTATCGGATGGCAGTGGTTGCAGCTTGCCTGCCACGCCCCAGTCCATATCAGACCTGAAGTCCCTGGCTACTGCTCTCCTCGAGACAATTCATGAGAAAAATATGCTTTTACAACACCAGCGTCAAACTAACAAGTATGGAGTGATTCTGATTTTAACCTTGCATAACATTTTAGTTCTTGTTGCCAGTTTTTATGGGTGGGTGGGGGTTTGCAGAAGACTTTTTTTTTTTTTGAGTCAGCATTTTGTTTCTTAATTTGACCTAACACATATTCATGGTCATTGATGTGAGTGCTTCAGGGTGATTAAAGACAACAGTAATTGTAGGCTCGGAGATTGTAATATATATCCTACCAGCATTCTAGTGGGTGACCTTGAAACAGCAACGCTGAGTGGAATTTGGTGTCATTCTAATATGTCCCACAGGATTAGAATTTGTTAATAAAAGCCTCATACAATTCCTATTTAATTGCTTCAGCTTGAAACTCTCTTTATTGAGGTTTAATTGTTTCATATAAGACGTAGGTAGATATGAAGTACAGAACAATATTATGCAATTTTATACAATGGCATACAGCAGAATTATAGTTATTTAATGAATGATATTTCAATAATCTAGAACACATCAATAAATGTCAGACTAAATTGTACTTATAAAAAAAATACTGTAACTTCAAATAGCTGACGAGCAAATGTTTTGTAAATAGAACACTTAAATGCTACTTAGCACTTAGATACCTTCCTGTTATTTTCTTCTGCCATTAGGGGAAATTCCTGAAAGATTTTCAGTTAAACCCAAGATGCTATATATTTGTGTTTGTTTGTTTGTCTGTTTAGGACTACAGGGTTATGAGAAGGTGGTTTGTATTCTTTATAGTGTTGGGGTCAAATTAGCTCTGCAAAGGTGTCGTCAGGACGTCATATTAACTTAAGCCTAACCTAAAACTATACTTGAAAAAACTTCACAAAATTACATTTGCATGAAGAAATCCAAACAAAAATTGTTGTAAAAAAGTGTGAACAAAAACACATAAAACTGTAATAAAGAGGAGGGAGGAAGCAGTGCTATTATTTCCAATCTGGCGGAGGGATGCTTTTTAGTAGAGATTAAATGATTAAACGCTTAAACAAGCTGTGACTTTTTGTTTGATTTGAAAGGATTTTGGGTAATCGTGTTGCAGAACTTGAGAAGAAGCTGAAAACATTGGAAGTCTCTGGTTTGTGGAGTCTCCCAGGTCAGTAATATCATGTATTGGTATTTATTCTTTGTTGAGTAGATGGGCACCAGTTTTACCAGTGTCAAATCTAATTCTTGTCATTCAAAACCAGTTACATACATTGTATCCATAGAGATGCATTTTGCAGTTCTGACATGCAACTGATAATTGTAACATAATTTACATTTAACAGAAGAATCTTTTACAATGCCCTAAATGTATCACTGAGCACTATAGGATGGATTCTCTGTCTAGCTGTCTCATACTTTTATAAAGGTTTTCTTTTATAAAATACATTCATCATAGCTGTGCCTATGGCATTCACTCTAAAAAAAACAGTTAAACTCTAAGGGCTCTTTAAATGGACAACACGCTTGAGAAGGTATTTGGGAGAACCTTTGTTTTTTTCTGACTGATATTGGTTCACTGTTATGTTGTTAGTTCAGTGAAAGAGTTCACTGTGCTTTCAGTAGAATCTGTATTGATTATATTAATGGAAGTATTTTACTATGTTTACATTAGGAGTTGCTCTGTTTGTGATGGAGAGTTTCACTGACTCTCCACAGGATATTGCTCTTTGCTGTGTATTACCCTGTTTAACCCATTCTATGTTAACAGACTTTTTCCCAGATGCAGATGCCGAATTGCACTTTTAACCCTTTGCTGCCCAGTGTCCAATATATGAGAAAATAGACATTAAATAGGTATGAGAACATACCCACGGCAGCAAAGAATTAAAACATTTTCATAGTCATTTTATTCATGTTATCATGGTTGAGTGCTTCTCACTCAACATAGACTTTACCCGTAGTGTCCTTATTGTGTTCAACATGCATATTTAAGTGGGATACTGTTGGAACAAACAGCTGAACTGTTCTGGCTTTTAAGGACTTAAGAAGCTAAGTACAATACAATGTATACAAGGGTTACGTATAGTATTACCTTTAGTGGTTATCTATTAAGTATAGACAGCTTTTTTTCACAAGATGTGGTTCTATTTATACATGGTGCTTTTTCAAATGATCTGTAAAACATTACCAACACTTACACAAAGATATTACTAACTAATCCCTTTTTGAATGTTTGAGGTTTTTAATGCCGAAGTTGTATTGAAGTCCATTTTTTAAATCCAATGCTTCATGTTTTTATCTGGGTGTCTTTAATCTGTCTACTCTGTTCATTGTCATGATGTTTTTCATCAGCCGTGGATCACAAATAGTAAAAAATATATGTAATTTCCTTCACTTGAATATCCCTGTATCATGTAAACAAACTCCCAACACCCAGCCTCAAACAGCTGATCAGAATTCGATGACTAACAAAACTAATACAAAAGTAGCTAACTAAATTTCTTTCTTTTCCTACTGCTATCCGAAGGCCTGACATACAAGGTGTCATTGGGATTAGGGAGTATGTTAGTTTTTTGTGTAATAAGTAAAATTCCTTGTCTCATTGTGGAATGCATGAGCATGGATTATCACAGTAAAACAAATCCATGAAACTGGTTGACATTGAATGTGTTTTCTTGCACTATGGCTGTTCATGTGTTTTCCTCTTGTCTTATTGTCATTGTTGGATGGGTGTTGAAGAGGTGATCAAATCAGGATCAAATTGAAATAAGTTCATATTTTGTAAAAAAAAAAATATATATATATTTAAAGAACAAATCTTTTTTTTTTTCTGAATAAAATACACTTACATATTCCTATCACTTTAATTAATTTAAATACAGTAACTCATGAGTTAAAGCTTGGTGAATAGGACTGGATACTATGAACAGCTATATATATATATATATATATATATATATATATATATATATATATATATATATATATATATATATATATATATATATATATATATATATATATATATATATATATATATATACAGTACTGTGCAAAAGTTTTAGGCAGGTGTGAAAAAATGCTGTAAAGTAAGAATGCTTTCAAAATAGACATGTTAATAGATTATATTTATCAATTAACAAAATGCAAAGTGAGTGAACAGAAGAAAAATCTAAATCAAATCCATATTTGGTGTGACCACCCTTTGCCTTCAAAACAGCATCAAGCATCAATTCTTCTAGGTACACTTGCACACAGTTTTTGAAGGAACTCGGCAGGTAGGTTGGCCCAAACATCTTGGAGAACTAACCACAGTTCTTCTGTGGATTTAGGCAGCCTCAGTTGCTTCTCTCTCTTCATGTAATCCCAGACAGACTCGATGATGTTGAGATCAGGGCTCTGTGGGGGCCATACCATCACTTCCAGGACTCCTTGTTCTTCTTTACGCTGAAGATAGTTCTTAATGACTTTAAGCTGTATGTTTGGGGTCGTTGTCATGCTGCAGAATAAATTTGGGGCCAATCAGATGCCTCCCTGATGGTATTGCATGATGGATAAGTATCTGCCTGTACTTCTCAGCATTGAGGAGACCATTAATTCTGACCAAATCCTCAACTCCATTTGCAGAAATGCAGCCCCAAACTTGCAAGGAACCTCCACCATGCTTCACTGTTGCCTGCAGACACTCATTCGTGTACGGTCTCCAGCCCTTGTGAACAAACTGCTTTCTGCTACAGCCAAATATTTCAAATTTTGACTCATCAGTCCAGAGCACCTGCTGCCATTTTCTGCACTCCAGTTCCTGTGTTTTCGTGCAGAGTTGAGTCGCTTGGCCTTGTTTCCACGTCGGAGGTATGGCTTTTTGGCCGCAAGTCTTCCATGAAGGCCACTTCTGACCAGACTTCTCCGGACAGTAGATGGGTGTACCAGGGTCCCACTGTTTTCTGCCAGTTCTGAGCTGATGGCACTGCTGGACATCTTCCGATTGCGAAGGGAAGTAAGCATGATGTGTCTTTCATCTGCTGCAGTAAGTTTTCTTGGCCGACCACTGCGTCTACAGTCCTCAACGTTGCCCGTTTCTTTGTGCTTCTTCAAAGAGCTTGGACAGCACATCTGGAAACCCCTGTCTGCCTTGAAATTTCTGCCTGGGAGAGACCTTGCTGATGCAGTATAACTACCTTGTGTCTTGTTGCTGTGCTCAGTCTTGCCATGGTGTATGATTTTTGACAGTAAACTGTCTTCAGCAACCTCACCTTGTTAGCTGAGTTTGGCTGTTCCTCACCCAGTTTTATTCCTCCTACACAGCTGTTTCTGTTTCAGTTAATGATTGTGTTTCAACCTACATATTGAATTGATGATCATTAGCACATGTTTGGTATAATTGTTTAATCATACACCTGACTATATGCCTACAAAATCCCTGACTTTGTGCAAGTGTACCTAGAAGAATTGATGCTGTTTTGAAGGCAAAGGGTTGTCACACCAAATATGGATTTGATTTAGATTTTTCTTTTGTTCACTCACTTTGCATTTAGTTAATTGATAAATATAATCTATTAACATGTCTATTTTTGAAAGCATTCTTACTTTACAGCATTTTTTCACACCTGCCTAAAACTTTTGCACAGTACTGTATACAGTATATATATATATATATATATATATATATATATATATATATATATACAACGACAGTTGTTTTTATGTTTATAGTTACATGTTGTGGGTCACTTATCAACCAGAGCATTGGAGGAAAAAGGCATGTTAGCCATGCATGTGCTTCTTCCTTTGCTGGTCGGCTTTGTTTATTACCTGTCGGAGAGAAATCAACATTTTATCAACAATGTAGAATACGATTTTTAAAAGGCCAAGCAGTGTAATAAACTTGACAAATTCGAACTTTCAGTGAAGTAACAGTAAATGATTTGTATTTTGTAAAAAATAAATAATACTCTGTCTCTTTCATGAGTAGTCTCATACTGCATCAAATTAGTTAAATGTATGTCTTAGTTGGCTTGTCACAGGTAAGACACCAACATAACTAATGTTCGGGATACTGGGGTAGCAACACCTTGCAAAGGCAGACACAGAAAGGCAGACAATACTAAAAAAAAAGATTTCATTGATTAAATTCTAAAAACCTTTAAAAATACTGTATAGCATTCTACAGATAAAATAGCCAAGTACCTAAGTTAACAATGATGACATATTAACAGCAATAATAATTCAATCAAATAACAGTATTTGGCAATATCGTAGATCATAATAGCAGCTAGAATGAATAAAAAGGCTATTAAACAAGGTGAGTCAACAAGATGCAAAGCAGGAATGACAGCACAAATAGATGAAAGTAATATTCATAGCAAATAGCAATCCCAACGTGCTCTTCACTCGTCCCAGCAGCAGTCCAGCCTCGTATAGGTTACAGCAGTTCCATTAGATCACCGGTGACGTCAGACAGTCGTGTTCTATAAACAAACTCATACAAAGCTTGGCTAAGCAACCCGAGTCATAAAGAACAGGACATTAACAAACAATCATTTTCCAAACAAAAGAAAGGTTGAACACTTATCTTTGCGAGGGGGGAGGTATCTCGCTTCTTCCCCCTCTAAATGCTCAACCCCCCTGGAACATTAGGTCCCGTTCACTGTTGGTATCCGACCCTGGATCTCTCTGTGGTAGCTGCTACTCAATTCTCCTGGCGGCTGAATCAGACTCAGCTCAATGCCACTCTCCCTCCAAGTAGCAATAGTGGCCCCTCTTACAACCACCCGCTCGTAGTTGCTTGGTCATTTGTTTGTTTGGTTTTGTTTCCTTTCTATATTCTTTTGTATTTCTTGTCACGTCTCGTCACTGCTGTCATCTCGCTGCCCTCATTTCGCTGCCCTCCCCTCTGCTCTCTGCCCCGTTGCGTTGCCCTTCCCGCTCCACTTCCATTCAGCGGTTTCTGTCTTTTAAAACCCTAAAGCCAATTGAAAATAATTAAACCCCCTCGTGTGGAATGCGCTTCCAAATAGTAATCCATTCAGGAGCGTGGGGAGTCCAGCAAAGTCCGTGATTATAAAAAATTAGTGCAAATAAATACAAAAACACATCATACAAATCAATTCTACATAAGAGTGCTCTGTGAAAATAAATTCAGTGATCAAAGAAATAAACAAAACTATACACAAGCAAACCACTTCAAAACAAAATCAATACCATAGTGCTAATAGACACCTGTAACAGGCTAACCTCCCAATGGAAGCAGACAAATCAATGAATACCCCAAACATCTGGGATTATATATATATATGGTTTACGCCAGCAGCAACTGGTACATACTCTTCGACAGCTGTAGTATTACTATTTTACCTTACAGGTTCTGTGCAGTCCCATTTGTATTCTCAAATGTGCCCCAATGTGGTCAATACTGAATACTAATCAAAGTATACAGATTTTAATGCTTGATCAGTGTTTCATTAGAGCGCATAACATTATATATTTTTACAGGATCTGACATCTTCCAAAGCTAGAACAAATTTTAGCAATCTCTTCTGTGAGTTGAATTCATAACTGTACATTTCAGATATGTACTGTTAAAATAATAAATACATTCATATGGCAATTTACATTAAATATTCATTTATCCTTTGAGCTGCTGGTTGTCAGAACTCTATTTCCAAGAGAGCCTTAAAAATAAGTAGCTTTACATTTCTGTGTGTGTGTGTGTTTCAACCTCTCACTGACTGGTTTTGTAATAGTTCCAGTTTCACTGTAGCCTCCACCTGTTATATTACTCCATAAAGACTGTGAGACTGTGTGACCTTTCCACTCTTAGAGCCTCCTGAAAAGCTACAACATTACATGACTTGTAGGGAAAGGGGTCCGAGCAAATTGTGCGACACCCCAGATTGGTAACTTATAGGAAACCATAATGCTACCGTTCCTCAATTTGTCATGCATGAAATATTAAAATATTGAATTTCCCTGGGCAACACCAGGTACTTCAGCTAGTGTGTGTGTGTATGTATATATATATATATATATATATATATATATATATATATATATATATATATATATATATATATATATATATATATATATATATATATATATATATATATATATATATATATATATATATATATATATATATATATATATATATATATATATATATATATATATATATATATATATATATATATATATATATATTGTTTAATGGAATGAGTGTTTCTAACTTTTCTAAAACTAGGTGGAAGGGATACCATATCACTGGCTGAGCCAGCTCTCGGTATGAGTCAGGGGCCCAGATCCCCTCTGCTTCAGTTAATGGAACCGCAGCCACAGCTAAAGCTAAAGGTGCAGCATTCTGAAGGTAAGTGTGTAATTGTGTGTAACATGTTTCAGTATTCATTAATAATGCACTCCATGAGCGGCAAATTGTTGTAATTAGTAGTGCATGCTACAGGAGATTTATTTTTTCTAATTCTTTTTAATAAAGCAATATCAGTATTGATGACTAAGCACTCATTTCTCTGAAATGCCATGCCATTTTTAAATGTTAGCGAATTCTGCCTGCTGACATTCAAAATGTATGTGCTGATAGTAGCCTATAAATATGGACATTTTACATGCTAAATTGAAACGCCTCTTCTTCTCCTGCTGGTGTTAACAAGCATCTGATTTGCTGGTCCCATCCAATCAGCGAATCAGTTTTGAAACAGCCTGTAAATAAATTGTGCACATTGAAGAAAACGGACTGTATATAGTTTGCGCTTCTTTGGAGTTTCAAAATGAACTGTTATATAATGAATATTTAACAATATTCAATAACGTTAAAAAAATTAAAAAATACTATGATCAGTGATGTTAAACGCAATTTTGGAGTAAGAATCAACTAGCGGGTATTCATGTTGCGGTAAGTAAATCAATTTATTATTATTATTTTTATTAGGTATTAGGTATTATTATTATGTGTTAGGCAGCGATTTCCGTAATGTGTTTCACAGATCGTGAAGGTTAGGTGGTACAGTATTAACAAGATGCAATGTAAGATAATAATAATAATAATAATAATAATAATAATAATAATAATAATAATAATAATAAAAGGAGATGTTTTTCATAAACTCTTGTCTAGTTTATATAGATTAAATTCCAAAGTTCTGTACTCTCTGTCTGGAATAAATATTTTAGTAACACCCATTCAATTGTTGTGCACAAGCTTTTACTTAACTGCAATAATAACGTCACAGGAAGAGGAATGCACCGAAAATGTATGGTACAGTCATCGATATTTACTCAAACGATTATAATTTGGGTGCCCAATTAATTGATTGCTGTTTTGAGGCTTAACTGACAGCCCTAGCCCCTACGTAGGCACTACTGTAAAATGACCAGCCCCAACATAGAAAATGCATAGTTCATGTACATTTATTTAGAGCATGTAGTATTTTATGTATTCTGATTGGTCCAAAAACATTTCAAATGCGTACGCCCACAGCTAGTGCAATAAACGGCACTTACAAACGCCAAAGAGATCTTTTTTATCGTCTCCTTTCTTCCCGCTGAACCTACGGCAAGCCGTCGTCACACTGGTGTCAGAAGAAAGCGAGATATGGAGACCTCAGAACAAGATTGGAAGAGAAAGGGGAGGGGGCAATGGCAGCAGAGAATGCAGAGAGAGGGCGCATTCTACAGCGAATTCAAAAAGTGGGGACAGACCAGTGCGGAATTTCTGCGGAACCTCACGACAAAGGTCTACTGTGCTTATCCCGGGCTCCAAGAGGCAGAGTACATCGAGCTGGTCCGCCAACAATTCCTTGTAGGAATAACTCCTTAAGCGTTGAAAGACTGCCTCACTAGAGATCCCTATATGTCCCTGAAAGAAGTCGTCAAAGAAGCCCTTGAGTGGGAGCTGGACCAGCAGCCATGAGTTCTGTGAGCTCCGTGAGCAGCAAAGCAACGGTGCCGAGTCCGCGCAAGTCAAGGCCTGCACTGGTGTGCAGTGGCAGCCTGAGATGCCTGACAGAGAGCCGCAGCCGCCGCCTGAGAGAGAGCCACCGCTGCTGTCTGAGAGAGAGCCGCCGCTGCTGTCTAAGAGAGACCCGCCACCGCCGCCTGAGAGAGAGCCGCCGCCACTGTCTAAGAGAGAGCCACCGCTGCTGTCTGAGAGAGAGCCGCCGCCGCTGTCTAAGAGAGACCCGCCACCGCCGCCTGACAGAGAGCCACCGCCGCTGTCTAAGAGAGCCACCGCCGCTGTCTAAGAGAGACGCCGCTGCTGTCTGAGAGAGAGCCGCCGCAGCTGTCTGAGAGAGCAGCCGCTGCTGTCTGAGAGAGAGCCACCGCTGCTGTCTGAGAGAGAGCCGCCGCTGCTGTCTGAGAGAGAGCCGCCGCTGCTGTCTGAGAGAGAGCCGCCGCTGCTGTCTGAGAGAGAGCCGCCGCCGCCACCTGAGAGAGAGCCACCGCTGCTGTCTGAGAGAGAGCCGCCGCTGCTGTCTGAGAGAGAGCCGCCGCCGCCGCCGCCTGAGAGAGAGCCACCGCTGCTGTCTGAGAGAGAGCCGCCGCTGCTGTCTAAGAGAGAGCCGCCGCTGCTGTCTAAGAGAGAGCCGCTGCTGTCTAAGAGAGACCGCCACCGCCGCCTGAGAGAGAGCCGCCACTGTCTAAGAGAGAGCCGCCGCTGCTGTCTGAGAGAGAGCCGCCGCCGCCGCCTGAGAGAGAGCCACCGCTGCTGTCTGAGAGAGAGCCGCCGCTGCTGTCTGAGAGAGAGCCGCCGCTGCTGTCTAAGAGAGAGCCGCCGCCGCTGCTGTCTGAGAGAGAGCCGCCGCTGCTGTCTAAGAGAGAGCCGCCGCCGCCGCCGCCTGAGAGGAGCGCCGCTGCTGTCTGAGAGAGAGCCGCAGCCGCTGCCTGAGAAAGAGCCGCTGCCGCTGTCTGAGAGAGAGCCTCCGCCGCCACCTGAGAGAGCCGCCACCGCTGCTGCCTGAGAGAGAGCCGCAGCCGCTGCCTGAGAGAGAGCCGCTGCCGCCGCCTGAGAGAGCGCCGCTACCGCCGCCGCCTGAGAGAGCCGCCGCCACTGCCTGAGAGAGTGCTGCAGCCACTGACCAAGAGCCCGCAGCCGCTGGCTGAGAGAGAGCCGCCGCCGCCGCCTGAGAGAGAGGTGCCGAAGCCGCTGACCAAAAGCCCGCAGCCATTGGCCAAGAGCCCGCAGCCGCTGACTGAGAGCCTGCAGCCACTAATCGATGAGAGAGGCTGCCCCACGCTACCAGATCCTCTGAGAGAGAGCGCTGTGTCGCCCAAGCCTCCGAGAGAGAACGCCGCGTTGCCAGAGCCGCTGAGAGAGAGCGCCGAGTCGCCAGAGTCCCAGCTAGAGACCGCCGCATCGCCAGAGCCTCCAAGAGAGAACGCCGCGTCGCCAGAGCCCCTAAGAGATAGCACCGCATCGCCAGAGTCCCAGAGAGAGAGTGCCGCATCGCCAGAGCCTCCAACAGAGAACTCTGCGTCGCCAGAGCCCTCGGAAAAGAACGGCGCATCACCAGAGATCCCGAGAGAGAGCGCCGCATCGCCAGAGCCCCCGGGAAAGAACAGCGCATCACCAGAGAGCCCGAGAGAGAGCGCCGCATCGCCAGAGCCCCCGGGAGAGTGTCCAGCGCCACTGCCTGAGAGAGAGTACCCTGCGCCATGGCTGCAGCACCCAGCACTCTCCAAACAATAGCCAGGTTCTGAGGTTGCTGTTGGGGCTGCTCTGGCTAACCTCTGTCTCGCTATGTGGAGAGGGGTAGCGGTCCAAGGGAGCCCAGATCCAGGAGGGACTCCGCAATGCGTTTCTCTCAAACCCTCCGCTACTGGACTGAAGCAGGTTCTCCAGGCCGGGAAGTGTTTAAGTGGGGGGCAGTGTAGCATCGGGTCCTGCAGGACTTATGAATGAGACTTTTTGGTGCTGCATTGAACTGCTGTGGGGCGGGATTTGTGTTGTAAATAGTTGTATGCTGTGTTCACTGTCAGTATGTGTTGTGTGTCTGTCTGTCTGTGTAGCTGCTGCAGCCTGGTTCACACCAGCAGCTGCATAGTTTACCCTTAGTCTCTGTTGCTTTGGATAAAAGCATCTGCTAAATGACTAAATAATAATAAAAATAATTTATTATAATAGGTTTATAATAAATATATATGCAGTCAAATATTTAGCAATTAATACATTCCATGAGAAAGCTTTCTTATGGATTTTTTTATTATTATTATTATTATTTGTGTTAAGCTATGTCTGTGTTTTTGTTATTTTTTTCCTCTGTGCTTTTTTTTTATTACATTTTTTTGGTGGCCAAATGAGGCAAGCTGCACTCTCAGTGTTTTAGCATAACCTAAAAACGTCTTGGAAACCCAGTTTAAGAAAGCTGTATGATATGAGCATTTTAATATTTATTAGGTTATTTGCATTTGGAATGACATTCTCTGGCTAAAAAAAATAAAAACTACATGGAAACACACATATCATCAACAAACAAACTACAGATCGTGAATTAATATGCAGACATTTTCCTGTACAATATGCTATACGTTGTGATGTTATTTCATGCACTCCAAAAACAGGATGGAAATCAAACAGAATGGTTTAATAAAAATAAAAAAACATTACCCCCTCCCCCTTTAATAGACTAGAGATAAAATGTAATGGACAACAAGGGGACTAATGCCAAAAGATGAGCACATTTAAAGGGCATGAAGCCACACTAGAAAATGGGCACCATTTTTATTATTATTAAGCTCATGTGTTGACCATTAATCTCCTGTTTCTCTTAACAGATGACAGGATAGAAAACAGTGAGCCGTCTGCAAGAGAACAGGGCACAGCTGAAGAGGACCACCCTCAAAACTCACAGAATTCACAGGCACATCCAGATGGTGACATGCCGTTTTGTTTAGACAGCACGGGGCACAACACAAGCAATGTTCTACCTTTGCGCCACTCACCCACGGTGGAGGAAATAGACAGACGTGGGACTGAGATAGTGAAGATGACAGAGGAGCTGGGAGCTGCAGAGTTAGAGTGCAGTGACACTGAGAACCCTACAACAGTGCAGTGTCCAGTGGCAGCTGGGGCACATCTGGACAAGGTACTGGAGCATGAGTCTGCTCTGGACAGTCCAGCTGACTTATTAGGTTCTGAGGGTGACCATGTTACTGCAGGTGATCTAGTAGAAGACAGAGATGCTGTCACGGCAAACATTGATGTCTCTAGTAGCGAGGTAGCCAATAATACCACAGCTGAACTGAACTCCCAAATACATAGCCCCTTGCCCACAAAAGAACTGTGTCAAAATAAATTAAGGGAAACTAATGAAAACTATTTTGCAGAGAGTGTTGCATAGATTCTTCTCATTCTTGCGAGTCTGAAGGCTGATAATGAATATAAATAAGGTATTCCAAGAAGATATGTAAGACAGAGTTCTGCTTAAGACTTTGTTTCATGATTTTATTTGAATGATTTATTTAGTAGGGGATGTGTGCATTTTTATGTTCTGTTTCATCCTGGGAAGAAGGAAGAAAACAGATTGGAACAGATTGCTTATGGAATACCAAGGACTATTGCTAGTTTTCGAAATTTGAGCATTTTTAACTGTAATTTGTGATTTACAAAAATTGACATTCAGAAGATGGTTTGGGGGCTTTTATTCAGAGAATGTCTTTATTAATTATTTTGAATATATTACATTTAAAAGCATGTTGTGGGTAAAAAACTTATATGATTCTTGTTGATCTGCATATAATGCAGCTGCTGGACTTAAATTAATGTAAGGAAGCTTTTCTGTAAATCTAGGTGGTGAATTTTGCTATACATCCCCAAACCAGTTAGATTCATTTTGTAGTAATTCACTGCACTAACATAACCTTCCGTCGCAAATAACATTGAGTGAAATATGACGAAGAATCTTACACTTGCATGTTAAAAAGAAATACCCCAAGTCTTTTTTTAATGGCAGCTAACAAAACCAATTTGAACCCATGCATTTTTCAACACCGCATATTCAATTTAACCATTGTTGTACAACATCGAGGGATTTAGATGTTTCACTGCTGGATGAATCAAACCGACTGATGGATGTCTGATCTTTTATTCAGATCCACAGCGGTTGCCAGGGTGCTGCAAGGGGTGTAATTAGGATGAGCTCTCCAGGAAACCGCCCTTCTACTGATTTTAATCAAAAAACAGAGGACTGGCAGCATGTTACCACAGCAGGTAGTTTAATCTTTATGCACTTTGTCCCAGGGATCCCATAAAATCTCATCTCGCCAAATAAATCCTTCAGTTTTGTCAGTGTATTTTGCTTGCAATTACTGTTTGTGTTGTTTGAGGTGAAGTCATTGTGATAACATTTCTCGAAGTGAAATCTACGCTGTAGCCAAAGACAAAGACTGGTTGTTTCTTTTTTAAAATATATTTTCTTCCTAATAAATATATATAATATAACTAACTATTCTTCAACTTTGGGCCATGAAATAGATCATTTCTAAAGCATCTGCTTGTATACAAGTGAATCCAGGGTACATTTACAAGAAGTACTGTAACATTGTTAAAAAAAAATGTATATACAGTATATATACAGTACTGTGCAAAAGTTTTAGGCAGGTGTGAAAAAATGCTGTAAAGTAAGAATGCTTTCAAAAATATACATGTTAATAGATTATATTTATCAATTAACTAAATGCAAAGTGAGTGAACAGAAGAAAAATCTACATCAAATCCATATTTGGTGTGACCACCCTTTGCCTTCAAAACAGCATCAATTCTTCTAGGTACACTTGCACAAAGTCAGGGATTTTGTAGGCATATAGTCAGGTGTATGATTAAACAATTATACCAAACAGGTGCTAATGATCATCAATTCAATATGTAGGTTGAAACACAATCATTAACTGAAACAGAAACAGCTGTGTAGGAGGAATAAAACTGGGTGAGGAACAGCCAAACTCAGCTAACAAGGTGAGGTTGCTGAAGACAGTTTACTGTCAAAAGTCATACACCATGGCAAGACTGAGCACAGCAACAAGACACAAGGTAGTTATACTGCATCAGCAAGGTCTCTCCCAGGCAGAAATTTCAAGGCAGACAGGGGTTTCCAGATGTGCTGTCCAAGCTCTTTTGAAGAAGCACAGAGAAACAGGCAACGTTGAGGACCGTAGACGCAGTGGTCGGCCAAGGAAACTTACTGCAGCAGATGAAAGACACATCATGCTTACTTCCCTTCGCAATCGGAAGATGTCCAGCAGTGCCAACAGCTCAGAATTGGCAGAAAACAGAGGGACCCTGGTACACCCATCTACTGTCCGGAGAAATCTGGTCAGAAGTGGCCTTCATGGAAGACTTGCGGCCAAAAAGTCATACCTCCTACGTGGAAACAAGGCCAAGCGACTCAATTATGCACGAAAACACAGGAACTGGGGTGCAGAAAAATGGCAGCAGGTGCTCTGGACTGATGAGTCAAAATTTGAAATATTTGGCTGTAGCAGAAGGCAGTTTGTTCGCCGAAGGGCTGAGAGCGGTACCTGAATGAGTGTCTGCAGGCAACAGTGAAGCATGGTGGAGGTTCCTTGCAAGTTTGGGGCTGCATTTCTGCAAATGGAGTTGGGGATTTGGTCAGAATTAATGGTCTCCTCAATGCTGAGAAGTACAGGCAGATACTTATCCATCATGCAATACCATCAGGGAGGCATCTGATTGGCCCCAAATTTATTCTGCATCATGACAACGACCCCAAACATACAGCGAAAGTCATTAAGAACTATCTTCAGCGTAAAGAAGAA
Source organism: Acipenser oxyrinchus oxyrinchus (assembly GCA_030684275.1). Taxonomy (NCBI): domain Eukaryota; kingdom Metazoa; phylum Chordata; class Actinopteri; order Acipenseriformes; family Acipenseridae; genus Acipenser; species Acipenser oxyrinchus. The sequence goes on along the minus strand of CM060247.1, from coordinate 19,070,304 downwards.
CAAGGAGTCCTGGAAGTGATGGTATGGCCCCCACAGAGCCCTGATCTCAACATCATCGAGTCTGTCTGGGATTACATGAAGAGAGAGAATCCCTGACTTTGTGCAAGTGTACCTAGAAGAATTGATGCTGTTTTGAAGGCAAAGGGTGGTCACACCAAATATGGATTTGATTTAGATTTTTCTTCTGTTCACTCACTTTGCATTTAGTTAATTGATAAATATAATCTATTAACATGTCTATTTTTGAAAGCATTCTTACTTTACAGCATTTTTTCACACCTGCCTAAAACTTTTGCACAGTACTGTATATATAAGTCCAACTTTTCTTGGGTATACATGAATGGTGACATTTTACAAACATTTTAAAACTGTGTGACATCAATTTAGTGAAAACTTTGGCATTCTGTGTACATGTATATTTTATTGATGTGGAATATACTATTATACGATACTGTGCCATATTATATCAATTTCAATGTGTTGCATCCATTCCATGTTTTGTAAGCATGGGACATATACCTACTAATCCCAATTGGATAATACTGTAATATATACATGTAGATATTGTACTAGAAATGAATAGACCTATACAGTAATTGTATTGAGTGTACAGGAGCTCAGTAAATCTGGGCAACAAGAAATAGATGCAAACCAAAAAAAGAAAAATCATGTACTGTATATGCCAAAAAAATAAGAAAAAAAATCAATTTCAAGTAATTTCCGAAATTGCAACATTCAAGCAAAGCCAAAAAAATGATTTAAGAAACAAAAGGTTTTCTGGCAACTGTTGATTTTAACTGAAAAACTTTTCTGAAAGTTGCCTTGAATTAGTGACAGGTTAATTTACAATTTATTTTGTAATATTAATCAACGTTAGCGAAGCACTTGCTCAGTCAATTAAAACTTAACTGTTTACATTTCAAAAAGTGTTTGGTGAAACGTCACTTTTTTAATATTAAAGTGATGTTGTTTGCTTGTATTTATGACTGCACCTCAACTCTCACTCTGTACATTAATTTATTGGACCTTTATGGATTTCATAAAAAAAATTTTGTATATTTTAAGCATAGCCTACTTAAATATCACACGTACATGGTGTAAATAAATATATTAACAAAGCCGAAATGGTTGCATGTACACCTGCCTTGTAATCTTCATATATCCCGGACTGTCTGAGGATGTACGAGTACACTGTAACATTGGAACTCAAGTAGCTATTGAAACGATCTTTAAAAATGTAACAAACTTTTGCTGGAAACAAGAGTCATTTAAATGGTCTGTGTTGGCTGCAAAAAAAAAGTAACAAGCAGACAATAGATTTTTTAAAAGCAACATTGAATGACATTCAGTAACATTTTCAAGTTTTGTAAACCTTTTATAAATTATGTTGACACATTAATTACAATGACCGTATAATTCCCATAGCCTATTTTGCTGCCTTTAATCCCAAAATATTAAACACAGGAAATGACAAAACTGAAGCGCTTTCTAGTAATATGTAGAAATTGTTTTTTTATGACGTTTTAAAACCACAGATACCGTCAAATTATTGGTAAATGATAAATGAACATCATATATGCCACTGGAGCCTATAAACCTAAAAAAAAATATACAACTAAGCATAGATGTAAACAGCTAGTGTTTCTCCCTTTGTTACATTGTCTGTTATTACATAGGCAGACACACAGTTGAAATCAATGCCATTCTTCACAAGTGTTTTAATGATAGCCTGACCTACTGATGTTAACCTTTATGTGGAATTCGGGGGGCGGGAGCTAGAGCTATTCTAATTTTCGCCTCCTGTCAATCATCATCTGGCCCCCGTCAATCATGATATAATTCCTATTTAAAACCTATTCACACCTATCTCCCTTGTCAAGTGTTTTGTTTTTAATACACCGCGACCCTGTTCTCCATTGAGCTAAATCTAGCCAGCATGAACAATCTCTCTGACTCAGACCAGGAAATCTCTATGCGGGATTCACCTCTAAACCCATTGACGGCTCCACCATTTGCTCAGATGAAATAGCAGGACCTTCTGCAGTTCAAGCCAAACTCTACCCTACAACTAGACCTATTGCACCAGGAACACGGAATTCAAAGCGCCCCCGCCAGCAGACCCAGCCCCCTGACCAGCTGTTTTTATAAAGATTGGCTGCATGCCAACATATTAATCAACTGGACTACCTCTGATCCCGATCTATTCAACAGGGTTTTCGGAGGCCTTAGAGCAAATGCTTGTGCAGTGTGTGCTTCTACAGCTCACTCTACATCCTTGTGTCCAAAAACTGCCATAGCATCCACCTCTCACAGAGCAGCTGTTTCCACTCCACCTAGCTTCAGGGACAGATTCCCCGCTCCATTTTCGGCTTCTTATTCATCCCATGCATCAACTCCACCTTCTTCCTCTAGGAATATGGATAAATATGTCCGTAACATCACGTTTGCCAGTTCTTGGCAGGACCATTCTCATTCCCCCCCCCTTCCCGCCAATTTTCTCTGCAATACATACAAATTTCAGATGCCATCAGGTTATAATCAAATCAGCAGGTCACGGGTCCTGGCTAGCCAAAACAGATATATCCGAGGTCTTCAAAGTTATGCTCATACATCCTTCCCTACGTTACCTGTCGAAATCGGCTGGGAAGGAACATTTTATTTCACCACGCAACTCAACTTCGGCTACCACACCAGCCCCAAGATATTCGATTCATTCTCTGAAGCTCTCTGCTGGTTACTTCTTAACCTCTGCCCAACCTGCTCAATGATTTTCTTCTAATCTCGCCTTCATCAGACCCCCCCAACAGAAGCAATCACAAAATTGAGAACACTATTTTCTGAACTTGGTGTTCCTCTTTCGAAGGGAAAGCCATCGGCCCAGTACGCTCTCTGGAATTTCTGGGCATCACCTTGAACACCAAGTTTGAAGCATGCCTCCCTGGACTGTATTCGATACCTCATTAATCAATTCCATCAGAAAATGAGAACTGTTATCCTTGCTCTGACATTTCAACTACGCAATACGCATCATCCTTCAGGATAGAACTTTCATTTCACGTCTCCTCACTCTCCTCTACAGTATCAAGCCTGAAGGCTGGAATAAAAATATCTGCATAATCCAGAAAGGACATTAAAATGTGGGCATCACTAATTCAATACTGGAATGGTCTTTCACTCTTCTATGAAGACTACACCTCTGCCCCCCATGATTTGTCCCTTTTTACAGACACGTCATCCCTAGGATTCAGGGGATTCATAGGTACGGAGTGGTTCTCTAGCAGTTGGCCTCTTGAGATTGAAAATCTATCCCTGCATCTCAAGGCTACAACACCTCTAGAGTTATACCCTATCATAGCAGCAGCCCACTTCTGGGGCCGCCAATGAACTAGGAAATCAATTTTTCAGTGACAATCTACCCACAGTGCACATCATCAATAAAGGTCTCCAGGTTCCGCCAGCTGATCCCAGCAGCAGCTTCAATCCCATTGCAGGCCCCGCAATTTCAGCACCTGGTATTAAATTAAACCCAACTCTATCCAAGCTTCTTCAGTCTGCCAGAAACTACATAGCCTCACTCAATCCACAAGATCATCTTACACCACAGACTGGAACTGCTATTCAGTTTTCTGTGCTCAAAATCTGATTCTTCCTATCCCTTTCAATAAAGACTGGATCCTTGCTTTCATAGTCCACACAAGGGATTCTCGCCATCTGGCTCCAGGCACAATTAAATCATACATCTCCGGGATCCAGTATCATAATGGCAGTCTCTTCCCCTACATTGTTGTCTATTACCACAGTGCATCTGACACTAAGCGGAATCATGAAAAGCGTACCCCCAACTTCCCCATCACAGCTAATGATATCTGCGGACATTGTATTCACTCTAATTCAAATCCTTCAAAAAGGCTGCTTCCCCCTTTCAGTGATCTCATATGTGTCTAACCGCTTTCTTCGGATTTCTCAGATGTGCAGAATTCACAGCCATCAGTCAACAGTTTTCCCTCCATCGGCATCCGTTCCTGCGATCTCTCACTCGTTCCGAAATCCCACTTCATCCTCCTACTTCGCACCTCGAAGACAGATCAGCTTTGTCAAGGCCAGTTCATACAACTGTCAAAAATTAACTCTCTTCTTTGCCCTTAGAGCTCCAAGTCTAAGTACCTCTCTTGTAGAAAACCCCTCCTCCCATCAGACCCTCTGTTCATGAATTCTTCCCGTACAGTAGTAGCAAGACATTGGTTCTCTTCCCATCTGGCCTCCCTGATCTCCAAGGCAGGCCTTCCGCCCCAGTTCTACACCCCTCACTCCTTCAGGATCAGGCAGCAACATCAGTGGCCAAGGCCAGAGTCAACACACCTCATAAAGAGTCTGGGGCTCTGGTCTTCATCAGCAATCGACTAATATATACGCTTATCCATTTCTGACATTTGCACAGCTCAGCAAACCATAGCCAGCTTTCCCGGAGTAGGGGCTATCTCTTTGCCGGGACCACAAGGGGGTTTTTCCTCTCCACTGAGCTAGAGATATAGGTATACTTATACATACACATAATCCATGCATCTATCTAAACCTCTTTTTATTATTGTTTCGTGTATTTTTCCGATGCATTGGCACATGGTCTCTTGTTCATTGCACGGATTTGGGGAATTTCTATGGAGCCGGGGGTCCTTCTTTTAGGGCGCAAGTGATCTCATTGCCCCAACCTCAGGTCAGGTGCTATGCCACCTCTGCCTTTGGATAAGGGGGCAGTTCTCATCGACGAGTCAGAGGGGACCCCGGCCACACCTATCCATACGCAGCTTATGGCCTACTATGTGCTTAGAGCGCAATGTCCCAACTAAGCTTTCTACTTGTTACCTCCTTTCAGATCCCAGAGGGAGTCTCTCCACTTATAACTTATTCCGTCCTTTATTTCATGTTAGCATCCGCTATCTATTCCACCCTCGAAGGATTCGGGTTTGCATCCGCTGTCTACTCCTTCCTCGAGGGACGCTCCGCACAGTCTGGAAGGCCAAGCTCCTTTTCATCGAACAAGACAACCCCTTTTACATGTTTTCTCTACTAACAATTATTCTCATAGCCCAGACTCTCGCCCCTTGAACTGTTGTGTGGTTAGGGTCAAGATGCAGTGTATCTACTAAGTAAGCAGTAAGTTCCTCTGAATTAGCAGTTGTAAAGCTCCGTGGGATGAAAATAATGTACAAAACACAGTTGCCTTTGTCATCAGTGGCATCATTGCATACAACGCAAACAGACTCAGAATCATTCATTTTTCTATTTAAATATTCTTTGTACACTTTAGGGAGATAGTCTTGTCTGAGTGTGTCACTGTTAGGCATGGCTCCACAATTCTGGATTTTTTTCTTTAAAAAAAGTTGTAATATTTCATTGACCAGCCGTTGTATCGGTATGTTTGCTGCAGTAACGGCTTCCACTAATTCAAGCGTGTTGACTTTACGTGTTTATCCACTTTTTGTGCTCTTTTCTTGTGACCTGCTTGTTTGGATATTATTTAGCCTGAACTTGAAGTTTGATTTTCTTGTTTTTGTGTACTGCACTGTCAAGATGCTCGTCAATAGTACCTTTTCTTAGATGATCCAAAAGAAGTTGAGCAAAACAGAATCCCACCATCTGCATGCAACGTCCCCTTTTCGTAGCTCTGAACACGATCTTTTGTTGAATTTACCTTTTTTTTATTTGTCAACTGTCTGCATTTTTAATGTTAATCATACAATGCAAACTAATACATCAACAATATCTAAATAAACGTCCCTCCTCTGATTGTACAGTATGAGGAATTTACCAATCATGAAGCCGATATTTTTTTTGGCCCCGTTGCCATAGTAACTAAATGCACAGCATTGACGCTGGACCGTGTACTGTAGCTCTGCTTCTGCTTGATAAAAGTATAACAGGTGAAGAGTAATGTAACATACTGTAAGGGAAATAAAATGCATAGTTTTCACGGTAGGCAGTCAAATACACGATTTCTGTGAAATTCATGATATCGTGAATTTTCCGGGGCCCTACGGCTAGTATGATCTGTGCTCAATCTGTATCTAGTTATTACCTCCTCACACAGCCCTAGTAATGTCTGCCTGGCCCGAAATACTCTCTCCTTGACTCGCTCACTTGTGCAGCTTTTCTGCTGGTTCTGTGACACCGTCTGGTTTCAATAAGCGGTAATTTTAACACACGCTGAGGCACCTAGTAAAGTTAACACCCTTAAGTAAATATGGTTTGCATATCAAATCTCTTCCTCGCGGTATTTTGTGACATAATTTGCATACATTTACAATATGGGGAATTAGTTTTATTTTGATAATTATTTTGATAATATTTTATTAAGCATTCCTGTGAAGAGCTTTTTTAAAAATCTTACTGTACCAATTGATTTCCGCCACACTTTTTGCTTTCTGGATGATGCAGACCTCATGTTTCATACTCTGTCCACAGCTGTATTCTGTGAGTCTCTCAAGTAAGGTATGATCATGTGTATTGTATAAGAAAAATTGACACTTTCTTGCCAGTTGTTTTCTTCAGCTGGGGATGAAATCCCCTGTGAGGAGATACAATTTAGGCAGTCGTCCATACGGACATACCTACATCTGTCACACTATAGCTGGAGAACCACTTATTCAATTATCCTGAAACTTTGTATCAACATTATTTGGCATAAGTTATTGATAATATCAGATTCTGGAGAAATAGGGGGATGTCTGTGTCCATACATCTTTATGTCATACATTTGTGCATATGTCTGGAGTACTGCTTATGCAAGTGCCATGAAACTAGGCATTAACATTATTTATCTTGTTATTGAGAATATCATATTCTGGGGACATAGAGGAGTGTCTGTTTATCTGCACATCCAGGCCTGGAAACAGGAGATACATGCACTATCAGCTAAGCTCTAACTTGTTTCCAAAGGAGTAAATTAGTCTTCTGTCTTTTGTCACTTCAGTGTACATACAGGACCTCAGTGCTGCATTTCTACATACTGTGAAAAGCTTGTTATGATCATTTGTAACGGTTAAATTGTAACCAAACGTACCGTAGAAGTTAAAAATAAAATAAAAGACTGGACTTTATGTCTTGAAAACTGATTACTGCAGTGATGTATAAGTGTTTAATATACCTTTTCATTGACAATATTGTAATTCCTGATTTATATAGAGTTCAAAAGTAGTCCAGACAGTTAAACTATGCAATATACTGGATCCCATGATGTGGATATTTCGAATAAACAGTGTTAAAGATTGAGAAATTATTGAATTTACCAGCTTTAGAAAGACTAAATATGTTATGCAGTTGTTAAAGTTTTGAATTATTACTATACAACCCTGTTTCATTAGGTTTCCCATTAAAACATTTTCGTTTTCTAATTCAGGAAGCCCTTCATGTAAAAGTGAAAGTCCCTTGAACAGATTTTTTTTATTTATTATGCCCTACTTTAATATTGTTGCTTTCAATTTGTATTGTGGATGGGAACGTCAAATTACACATATTTCTCCCTGCTCCTACTGTAACTGATTAGCTCTACAATGTAATGGATCTTTTTAATTGGCTTGTGGGATTCTAGATTGTTGTTTTTATACAAAACTTCAGTAAGATAAACATAGGAGATCTACCACAATAGTTGTCTTCCATGCTGCAGATATTTAAAAATATATACTTAACATTATTGTTTTATAATGGTAAAGTACAAAATGCTCCACTACAATATTTGCATAACAATACATTTTATGTTCGTTTATTATCCTATGGTATGTGTTCTTAATCATCATGTATTTCTGCTTCTGCACACATGGATATCTGGCATGTTTATAAAGTCACAAACACAGTTATCTTTGTGGTAGTCTCTGAGCAGGGTGGGTTCAATGAGGCCAGCCCAGTGTTTAGACTAAGAGAGTCCCAAAATTTAAAATATGCTAGTCACATTATTAAAGATGTCAGATATCCATGAGTGTACAAAGTATTCTTTTGACCTGTGCAACATTGACAGGATGTTATATTCCTTTCTGAAACAGATGGTGAAAACTGTATACTGGAGCTAAACATTCATTCATGAAGGTCAAGGATAAGCAAGTTTTTAAACATCTAGGCTAGTCCATTTGCAAGCCCTCTTGCATTTCTCCTCTTCTTGCTGCAGGAAAAGGATTGTGAAGTTTTCTACCAGAGGTTTTAATTGCAGATTCAGATGACACAGCATGCTAACCTCTGCCAACAGTGCCATTCAGTAGACTGGCTGGGTTATCTCCTTTCCCATGATCATCCTCCTGCTCATGAATCACCACTGCCCTGCTGAGGAACGAATTGGGTCCAAACATAGTTGCTTGGATGTTTTTTTAATTTGTTTTATCTGTCTGTGTTTGGACAAGTCACCAAAATCACCTGGATGGTTGGGATGATTAACCTTGCATGGATTGAAATGACCTCCGATAGCATCACAACCATCGTGAGATCCCCAAACTCATGGATGTGGATCGCTCTTGACTGATAACTTGTTTTGGGGAATCCCTCCAGGTTCATGATGCTTTCTAGTCTCCCCTGAGGGTAAGCTTTTCAATGTGTTCTCTTCCGATGTTGGAAGTTCCTGATTGTGAGACACGTGGGTTCCAGCGATGGCCAGAGCAAGGAGAAAACTGAATGCTGAAAAAATATAAACGGAAATAAATCACTTAATGAACAAACACATTCCAGCCTTAGTATCATAAATATTATTAGAAATACAGTCAACTCTCATTAATACCAATTTCAAAGGACCAGCAAAAAAAAAAGTAACACTGAGATCACATTTCAATTTAAGTACAATGAAATGTATTATCAAATGAAAAAATACTGTGCATGCAGTTGTAAGTGAACTTTTAAAAAGTATACATTGCAAATGAACTGCACTTAAAATCTGCATGTTGCATTCTGATCACGGGCATTTTTAAACCATAAAAGCCAGGCGTCCTCAACATCAGGGTATTGAGCAAATCGGAAATGCTGACAACCTGCATCGACAGATTTTCTATTTTATAGGACTGTATTCTTAATCTCCCAGTTTTTCAAAATGCTGAAATCTGCAGCAACATCTTTCTTTTTCTTGTACAGTGGTACATTATCTACCGCTTTGTCTGTTTTCAACACCACTTTGTGTGCAAGGATAATGCACCTTTTTTATTTCAATAGTCCATTGAAATGTCAGTGATGCATAAGCACTATGGCAATTTGATATGCGTCATAGGATAAGTAGTCCCAAAACCACTAAAATACAGTACAGAGGCACTAATCTGGATGGCATTTAATACATTTCCCAATATCCTTTTACACTCAGATGTTTGAACTAAGGCAATTTGTTTATTCCAATTTTTCTTCCCTGGGGGCTCCAAAATTATTTGCACAAACAGGAATTTCGTGTTAACTGAATTCATATTATAAGACGTAATTTACAATAGGGAATGCTAAATTTGGCAGGGACCATGTAGAAAATGTGTAGTTTCATGAAATATGTTTAATCCGAGATGGTTTTATTGAGAAGTGACTATCTTCTAAATGTGCTGCTGCATTCTGCTGCCTCCTCTCCACTCTCAGTTTTATGCAGCACTTGAATAAGCGAAAGTGCCTCTTTCAAAGCATCTTTTTCAGAAACGTAAGGTTTTTCCCCTAAAAACTAAATGTTCCCCTGTTTTGTGGAACCATAAATAAATACATGAAACAACTGTATTTTTGCATTGTCTAGCTACCCAGAACATCTGCATTTAGGGATTATTATTATTTTCTAACATTCTTAATGTATTTGTATTAGTCATATTGTGGCTGTGTAACAGGGCTGCAACCCTACTTTCAGACCCTAACAAACTCCCTTCTAATTATTATTTTTGTTTATTTAGCAGACGCCTTTATCCAAGGCGACTTACAGAGACTAGGGTGTGTGAACTATGCATCAGCTGCAGAGTCACTTACAATTACGTCTCACCCGAAAGACGGAGCACAAGGAGGTTAAGTGACTTGCTCAGGGTCACACAATGAGTCAGTGGCTGAGGTGGGATTTGAATTAGTCAAAATAGGGACCCCTGCATGCTAGTTAACACTGAGAGTGGAGAGGAGGCTGTGTGGTCCAGTGGTTAAAGAAGAGGGCTTGCAACCAGGAGGTCCCCGGGTCAAATTCCGGCTCAGGCGCTGACTCATTGTGTGACCCTGAGCAAGTCACTTAACCTCCTTTCGGGTGAGATGTGGTAAGTGACTCTGCAGCTGATGTTCACACACCCTAGTCTCTGTAAGATTCTTTGGATAAAGGCGTCTGCTAAATAAACAATTAAAAAAATAAATATACATCTTCCCCATTATGTTAATCTTCAGTGCCATCTAATTAATGCACTAGCATTATGATTTGGTTCCCTTGTATATAAAAATCAGCAGGGTTTATTTGAAAAGTGTTTTGAATCGCAGTGAGTTGTTCTCATGATTTCTAGTAGCAGACATCCACAGACACCCCAGTTTTTTTTTTTTTTTTCGGGAAGCAAGAAAAGGTCACATATGAATAGGAGATTTCCAAATCTAATTTCCAATTTTGTCCAATTTTTTCCTATTCATTTTGAGGGAGGCATTTCCAAACTGAATAATTCAGAATGTATTCTATTACACAATACATACCCAAACCACCCACCCCTTTTTTATTTGATTTGACAGAGCCTGCGTGATTGGATTCATATTTTCTAGAGAACAATCAGAAAAACCATCTAGTATACAGTACATGTTTCTAGCATGTCTGGTGTTGATTAAACAGGATGATCAGTTACCCAAGTGTTTAATGCAAAAATGTGTTGAAACTAATATAAAATAATGTAATAAAGCTTGAAAAATGAGGCACAACAATGCATGTTTCATACTGTAATTGATGCTATATTTAAAAAATGAAGATTTGAAAGATTACCATTGCTGGTATCTACAGTGAAGGAGGAACTATTCCTGTAAATAATGATAAACAACTCTGTCAAATTGGCAATGCTAGGCATCAAGTATTCTAATTTAAGCTATGTTTAGAAAGCAATTACATGTACCGTAAACCAGCGTTTATTTACAATATTTGCCAGCACACCCGGCACGTATTGGAGACTGGCGTTTGTATTAGATCACTAGCTTCACGTGTTTCATGCGGTCATTGAGAAGCCGCTAACACACAACCTTGTAGCAACATCCTAACTCAATTTAAACATTCCAGCAACTTTGTTAGAAGGTTGCGTGTCAGTGGGAACTAAGTAATAGTTTTGTTTTATAGCAAAATTACATTGTATTGAACACCCTCAAGTATAAAACGAAAGTATTATTATGGTCTGTTTATAAGCACTGGTTAACAAGGATACGGTATGTAAAACGTTGGAAAATGAACAAGCAGAGTACGACATTGTATTTAAAAAACAGAATTAGATATACCATTGTTAATAATAATAATAATAATAATAATAATAATAATAATAATAATAATAATAATAATAATAATAGTTATAATGACCAATGAGCCATTTGCCATTACAGAGGGTGTTTTTAATGGTCAGGTTGTAAAACTACTTGTGTAAATTACAATTCTTGCTTTTGGTGGCTCCTGAATCACCACCACATCATCCAATAGGTTAAGTCATACATAACACGAGATGTCATAGGACATTGTTGGCGTAACAGTATCTGTAAGGGCAGGTCTTTTGTGCGGGCATCATTATGACTATATCACAATAATATATGATTTCAAGGGTTTTGCCCGAAGGTGATAAACATGTGACACAAAGATGAAAAGCTAACAGTCTATTATTTACTTCTAATTTAACAAAATAGTATATTAAGCCATAAGCATGCAGAAAGAAAAGATATCACCCCTTCCTATATGGGAAGTCAGACAGCCTGGAGGTGATCTGCTTGTCTCTGTGTTGGAAACTGAACTGCCATTTGTTACTCAAGAGCCTTATATACTCTGCTCCTACCCACATAGCATTATAAAAGAAACCAAAAAATATGTACTACTGGGAAATCTCCTGCAGTTGCAGGCCATAACAAGTGGTTGTGAAATAGCAATCCCATCCTCTGCAGGCTACGTTAACAAGCCATACAAGCCTGATGTCCATAAACATTAATAATAAAGCACCAATACCTCTCACATACAGCATTCAGTGTTGTAGCCATGCTATATATCCCTGTACAAAACACCTGGGATAAGAACTTATTGGGCTTAGCATCATGTACAGTAATTTGTTATCTGAAATCCAATAGGGGCTCTGTTAAGTTTGTTTATGTAACTGCTACAGTTTAAAATGTAGGAATATTGCTGTATGATTTAATGCACTTGACAATTTGTAACTTTCGGTTGTCACCTCAAGGGTTAAAACAAATAAAAAGTGCAGTATTTATAATACCCCCCCCCCCCCATGTATTGCAGAATCAGACAAACAACAACCCAGAACACAGGATGTCAATTTTGGATAACACTGTTAAACAAGTAGGCCTATGTCAGTAAAAACATCCCCCGCCACAGCTGTAAATTCAATATTAGAGCTATCGGTATGATGAAAATGTTGATGACCATGATGTGACATATATCAACAGTATGTACAGAATAGAACTGTATAGAACAAGAAATGGAATTAAAATCGTTGGTATTTAAAACCTATATGTCTTTTGGTAAGCTAATAAGGTGATAGTATTCTGGTAAAGTTGATCAAAATTACCGATTTACAGCATTTGGAATACCTTCTTGTGTTCCTTAATACATACTATAATTAGTCTTACTAGTATACCATTATTATTATTATTATTATTATTATTATTATTATTATTATTATTATTATTATTATTATTATTATTATTATAATAATAATAATAATAATAATAATAATAATAATAATAATAAAAGCATCAGTGTGGAGCAATGGTTAGGGCTCTGGACTCTTGACCGGAGGGTTGTGGGTTCAATCCCAGGTGGGGGGACACTGCTGCTGTACCCTTGAGCAAGGTACTTTACCTAGATTGCTCCAGTAAAAAAACCCAACTGTGATTATTGCGTAACTGACCCAGTGTCTTGTTCTTGATAGCACACTATACATTTATAACTTGCAATACATAATTATCAAATTACCCAAAAACCGAAACCCGAACCCTTCTCCACATATTTATATACGATATTTTTTAACCAATCAGCTTAAACAGACGAGCGAGCTTCAGTCAGAACACATTTCCTGCACGCATGATATGCAACTCCCACGCATAACCACGGTCAACATACACGCATTAGTGGTCTGCAGTGAATTAACCGACATTCTGAAACGCGATAGTGCATTCATCCTGTCTCCAGTATGAACAAACTTTTTTAGTCACCTAGACACACTAAATCGCTAATATCAGTTAATCGTCCGTCACAAGCATTACACGAGTTTACCTCATTCCGCAAACTCCGGACCTGCACTACCCTTCATTGCTTTTTTATTTATTACATTTTTAAATACGGTATATATAGCATAAAAATACTAATAAAGCAATATAATATATATTATTACTAAATTAGATTTTCTTTTAAAAAACAATCCAGAATAAAAATGAGGTAAGTAGTTCCGGTCGCCATCTTGTCGCCTGCTCCTTAGGAGAGAGAGGAGGGTTTGTTTAGGGTAGTTACCGATTATAACTTAAATTGTAATACAGCTACACGCAAAAACAAAATATGTCCAAAAGGCACCGGTTAGATCTGGGAGACGATTATTCGTCTAGTAAGAAACGGACATCTTCTGATGGGTAAGTATAAGAGGCAGGTCATGTTTTATTTTATGTTTGTAATAGAACCCGGATCATGTGAGCGGCGCCATCCTTTGGTTACGAGCTGACTACCGCATGCATTTATATAAAGAAACAAGGAAAACAAAACACACACAAAAAAATACGGTGTTTCACGGCAGTTCTCCTACTTGAGCTATAAAACACGCGCTCACATTTTTGCATTTCATCATAAGCAGCACTAAGACGTGGGAAGCACCGCTTTGTTTTGGTTTTGCACGTGGGGACAATTTGCGGCCTAGTATAATAGATACTATGTGAAAGAGGAACTACTTAATTTGCTAAAATGGCAGTTATTATATGTATTGCACCGTGCATAGTGGTGTATGGTGTTATCCTGTTGATCTCACTCGTTATGCTACTTTATGGGTTATTTAAAAAAAAAAAAAATGGCGCGAGTTGGTAGCCATTCTTATAGTATTGCAGTGCAGACTTCTGGCAGAGAAGCGACCCTTGGGTGAAAAACGGTAGGTTGGTGTTAAATTGTTGTTAAACTGTACCTTTTCCACAAGGTATATCAATGTAAAACAAAACAACATATCCCAAGCGAAGGTTTTAATAAGAATGTATAGTGTATTTGTTGTGCACACATGCAAGTTTAGATTGGGTGTAGCTGGAACTTGCGCTGTACAACAAAAAAAACACACCTTATACTTACTGACTTGGACCAAGGGTATTGATTAACTACACGAATCTAAATGGAAGCAAAATAGGTTCTAAATCCAAAAACTATTCACATGTATGTGTCTATATTACCGGTATACAGAAATGTATAAACTTCCACATGTTTTGGCTCAATACATATTTCCGAAACATTCAAAATCTAAGATTGTCACGGTGCCTCGCACAATTCATTGTCAATTATGTTGTGAGGGGAAGAGAAGCTCTCAGTGACAGTGGCCCTACCATTTTCTTTTTGTAATCAACACTTAATATATCTGGAGAACCGAATATCCAATGGCTATGAAACTCAGTGTAACGTTATTTGCATATATCTGATCATGGTGATTCACTTATGAAATTGTAATTTTCATATCTAATTCTTGTTACACTGTTGATCTGTCATGTTAATCGAGGGGAGGGGGTATGCAGTGGTACATGGATATATTTATACTTTCCAACATACCTCAACCCTTTCAAAAAATAATTGTGCATACTGAATTACATACAAATTAGTAATACTTACTTTTCCTATATTTTACAGAAAAGATAGAGATCGGGAACGTGATGAACGATCCAGGGACAGGGACAGAGATCGGGATAGAGAAAAGGACATGAAACCACCTGGTATCTCTCTTAATCCTGTTGTGCCCGGGTGTGGGTTGCCAGCTTTAAAACAAGCAGCAATTCATCAGCAAATTAATCCATTTACCAATTTGCCTCACACTCCAAGATTCTATGAGATCCTGAAGAAGAGGCTTCAACTTCCTGTATGGGAATACAAAGAAAGATTTAACGATATTCTCACAAAACATCAAAGCTTTGTATTGGTTGGTGAGACTGGTTCTGGCAAAACAACACAGGTGGGTTTGTTTTTTGAATATTGTTTTTTTTTTTTCCCCAAGGAATATATAATGAAATGAAGAATAATCTGAAATGGTTTCTGCAAAAGAATTTACATTTTAAATGGTCATCTTATTAGTCTTTGGGTATAAGTCAAAAAGGAGCCTCCTTCAATTGGTTACTAATAAACAGTTTTTAATACTTTTAAACAAAAACAAAATGTGTTTGTTGTGAATTGATTTTTCAAGTATTCATTTATACCAGGGGTCACAAATGGAGATTCATTCATTTATACCAGGGGTCACAAATGGAGATTAGATAAAGGGGCATTCAGAACAGAAAATAGGAGGCACTTTTTTACACAGAGAATTGTGAGGGTCTGGAACCAACTCCCCAGTAATGTTGTTGAAGTGGACACCCTGGGATCCTTCAAGAAGCTGCTTGATGAGATTCTGGGATCAATAAGCTACTAACAACCAAACGAGCAAAATGGGCTGAATGGCCTCCTCTCGTTTGTAAACTTTCTTATGTTCTAATTCTTCTACTTGCTCTTTGTGAAATAACCTTGTTTCTTCCAGAGCGAGGGAGTGTTGTGACAGTACCATGAGTCTTGTACTTCTTGATAATATCAACGAATAGTTAATAACAGTTGATAATAATAATAATAATAATATAAACTAATATATATATATATATATATATATATATATATATATATATATATATATATATATATATATATACAGTACTGTGGAAAAGTTTTAGGCAGGTGTGAAAAAATGCTGTAAAGTAAGAATGCTTTCAAAATAGACATGTTAATAGATTATATTTATCAATTAACTAAATGCAAAGTGAGTGAACAGAAGAAAAATCTAAATCAAATCCATATTTGGTGTGACCACCCTTTGCCTTCAAAACAGCATCAAGCATCAATTCTTCTAGGTACACTTGCACACAGTTTTTGAAGGAACTCGGCAGGTAGGTTGGCCCAAACATCTTGGAAAACTAACCACAGTTCTTCTGTGGATTTAGGCAGCCTCAGATGCTTCTCTCTCTTCATGTAATCCCAGACAGACTCGATGATGTTGAGATCAGGGCTTTGTGGGGGCCATACCATCACTTCCAGGACTCCTTGTTCTTCTTTACGCTGAAGATAGTTCTTAATAACTTTCGCTGTATGTTTGGGGTCGTTGTCATGCTGCAGAATAAATTTGGGGCCAATCAGATGCCTCCCTGATGGTATTGCATGATGGATAAGTATCTGCCTGTACTTCTCAGCATTGAGGAGACCATTAATTCTGACCAAATCCCCAACTCCATTTGCAGAAATGCAGCCCCAAACTTGCAAGGAACCTCCACCATGCTTCACTGTTACCTGCAGACACTCATTCGTGTACGCTCTCCAGCCCTTTGGCTTAACAAACTGCCTTCTGCTACAGCCAAATATTTCAGATTTTGACTCATTAGTCCAGAGCACCTGCTGCCATTTTTCTGCACCCCAGTTCCTGTGTTTTCGCATAGTTGAGTCGCTGGCCTTGTTTCCACGCCGGAGGTATGGCTTTTGGCCGCAAGTCTTCCATGAAGGCCACTTCTGACCAGACTTCTCCGGACAGTAGATGGGTGTACCAGGGTCCCACTGTTTTCTGCCAGTTCTGAGCTGATGGCACTGCTGGACATCTTCCAATTGCGAAGGGAAGTAAGCATGATGTGTCTTTCATCTGCTGCAGTAAGTTTCCTTTGGCTGACCACTGTGTCTCACGGTCCTCAACGCTGCCCGCTTCTTTGTGCTTCTTCAAAAGAGCTTGGACAGCACATCTGGAAACCCCTGTCTGCCTTGAAATTTCTGCCTGGGAGAGACCTTGCTGATGCAGTATAACTACCTTGTGTCTTGTTGCTGTGCTCAGTCTTGCCATGGTGTATGACTTTTGACAGTAAACTGTCTTCAGCAACCTCACCTTGTTAGCTGAGTTTGGCTGTTCCTCACCCAGTTTTATTCCTCCTACACAGCTGTTTCTGTTTCAGTTAATGATTGTGTTTCAACCTACATATTGAATTGATGATCATTAGCACCTGTTTGGTATAATTGTTTAATCATACACCTGACTATATGCCTACAAAATCCCTGACTTTGTGCAAGTGTACCTAGAAGAATTGATGCTGTTTTGAAGGCAAAGGGTTGTCACACCAAATGTGGATTTGATTTAGATTTTTCTTCTGTTCACTCACTTTGCATTTAGTTAATTGATAAATATAATCTATTAACATGTCTATTTTTGAAAGCATTCTTACTTTTATAGCATTTTTCACACCTGCCTAAAACTTTTGCACAGTACTGTGTGTGTGTATATATATATATATATATATATATATATATATATATATATATATATATATATATATATATATATATATATATATATATATATATATAAACCTCTGTTCTGCTTATTTCTTTGTTTTGTTGCCATGAAAACGATCTGATGACTGACAGGTTTGAAAGTTGTACTAGCATGATCCCTTTGGCTGTGTGAAAGGGTTATAATGGTGTTATACCACCATAGAAGATATTGTAACAAGCGGTGGTCTCCTTTCCCTCTCAAGTGAACAGACGGGCAGACAGGTTAGTTTAATCACCTCTGATTTTATTGCCCTAATGACAACTTCTAAAGGTCCCTATCAGCTAAGACCCACGCCCAAAAAAATAACACTCCCTTTCTATTTCTCTATCTGCTCGCACTGCTGCTTCCAACTTTCTCTCTCTCTCAACCACACACAACCCTCCCACCCCTCACCGAAACACACCCCCTTCATGCACACCTACCAATCATTGTGCTGTATCAGCCTGCATGCCGACCTGGCATAGCGCAACTTAACCTCGGCTACGAGGAGGTCTGACTGGCTAACTATACACAATTCCCACCCCCCACTAGCGTGGGCTCGCCTGACAGTACACAGAGCACGAACACAGAACACTTATCAGGCTCCCCACTTGAAGATACCAAATATATTTCATGTCTTTTAGTTTCCTCAACATATAATTATTAAAAGGACTATTAAGATTTTGAAAACAAACAGGTTATTTGTTTAAAGTACATCACACTGTGAAATGTAATAGAAACGTTTGACCATTTGTTTTACAAGTAAATTTATTTTTTTATACCATTCCATTTATAAAAAAGCAATAATTAACCTATAGTTGCTTTTTGTCTTGTGAAGTGGTCAACTTAAATAGTTTCTGCTTGTAAAATTATAGTTAATTTGTGCTATGTTTTAATTGTCTCAATGCATTAGTTAGCTGCCATCATTTGTCTTTGGCAGTTTGTATCAGAAGGATACTATGTGGAGTATTCCTTATTTAATACTTTTATTTTAGATACTTTAGAAATTGTAGAGTATTTTTTGTTGCTGAAATAGAAAAGCAAAGCAAGTGCAATCATCTTGAGACATTTATTGCACTGGGTACATAAAAATCTGTAAAAATGGTTCAACTTGCTAGCTGTTGAGTGATGTGTTGGTATTTATCCGAATAATCGATTAATCAAAGCAATAATCGATAGATTAATCTATTTATGTTAATAATCGTTTCATGCAGCACTAGCTTTACGTACTACGTGTGAAATGTGGGTGGGCTCCAATGTAGGTTGGACAGGCAATGTCCAAAGGTCTAATGTCACAAAAAATAGTTTACATTTCAAAAATGATTTAAATAAATTAACTCTGAAATGCATCAAATATTTCTCCTATAAATTTGTATATTCTCTACATATGTGCAGTGAATTATCTTTTTAAAAAAAAAAAAAAAAAGCTAACCTAGCAAGAACACACTAATATTACATTTCAAGCAATTATTAAATAAACTGAAAGTTAGTAAATGACTTAATTGCCTAATCAGTATCCTCTCGTCTCCGCTCCACCTTACAGGATAAGGCGTCGGGCTTGCTGTTGAATATTGCAATTATATATAGTCATACTCCAGAGAATCGCACAGGTTTCTTTCAAACCATAGGAGAGACAGTATGTTCTTCAGTGACTTGTCAGCATTGAGGCTCGCAACAGCTGTACTAATCCTGTTCATGGTGTACAGATGGTCATTGGGATCAAAACTCTTAAATGTGTGCATATTTGGAAAGATAAACAAGTGGCAATAATCTAAAACTTTAATTAGTGTTGGTTATTTTTTCACCACAGTCGATTTGTGTATTTGTTGAATGAAGACTGAAACTTCAGCTTCATCCATATGAACGTTGTACAAAGTATATACCAGTTCTGTAGACTTTCTCTATTGCTGAATGTGTCAGATTGTGGCAAGCATGCAGACGCGGCTTTCATGAGGCCATATGTGTCGTTTTGAAAGCAGCTGTTCAATTCGCAAAGTTGACAATCCTAAAATATGATTCCACATAGCTCTTAAATCTTCATTAGGGTGCTCCCTGGTTCACTTTCCCAAAGATGGTAACAAACGAATAATTCAGTTGATTTGGTAATTTTCTCTTCTGACATATATTTTCACTTGTAGCCATTTCCACTGCTGAAGTAGATGTAAATTAATAATTTGCAGACATCTGTCTGTTGTCTTTTAAATAAAATTAAGACATTTGTTTTGCCACGTTGATCGCCACACTGCTACTTATTAGTCTGCAAGTTTGCTTAAAAAAAACATTGCATTTTAAAATAAAGTTGGAATATGGAAGCGTCTGGGACTTTAAAAAGATCAGCGCCAGCTGCCTCACAAGCTGTCAATCAAACATAGCTTGCACGTGATTTGTTGTGTGAGAGGAAGATCCCACCCAAACATAGCATCACAATTACTACTTTGCCTTGATTGGCTAAAACCTGCAACATTTTTAAAAATAGCCTTTTTATCCTAAACTTGAGCTCCTGCCTAAGGGGTGCACAGTTTTTAAAAAATATAAATAAATATGTAAATTTACTTAAACTTTGCATTCACATAGGCACAGATTTGAGTGGGCCTGTGTGCTAACTGGGTATGCCCCATGGGCTACTCCTTCTTTTATATTTTTTTTATATAGTCTTATGATCAAACTTGGCTTGATTCATGGGTTTGCACTGATCCTGAATTTCTGTCAAAACTGGTGGGTTTAATTTGTTATTGTTGTCTGTAGCAGAAGAGCTGCTGGTGTATTTTGAGAAGGCGGGACTAGGTGAATGAATGTGGAACGTTTAAAATAAATAAATAAATAATCTCCCATTCATTTTTAGTGCTTTGCTCCATTTTTTATATATATATATATATATATATATATATATATATATATATATATATATTAGTGCCTATAGAAAGTCTACACCCCCTTTCAAAATGTTCGTCTTTTGTTGCCTTTATAGCCTGGAATTTTAAAATGCTTTAAAATTGTGTGTTTTTTTTTTCATTTATCTACACATCCTACCCCACACCGTCCAAGTGTAAAAAATATTCTAGAAATTTGTAGGAAATTAATTAAATAAAAACTGAAATAGCTTGGTTGGATAAGTGTCCACACCCCCCTTGTAATAGCAATCCTAAATTAGCTCAGGTGTAACCAATTGCCTTCAAAATCACACACCAAGTTAAGTGGCCTCCACCTATGTTAAATTGTAGTGATTCACATGATTTCAGGATAAATTCAGCAGTTCCTGTAGGTTCCCTCTGCTGGGTAGTGCATTTCAAAGCAAAGACTCAACCATGAGCACAAAGGTGCTTTCAAAAGAACTCCGGGACAAAGTTGTTGAAAGGCAGATCAGGGGATGGGTATAAAAAAATATCAAAGGCGATTATTAAGAAGTGGAAGGTGTATGGCACCACCAAGACCCTGCCTAGATCAGGCCGTCCTTCCAAACTGTATGACTGAGCAAGATGGAGAATGATCAGAGAGGCTACTAATAGACCAATGGCAATATCCCAAGCACTCCAAGAAAGCCCCCCTTTGAATCCCGTTTTGAAGTATGCAAAAAAACGCTTGCGAGATTCTGAAGCCATGTGGCAAAAAGTGTTGTGGTCGAAACTAAAATGGAACTTTCTGGCCTAAATGCAAGCATGTTTGGTGCAAACCCAACACCGCGCATCACCCAAACAACACCATCCTTACTGTGAAGCATGGTGGTGGCAGCATCATGTTATGGGGGTGTTTCTCATCGGCAGGGACTGGGGCACTTGTCAGGATAGAAGGGAAAATGAATGGAGCAAAGTACAGAGAAGTCCTTGAGGAAAACCTGCTGCCTTCTGCAAGAAAGCTGAAACTGGGACGGAAGTTCACCTTTCAGCATGATAACGACCCAAAGCACACAGCCAAAACTACGCTGGAGTGGCTAAGGAACAAAAAGGTAAATGTCATTGAGTGACCCAGTCAGAGCCCCGACCTAAATCCAGTCGAAAATTTGTGGCATGACTTGAAGATTGCTGTCCATCAACGCTCCCCAAGGAACTTGACAGAACTTGAACAGTTTTGTAAAGAGTGATCAAATATTGCCAAATCTAGGTGTGCAAAGTTGGTAGAGACCTATCCCAACAGACTCACAGCGGTAATTGCTGCCAAAGGTGCTTCCACCAAGTATTAACTCAGGAGGGTGGAGACTTATCCGATTTATGATATTTCAGTTTTGTATAAAACATATAATTCTAAATAAAACATTTTTTCCTCTTAACAGTGTGGAGTATGGTGTGTAGATAATCCTCATTTAAATGCATGAAACTCTGAGGCACTGAAACAACAAAATGTGGAAAAAGTTCAAGGGGGTGTAGACTTTCTATAGGCATTGTGTGTGTGTATATGTGTGTATATATATATATATATATATATATATATATATATATATATATATATATATATATATATATATATATACACACACACACTACCGGTCAAAAGTTTTAGAACACCTCAATTTTTCCAGTTTTTATTGAAATTTACGCAGTTTAATGTCTCAATGTACTCTGAAATTAAAGCATAGAACAAATAAACAATTGGAGATAAAGAAATCATGGAATCGTTTTGTTTAACAAAATTTAATCTAAATTTTTGACTCATCAAAGTAGCCACCTTTTGCAGATATAACAGCCGAACACACTCGTGGCATTCTTTCTACAATGGAAATCAAATATTGTTCGGAAAGTTCTTCCCAACACTGTTGCAGAAGTTCCCACAAATGTGTTGCACTTGTAGGTTGCTTTGCTTTCACCCTTCTGTCCAGTTCATCCCAAACCAGCTTGATGGGGTTTAAGTCTGGAGACTGTGCTGGCCATTCCATGATTTGAAGCCCACCATCTTGTTCTTTTCTTCTAAGGTAGTTCTGACATAGCCTGAGGTATGTTTTGGGTCATTATCTTGCTGTAGGATGAACCCCTGACCAACTAGGCGTATACCAGAGGGTATTGCATGGCGCTGCAAAATGCTGTGGTAGCCGTTTTGGTTCAGGCTGCCACTCACTCTGGGCAAGTCGCCGACTCTGGATCCAGCAAAAGAGCCCCAGACCATCACGCTTCCTCCTCCATGTTTGACAGTTGGTGTCACACACCGAGGAACCATCCTTTAGCCTACTCGATGGCGTACAAAAACCCTGCGTGATGAACTGAAGATTTCAAATTTTGATTCATCGGTCCATAAGACCTTCTTCCAGTCTTCAGTAGTCCACTGGTGGTGCTTCATGGCCCAGGCAAGCCTCTTTTTCTTATTTTGCCATCTTAGCAATGGCTTTCTTACTGCCACTCGACCTGTCAAACCTGCAGCTCGAAGTCTTCTCTTCACAATTGAAACTGAGACTTGCTTACTTTGACCAGTGTTAAGCTGTGCTTGAAGCTGTTGTCCTGTGAGCCGCATATCACGCAAGCTGTTGACTCTCAGAAACTTGTCTACTGATTCTGTTGTGGCTTTGGGTCTGCCAGATCTCTTCCTGTCAGAGTTTCCTCCAGTTTCCAAGTGCCTTTTGATGGTGTAGGAAACTACTCACTGACACCTTGGCTTTCTTTGCAATTTCTCTAAAGGAAAGACCTACACTTTTAAGGGTTATAATGGTCTGTCTGTCTTCCTTTGTTAATTGCCTTTTTCTCGCCATTATGATGGCAATATACTACTTCCTGCAGTACAATACTGTCCAAATAATGCTTAAGAGGGTGTAGTTACACAGTCTGTTCCAACACTGCTTTTATACAGAGAGGGTTTGTAAGTAATCAACAAAAGTTGGGACACCTGTAGGAATTGTTAGCATCAACTTTCAAGGCTTAATTTACTTCCATTGCTGCAGAACAGCTGTAAGTTGTTAACCCATTACTTGTTCCCTGAAAAGGCCTTTTGTATAACTCTGAAATGTACATTATTTTTCAGTTTTTGGTAACCTAAACTTTTTTTTAACCTCTGGCAGTTTACCGCTTACCTTTGTACCATTTCAGGTTATTCACTGGACTTGAACTGCTTAAATTTCAATAAAACTGGAAAAATGGGGTGTTCTAAAACTTTTGACCGGTATGTATGTATGTATGTATGTATGTATGTATGTATGTATGTATGTATGTATGTATGTATGTATGTATGTATGTATGTATGTATGTATGTATGTATGTATGTGTATATAATATATAGTGTTGTATATATAATATATATATAACACTATGGTCAGATGAGACGAAAATAGAGCTCTTTGTCCAAAAAAAGGATGCGTGTGCAGAAAAGAACCTCATACCTACTGTAAAATATGGTGGTGGATCTTTGTTATGGGGCTGTTTCGCTTCCACTGGTCCTGGAGCCCTTGTTAAGGTCAACTGCATCATGAACTCTACCCAGGACCAGGACATTTTAGCCAAAAACCTGGTTGCCTCTGCCAGGGGGCGGAAACTTGGCCGCAAGTGGATCTTCCAGCAAGACAGACCCCAAGCACACATCAAAATCCACAATGAAATTGTTAATTGACCACAAAATCAACATTTTAAAATGGCCATCTCAGTCTCCGGACTTGAACCTCATTGAAAACCTGTGGTTTCAATTGAAGAGGGCAGTCCATAAGCGCAGACCGAAAGATATCAAGGCGCCGGAAAGATTCTGTATGGAGGAATGGTCTAAGATCCCTCCCAATGTGTTCTTCAATCTCATTAAACATTATAGAAAAAGACTCGGTGCCAATATCCTTGCAAGGGGAGGGTGCCAATAATTGTGACACTTGATTTTTTTTTTGGAAATAAATTTATAATTTGAGAAATGTGTAATTTTGGTTGATTTCCATTGAATCATTAATAAAGTCAAATACATACCTGCTAACCTCTACGCGATTTGCGTATCTGCTACGCATTTTGAGTTGGTAATACGCGGAGATACTTATCAGAGATGATACGCAATAATACGTAATCCATATTTCACTCATCGTCTATGATGTTGCCTGTAGTTAGAAAGTGTTGCATCTCACGTCAGGGCCGGCTTTAGGGCAAGGCAAGCAAGATAGATTAACCAATCCGGTTTTCAGTTTAGTTACGTGATAGAATAACCAATCGGCTTTTGAGTTTAGTTGACGATCCAACCAACGTTTTTAAAATAAATAAATTATCGTGGGTTGACTGACAGAAATTAATACCACCCAGTTTTTTTTTTATATAATCACTGACATTCTACTGTAGCCTATCAGGCTTTGTTGAGCTGACTCACTTGTGTTTTCAACTGCCAGTTTTGGACACATTGGAGGGAGTGTTAAGTACTGTCGCTTGTGAGGAAATTATTTCAAACTGGCTACGGTACCTTTTGTTTTTTATTTTTTATTAATGCATTAGTTATGCATTCATTTTTGTCTGGGGGGAAAAAACCCACCTGCGTTTAAAAACAAACAAAAAAACACACAAAAAAAAAACGTGCTCGTTTAGATAACTGCACAGAATGGCGAGGGAGTAAGTACAAACATTTTTTATAATATTATAGTACAATATATGTTTAATATTCTATTTTTGGCTTGTTCCGTTTTTCACAAACGCCTCAACATTACAGGGATGTCAGTAAAATTCGATTTTATAAAAATTAGCACAGCATTAACATTGTTAATGTGGTTAAGGTGCGTAAGGCTTCTGTTTACTTTGCAAGTAGCGTACAATTACATTGTAGATAAATGCCATTTCATTGTGCTTTAAACAAGTCATAAATGGCTGGTTTGTGATTTTTATATTGAAGTTCAGTAAGATCATTAATGTAGCATTATGGATTTTAACGGTAAAATATTTTTTTTTTATGTAAGGACTGTGAATCACTGACCCACATAAGTGTAATCCTGTTTAAATGTATAGCTAAATATTTATGAAAACGGCCATACAAGTAAGCGTGTTAAAGTGGGACTTAATACTACTACTACTACTAATATAATAATAATAACGTAATATCAGAACTACCAATATATGCTTACTGACAGTAACTTTTTATGAAGCGCTCACTACAAACGAATGGTTCCAGTCTTTTTCGTGTTTTTATTTTAATTGCTGAAATCCATTTTACCCTCCTGTCTGGATCAGCAGGAATCCAATAGAAAGAAACTATATTTCTGTCCAGAACAAAAGAATCTGGCATTACTGTAATGTTACCGCGCTAGGCATTTTGGTCATCTTCCACATTAATGCTGACTCTTAATGTTTAGCTTGGTGACCAAAGACAAAACCCAACATAGAGCCAGCCTGAGCACAGACATGCTAAGTTCTCTAGTAACACACAAAGTCATGATGTCAGCGAAGAAGCAAGTGTGTCACACACAAACCTTTAGTGACACCTTGCTCAGGAAAGCCAAGTCAGCCAACTATGAAGCTAAACATTCAAGATCTGAAAGTGCAGTTTGACCTGTTGGATTCCTTTCTATTCCAAACAACTCACTTTGTGGATAGCTATTACATTTGGTGCTGACTATTTACAAGTTTAAATTTTTTTCCTTTTTTGAAAGTGCTTTGTTTCTCTGTTTTAGAAGCTTATACATTTCCATTTATGTTTTGACAGTAAATAAAATACAAACACACTACAAAAATGGCTATTTTCTGTACTTGAAATAATTTTGTTGGTATAAATTAAAAAGGTTTCATCTATACTAAGGTAAACAAATTAAATTTAAACTTGAAACAATCATAGCTAATCATTATTTTTTTACTGAAAAATTTATACTCAAAACTCACCAGAGTGTAGCATTTAGCTGTTTTATACCCTAAAACAGTTCTGGGAGTCGGGGAGTCCCCTGGACCCCGAGATGTCCGTGTGAAAGAGTGCTACTCAAAAAAAAAAAAAACCTCAAGGTTGGCAGGTCTGCAAATATATTCCACATGTTGGAAAATTACGATATAGCTCAGTACTGGTATTTATTTTATACAGTCTTTTTTGCTCATCTTTATCAAGGGTGCCAATAATTTTGGAGGTGACTGTGTGTGCAATTTTAAAAGACTATGATATACAAATTCTGTAATGTAAAAAGCACATAACCAAAGATTTGCAGCACAATAGAACGGGGACCATAAAAACAGCATGCTTAATGTGCACTATGTTTACATTTTGGTCCTGTTTTTTCTTTTGGTCCTGTTCATCATGAGAAATTAATTCAAACTCAATTGGGGAGCAGTTAGGATTTCTGTGATGGAGGAATTAACCTAATCAAGAAATAATTTAATTGCCAGAAATAGGCCAAGACACATTTCAATGTCTGCCCAATTTGACCTTCATAATATGGTTATGTCAACGGTATACCCAGGGCCGTCTACTGGGATTAGAAAAATAAACTGTAGCAAGGTAGTATTGTCTTCCTGTCAATCAAAACACCAATCCGCAAATCAGAGCTAACAGATTGTCTATCTGAGGCGGGGACGAGAGCGAGTGCTCTGGCAATAGGTCAGTGTTAAGGTAATGTAATTATTATTTATTATTTGTTTATTTAGCAGATGCCTTTATCCAAGACGACTTACAGAGACTAGGGTGTGTGAACTATGCATCAGCTGCAGAGTCACTTACAACTATTTCTCACTCGAAAGACGGAGCACAAGGAGGTTAAGTGACTTGCTCAGGGTCACACAATGAGTCAGTAGAAATTCAGTATTTTAAATAAATAAATTAAATGCTTTTGGGAAATTAAATTAAGTGTGTTCATAGAATGTGTTTTTCGCTTAGGAGGTATTGAATGCATTTGTACTGTGGGCTGTTTAGATGCAGAGGGGTGTGTTTTTTTATATATATATATAATATATATAAATAAATAAACGTCTTCATACTAACTTTTGTACTTAACATTTCTTTTAGAAATCCATTTGATGCTGTGATATGTTTTTGTGACTAATTTTCAAACTATGTTTCAATATTAAGTAAATAGTTATTAATGTTTGGATATACTGTTATTTGATTACTGTCTTTTTCATAGTCCTCTTACAACAGCGTTAGAATATGTTTTGGAAAATAAAAGAACACGTTTGACCAATTAATTCTGCTGTTTTTATTTATTTTCGAAAGGTTTTCTTTAGGTTGTGCTGGAGCTGAGCTTTCTTTTTTTTTTTTTTTTTTTTTAAATTTTTTAAATTTATTTATTTTGGGGGGTGGGGGCAGTCAGTCTATTTCCGTTTTGCACCAGGGCCCAGCGCCGGCACTGGGTATTAGTGCTGCTACGATTAAATCGAAAATCGATTTTTCAATCGATTCCACTCCTCGTTATTTACATCGATATAAATATTGGATAATTGATTCAATAATTACATTTTTGTAACGTGCATAGTTAATAACATTATTTAAGTTTATCAGCAAAACTGCACCAAACGCGCCCTGCCTTGCTATTTACAGTATTTCTGCCAGACGAGCAGTGGGCGGGCTCTTCTTCTCCTGCTTGTGATAACTAGCATCTGATTTGCTGGACCCATCCCAACAACTAATCAGCTTTTAAAAATGCTTTTTAAGTAAGTCCTGTTTTTTCGATGTAAACAAACAAAAAAAATGCATCGCCTTGAATCCAGAGCCGGACGACAGGCTTGTATTCCTGGCAAACAGCCTGTAAATAAATTGTGCACATTGAAGAAAACTGACTGTATAGTTTATGCTTCTTTGGAGTTTCAAATTGAACTGTTACTAATGAATATTTAGCAATATTCAATGACAAAAAAAACAATAAGTGATGTATGCATGTTGTGGTAAGAAAATCAATTTATTGTTATTATGATGTTTTAGGTAAGGATTTCCGCATTGTGTTTTTCACATATAGTGAAGGTTAGGTGGTACAGTATTAACAAGATGCAATGTGTGATGCTGCAACTGTCATTTGAATTTAAAAAAAACAAAACAGTTCCTTAAGTTGTGTCTAGTTTTATAGATTATTCCGAAGTACTGCAATCTGTTGGAATAAGTATTTTCTTAACACCCCTGTAGTATGTTAAACTTTGTTTAGGCTTGTTGCGAATGTTTGTTATTTTATTTATTCATTTTATTATTTTTTTCTCCTGACCAAGGCGTAATTACCGCTCACATTCAATTGTTGTGCAGAAGCTTTTACTTAACTGCAATTATATTAAAATTGTTTTGGGGGGGGGATGGAACAAAAATGTATGAGGGCAGTACAGTCCTCGGTATTTATTCAAATGATTTGATTTTGTGTTCCCAATTAATCGATTTGCTAGTTGGAGTATATATAAAAACCTTTTATATATACTTCAGATTTTGAGTTTTCTCTTGCTAACAATGTAACAATAAAAGCTTGTGTAATATCTCTGGGCAGTGGTTTGGCATTATTTTATGTTTGCATTTGATCCTGGCAGCAGCAGTTTTATTCCCAGCATGTATGCAGTTTGTTTTGATGCTTTTAAAGTAGTCTTGAATTTGTACAGCATACTCCCTTTGCCACATTTGGAAGGTTGTCCTTATTTCTTGTTTCAAAACAAACATGAATTTGAAGAGTGTTTAATTGTATTAAGTATTTAAGTTTGTATATTGTGTCTTTCCAGATTCCTCAGTGGTGTGTTGATATGGTGCGCTCCCTTCCTGGACCCAAGCGTGGTGTGGCCTGTACACAGCCCAGAAGAGTGGCTGCCATGAGTGTAGCCCAAAGAGTGGCAGATGAAATGGATGTCATGTTGGGACAAGAGGTTGGATATTCCATTCGATTTGAAGACTGCAGCAGTGCAAAGACTATCCTGAAGTAAGGGGAAATTATCAAGTATTTCCGGTCAAAGCTTTTTTGGTTGCAGTCTTGTCTAGATATATTTTACAATGCCAATGCAGCCACATTTTAGGCTTAAAGCACCAGGTGGAAACTGAACGTCTATGTTTACCCTTTGCAGGATGGCTCATTATAATTTTGATCTAATTAGATCGATGATGTAATTGCTTACAATGCAGTGACAAGTGTTTTAATGTTTATCAAATTGGCATAAAAGTCTTCAGACTTCACACATTGAACCAAAACGCAGTTAGTTGGGTCTACATACCAAGAGCGAATTATTTATTTTAGCAAAGTTTGTTTTGTTTTCTGCCAAGAGATTCTGTGATCAAAAGTACAAAGCTTGCCTGAAATCATACTAAATTCCATAAACCCAAAAATAAATGAACACAATATTTACTGTAGGGAAATATTCAGAGGAGAAACTTCAGGGAAGACTCCCCAATCAACATGCATTTCCCTAAAGCCCCAAGCCAATAGAGATACTTTAGGTAATTGTAGGGTATACAATATCATGTGAAAACCATTGTTTTTGTGGGGTCCTCGAATGACTCGCCTGGTAAAAGCACAGCTGCCTGGTGTGCAGGATGAGGCCTACAGCGCAGGTTCACATCCTGGCTGTACCAAGTCACTGGTCTTTGCTGGAGATTCCTAAGGGAGGGTTGCATTGGCTCTGGCACTCCTGTGGATTAGGGAGGTAAAATTGGCAGGGACTGTTTCTCCTCCTCTTGCAGTGCACCCTGCTGGCCAGGTGCCCAGTGAGCTCAAAAGCAGATGCCTACAGGACTGACCTTTGTTCTTCAGAGGCCAGTAGCTCGCTGACATCACTAAATTGGGTAAAATCTCCTGAGCTGTGGGGAATTGTGAGAAGGTAAAATAATTGGGCACAAAAAAAAAAATCTTCAGAATGTTAGCGATTTTAGAACGGTGTAATACTGCGTACTTTATGTGCATATTTACACTGATACAAGCCCTATAGTCATGTCAGGCAGACCTGAAAAGAGTAGAATTCAGTCTGCAAAGGGTTAAACAAGGGGTCAAGCGTTCTCAAGCAAAAAGAATTGTCTAGTACGTGGCACATGGCCAATTCCAATGCAGTGTAAATGATAACCAATGACCAGTTTTGAAAAGGAGGGATTCTGCTTGTAGATCAAGCAGAGCTAAAGCTGGCTTGACAAACAAGGAAAATCCTCCTTCTCTATACCATTCCGAAAATCAGTAGCCTTTGAGAGAAGATTGTAATGTTAATGACTACTTCCAAGTAACAGTAATTTAACACAATATGTATGTTCAAGTGTAAGCAATATAGTACATTGGATGGCAGGGTTAGAAACTAACAATATTGTGGTACTAGTCCAAGGGACTAGTACCTTTTGAAACTTGCTAGTCCTGATGTGACGTGCCCAAGTTTGAATCAACAGTTGGGGTCCCTAAAAAATAGGCTTCAATTTTATTTTCCTAAAAAAGACAGCATTCTAATTTTAGATAGTGAGCAAATAATGTACTATGTGCTGAGAAACTGACACTGACAGCACCAGACAGGATGGGACCGTGAAGCTCCTCTTGAAATTGACGCAATTAAAATGTTTATTTTATTGTTCATTACATGTGTTGCTATTTACAAAAATGCTGGCTGGTTTGTGGAGTTGGAGGTTACAGCCTGTGAGTGATTGATTAAATAACGGAATCAATCACTCTACCTACAATAATTAATGTACTCAAACGGTCTTCACTCTCAAGTCCTAATTTGAAGGCTGTGTGTTTCACTGTAGCCTTTGGGGTGAAATTGCTAGCTAGGTGGCTACATTTTTTTTTAATTAGCAGTGGGAGAAAACACTTTCATTTGTTGGTCTGCCTCAAATGTAATCCTTAGAATTACTTGTCATGTTATTTGTAGCTTTGTCTTGTTTTTTGGCTTTGTTTTATGTACTGCCTTTTTTTTTTTTTTTTTATACACTCTTAAACTTAAAATGCACACCTAAATGACTTTTTTTTTTTTTCTTTTTTTTTTTATAGGTATATGACTGATGGTATGTTACTTAGAGAGGCGATGAATGATCCACTTCTGGAACGTTATGGTGTTATCATCCTTGATGAAGCCCACGAGCGAACACTAGCCACAGACATTTTAATGGGAGTCTTGAAAGAAGTGGTTAGACAAAGATCGGATTTAAAGGTAATTTGTCTTTTGAGCAAAAAAGTTTTAAACTAAAATGATACGAGCATCACTAATTAAATGTGTAGTCTGATTTATCACCAAGGTATGCTTTTACTTAGTTTGTAGTCATATGGATTGTGAAACTTGTAGCAGATGTTTTAAGCCTTTGTTTGTTTGTTTGTTTTTAAAGCAATTTTTTTGAAGACAATTAGTGTGGAAGTAGCATTGTGTTGAATGTGGCAGCTGCACAAACAGCTATTGAGGAAAAAAAAAATCTATAGCGGTTAACACAAAAATGTAAAGCAAGTTGCTTTGGAACACCAGGTAAATTATTCCCTGGTTAGTTAATTTGAAGTAATCAATCCGAGAGGATGAGAAGCATACCTTTTTTTTAGTTATGAGTCAGTCACATAAACCAGATGGATAATGGGGTTGTTGTGAGGAGTGTATGTTCTGGGTTGTTTTCTGGCTTAATACTGGTCTCAAACCTCTGAGTCTGCAAACTTAGTGTCTTCATAGGGGTAGACTGGAACACACTCAATCTTGCATGAAGACAAAGGCCCTGTCCACACTACAGAACCGAACCGTACTCGCACGTTCTAATTAGTCCAGCTCAAAGCATCCACGCTGAAGTACCGTTTCATGTTCAGTCGGGCTTAATGTGTACAAACACTATATTAAAATAGTTCAGTTACAGTTCCTAGCTGCGCAATGGACATTTATCCCACCGTGCACTGTATTTTATGTTTACAACCCGGCAAATATAGAGCCCATGCCCACGATAGACATAGAGCTTCTTAGCATGAACATTATGGCTTTGTTAGGGGTACATTTTATTATAATGTGTGCATTTCGTTTTGAACTCTGAAGTTGTCCTTGACCGATTTTCATCGCTCCAGATATCAATTTGCCTTGATTTCGGCATTTGATCGCATCGCTCCATATCCACCATTTTACAACAAGCCTCAGAAATTGTATCCAGTACAGATTGGAAAGCATTTTGGGATATTGGAGGATACACAAAAAAAGTATTTAAGTATCCACGTTTCTGACAAACTACCTGATGCGATCCAATTTAGAACCTGACTCGAGACTACCCCCTGAGGTTGTCTCGAGTCTGGTGCTCGAACAGTATTAAACACTGCGTAGTCTAGACGCTAACCTGTATTTGGCACTTTTTTAAGCTGGTTTAAAGGCATAGTGTGGACAGGGCCAAAGACTTATGGAAATGTGACAGTCCTTCTCTAGGTATGAATACATTGTGCCACAAGTAATAGATGTGGTGCAATTTAGCTGACGCAGTGGCTTTCATTTCATTCCGTCTCTTATAAAATATTGACAGGAAGCTGTTCTTTCCCTTAAATTCTGAATCTATTCCTGAGACATAGCATCATGGATTTGTGTGCATTATGTCTTAACTGACTATTACAATGACAGTACTTCTGCATTAATAGCAAACATGTGTTTTCTAAATTTTTATAGGTTATTGTCATGAGCGCCACGTTGGATGCTGGGAAATTCCAGGTCTACTTTGATAATTGTCCGCTGTTAACAATTCCTGGTCGCACACACCCTGTGGAGATATTTTATACCCCAGAACCAGAAAGAGACTACTTGGAAGCAGCTATCCGAACAGTTATACAAATCCACATGTGTGAAGAGGAGGAAGGAGATGTCTTGCTGTTCCTTACAGGTCAAGAGGTATGCTTGGAGGTCTACTTTTTTGGCGGTAGGGAGGACCACTGCTTTTTAAAATATATAATATATATATATATATATATATATATATATATATACAGTACTGTGCAAAAGTTTTAGGCAGGTGTGAAAAAATGCTATAAAGTAAGAATGCTTTCAAAAATAGACATGTTAATAGATTATATTTATCAATTAACTAAATGCAAAGTGAGTGAACAGAAGAAAAATCTAAATCAAATCCATATTTGGTGTGACCACCCTTTGCCTTCAAAACAGCATCAAGCATCAATTCTTCTAGGTACACTTGCACACAGTTTTTGAAGGAACTCGGCAGGTAGGTTGGCCCAAACATCTTGGAGAACTAACCACAGTTCTTCTGTGGATTTAGGCAGCCTCAGTTGCTTCTCTCTCTTCATGTAATCCCAGACAGACTCGATGATGTTGAGATCAGGGCTCTGTGGGGGCCATACCATCACTTCCAGGACTCCTTGTTCTTCTTTACGCTGAAGATAGTTCTTAATGACTTTCGCTGTATGTTTGGGGCCGTTGTCATGCTGCAGAATAAATTTGGGGCCAATCAGATGCCTCCCTGATGGTATTGCATGATGGATAAGTATCTGCCTGTACTTCTCAGCATTGAGGAGACCATTAATTCTGACCAAATCCCCAACTCCATTTGCAGAAATGCAGCCCCAAACTTGCAAGGCACCTCCACCATGCTTCACTGTTGCCTGCAGACACTCATTCTGTACGCTCTCCAGCCCTTCGCTAACAAACTGCATTCTGCTACAGCCAAATATTTCAAATTTTGACTCATCAGTCCAGAGCACCTGCTGCCATTTTTCTGCCCCAGTTCCTGTGTTTTCGTGCATAATTGAGTCGCTGGCCTTGTTTCCATCGCCGGAGGTATGGCTTTTGGCCGCAAGTCTTCCATGAAGGCCACTTCTGACCAGACTTCTCCGGACAGTAGATGGGTGTACCAGGGTCCCACTGTTTTCTGCCAGTTCTGAGCTGATGGCACTGCTGGACATCTTCCGATTAGAAGGGAAGTAAGCATGATGTGTCTTTCATCTGCTGCAGTAAGTTTCTTGGCCGACCACTGCGCTTCACGGTCCTCAACGTTGCCCGTTTCTTTGTGCTTCTTCAAAAGAGCTTGGACAGCACATCTGGAAACCCCTGTCTGCCTTGAAATTTCTGCCTGGGAGAGACCTTGCTGATGCAGTATAACTACCTTGTGTCTTGTTGCTGTGCTCAATCTTCCCATGGTGTATGACTTTTGACAATAAACTGTCTTCAGCAACCTCACCTTGTTAGCTAAGTTTGGCTGTTCCTCACCCAGTTTTATTCCTCCTACACAGCTGTTTCTGTTTCAGTTAATGATTGTGTTTCAACCTACATATTGAATTGATGATCATTAGCACCTGTTTGGTATAATTGTTTAATCATACACCTGACTATATGCCTACAAAATCCTTGACTTTGTGCAAGTGTACCTAGAAGAATTGATGCTGTTTTGAAGGCAAAGGGTTGTCACACCAAATATGGATTTGATTTAGATTTTTCTAATGTTCACTCACTTTGCATTTAGTTCATTGATAAATATAATCTATTAACATGTCTATTTTTGAAAGCATTCTTACTTTATAGCATTTTTTCACACCTGCCTAAAACTTTTGCACAGTACTGTATATATATAAAAAAATTCACAGTGCCTATAGAAAGTCTACACCCCCTTGAACTTTTTTTCACATTTTGTTGTCCGTGCCTCGAGTTTCATGCATTTAAATGAGGATTTTTTCCACTTTCACACACTATGCTCCACACTGTTAAGGGGAAATAAGTTTTTATAGAGAAAAAAATTATATATTAAATACAAAACTGAAAGATCATAATTGGATTGGATAAGTCTCCACCCCCCTGAGTTAATACTTAGTGGAAGCACCTTTGGCAGCAATTACAGCTGTGAGTCTGTTGGGATAGGTCTCTACCAACTTTGCACACCTAGATTTGGCAATATTTGAGCATTCTTTACAAAACAAGCTCTGTCAAATTCCTTGGGGAGCGTTGATGGACAGCAATCTTAGTCATGCCACAAATTTTCGATTGGATTTAGGTCGGGGCTCTGACACGGCCACTGAAGGACATTTACTTTTTTGTTCCTTAGCCACTCCAGTGTAGCTTTGGCTGTGTGCTTTGGGTCGTTGTCATGCTGAAAGGTGAACTTCCGTCCTAGTTTCAGCTTTCTTACAGAGGGCAGCAGGTTTTCCTCAAGGACTTCTCTGTACTTTGCTCCATTTCATTTTCCCTTCTATCCTGACAAGTGCCCCAGTCCCTGCCGATGAGAAACATCCCCATAACATGATGCTGCCAACTCCATGCTTCACAGTAATGGTGGGGTTCTTTGGGTGATGCGCTATGTTGGGTTTGCACCAAACATAACGCTTTGCATTTAGGCCAAAACGTTCAATTTTAGTTTAGTCACATCACAACACTTTTTACCACATGGCTACAGAATCTCCTGAGGTTTCTGGGCTTTCTTGAGTAATGGCTTCCTTCTTGCCACCTTACCATTCAGGCCAGATTTGTGGAGTGCTTGAGATATTGTTATCACATGCACACTTTGACCAGTCTTAGCCATAAAAGCTTGTAGCTCTTGCAAAGTTGCCACTGGCCTCTTGGTAACCTCTCTGATCAGTCTCCTTCTTGCTCGGTCATCCAGTTTGGAGGGATGGCCTGATCTAGGCAGTATCTTGGAGGTGCCATACACCTTCCACTTCTTAATAATCGTCTTGACCGTGCTCCAAGGGATATTCAAGGCCTTTGATATTTTTTTATACCCATCCCCTGATCTATGCCTTTCAACAACTTTGTACCGGAGTTCTTTTAAAAGCACCTTGGTGCTCATGGTTGAGTCTTTGCTTTGAAATGCACTACCCAGCAGAGGGAACCTACAGGAACTGCTGAATTTATGCTGAAATCATGTGAATCATTACAATTTAACACAGGTGGAGGCCACTTAACTTGGTGTGTGTGATTTTGAAGGCGATTGGTTACACCTGAGCTAATTTAGGATTGCTATTGCGAGGGGGGTGTGAACACTTATCCAACCAAGCTATTTCAGTTTTTATTTTTAATTCATTTTCTACAAATTTCTAGAATATTTTTCATTTGGAAGTTGTGGGGTAGGATGTGTAGATAAATGAGAAAAAAACTATTTTAATGCATTTTAATTCTAGGCTATAAGGCAACAAAAGGTGAACATTTTGAACTTTCTATAGGTTATTATTTATTTATTTATTTATTTATTTATAGTAATCCTATATTCAAGTTTCTGTTTCAGCTGTAAGGACAACTTTAGAGTGAGGCTGCTGGTTCAGTTTTGCAAAATGTTATCTATGTTAATAATGTTTCATTGGCTAAATTGTGGACTGCATTGTTCAAGCATATCACAAAGTTTTGATGTACATTTGCACTTGAATTGAACTACTTCCAATGTCACTTATGTGGCCTTGATTATGATAATGGAATACAAGGTATTAGAATGGTTCCAGCAAATTCAGATTGTACCTTGCGCTTGGCTTCCCTGGAACATTCCC
This sequence comes from Acipenser oxyrinchus oxyrinchus, assembly GCA_030684275.1. Lineage (NCBI taxonomy): Eukaryota > Metazoa > Chordata > Actinopteri > Acipenseriformes > Acipenseridae > Acipenser > Acipenser oxyrinchus. The sequence goes on along the minus strand of CM060247.1, from coordinate 19,033,422 downwards.
TTCTGAAGTCAATGCCAAGTAATTTATCTGTTTAGTCACATGATACTCCATTAATTATTTGCATTTAGCAAATCTCAACAGATGGTAGTGCTGCAGCACAGCTTTTTAGCAAGATTTATGGCATAGATGTACTGTTTAAAGGTACCCCTAAGAATATTCATAGACTAGCCTACTTTTCTTAGCCTTTTAATCTTGGATTAGAATAACTTGGATTGGTTCTTGTTTCCTTTTTTTATGTTATATTCTACCTAATATGCAAATAGAGCAATGCAATACATATGAATGAGCCAGTATCCAGCCCTTTATCTATGAAATCAAAAGTTTACTGTGCTTTTATTCAAAAATAAAACAACACTGTTAAATGCTAATCTAGTATATTTTATAGATTTTCTGTTGTCTAAATCAGGGGTGGCCAAAGTTGGCCCATACACTCCTGCTGTTTCATAAAAGTTCTGTGATTTGCGATGTGCTTACAAGGATGCAGAATTGGTCACTGTTTCATAAAACACATTGCAAGTGCTATCTCTTGCGATCCGCTTTGAGAAAAATCATTAACTACGGTAATCAACTTTTAAATCACAGTGACCGATTTTATATAATTACAAACATAGGCAGGTCTGCCAAGGAAAGCCAATTTTTAAAAAGAAATTGATTTAATTATTCAAATGGTCGGTCAACACAAATACGTTCTATAGGGAAGTTGTCGGGATTTTTAGTTACAAAGAAAAGAAAGTGTGTGGGGAGCAGAGCAGTAGCCGAAATAAGAAAGAAATGGATATATCTAGCGAGCAGAATGAAATTAAAAGGGAGATGGACCTCCCTGAGGAGGCAAAAATGGTCCTAAATATAATTTGTGAAGCAGCTGTTGCTGGTATTGAGATGATTGGATTATAAAGCAGATAGCAAAGCTTTTTTCTGCAACCTTTGACCCAATGCAAGTAAACATGTGTCTTGTTATCCATCAAAGCAAGCAATAATGAAAATGGATCAATCGCTATGTTACACAACTTGTTAATAAAATGTATTGTTATTATTAACTTACCCACTGTCTCCTAAACCACATCCATCACAATTTACCCAAATGAAACTGCTGTTTGTACTCCCAGGATATTGAATGACAGCATCTAACACAAGACATTTTGGCATGTTGAATATGAGTGGAATGAAAACCTTTCCTGCAACTGTACAGGTGCTCGTGCACAGCAGGGCAAACAATTGGTATTTGAGACCCATCTACAGCTAATTTCTTGATGTAATAAATTGTGCATATTAGCTATCTCCCTACTTGGCAATCTGTACTTTGATATTTAATTGAATCTGTACTTCTACTACCACAAAAAAAATACAGTACAGTATTGTTATTAGGCCCCCTCCTTTAACATAACTAAAATGACTGAATTGTTTAGGTTCTCCAAAAGCTATGACCATTGAACTGATGACTACAGTAAGTCTGTATCAAGTATTATTTTTGTATTGACTCAATGAATTTCCGGTCTATTAAGCAACCCAGCTATATGTATGTACTTGTATTTTTCTTTACATACTAGTCGTCATGTACTGGCATAGCTATTTGTGCAAGTCTTTGATAAGGAACTACTGCCTCCACAATACCCTTCAGGCACGTCCTGCAAAATAAGTGTAAGAATTACATGTGGAATGCAAATTGACTTGCTTGTTTTTCATTATGCAGTTGTAAACATTTTGGAGGATCTATAGATTATTTCCTTTCAGCTTGAAAAAGGAGATGGTAAGTGAAAAGAAATAGACTATTTTTACATCAAATCGTGGGGATAACCTATCCTGAGGAGATGCTTACTGCTGTTTTTATTAGAATAGCCATAGGCCGAGAGATTTTGAAATCGCAGCTGCTTTCCTCACACTTATCTTCTGGCTTTAGCCTGCCTTGTGTCCTCTGGAAATACTGTTTTAGCCACAGCAAGTTACATACTACATGTATGTACATGACATGCTCTTAAATGTGATCTTTTTGTTTTGCACTTTTGAAAATATCCACGATACAGTAAGTTAACACAGCAACGAAGACCATCCTAATTTCAGTTCCCATCCCTGCATTTAAATGTACGTTACAGAACAAAATCAAATCAACTTTCCGTTTTTATGGCCTTTGCTATTTTATACAAGGTCAACGTTTTAAATTATAACAAAGAAAGTTATTAAATGTATGCGTTTGAGTGTTCAGGTACTTTGAGCAATGGGTGCAGTTACAGAAAAACGGTAATCTGACAATCATTTGACAAGTAAATAATGGTTTCTTTTTTATTATATATTTTATTTGAAAAACAATTTTTATTTTTTATTTTTTAATGAATTCCTTCAGTCAGTGTGACTTGCACTATACAACAAGTATATTTGGATGTTTGCCAGTCCTAGTACATGACTGCAGCCAAAAGTTTTTAATTTGACATGGCAAAGTTTTAATTTATTGATTTTTATATATATATATATTTTTTTTTATCCATGACTATTAAACTGCTATTAAAGATAACTTACATTTAATGCAAACAATTAAGCTAGAAGTATTGCAAAACAAAATGTAAGATTAAAAAATACAATAATACTTTCAGAACATTTAACAATTTGTTAAATTGTTTGACATATTTAAACAGAAATCCACAGGCTTATTAGACTCGTAGTAAGACAAATGTTGCTTATAATCACATTAGTGGTATGTAACATTAAAGTTTAATTGGTTTGTCTAAAATTGTAAACCTTTCTTTTAGATTTGAAAGCCTGAAAAGATTGCAGGTGCATTTTAGTAGTATTGGAGTTTAACCCTTTGTGGTCCTTTGTCGGACCTTGTCCGACATTGCAAAAATCCTGTTCCAGCCTGATGTCGGACTCAGTCCGACATCGCAAAAAAACCTGTTTTAACAGGTTATGTGTCGGCTCTGAGCTGAGAAAGCCGACGGAGGATGTTCCCCAATCGTCTCTGATTGGAAAGAAGGCGGAACCAGATGGAGAAAAACTATTTGAACAGAGAAGCGCAGACAGACTTGGAGAGAGCATCATGGCAGAGAAAGACAAGGCAGTCTGAACATGCAGAGATGATGGAGGAAGAAGTCGATGACTAAAAGTAGTTTAGATGAAGTTTTTGAAGAATCCAGTGAAGAAGAAATTCATTTTTCTCAGGAGTCAGAGGGGGAAAATGAAGAAAGCGATCATGACGAGCCAGTGGAGGGTGAGGTGGAGACCTGTAAGCGCAGATAGTTTTGTGGTAGATGGGCATCTGCTTTGAAAAGTGTCACATGTTGGATACTTGCAGATAAATCTGTGAACAACATGTACATAGTTATATTTGTTCTATAATTGTTGTTGGTTCAAATTTGTGCACTTTCTTTTGTATTTTGCAGTTCTCAAAGAAGTAGTTACAAAATACATAAATAGTTTTTGGTTGTTTTCTTTTGTTAGGGGTGTCAAAGTATGGAACCGGAGTGATTTTTCTTAAATCACTGTAACTCAACAAAACAAATAATTAGTGCATTTTTTGGAATTTTCTGCCCTTGCCTCATAAATAGTTATAAAATAGATGAATTTTCTTTCACTTGTTTTCTTTGTTAGGGGATGTCTTATTGATTTTACAATAAGTTTGGAACCTGAGTGATTTGCTCAAGTCACTAAGTAAAACATTATTATTATTATTATTATTATTATTATTTATTTTTTAAATGTAGTTTTTGCAGTGTTCCCCTCATATAAATAGTAAAAAATGAATAACTTGTTTATTGGTTGAAAAAATTGGTATAATTCTTTCCTTTTATATAGTGATTTGAAAATTAAATAAGACCTGACCAGCCTGACAGGGTCAAAATAATTGGACTGCAAAGGGTTACTGGATACATGTTTAAGGGTACTGGTGAAGATTCAGGATTAAGGGTACAAGGGTTATATAATTGTAATACTTATTGTCTTGATTCTAAACCACTGATTTGTACATGCAAACATTCTAAATAATCATGTTTATAAGCTAATAAAGTTTGTGTTGACATTTCATGTAGCTACAGTTTTGTGACATCAATCAATATGAAATCCAAGTTTGAGAGAGGGAATCTGACACTGTCAAGAAAATTAAGTATTTCTGAGTTAGTTGGGGCCACACAATGTTACTTTGTAATTGCCTTATTTGCATTTAAGTATAGATTTGTTTTCTCAAAAGTAATTGGTTTGCAAAACTGCTTTTAGTAATGGTCGCAGCTTTGTATCCAATAAATGCAAATTACCTTAATACTTAACCACCCAACTGCGTATCCCACGATTTCCACGTGGGCCGCAAGCAAGTCCAAATTTGTTATTCCCGTGAGAATAGCGTGCAGGCGCTTGTATGTTCATCTGCAAAGTTTAATGCGTCTTTAACGTGCTTCAGTGCAAAAAAAAAAAAAACTAGGGGTGGGCACCAATATCGATATTTTGATATGATATCGTTCGATAGATAATTTCCATATTGCGATATCGTGGGATAAAAAAAATAAATCACGTACGCTTGCAGAGACATACTTTTTATTGCTAATACTGCTAAAAATACAAAAGCAGTATAATCAAGTTTATTTTATATTAAGATACAACAAACCCTATACATACCAAACACTGTTAGTCTTGTAGGCAAATCTCACAAGGTACCAAACATTTTTGCACGCTGCATTAAGCACTATTGGGATTATTTTAAGATATGCGCATGTGTCAATGTGGTTGATTGATTGCATTTTTTCTATGTGATTACTTACACTGTTATTAATGTGTTTTTAATGTGAACTTGATATTATAAATGAGATGTACTTTTTAAAACATGAAAAAACACGTCTCAAAATAATACAACATTCAGCATGACATCTTACTTTTATGTGTATATAAAACTTTTAGATGCGCTGTGCATTTATATGCTGAGAAGATTAAATTACTTCCGGATTGGCTAGCCTGTGCAGTGAAGTATATAAATATTTCGATTTTGAGGTGGCTGATGATGGCATGGAAAAGTAAAACAGTATAACAAGACCTTGTTTTTCTCCATGGATATTGTGAATCAAAGCGAAGTTACTGCTTTTCTTATGTAAATATCGGTTAATGTCTATGTGTTTGTTTCATATTGCAATTGTGTTATATTTTTCTGTGTTTTTGAAAGACTTCGATATTATCTATCAAAATACGTGAACAATATCGATATACAATTTTCATGTCGTCACACAAAAAATCATTTCAAAAAGTGATATGACTGCACAAGTATTATAATGCAGCCATTGTAAAAAAAAAAAAAAAATTAAAAAGTTATATACTTGCCATTGATCTATATTATGCTACAATCGTAAACAAGTTGTTTTGTTAAGTTCTGTTGAAATACTGTATTTCCATTGATCATAATCACAATTAAAGTGTGTATTTAAAATATAGCAAATTGTTTTGAAAACTGTCCAAATTGCTTATTTGAGGGCTAAGAATGAAACGTCTGCAAAAACAAACACATTTTTAACATGGAAATTGCCAAAATAAGTGGGCAGCTGGGTGGTTAAAGGCCCTGCAAGATGGAAATTATTTTTTAATTGCTTAGACACACTGGCAAAAATTTGATTTGTTCTGGACACAATTTGAATGCAAGGAAAGAGTATCAAAGTGAATGCCATACTTTTGTAAGCCGTAAATTCCTTCCCTTGAAGATTGATAATCTGTCTGACCTTGGAAACCTTATTTAATATTGCCATCTTACTTTTTGTCATAAACAGAATAACTTGAGAAATAATACTTGGTTACAGGCACAGCTATTTTTTAATTATAGATGCAACATTTGACAACCAAAGAACCCCAGAGAGAATTCATCCAAGCAAATGTCTGCGTTAATTTAATTCCTAAGCAAAATGTGATGGATATTCACATAGAACTTTTCAAACTGTACAAAACTTTACAGCATGCATCCATTATGCTGATTGCCATTGTGTTCCTGAAGATGAGATTGTGCATGTAATGTAGCTGTCTTTTATGCGGACCACAGTTTGACTGCCTATTGCTGACATTAATTGTATGAATCATCTTTCAGGAAATTGATGAAGCCTGTAAACGGATAAAAAGAGAAATAGACGACTTGGGACCTGAAGTTGGAGACATTAAAATCATTCCTCTGTATTCCACCCTACCACCTCAGCAGCAGCAAAGGATCTTTGAACCTCCCCCTCCAAAAAAAGGAAGTGGAGCAATAGGCAGAAAGGTATGTACTGTTACTTCAATGCAGTGGTTACCACCTTCTCTGCTAGTTCAAAGAAATCAGACTCCTCAAAGCTTTGGTGCAGGACTGACTCGCTTTTGTCAGCTTTGTTGACATATTTATTTACCAAGTTAAAACATGGATACTGCTCACTCACTCGGAAGCCTTCCCTTTTGAAATCCCAGGAAAAGCAATAGGAAAATGGCTAAATTCAGTCTTTAACTGCTAAATTAGCAGGTTTTACCAGCTCCGGAGCAGACCTGGGGCCAGTTTCAATTACAACATAATTGTTTGCTGAAATTACAATTACAATGCTATTTTGTTCAAGTACGATTAGTTACAATTGTGCTGCAGTAATTACATTATAATTACAATTGTATTAATCTAGCATAAATAGCTACACATTAACATGTTTGTTCTACCAAGCAGTAATCGCAGGTACAAATGCAGAAACATACTATAACATTTTCAAACAAATGAGTTCCCAAAAAGTGGTTGAAAATACGAGAGATGTTCGCTCAATGTAAAACACAACATGGAACTGAATGATTAAGTTTGGAAAGGTGTGTATTTGAACTGCAATTGACTAAGTGTATGGTAATTACAAATACAATTACGCGGGTGTGCCAATGTTTAACTACAATTACAATTGCATTGTAATTACAGTTCATTACAAATTACACAATTAAATAATTGACACCAGGTCTGCTCCTGAGTATTCTTTTTAAATGAGTATACAACCAAGTTGTAAAAAGGAAAGGTTGGTTTAAAACTTGTGTGGTGTTTAATTTTTGTTTTATTACAGTGTAGACCATAAAGCCAAGGGGTTTAAAAACATGTGCTTTTTGTGTATTTTTAGAAGGAAATGATTTCCCCAATTGTAATTAACCACCTGCTTACATTTACAGGAGGAATGTTGAATATAGTATACAAACTAATCGATGTATTTTTCTTGAAACCACACCATGTGTTCCATTTCTTAATTTGCTAACAATATTCAGATACTTGGAATTAAATGTCCCCCCAGCAATCTTACTACCAAGAGTAACACAATGATCTCAAATAAAAGTATACGTTTTAAGTAACAGAACAGTTTCATAATTATTAGATTGTGAAAGCCTGGCAAAGCACAGGTAAAGCAGTAAAAACACTGTAAATGCTGTATTAAAGCACTATAAATGCATAATGTTAGCATTTACAATTAGTTTTAAAATTACTGTGCAAAATTACCATAGTAAACCTTTACCAATGCTGCTGCTGTTAAATTTTAGAAGTTTAAAAATTAAGTGTGATATTCTATCCTGGCTGATGTCTGAAACATCCAAGCAATCAAATTTACATTTAATATAGAGCGGGATCAAAGACGGGTCAAAACAGGGGTTACGTGACAACGGGACTTTACACGAGTCAACACTTTAATTTGACTAGTTGAAGCCTGGAAATAGCACATTTTGGAAGTCCAGCCAGAAGGGCATTGCAATAATCAAACCTAGAGGTAATGAAGGCATGGATCAAGGTCTCCACTGCAGATGGTTCCAAACAGACGCCTGCAATATTTCTAAGATGGGGGGGGGAAGAGAAGATTTACAAATAAATTTAATATGTGCATCAAAACATAATTCAGAATCGTTGAAACAAGATGTGGTGATCTACATTATCAAATGTTGCGGACAAATCCAATAGAAGCAGTATAGAACATGCACCTGAGTCACAGTTTAACAAAAGATCATTTAAAACACAAACAAGAGCAGTTTAAGTGCTATGAGAAGATCTAAACCCTGACTGAAACTTCTCATAAAGGGCATTTGTAGCCAAATGTGCCTGCAGCTGCGAAGCAACCACCTGCTCCAGGACCTTGGACAGAAACTGAAGATTTTATATCTGGCAGAAATTTGAAAAAACATTACTATCAAGATTAGTTTAAGTAATGGTGTAATAATAGCACATTTAAAAGTTTCTGGAACTTTTCCAGAAGATAAGGATAAATTAATAATATGTAATAAAATAAAAGCAACTTTGTCAAATTGAATCTTCAAAAGAGCAGAAGGAAAAAGGTCCGGAAGATATGTGGTAGCCTTTACAGACGCAAACACACTGGCAAGCATGACCGATGTTATTTGATGTTATTTTTCTCAGAGAAGGTAACTGGGGACCAAAATCACCACTAGGGGCAGAAACAGCAGCAGCATCACGAATAGTTTGTTTGACACAAAGGAATGCATAAGTTCCTGGCAACGGGCATCGGAAAAGGAACACAGTAGAATTTACAGGGGGTGACAACAATTTACTAATTGTGGGGAAAAAAGGACTCGAGTTGCCTTCATTTGCCTTGATTTTCCTTGATACTGGGGAAAATATCTAATTCTCAGCCCTTCAGGCCTTGCTGTATTTCTTCAGATGTTCGCACCAGATCTGCTCATGGATCGCTAAGTGGGATTTCTTCCAAGCTTTTTCCAATTCGAGTTTGAGATTGCATAGCCCTTAACTCATCTGTGAACCCAAGGGAATTTTTTGGAGCTACAGCTTTACAGGAACGAGGTCATCAATTATTTCAGAAAGAGAGCGATTTATAAGCATTTACACACCAGACTAGATCAGAACTAGACTGCGTTACATTTTGAAAAGCTGTTGAAACAACTGCCGGATCGAATCGCCTCCAAGAGCGGTAGGAGATAGGTCGGGTAGCTGACTCAACAGTAGAAACTGAAATCTTAGAAAGTAACACATTATCAGAAAGACCCAAATCAGAGACGGAGAAATCAGAAAGTCAGACCGCGGGCAAAAACCAAATCTAGAGTATTTCCCTTAGTATGAGTGGGTACAGAAACAAACTGCGTGAAATCAAAAGATGATCAATTTCAGCCACCATGGAAGACGTTGGTAGGGAAGGTAAATTAAAATCACCCATAATGAGTACACGTTCAGTTGAGAGACAAAGAAAGTGAATCAGAAAACTAATTTTGGAAGTCAAGACTTTGTTTAGGAGGTCAATAAACTAATAGTCTTTTTTAAAGAGTAGTGTGCAGAATGAAACATTGTAATGTACTCCAAAGAAGTAAAATATGTGGCTGGTTCAATCGAAATTTTAGACTGCATTTAAAATAACTGCTACACCTCCCCCATGGCGTTGAACATGATGTTTATGAAAAAATACATACCCAGGAGGAGATGCTTCTACCAATGGGGATAAATTGTTTTCAGTGAGCCAGGTCTCCGGAAGCCCAAGAATCAGTATGTTTATTAGTGATTGTCATGTACGGAGAGAGCCTTATTTAAAAGGGAGCATACATTCAAACAAGCAACAGATATATTATGCAAAGATTTGGAAGCGGGTATAACTGAGACGGAATATAAACTAAATTTGAGTGAGTAACCCCCATGGTGTCAAAAAAAACAACATGTTTGCGTTTTATGCTTAGACTTTACTGTCTGTATTAATATTATCAGGGGCAGAAAGCACATGTCTAGTGCCACGATGGGTGCTATAGTTCCTGTTTCGCAAACCCAGTGCTTTACAAAGTTTAAAAACATTAGAGGGAATCTTCCACACAGCCCCCCTTTGTAGAGAAAGGAGACTGTGCAGGGAATAGCATCTATAAACAGTCATACTTGCCCCTGGCATCAGATAACGGCGACCATAAGGAAACAAGCTGGCTGCTATTGCATCAGCGCTCAGAGAATATCATGGACATTTGCAGAGCTTTTTTCAGATGTTATAGTAATAAAATAATGACTTAGATCACATTACTGAGGCGTTTGGTGATAAAACGAGTGATCAGGAGATGATTGATCGGTATGTACGACTTACTATTATTTATTATTATTATTATTTATTTCTTAGCATATGTGAAAGTTATAGCGAACGAAAGGGTGGGGTGGGGCTGGAGATGCCTAGTGAGTGCTTTGTTGATATGCAGGGCCTTTTAAACCTGTTTGACTGTGGGGGGAAAAAAAATACTTTTAAACAGCGCGTCTATAAAATTAACTGAAAATAAATTGGACCTGACGCACCTGACACGCACTTAATAAATGGACTGCAAAGGTTTAAAAAACTGTAACAAAAACCAAACAGGACAGGGTAAATATATGTGATAATAAAATCAACCCAAATCAAATAAAAATCAGGCAGCTTCTGAAATATATTTAAAAGAAAACATAAAAACTGAAAGAGAAGCGGCAGCCACAATGCGCTCAGCCAAGAGGAGATTCACAGGACTAACTTAGTCCACTTTATGTGGGATCTTAAGACAGGAAGGGTCTGGTTTAGTATGCTGGACTCAGTACAAGTACCGAACAGGATCTAATTTAACTGCAGAGCCCAATGAGAATCTGCTTTTGGTACACTGTAATTGGGGCCATCAATGGTGCTAACGTTAGTCCAACCAAGTGGATCGCAGGCTGTCTTAGGCCACCTTCGGGCACATCAAATGGACTAAATTAGGCATGCTGCAGTTGACAACTCGCTTTTACTGAGCCTGAATCTGCTCCAGCCTAGCATAATTGAATAGAGTCACTGCGATATACAGCTTTGTTAATAATTCTAAAAGGGTTTTTAGCGTCAAAACAAAACTATGTAGCTTTAGTGTAGTTTGGTTAGTAAATATGTGGATCCATAAGGAAGCAAGGTTTGTGGTTACTGAAGTCAATTTCTTATTATCCAGTATATCTGCATTTGTAGTACACTTTCAGAACACAAATTAACATGTAACGTTTATTTACTAGAAAAAAGGTTTGCCCAGTGTTCTGTGGATTATTTATTTAATATACCACAACTCCATACATTGAATACTGCAAGTGCAAAATGACAAATATGTATCTATTAGAGCTGCTCTGATTTAGTCAACTTGAGTTGATTGCAGAATTTTACAATTGTGCAGCAGCTTTTTTTTTCTGTTGGAGACGGGGCATAAACAGTTGAAGGTCTTTAGTAGGTTTAACCAATGGGAGAGTCAGATCTGCCCCTTGTCATGCGGGTGTCCAGTCATGAGTAAGCAGTGACGGGATATAATTGGGAGTTTCACAAATGGGAAAGTCAAAAATCTGCCCTGGTTCTGCAGCTGTCCAATTAGTGATTAGAGGCGGGACATAAATATGCTATTGTAAGAATAGCTGAATTTTGTGCGATATTGCTTATTATAGAGACCGTTATTGAGAACTTCTAAGTAATATTTCTAATTGTTTTTTACAAATTGAAAAAATAAGAATAATTCAGAAAACGGAGAATTGAAGTCGATTTGGTTACAAATCAATTTTAAAGAACTTTCTCAAATTGAGGTATACGCCACAAATACCCGAACTGACACAGGAAGGGATATACTCGTCACTTCCAAAATTCAAATTATGAAAGGTATCCATAGCTTACCGGTAGCTGTCAATTAACACTAGAACCGCTGGATTTTCAAACTACCTAGAACTGCCACGGGGTTCGCTGTGACCCATACATTCTGCATAACTGCTTTGTTATGAAAATGAAAGATATACTATCAGATACAACTGAAAAGGTTTATTCATAAACATCATATCTAACATTTGCATCGCAGAAACACTGTGTTTAAATGGACAATTAAACATAAAAGGCTTTTATTTTTAAAATGAGCGCATATACAGCACGTCTACAAACTGTGAAAAAATATAAAATACACATTTCAAAAGAAGTGGGTATGTACATATACCCGTGTACATGTGTAAACGGGTATATGTACACACAAGAAAATAACACTACTTCCGGTATGACGGCTGCATTGCAATGTATGGAGGAGCATACGCGTCTGCCAGCTGACTGTGCCTGCATCCAGACGCAGTTCCATTGAACACTATTTTGTAAACTGGTACATACAAACCTGTAAAACCAAAATGTTTTTTTTTTTTTTCTAATAGTAATATAGAAAAAGAATATATAACATACGTTTCATATTAGGCACATAAGTTGTTGTCCTACCTGACATTTTCAGTTTGCTGTATGCATCCGAGTGCAGCTTACCGTATTCCAATCAAAATGACTACTTTCAAGATTAAATATTTCCTTCTGATATATTCCCAGTTGCATTTGTGGAACAAAACGAAGGATTGTTGTTTCCCAGGTACATTGAAAAATAAGCAAGTAGGCTTTCACTGAGTTTGCATCTTGACAAATCCACAGTCAAGGCAATCTCTGCCTCGTAGTCAGTCTACAAACAAAGAAAGGCTTGAAATAAAATAAAAAAAACACGTGTGCTAGGAGGAGGAGGCGTGTCTTGTTTGCTGCATTTACAAAAACATTGAATATCTTAGGTTATATTAAAAAAAAAGACACGTGTATTGTAGTGCATGGGTCACATTGAACCACGTGGCTGTTCTAGGTAGAACTGTTTAACTATCATTTTTGCAATTCTGGCTATCAAACGCCATCCTGGATATTTAATTCATATATTTAGGGAAGTCAAAAACGGACATACACATATGATTTACAACGGAAGAGTAATTAACATTTTAAATCCAAAATTGACCCGCATGGCAGTTCTAGTGTTGAAAAAAAAAAAAAGTATACAACTGGAACTGTATTTTGTTCAGTACAGAAAAGGCGATATGGAACAGCGCTGGCTACCAATCTAGGATGTCTAGCGAAGTCAGAACAAAAACATGAGAATTCCCAAAGTCACTTGCGAACCACTGTTACACTCAAAACGTTTGGACAAACCTAGATGTGATGTTCAACTGGATGAGCAGAAGCATAGGGATACAATAAATCACAATGAGCAAGTAAGAAAAAATCGTGAGGTTCTTAAACGCTTGATTGATTCTGTTTACCTTGGCAAGCAAGAACTGGCATTCAGAGATGAAGGCACCAATTCCTCAAATAGAGGTAATTGTGTGGAATTACTTTCTGTGATTTCTGACTACAACAGCATGTTAAGCAGTCACTTGTCAGTAGCCTCAGTATTCTCGGGTACCTCTAACAAGATTCAGAATGGCTTAATCTCTTCGGTGCCTCAGGTTCTGCTACATACAGAAGTACAGGAAGCCAAGTACGTAGCTCTAATGGTAGATTAAATAACCGATGTTGGAAACGCAGCTCAGCTGTCTTGTGTTTTCAGGTATGTGACTGACAGTGGCCTGAAAGAACGGTTGTTCTGTGAAAATGTATTCCATTTACCAAAATAAAAAAATAATAATGATGCTTTTAAAAAGACCAAATTTCCAGGGTTGTGTTACAACCTGAAATCTTGATGCATTTAAATGGGATTTGTTTTTCCTTTGATTTACACAACCTACTCAACACTTTGTGTGTGAAAAAATGGGGGGGTTGAAAAAACAAATCAATTAAATAAAAACCTGAAAAGTCTTCATTAGATAAGTATTCATCCCCTTTGCTATGACACTCCTAAATAAGCTCAGGTGCAACCAATTGCCTTCAGAATTCACACAATAAGTTAAATGGAGTCCATCTGTGTGCAATAAAAGTGGTTCACATGATTTCAGATTAAATACACCTGTCTCTGTAAGGTCCCACAGTTGGGTAGTGCATTCAAAGCAAAGATACTACCATGAAGACCAAGGAGCATTCAAAACTCTGGGATAAAGTTGTGGAAAGGCACAGATGAGGGGAGGGGTATAAAAAGATTTCAAAGGCATTGAATATCCCTTGGAGCACAGTCAAGTCGATCATTAAGAAGTTGAAGGTATACAGCACCACCCAGAATCTGTTTAGAGCAGGCCGTCCTCCCAAGCTGAGCAGCCGGGTTAGAAGGGCATTGGTCAGAGAAGCCAGCAAGAGGCCAATCACAACTCTGAAAGACCTACAGCGTTCCATGGCTGAGATGGAAGAAACTGCTCATGTGTCAACAATAGCTCAGGTACTTCACAAATCTGGCCTGTATGGAAGAGTGGCAAGAAGGAAGCCATTTCTGAAAAAAGCCCATGTAAAATTCCGCTTGGAATTTGCAAAAAGGCATGTGGGAGACTGAAAAGATGTGTCAAAAGGTTCTGGTCCGACAAAACAAAAATTAAACTATTTGGCATAAATGCAAAGCATTATGTCTGCTGCAAACCCAACACAGCACATCACCCAGGTAACACCATCCCTACTGTGAAGCATGGTGGTGGCAGCATCATGCTATGGGGTTACTTTTCATCGGCAGGGACTGGGAAGCTTGTCGGGGTAGAGGGCAAAATGGATGGAGCTAAATACAGGCAAATTCATGAGGAAAACCTGCTTCAGTCTGCAAAAGACCTAAGACTGGGACAGAGATTCACCTTTCAGCAGGACAATGACCCCAAGCACACAGCCAAAGCGATACTGGAGTGGCTTAAAAACAAGAAAGTGAATGTCCTAGAGTGGCCCAGCCAAAGCCCTTGAATCTGATTGAGCATCTGTGGCAAGACTTGAAGATTGCTGTCCACCAACGATCCCCATCCAACTTGACAGAGCTTGAACAATTTTGCCAAGAATGGGCGAATATTGCACAATCCAGATGTGCAAACCTGGTAGAGACTTACCCCAAAAGGCGAACAGCTGTAATTGCTGCCAAAGGTGATTCTACCAAGTAAGACATTTCAGTTTTATTTTTATTTTTCATTAACTGTTTCACAATAAAAATGATCTTGCTTCAGTGTTGCGTAGGTTGTGTAAATCAAAGGAATAAAAATCCCATTTAAATTATTATTATTATTATTTGTTTATTTAGCAGACGCCTTTATCCAAGGCGACTTACAGAGACTAGGGTGTGTGAACTATGCATCAGCTGCAGAGTCACTTACAATTACGTCTCACCTGAAAGACGGAGCACAAGGAGGTTAAGTGACTTGCTCAGGGTCACACAATGAGTCAGTGGCTGAGCCGGGATTTGAACTGGGGACCTCCTGGTTACAAGCCCTTTTCTTTAACCACTGGACCACACAGCCTCCTTAAATGGTTGTAACACAACAAACTGAAAACATCCAAGGGGGGGTGAATACTTACTATAGGCACACATACCTATAAATAGTAAAACCAGAGAAACTGATAATTTTGCAGTGGTCTCTTAATTTTTTCCAGAGCTGTGTATATAGATAGATATATGTGCATGCATACTGTCTTGCATAGTAATACCACTCGTTGTCTTGTTGACTAACACAGGCTGCCATTGCGGGAGAGCAAGGAAAGTGTCTGTTGCTAGGCGATGGAATAGGTGGACCCGAAATGCTAACTTGACTTTTTGTACTTGTTAAATCCTTATTTATTAAATACATAAACATTAGGCAGGGTTTTCAATTAGTTTTGAAGAATGTGGCACTTACAAGGTAGTAGGGGGCACCAATGTCACCCTGACACTGGGAACATTTGGGGGGTGGGGGGGGGATAAAAAATGGTGCACATTCTGGCACATTTTTGCATGGTTTAATCATGTGTTAAACTAGTAGTGTTCTGCGTGTAGTGTCTGACCAAAGTACTCCATTAGTGCAATAAAGGAGCACTGCTCACAGCAAGGCAAGATCAACAAGAAGAAAAATGTACTTTAGGATCAAGGCCCCTGCAGTATAAGACTGGCTGAAAAAACAACTGGCATTTGCTACAGAAATCGATGAAATATCTGATGCAAAATATTCTCTTTCACTCAACTTAAATATATCCCGACTGTTTTAAATCACTCACGTTATACAGAGTAGTGTGCACAACTATGGGACCACCCCACTAAAAATGACCTTTGAAAGCTATAAATAAAGTGGAATGTAAACAAAGTCTGCATTCTAAAGAAGCTGTGTGCACAGATAGCTGAACTATAAAAGAATGCAATAAACCTCCATATATAATCAACAATAGTTTAAATATTTCAGAGATTATCTTTCAGAGATTATCTTTATATTGAATTTAGTATCTTTTGATACTGACACCATTCACAACTAAGTTAGTATTCCTCAATTTAATTGCTTATTACTCTTGTTGCATACTGCAGTGGGTAACTTGACGACATATTTATTTAGCTACTGACTTTATCCAAGGCAACCCATCTCTTTTAATTATTGATTAGTATGTATTTATTTTGCTTCAGTCTCAAATAAGATATTTTAAATACATAGATGATAATATTTGTGATGTTGGAGTTAAACACACTGGGAATTAAGGAATATGAACGGAATGAGAAAGATAGAAGATTTATACTGTAGAGCGCAAGTAACTGAAGCTGCTTCTGAACAAAATAAATCTATACTGCACTGATAACAGTAAACAACAAAATGGTGAAAGAGAAAACTGGTTTTAATAATGTAAATGTTTGATTTACATCAGATAAAAATTGAGAACCCTGTCCCGACCTTGCAAAAAAGACCCCTTATCGATTGGTGTCAAAGGTATCTTGTCTTTCGTAATAATAAATCAAAAGCAATATTTATAACAATTTGTGAATTGAACGAAGACGAAAATACTATTCAATTTCTCCATCTTTTTTTGTGGACCCGGCTTAAACCTACTGATGTAGCAATGTTAGACACCAATGGAATACGCAGAGTTAAGCAGATTCCCGCATCAAGCCAGTAGTGCAAAGACGCAAATAAAAAATAAACTTTGGTGATTGTCGTAAAATACGATTACTGTATTAATGAGAAGTACAGACATTTAGCATAAACCGCTGTTTCTGTCAAGATTAAGTATACTTAAAGTAAAAGTAATGCACTTACGTTTTTTTTTGTGTGTGTGTAACGTACCAAATATTAAACGTTAACCTTAGTAAAATAGATTTTCATAATGGATAAACTTGAACAAATGTTACAGTGCCTCTTGGTACCCAAGTATTGGAGTCTGACCCAGATTTATTTTAAGTTTGTCGCGGTGCGTCTCCAAACTCTCTACTCCTCCTCCTCCTCCTCCTCCTCTCCCATTCATCTTCTGTTGTCAGCTGACAAGGGCTCAGTTTATATCCCAGCATGCCTTTTTTTAAAGGGATACAGCCTGTATACATGATACCCAATATTTCAAGTCATAACAAAAGGAATACCGGTACTGTGTGGGTTTTTTTTAAAAAAAAATTTTTATTTTAAACAATACCCGAAAATAACTAATTTCTAAATTTAAAAGTAGCCAGTGCAAATATCGTTTGACAATGGATCGTGCCGGTCATCAGCTTATTTTGAAAACCCTGCTTAGGGTTAGGCAGTATATCACAATAGCAATCAGACTTATTACATATTTTAATACTGTGAAATCCAGCCTTGCTTCAATTTGGGAGATACTTTAATTTGAAATGATGACTGCAAGAAAATGAACTCTGCTCATTATTGCTTAAGAAGCTTGATTTTGATATTTGTTAAACAGTCAATCTGGTACATTTAGATTGAATTAGTAAACAGTGTGAAATTAATTATGTACTGAAAAGATTCTGCTCCAAATTCAGAATTTAGAATTTTTCATACTATTTGCCTAAACTAAATTCTTAGCTCTCTCTCTCTCTCTCTCTCTCTCTCTCTCTCTCTCTCTCTCTCTCTCTCTCTCTCTCTCTCTCTCTCTCTCTCTCTCTCTCTCTCTCTCTCTCTCTCTCTCTCTCTCTCTCTCTCTCTCTCTCTCTCTCTCTCTCTATATATATATATATATATATATATATATATCTATATCTATATCTATATCTATATATATATCTATATCTATATATATATATATATATATATCTATATATATATATATATCTATATATATATATCTATATATATATATATATATATATCTATATATATATATATAAAATTAGAGAGAGATGAAATTCAATTGACTTATAGCTGGTGGAAGTGCCAAATCTTAGAAGTGATATATCGCATTAATGGGTCTGAGCAAATTTCATGGCAAGGTCAACCCATGGTGCTTTAACCTACAGGAATAATATAGCCAGATTTAAGTGCATACAACTGATAAGTTATTAAAGTTTATGAATTGATTAGGTCACTACGTAGATGCCAATGCCCTAGACTGTCGTATACCACTAGTTTTAAATGAGAGTTTTATGAAGCAGAACAAAAAATATTCTGAAGGTCAGATGACGCTTAAGATGTGTGTGTGCTTTGGGCTGACCCTGGTTCAAATGCGCAGTAGAATGTATTCAGAAGGAAATAGTCAAGTGTAGCATGTGTAAATGAATACGTTTTTTAAACAGTATTAAAATACCAAGACTTAGAAAGGCTAATGATATTGCTATAGTTTCTTTAGTAGTGTCATTTTTTTTTTACTTCGTTTTTCTTGCTGCAGTTGGCCCATAGTCAGTTCATGTCTTCAGAACCAGATTGCAATATTTATTTTTTTTGTAGCCTTGTGGAACTCTTCAGAGTGCAAAAGTTTCCCACTTTTTATGGCATAGAATCTACTGCCTGTCTGACTTTGCATAAAACAACAGCAGATTTCACTTCCCCGCCTTCCCATTTGTTCTACATGCTGACAGAAAAGCCCATAGGGTGAAGTGACTCATTTGATTCCTGTGCTAAGATCCAGCTGTCATTTCATGGAGAGATTTGCTACAGGGGATAATTGTAATAGAACGAGATTTGAGATTCAAAGGCACATTACAACAGTGATATATATATATATATATATATATATATATATATATATATATATATATATATATATATATATATATATATATATATATATAAGGCACATTACAACAGTGATTATATATATATATATATATTATATATATATATATATATATATATATATATATATATATATATATATCACTGTTGTAATGTGCCTTTATATATATATATCTCACTGTTGTAATGTGCCTTATATATATATATTTTTTTTTTACTATGGATATCAACGTTCATAATGAATGTAATCATTTCCATCCCTGATTTACACATCCCAGTAAGAGTAGCATGTATGGATTTGTAATTCCGTCACCATATCGACTGTCCTGGGAACTCTAATGATGCCCACTTTCTCCACTCACCTAAGATGGTCACCACTTTGGTGCCAGGTGTTTTTTCCCCCCATATGATAAAGACCTTACACTTCAAGATATGGCATCATATTATGTGTTGTACACATTTGATTCACACTGTAAAGTAGTACAACAAAAAAATAACCCTTTTCATGCCAGTTATTTTATAAAGCTGCAGCTGCCATGTTCTCAGAAACCAGGTGCTGGTAACTTCACATTTGCAGTGTTATATAAACCCTGCATTGACTTGTTACTCAATATGGCTGCCTTATTGGGGTCATTTGACAAGTGCTTCTATGTATACAGGACACTTTGGTTCACTTACTGTTGGCATTAGTGTCAAACTGCGGATATACAGTTTTGTGATGTCTCTGTACATCCATCTATGTCAAACTTACCTTTTTACATGTATCTTGAACAAGAATACAGTGTGAATCGTGGATTAATATAGTTTACTAGAATACTAGCATTTGCTTACCTCTGTATCTTAAATACCACTTATCGAATTTCCATTAAACTATTCATTGCCATTTCTTCTATACCATTCTGTACATACGTTGTCATGGCGATCATCTTTTTTGTGATATTACAACCATGGCGGGAGATGTATTTTACTTGTTTGAATCTCCGTTGCAGTCGTGCCAAGTAAAATTAACCCTTTCGCTGCCACAGTGTTTTGACCTTTGGTCAAATCAATTATACGCATTGATAGGTGGTCTTTTATAAGTGGTACACTGCTGTATTCTATGATTCTCTCAATAAAGCTCCATTACAAGTGGTTTCCTGTAGAAATTATCCACATTGCTTCAATATCTGGATCATTTAATATGCCCATGGGGATTTTCAGCAACAGAAATGTTTGAAAATTGAGGCTTTCTAATTTGTTAAAGGTTTGTGCTTTTCTGTTAAATCTTTTATTGAGTTCTCTTGTTCCTTAATTTGATCATTTGCAAATTGGATTATTTCACATCAGACTATACATTTACAGTGCAAAGACTATACACTTTTTGAGTACCCTCAATATGTCATGCATAAATCAGGTCTGAAGTAACAAGGTAGCATTGTACAACACTAACTTCAAAGCAAGCCCTCTCTTTGCATCTGCATTTCAGGATCGTCACTGTAGGAAAATAATTGTACTGCCAGACCTGAGGAATATTTTTCTAGGAACAAACATGAACTGTTATTTATAGTAGTTGTCGTTTTTTTATATTTCATACTCCTATGAAATGCATGCGCAGATCTGTTATGCAGAACCAATTTTACAGCAATTTGTTCTGCAAAATTGATTGTTTTTTTGATGCACATCTTTTGGTTTTTACAGGTGGTTGTTTCAACAAATATTGCTGAAACATCCCTGACTATTGATGGTGTAGTGTTTGTAATTGACCCTGGATTTGCTAAACAAAAGGTAAGCCCTTTCTCCGTTTTAATATTCGCTTTTGTTTTTTCTGTGTCACCTTTGGGGAGGAAAAATAAACACTGACACATTTTCAGTCCTTTACATGACTGACTGCTTATCAATAGCAAGGATTACACAATCATGCCATGTTTGCCAACAAAGCATTATATACAGATTGATAGCTACAGGGGATTTTTTCGGATTTATCTACCACCCCAATATGGTCTATGTACAAATACATAAATAAACAAATATAGTGGTACCTTAATTTAACACCAAAAGCAGGTGACCAAACTTGACTGCTGCACCATTCTTTTGTCTTGTCTCATGCATATAATGGTATGCTTCAGGTGTACAATCCTCGAATCAGAGTGGAGTCCTTGCTGGTGACTGCTATAAGCAAGGCTTCTGCTCAGCAGAGAGCAGGTCGTGCTGGCAGAACCCGGCCAGGGAAATGTTTCCGGCTATATACAGAAAAGGCCTACAAAACTGAAATGCAGGTAAATGGGTTTTTAAATTATTGCTAAATCTAGAGGGTTTTATGCTTCATTTATAATGTGTGTTTTACTTGCATCAAAATGGGCTGAAATGGTTTCAGCCAGTCATTTGATAAAATATTTTTGCTGAATCACTAAAATGATACATTTCTGTAATTCACTTTCATCAAGTTTTTATATGGCTGGGTTTTATGTTCTCACAAATCGACTCCTATAGATACATCAACACCCAAAACTTTACTTAATTGTACTACTTGCTGACTTGTTTTATTATTTTGCTAATTTCAGTTTGTTTAATCTTCTTGGAGGATATAGTAGGCAAGGTCATCAGAACATTGTACAATGGTCTGATCTTAAATAACTTTCACATCAGAGACTTCCAGGTTCATTTAAGCAAGTAATTCTGACAAGCAGTAAATGGTCATTAGAGGGAAACAGATTGAATAAAATGTTTTGATATATTTTAATACTTCAAAGTAAAATACTGTGCAATTGCTCCCAGCTTCTGTATAAAGACTTGTTTCAAACATTTAATTTCATGCATGAAATGCAAATAAGTAATTATTGGCACATTTAACTTTTTTTTTTCTGTCAACAGGACAACACATACCCTGAGATTTTGAGGTCCAATTTGGGCTCTGTTGTGTTGCAACTAAAGAAACTTGGTATAGATGACTTGGTGCATTTTGATTTCATGGACCCGCCAGGTAATGTGTTTACTTTTGTGTGTAATACCCTCCTTTTTAAGTAGTTTAGCATTGCAATTAATGAAATATCATGCCTTTTCTTTAGTTTGTAAGTTTTATAGATGACTCATTT
This sequence comes from Acipenser oxyrinchus oxyrinchus, assembly GCA_030684275.1. Classification (NCBI taxonomy): domain Eukaryota; kingdom Metazoa; phylum Chordata; class Actinopteri; order Acipenseriformes; family Acipenseridae; genus Acipenser; species Acipenser oxyrinchus. Next base: position 19,011,612 of record CM060247.1, on the reverse strand, counting down.
TACATGTAAGGGTTTATCCAAAATGAGCCATCAATTACAGCAAGCTTATACAGTGTACTCTTTTTTTCAAGACCACCAGCCCCTACAGCAGGGGTCAGCAATTGTCGGCCTGCAGGCCAAATCTGGCCCACAGACAGGTACTGTGTGACCTGCGAGGCCTCCTTGGCTGGGCTGTATCAAGGGCTGAGCAAGAGCGGAACTTTATTGTAATATTGCCGCAAGGGGCTGTCATGGGGTAAATCCAATATCATCTTCATATATAGTAGCAGCGGGGCAAACACAACAAGCTGTACACATAATGCTTCCTGTGTTAAGTTCAGTTTTGTTGTTATGTACAAGTCCCAAGTATCCGATTGACAGCTGTTAATTTTACATTTAACAATTGGATTCTAGTTTTGCAAAGCCAAAGGCCAGTAATTGCATCCAGGAAAATCATTTTGCCAACCCCTGTAAACTGATTCATTAGGTGAAACAAATCTCTGTAATTGAATTAGCAGTGTATACTTGTGTTGAACCATTGAATAAAACATTTGAAACTAGTCAGTTTTGTATTACAAAGCAGTTTTGCATACCAAAGGGATCTTGACTAATGATGTGTTGCCTTTTTCAGCTCCTGAAACTCTGATGAGAGCCCTGGAACTATTGAATTATCTTGCTGCCCTGAACGATGATGGTGACCTGACTGAGCTGGGATCCATGATGGCAGAGTTTCCATTGGATCCACAGCTAGCCAAGATGGTTATCGCCAGCTGTGAATTTAATTGTTCCAATGAGATCCTCTCCATTACAGCAATGTTGTCAGGTAATCACAGGGGGGAAAATAAGCAACTAAACCAAATTATGCACAGCATAGTGGAGATTGTTTCCCCGTTTTTTTTAATTAATTTTATTTTTTTTGCTTTAAATGTTGATTTAAATGTTAAGGCCGTATTTTTATTTTTCAAGGTTGAAAAAAAATCAGTTTGTGGAGGTGCAAAAGCCTTATCTAACACTACAGTTTCTGCTTGAGATTTAGAAATGTGGTGAAAAGAACTGGTGATGTTTATTTGTCACTGAAAAAAGGCACGTCTTCACTAAATTAATGAGTTCATAGACTGCACAGCTAGAATTTGCTGCTGCAGTAATTTAACTTTAGTCTGCCAAAACGGAATACTGCTCATTGAGATGAAAACAGATGTCTTTCAAGAAAAACAAGAATTTACTAGCTGCTTCTATGCTGGGTGTGTTTATAATCAGCACATAGGAGAGCTGGCTTCTGCTAAGTTCATTACCAAGACAGCAGTATACTACAGTGCCTTGCGAAAGTATTCGGCCCCCTTGAACTTTGCGACCTTTTGCCACATTTCAGGCTTCAAACATAAAGATATGAAACTGTAATTTTTTGTGAAGAATCAACAACAAGTGGGACACAATCATGAAGTGGAACGAAATTTATTGGATATTTCAAACTTTTTTAACAAATAAAAACTGAAAAATTGGGTGCAAAATTATTCAGCCCCTTAAGTTAATACTTTGTAGCCACCTTTTGCTGCGATTACAGCTGTAAGTCGCTTGGGGTATGTCTCTATCAGTTTTGCACATCGAGAGACTGAAATTTTTGCCCATTCCTCCTTGCAAAACAGCTCGAGCTCAGTGAGGTTGGATGGAGAGCATTTGTGAACAGCAGTTTTCAGTTCTTTCCACAGATTCTCGATTTGGATTCAGGTCTGGACTTTGACTTGGCCATTCTAACACCTGGATATGTTTATTTGTGAACCATTCCATTGTAGATTTTGCTTTATGTTTTGGATCATTGTCTTGTTGGAAGACAAATCTCCGTCCCAGTCTCAGGTCTTTTGCAGACTCCATCAGGTTTTCTTCCAGAATGGTCCTGTATTTGGCTCCATCCATCTTCCCATCAATTTTAACCATCTTCCCTGTCCCTGCTGAAGAAAAGCAGGCCCAAACCATGATGCTGCCACCACCATGTTTGACAGTGGGGATGGTGTGTTCAGGGTGATGAGCTGTGTTGCTTTTACGCCAAACATAACGTTTTGCATTGTTGCCAAAAGTTCGATTTTGGTTTCATCTGACCAGAGCACCTTCTTCCACATGTTTGGTGTGTCTCCCAGGTGGCTTGTGGCAAACTGTAAACGACACTTTTATGGATATCTTTAAGAAATGGCTTTCTTCTTGCCACTCTTCCATAAAGGCCAGATTTGTGCAGTATACGACTGATTGTTGTCCTATGGACAGAGTCTCCCACCTCAGCTGTAGATCTCTGCAGTTCATCCAGAGTGATCATGGGCCTCTTTGGCTGCATCTCTGATCAGTCTTCTCCTTGTATGAGCTGAAAGTTTAGAGGGACGGCCAGGTCTTGGTAGATTTGCAGTGGTCTGATACTCCTTCCATTTCAATATTATCGCTTGCACAGTGCTCCTTGGGATGTTTAAAGCTTGGGAAATCTTTTGTATCCAAATCCGCTTTAAACTTCTCCACAACAGTATCTCGGACCTGCCTGGTGTGTTCCTTGTTCTTCATGATGCTCTCTGCGCTTTAAACGGACCTCTGAGACTATCACAGTGCAGGTGCATTTATACGGAGACTTGATTACACACAGGTGGATTCTATTTATCATCATTAGTCATTTAGGTCAACATTGGATCATTCAGAGATCCTCACTGAACTTCTGGAGAGAGTTTGCTGCACTGAAAGTAAAGGGGCTGAATAATTTTGCATGCCCAATTTTTCAGTTTTTTATTTGTTAAAAAAGTTTGAAATATCCAAAAAATTTCGTTCCACTTCATGATTGTGTCCCACTTGTTGTTGATTCTTCACAAAAAATTACAGTTTCATATCTTTATGTTTGAAGCCTGAAATGTGGCAAAAGGTCGCAAAGTTCAAGGGGGCCGAATACTTTCGCAAGGCACTGTATGAGTACATATTGCCAAACGGCTAAATGTTGAGCTCAATAAACATTTGCCTAATCTGCCGGCTAAAAGTACAGCCCAAGATATAGAAAATAATGATTGAATAGGGTTGTATTGTATTTAAAAAACGTTCAGTTCTGCATTTTATAATTTGGCCAAAGCTGTGTTTGTTGAGATCAAAGTCCTTGGCATACTATTCAGTATTGAACCAGTACACTTGGATATTAAGATTGCTAAGCAGGGTGCATATAAAACTTGAGGGTACTTCACAGAACTAAATTGTTACCGTGCAGAAGTTTCCTTTTTTCAATTTCCTTTTCAGAATAGTGTTCAGGCTCAGAGCAGCTGGGCAGGGCAGAAATGTATCCTTCCATTTCATTTTTAATTTGTCAGATAAACTTCTAATAATGTTGCACAATTAAGTGTAATTCTTACCATTGTTGAAAGTCTTTTTGTAAATAGCTGGATTTTTTCCTGTAACCTAGTATTACTTGCAGTAATTACGTATAGTATGTTCAAATATTTATAATGTATTTAATAGAATTGTTTTTAAACTTTACAACGTAATGGTGTAACAGTTTTTTTTTTTTTCTTTTTGTTCGTTTTACTATTTTTTAAGAATCGATGTCTGTGGAACTGTCCAATTGGATATTTTTAAAGTATAAATCTGTTTTAATGCATTCATTTCTGAATGGGTTGTTATTAGGGGTGCACCGATAAAGATTTTCTTGGCCGATACCGATAGCCGATGGTTATCTGCCATATCGACCGATACCGATAATAGTGCATTGTAAACTACAAGAACAAGACACAGGGCCTATATTTAAACTGTTTTGTAATTTATAAATGTTAAATGAACAGGTATTGTTTACTTGTTGCATTTACTTCAGAAAATGAATAACGTAGTATTATGTTGTGTGCTGAACAGCAATTTATACATTTGTTTTACAAAATAGTCGCACAAATATTTTGCATTTGTACTAGTAAAAAAAGTTCTGTAGAAAAATATATGTGACATTAACTTTTATAGCCGCTTGCTGTCAAACATTGCGTATTATAATTTTTACCTATACTGTACAGTAAAAAATGCAACAAATGTTAAGCATACACTGCTTTAAATGCAGAACAACTTAAATTGTTCATTTAATCAAAAAAGACAAATACTCTATCTGTTTGCAGTCAAACTTGAATTTGTTACTTAACAAAAGATGGCACAGTCATCAATTTGTGCTTCAAAATGCCACAGAATACACCTGCAGATTAAGCAAGATAAACAAATTACAAAAGGCCATCTTGAAGTACATTGTGTAGTAGTAATAAAAATAATTAATAATAATGCAATGACCTGGTTGTGTCTGTTAAGTAAGAGGACTTGTTTTGCTGTTCGAACGCGGAGAGAGTGTTGAGCTGCACGGGGCAGGCGAACACTTCTGAGTCTTAAATATTTGTGTTTTTTTTTTTTTTCCCTTATGTCAGTGACATGCCAATAGGCTACCGATTTATCGATGCACCCCTAGTTTGTTATACGTAGGGTACCAGTTGGAAGTTTGAAATTTGTCCCAAGGGAATAGGCTAGTCGTAGAAATATGTGTTGGGTATTCTGTAGTTTTTTAAACACTCTTGTCTTACAGATGTGGTTAGGTGTTGAAACCAAGGTAGTTGACAGTTCAACATGCAGTTGGAGACCTTGAGAAAGCCCCATCCTGCCCTGCCCTATGCTCTGTGAACTGATCTAGCTAGGCCTTGTTCCTCTGTTTGTGAATGTGTGACTCATCCATATGGGCGTATGTGTTGGGCCCATACCAACCTTGTTTAGTCCCACAGTGTTTTGTTCGTCCGACGGAGGCAAAGAAAGCTGCTGATGAGTCCAAGATGAGGTTTGCACACATAGATGGAGATCACCTGACGCTACTAAACGTCTACCACGCTTTCAAACAGAGTAAGTGAGATTTACTAGAGAAGTAGTAACCAGACCTGGGGTCAATTTATAATTCTAATTCTAATCACAGCAGAATTGTTTGCTGAAATTGCAATTACAATAACAATGCTATTTTGTTCAATTAAGTGTTGCAATTATGCCGCTGTTCACACATTAACATGTTTACTCTGTTCTACCAAGCAGTAATCACAGATACAAATGCAAACAAATGGGGTCACTAAAAGTGGTTGCAAATATGTGAAGAATGTTTGCACACTATAAAACACAACATGGAACTGTGAATGATTAAGCTTGGAAAGGTGTGTTACTGAACTCTAATTGATCAACTATATGATTACAATTAGAAATACAATTATGCAGGTGTGCTAAGGTTCAACTACAGTTACAATGACATTGTAATTGCAATTATAAGCCACGGAATTACAATAGCAGTTGACCCCAGGTCTGCTAGTAACTTTGAAATATTTGTTTCTTTTAACAAACATTACAAATTGATTTAAAAAAAAAAAAAAAAAAAAAAAAGTAAAAAGTAAGTTCCTTGGACGTCATGCTTTTCAAGGCTACTAGATTGCCAAGCAATTTAGTCTTTTTAAAAATAAAATATCTTGGCACACTATACTGATTTTAACATGTATGTTAAGCTGCAGTAAGATACATATTACTTAGATGTGCTTTTTGTTTTTTCAACATTTTGGCCCAATGACCAGGTAAATTGTGCACTAATCTAAACTGGAACTTTTACACAATTTTATATATTGTGTAACTGGTTTTATTTTGAATCCTATATATATACATTTAAATTGAATGGTTTTAAATCTGCCTGGTGCACTGCTGAAGTTTGTTGTAATTTTAATGCACTTTGCTTAACCCTTTGCGGTCCATTTATTCAGCGCATGTCAGGTCCAATTTATTTTCACACCCGCAGTTATTTTAGACGTGCTGTTTTAAAAGTGTTTTTTTTTTTTTTCACAGTAAAACAGTTTTAAAAGGCACTGCATATCAACAGGATGCTCAGTACTGCATCTCCAGCCCCGCCCCACCCCTTGTTCACTGTATTTTTGACATACCTCTTCATAGTCGTGCATACTGATGCTGGAGTTATGTAGAATCTGTATTTAGTCTGCCAGTTCCATAGAGAAGGGTGTTTTGTGGGAATCTTAATATTTAGCTCTGATTTTAAGCAACATATTTAACAGGAGTTTACATATTTAAAAAAATGTTTAGTTTTATCTTGTACAATTTTTTATTGTTGTTTTTCCACTTTCTCTCTTCTAGACCATGAGTCAGTTCAATGGTGCTATGATAATTTCGTTAACTACAGATCACTGATGTCTGCTGACAATGTACGTCAGCAGCTCTCCAGAATAATGGACAGATTCAATCTGCCTCGTAGAAGCACAGAGTTCACCAGTCGAGATTACTATATCAACATACGGAGGGCCTTGGTCACTGGCTTCTTCATGCAGGTAAGTGATCTGTAGGCATATAATTCCATGCACCTGACTACTTCTTTTTGTTTGCTTTTTACTTGTCATGTATTTACAAAGTGACCCAAGGATAAAAAATTGACAACGTAAGGTATTGGTGTGGTTTTTTTTTTTTGGAGGACATATTAATCTCAGCTCAAAGTTATGCTGTTTTCCCCATAGATCCAAGCAACACTATGCTTTGGATCTATGGGGAAAACAGCATAACTTTGAGCTGAAATAATGTCCTCCATCGATAACACCATTTATTTGTTTGTTTGTATTTATTTATTTATTTATTTATTTATTTATTTATTTATTTATTTATTTATTTTTGCCCACAAGACACTTCTACACACACACGTAATAATCTGTTTGTGGAGGACTCAGATGTGCTGTTCTTCCCATAGAATGAATGTTAAGGCCAGATTGCCTACTACAGAAGACGTCTAGACAGATCAAGCCATCCAGGGCCAAAAAAAAGTGACTTTTATTTTATACTTCAAACTGTCAACATAGAACTTGGCCTATAGTCATTTCTTCTAATAAGTCAAGCCGTTTGAGATTGCAAATGTTGTGGAAACTGCAGAATGTAACACAGGACTTCCTTTTTTTTGGGGGCACTTTTACAAATCTATCAGAGCCTGTCAGTCATATTGAAGTTATGTTACTTTTCTCTGTCGCTTTCATGGACATACAGATGATCATATATCCATTTTATTCATGTCTACAAACCATTCGTTCTGATATGACATTATCCACCAAAATTAATGTTATAATGGTATAATTACCAGGGATCATAGGAATCTCTTTTGCACGGAAACACATGGATTTTCTATGTTATTGGAGAATTTTTTTAGTTTCACACTTGAGACTTTTTTTGTTTGTTTGATAACCAAAGCAATATACTTATCATATACAATCATCAATGCAGGCAATTTTGCTTTAAATTGACAAACATACGTGTTCAATAAAACTGCTTCTGGTGTACAGAGGTCAAGGTTGAAGGAGGCGCACTGTCACATTCATGTTGAAACATAGCTGCATTTTACTACAGTATCCTGTGCGTTGTTACTATTGAACAAGCTGTTTTAAAGATGCCGAAATACAATAAAAATCACCCCTAAAGATCGGGTTAATGAGTTTGGCAATAGCCATCCAGATGACAGACTGACACGGAGATAAACTAATATGAACAATATTTTTTGGTTTTTATTACTACACAAGTATTTGTAGTCTTTAAAGTAAAATAAATGTGTTTTTATTATTGATTGATGACACTGGTGAGCATGTAACTTCATTATAATTGTACAATAAATACTTTCTGTGTTACTCAATAGTACTGTTTGCGTATCTTATATTGTGACGGGGGGGCACTCCATTTTAGCCTTTTATTTTAATTGCGGATAACACCATTTTTTTTTATTCTTTATTGCGGAAAAATAGGATCCCTGATAATTACTAAAAGCGCATTACCAAGTAATCGACCTGAGAGTGCAAGCATTCTGGCAAGTCGTTTTTTCCCCTGGATAATTGATCCACACCCTCAAGGGTCTCGGTGTCTACAGTTAAATTGCATGAGTGGGTTAACGTGCTACATTTGATGTCTCGGATGGAAGAGCCACAGTTTGGATCTCGATTTATATTATTATTTTTTTTTTTGTCAATTATGAAATACCTCCTAAGATTTTAGCTTTTGAGTTAATAATTCATTGACCTTTTTATCTGATTTGATTTGTTTTTTGTTTATCGTTTGGGGTAATATGTGATTCTGCTGTCATAAGAATGTCCCTGTGAACTAGGGGGTTTGCATCTCGGTGGACTAATCCTGAATACATTGTTTCAAATTAAATAAATAAACAAAAACTAAAGCTAAAGTTGCAGGACAACATTTTTGTAAACAAAAGATCTTCCAGGGCAACCGAAGGTCCCTGGACTTGCTTATATTCACAAATTTGATTCATTGTGGGTGCAGTGTGATTTTTGAGAATCTGAATCAAACAGCATTTGAAGATAAATCCTTATGAGTCACCTCTTCTGGAGAATGGTGTGTCTTGATAAGTAAATGCAATTCCTTTTTTGCAGAATTGGTTTAGGCTGTTAACTGATCAAAATAAGATGAATTTGTAGGTGTTTAATGCTTTAAGCAGCAACTCCTTCAAGGTGTTTGAATTTGTGTACAACAAACATACCACTGAAATTTGGAAGCTGAACAGTTAAAGCCTAACCCCTTGCAGCAAGGTTTCTCTCTCTCTCTCTCTCTCTCTCTCTCTCTCTCTCTCTCTCTCTATCTATCTATCTATCTATCTATCTATCTATCTATCTATCTATCTATCTATCTATCTATCTATCTATCTATCTGTCTATCTGTCTATCTGTCTATCTGTCTATCTGTCTATCTATCTATCTATCTATCTATCTATCTATCTATATATATATATATATATATATATATATATATATATACAGTATACAGTACTGTGCAAAAGTTTTAGGCAGGTGTGAAAAAATGCTGTAAAGTAAGAATGCTTTCAAAAATAGACATGTTAATAGATTGTATTTATCAATTAACTAAATGCAAAGTGAGTGAACAGAAGAAAAATCTAAATCAAATCAATATTTGGTGTGACCACCCTTTGCCTTCAAAACAGCATCAAGCATCAATTCTTCTAGGTACACTTGCACACAGTTTTTGAAGGAACTTGGCAGGTAGGTTGGCCCAAACATCTTGGAGAACTAACCACAGTTCTTCTGTGGATTTAGGCAGCCTCAATTGCTTCTCTCTCTTCATGTAATCCCAGACAGATTCGATGATGTTGAGATCAGGGCTCTGTGGGGGCCATACCATCACTTCCAGGACTCCTTGTTCTTTACGCTGAAGATAGTTCTTAATGACTTTCGCTGTATGTTTGGGGTCGTTGTCATGCTGCAGAATAAATTTGGGGCCAATCAGATGCCTCCCTGATGGTATTGCATGATGGATAAGTATCTGCCTGTACTTCTCAGCATTGAGGAGACCATTAACTCTGACCAAATCCCCAACTCTATTTGCAGAAATGCAGCCCCAAACTTGCAAGGAACCTCCACCATGCTTCACTGTTGCCTGCAGACACTCATTCGTGTACGCTCTCCAGCCCTTGGTGAACAAACTGCCTTCTGCTACAGCCAAATATTTCAAATTTTGACTCATCAGTCCAGAGCACCTGCTGCCATTTTTCTGCACCCCAGTTCCTGTGTTTTCGTGCATAGTTGAGTCGCTTGGCCTTGTTTCCACATCGGAGTTATGGCTTTTTGGCCGCAAGTCTTCCATGAAGGCCACTTCTGACCAGACTTCTCCGGACAGTAGATGGGTGTACCAGGGTCCCACTGTTTTCTGCCAGTTCTGAGCTGATGGCACTGCTGGACATCTTCCGATTGCGAAGGGAAGTAAGCATGATGTGTCTTTCATCTGCTGCAGTAAGTTTCCTTGGCCGACCACTGCGTCTACGGTCCTCAACGTTGCCCGTTTCTTTGTGCTTCTTCAAAGAGCTTGGACAGCACATCTGGAAACCCCTGTCTGCCTTGAAATTTCTGCCTGGGAGAGACCTTGCTGATGCAGTATAACTACCTTGTGTCTTGTTGCTGTGCTCAGTCTTGCCATGGTGTATGACTTTTGACAGTAAACTGTCTTCAGCAACCTCACCTTGTTAGCTGAGTTTGGCTGTTCCTCACCCAGTTTTATTCCTCCTACACAGCTGTTTCTGTTTCAGTTAATGATTGTGTTTCAACCTACATATTGAATTGATGATCATTAGCACCTGTTTGGTATAATTGTTTAATCATACACCTGACTATATGCCTACAAAATCCCTGACTTTGTGCAAGTGTACCTAGAAGAATTGATGCTGTTTTGAAGGCAAAGGGTGGTCACACCAAATATGGATTTGATTTAGATTCTTCTGTTCACTCACTTTGCATTTAGTTAATTGATAAATATAATCTATTAACATGTATATTTTTGAAAGCATTCTTACTTTACAGCATTTTTTCACACCTGCCTAAAACTTTTGCACAGTACTGTATATATACATACAATCCCATTTGTCTTGTAAAATGTGTATACTAGGCATTGCAGAGCCCTATTAAAGTATAAGTATTACTTGCATAGGCTTCCAGATGTAGATCTAATTTAATTGGATGCTGGTTATTGTCAAGTCCATCCCCACACCTTTCCATGTATGTTGACGAAGGTTTTTTTTTAGTCTTATGGTATAGGAGGCCTTGGAGTATTACATTTTTTTAAATATATTTTTTGTTTTATTTTTCACGTTTTCATTATTTCGTTTTTTCCGCTAAAAATGTTTATTTTATTAGATACACATTAATAAAATCAAATAGATGTATATAAATAAAAACTAAGTATACATGTTTGAACTATATACATATTTAAACATTAGCTGCATTTAATTTTTTGACACAGTCCTAGCACAGAAATAAATGTTACCATAATTTCTTATTAGCAGCAGTAACGGTAATGTAATTAACTGCCTATTTACAGTAAATACTGCCCATGCCCTCTATAAAAATGCAATAAGATAAAATAAAAAAATATATATATTTATACTGCTCTACTATTGTGGGACTCATAATAATTGCACATACAGCAATCTACCCATTTAAATAAAATAAATAAATAAATAAATAAAAACAATTCTAGGAATTGCATTTTAATGCTGTTGCACTGTAGCAGGGCTCCAGTATACAAGAAGCTTGGAGTTTCTCAGTATTTAAATACTGAGCAAAGCAGATTCATTCATTCAAATTCATTCAAAACCAAAACAGCATTTGTTCCAGTGCAAAGTTTGCACCACTTAAAATAAAACAAAATTAGCATACGAATACAAACTACAAGCCACGTGTTCCGCAAAAGGAATAAACTGCTAATGCTTAACAACGGTATCTTTCCAGCCGACAGTTGCAAAATTTGCACGTCATTATTTTGTCACTGGCAACGGCATACATCCCATACATGTTCAAATTCTTTGCAGTGTTGTTGAATTGTGCAGTTTAGGCATCTTCTCTTCCATCACAATTAAAATTCCCAGAGCTTCCGTTTCCCTTCAGACCGCATCTGTGGGAGCAGCTGAGCCTTGACAATTACGATTGCAAGTATTTATGTAGTGTTTTTTTTGTGTAAACCTCCCAATTAAAAAATGTAATTCTAGGTTTGCTTATATTTTTTGTTTTTATTTGGTTTCATATTTGCGAAAAAACACAGGGCTCTACTTAAAAATTCTTTAGCATTGCCCAAATCCAAATAAGTAATTCTGTTTAAAGTTGTTTCAAATAACATTTTGATATTAAATAACCTTGATCAGTATGTGTTATGCTAGTAAGCAGCAGCGCCATCTAGGGAACACAAACTGGATCGGGAATGAAATTTAAGCTACTTGCTCTAACAATTAACTCTGTCACTGCCAGGAGATACTTGTAATGCCATGCGCCACCAACAGATTGTGAATTTGGAAGTTGGCTGTTTTCAAATGCAAATCATATGTTCCCTATTGAGATACCTTAGCCAAACCTCCTTTGTAAAAATCCTTATTGTTTTGAATTGCTTATAGTCCTGAATCTAGAGATAGCAATGGTGGTTATGCATGGTTTTGGTTTTGGTCTTGACAGGCTCTTGAATGCCAATTTGAGAATTAAGTTGAAAAGACAAAGACCTAAACATGTAGAAATGTGTTTTGTATGTCTGGATTTGAGACAGTTCAAATAATGACTTTTTACCAAGGAAGCAAACATACCAAAGACAGGCGTCCAAGTAATGTGAAAAACAAGCAATTTTTACTGTATCCACAACTATGGGTAAGAAGCCTTTCAGGAGAAGGCTTTCTTTGCCATTCCTGAAATCCTCATTTTGTGCAGAAGGAATAGAAATGAAATAAGTACAGTAATTAGGTGGAAAGATGTAAAATACAAGGGTTTTACAAAAAGTATGTAGCCTATGATGAAACTACATAATGATTCAGAGCTGTCCACCAAACAGACCATCATTAAGCACTCATGCTAGACACAATAATTTACTTTTGTCAGGCAAGGAAATGTAATCTGGTAATCATGGTTTTTTTTTTTTTTTTTTTTTTTTTTTTTTAACCCTGGTCGCTTTTCAAGAGATCAGTGCTGAGAGTATGTGTGATGCTCCATTGTGGCTTCAGCTGTCTCCTACACGTGGTATGCGGTTGGATCTATATGTTGTATATGTTCTGCCACCTACTTTCATGAACATGGTTTTTTTTTTTTTTGTCTTTGGGCTTATTTTAGCAAACAACTTTTTTTTTTGTAATAAACTGGAAGCCATTGCCTTTCCATAAGTGTTCTGGGATGAAATAACAGCGTGAAGAAATGTTTATAACTACTTGATACATTTGGGCTTTATATATATTTTTTGTTTTTTGTTTTTTAGAAGAGGGTGTGTTTAAGTGATTTCCAATTACTCTTCTACTGTATTTCACTTTTGATGTTGTTTTACAGATTGCGCATTTGGAAAGGACAGGGCATTACCTGACAGTGAAAGATAACCAGGTGGTACAGTTGCATCCCTCCACTGTTCTTGACCACAAACCTGAATGGGTCCTCTACAACGAATTTGTACTCACAACGAAGAACTACATTCGAACATGCACAGATGTAAAACCAGAGTGGTAAGCTTCCAATACATTGCTCTTTTTTTGCATGCAGTGTTGATAATGCTGGTAAATCAGTTTTTTTGGGCTAGTGTCATCATATATGCTAGTGAATGTAAATCTTTGCGAGCAATTGTGAAGTAGCCCACAATAGTAGCTTTATTGCAATATTCAGAAGTTTGATCTAATTAGAAATAAGTCCTATGTTTCCCCATATGATATAGATTAGCCTTACTGGCCTGATTTGCATCTAGTTGCATTATAAATAGTTTAATAGAAACCAAGAACTACTTTTTTCTTTAGTCTGTAATTAAACAGAATGTATTTTGTAGTGCTTTGTTTTTTCTTTTAGTAAACCCTCTACAAAGTGAAAATATTTTTACCTGGTTTAGGCTCAAGTAAGTATGGAGTTTGATTTAAATCTTTAACATTAATTTCTTTTCTTTTTTATTTTATGTTTTAGGTTGGTAAAAATTGCCCCCCAGTACTATGAAATGAGCAACTTCCCTCAGTGCGAAGCAAAGAGACAGCTGGAGCGCATCGTTGCCAAACTTCAAACCAAGGAATATTCACAGTACTGAAACTATTTAACTGAAGCCTGCTTAGAGTACAGCTACAATGTATTCAGACTAACTTGTACACCATAAATAGGTTTGTCAACAGCCTTGTTTGGAACATTTTAATGTTTTCTTTACAGTTTAGATTTGATTATTTTTATAACTTGTTTCTTTTCCCCATTGTGTGTTCACAACGGCACATTATGAAGATAATTGGTCAATGTAAGCATATATGAAATTGGTTGTATATTAAAAGTTCCACTATGAAAGGTTGGGTGTTTTTTTTTTTTCCCCAAACAAGAGTACAAATATTGAATATGTTGTGCATGATCATTCATGTTGATGTTGACATTCCTGTTTAGAAATTGTGAACTCTTTCAGAAAATGTGCTTATGTAGACAGTCTTAATTTTCTTCATAGAGGCTTTGACTTAAATAAAGTCTGTTAAAATCAGCTTTGAAAGTGTCCAATATGCTGTGTACCAGTAGAGATGGTCATCTCCTGAAATTTAAAGTTCAAGTGACAAAATATTCTGTGGCTGCCTTTGGGGTTTACAGCATCAGCCTGCTGTCTGCACAGAGATGCAAACACCAAGTACAAGCAGTTCATGGTTTATATATATATATATATATATATATATATATATATATATATATATATATATATATACACACTACCGTTCAAAAGTTTGGGGTCACTTAGAAATTTCCTTGTTTTCGAAAGAAAAGCAAATTTTTTGTCCATTAAAATAACATCAAATTGATCAGAAATACAGTGTAGACATTGTTAATGTTGTAAATGACTATTGTAGCTGGAAACGGCTGATTTGTAATGGAATATCTACATAGGCGTACAGAGGCCCATTATCAGCAATCATCAGTCCTGTGTTCCAATGGCACGTTGTGTTTGCTAATCCAAGTTTTATCATTTTAAAAGGCTAATTGATCATTAGAAAACCCTTTTGCAATTATGTTAGCACAGCTGAAAAGCTGAAAAGAAGCAATAAAACTGGCCTTCTTTAGACTAGTTGAGTATCTGGAGCATCAGCAATTGTGGGTTCGATTACAGGCTCAAAATGGCCAGAAACAAAGAACTTTCTTCTGAAACTCGTCAGTCTATTCTTGTTCTGAGAAATGAAGGCTATTCCATGCGAGAAATTGCCAAGAAACTGAAGATCTCGTACAACGCTGTGTACTACTCCCTTCACAGAACAGCGCAAACTGGCCCTAACCAGAATAGAAAGAGGAGTGGGAGGCCCGGTGCACAACTGAGCAAGAGGACAAATACATTAGAGTGTCTAGTTTGAGAAACAGGCGCCTCACAGGTCCTCAACTGGCAGCTTCATTAAATAGTACCATAAAACACCAGTCTCAACGTCAACAGTGAAGAGGCGACTCGGGATGCTGGCCTTCTAGGCAGAGTTGCAAAGAAAAGCCATATCTCAGACTGGCCAATAAAAAGAAAAGATTAAGATGGGCAAAAGAACACAGACACTGGACAGAGGAAGATTGGAAAAAAGTGTTATGGACAGACGAATCTAAGTTTGAGGTGTTCGGATCACAAAGAAGAACATTCGTGAGATGCAGACCAAATGAAAAGATGCTGGAGGAGTGCTTGGCGCCATCTGTCAAGCATGGTGGAGGCAATGTGATGGTCTGGGGGTGCTTTGGTGGTGGTAAAGTGGGAGATTTGTACAGGGTAAAAGGGATTTTGAAGAAGGAAGGCTATCACTCCATTTTGCAACGCCATGCCATACCCTGTGGACGGGCTTGATTGGAGCCAATTTCCTCCTACAACAGGACAATGACCCAAAGCACAGCTCCAAACTATGCAAGAACTATTTAGGGAAGAAGCACTCAGCTGGTATTCTGTCTATAATGGAGTGGCCAGCACAGTCACGGATCTCAACCCTATTGAGCTGTTGTGGGAGCAGCTTGACCGTATGGTGCGTAAGAAGTGCCCATCAAGCCAATCCAACTTGTGGGAGGTGCTTCAGGAAGCATGGGGTGAAATCTTTTCAGATTACCTCAACAAATTGACAACTAGAATGCCAAAGGTCTGCAAGGCTGTAATTGCTGCAAATGGAGGATTCTTTGACGAAAGCAAAGTTTGAAGGACACAATTATTATTTCAATTAAAAATCATTATTTCTAACCTTGTCAATGACTGTATTTCCTATGCACTTTGCTATATTTCCTATTCAAACTCATTTCATGTATGTTTTCATGGAAAACAAGGACATTTCTAAGTGACTTTTGAACGGTAGTGTGTGTGTGTGTGTGTGTGTGTGTGTATGTATGTGTGTATGTGTATATATATATATATATATATATATATATATATATATATATATATATATATATATATATATATATATATATATATATATATAAAAATATAATAATTAGTATTGGTCTTATGTATACTCTGTCCTGATTGGTCAAAACAGGTTACATGGGGGTGTTAAAGCATATCACCACAGGTTGGCACTTTTCAAAAAGGGGCAAATCACTTGTATATACCCATAAGCCACTAACCTTTTTTTTTTTTTTTTTTTTTAAATTGGATTTCATCGCAATGAACAAGACTGACGAGATTAGGTAAATATTGACCGTCTGGGCAACCAGTGTACATGAGATATTGAATGAGTCTGAATCGGACACCAATGATTTAAATAAAGTAGTGAAGAAAAAAAAGTATTCCAATCAATTCAAAACGCGCCATTCTGTTCCTTTCCCTGAACAGTGTTTACATATCCCATTCTGAAAATGCATAGTTTACAAATAAATCTTACTTTCAGCTTTTTAGAAAAAATGTGGGCCACTCTTAAGAGGCTTTGGTGGTTAAATTTTATTATTTTTTATTTCTTAGCAGACGCCCTTATCCAGGGTGACTTACAATTGTTACAAGATATCACATTATTTTTACATACAATTACCCATTTATACAGTTGGGTTTTTACTGGAGCTTGCTTTTTAAAGTACCTTGTTCAAGGGTACAGCAGCTGGGATTGAACCCACGACCCTCCGGTCAAGTCCAGAGCCCATAACCACTACTTCACACTGCTGCCTTTACAGTGGATGTTTTGTTGCCACTGCTGCAGGTCTATGTCCATTGTTGTACTCTAGTCGGTTGCATCTGCTGCCACTGCTCCCACCCCCTGCACAGCTGTGTGATCTGATGCAGAATATTTATAAATACATGTCAACAGTTCCTGCCGTACCTTTCTCTCCACATAAAGTTGTCCAGGTGAGATGGTATCATCTCTTCTGCATGGTTTTAAATTGTTTCTTCATACTGGCCCAGTAGTTCTCTACATTGTTCAGCCGTAAACTACAAAGTCAGTTTAAGTAACTGGGTATTCCATGCAAATAACGTCTTTCTTGCTTCTGTGAATCCGTAGCACAAATCTAGTATGGGTACCTCCTGTACTGGATAACGCAGGATGATTAAAATATATTTTCGCCTGATACCGTTGCAGGTCTTATGAGTAAAGTCTGCGTGATTTAAAGGCAGACTCATTCGTGCTGTCATAACGAAAATGGGCAGTAATATTTTACTTTAAAATTAAATGAACAAACCAAGAATTACAATTGTTACGAACCAAATAAAGAAAAGCTTAATTTCAACATCTATCTTTTTTTTTTTTAATACTTTAAATTTAGTTAGTTTATTAACCTGTTTTATAAGCACAGTAAGGCACGGCGGGGTGTTTGATATACTCTAATCTCACCATGCCCCAGGCGGTTGAAGCCACTCAGCTTCGCAACGCACCTGGGGCTTAGTGATACAGTAACCTGTCATGTGTCTGTCTGTCACATATCCGCTCTAACTGTTAATCTGCCAAAATCAGCGTTCTTTTATTATTGAACAAAGATTCATTCAGAGATTGTAGACCAAACCAAAGTTTTCGTACATTGTTGTATGTGCTCCGGGCGCAACCTTTACTGCTAGTGTCACGTAAGCTGTTCAATGTGTTGATATGTAATGTTAAAACTTTACAATGCATTAGTAAGACCTCACCTAGAATATTGTGTTCAGTTCTGGTCACATCCTTACAAAAAGGATATTGCTGCTCAAGAAGGAGTACAAAGAAGAGCAACCAGAATTATCCCGGGTTTAAAAGGCATGTCCTAGGCTAAAATAATTGAATCTATTCAGAACAAAGGCGACTACGCGGTGATCTGATTCAAGCATTCAAAATTCTAAAAGGTATTGACAATGTCGACCCAGGGGACTTTTTTCGACCTGAAAAAAAGAAACAAGAACCAGGGGTCATAAATGGAGATTAGATAAAGGGGCATTCAGAACAGAAAATAGGAGCCACTTTTTTACACAAGAGAATTGTAAGGGTCTGGAACCAACTCGCTGGGACCCTTCAAGAAGCTGCTTGATGAGATTCTGGGATCAATAAGCGACTAACAACCAAATGTGCAAGATGGGCCGAATGGCCTCCTCTCGTTTGTAAACTTTCTTATGTAAATAAATCCAGTTCGCCTAAGCGGCATATCAACTTCAACCTCCTCGATCTCCTGCCTGTCACTCAGCAGCGAATGCACACACCCACACTGCAGACGGCTACCCTGTCACAAGCATTAATACCCTGGATATTTCTAAACCAGGTATTTAGGGGAGTTCCCTAATAAAAGCTGAATGTCAAAACAATTGTGTGAATATAGTAATTGTTACAGCTGTGTATAATGGTGTTTAAAGCAGGATTAATTTATCTACCTTTTTACATATCCGCCCTTACCAGTTGGTTACGTGATGGATTACTGTATTAGAGTACATTACACCCCCTGTTGTGCCTATGGCAAATATGGATTGCTCTTTGTCACAGATCAGAAAATGATTGCCCCCGAGGGAGGGCACTACTGACTACCGGATTATATTGCCCAAAGACTGAGGGCAATATTGCCTTCCCGAGGGGTAATCATTTAGATTTCCTTTTGCTGTTAGGTTGTTAATGGGAACTTTTACATACCGCTACAATATGTACCGGATTTAAAAGTACGTACTGTATTACAGTTAACGTGTCGTCTCTTTAGTTTTGGCAAGTGATATTTTCAGAAACATATCGTTCTGAATTAAAATACTACTTGTGTTGAATATATAGCACTGTACCAACAAAACCAATACAATTCATCTAAATGGAGGCCTACTTATTTAAAATCACGGTCCTTTCAGAGATGCATTTTTGATATTGTGTCTTTTTTGTGTTCCCTGAAAACCAGACAAGGGTTGGAACGGGCCAAAATGAAATAATCAGATATGCGTGACACACGTTTAACCGTCACTGAAGTCAACATTTTATAGGGTCGGATATGTGAGTGCTGACTGTATGGTGAAAGTGGCAATCCATACAGTATATACAGTGCCTTGGACTTTTCCACATTTTGTAGTGTTACAACCTGGAATTAAAATGGATTTATTTGGGATTTTTACAATTTGATTTACACAACATATTTAACACTTTGAAGGTGCAAAATATTTTTTATTGTGACACAAAAGTTAATTAAACAAAAAAAAAGACATTTGTTGGTTGCATAAGTATTCACCCCCCTGAGTCAATACTTGGTAGAAGCACCTTTGGCAGCAATTACAGCTGTGAGTCTTTTTGGGTAAGTCTCTACCAGCTTTGCACATCTGTATCCTGCAATTTTTGCCCATTCTTCTTGGCAAAATTGCTCAAGCTCTGTCAAGTTGGATGGGGACCGTTGGTGAACAGCAATTTTCAAGTCTTACCACAGATTCCCAATCGGATTGAGGTCTGGGCTTTGACTGGGCCATTCTAAGACATTCAGGTTCTTGTTTTTAAACCACTCCAGTGTAGCTTTGGCTGTGTGTTTAGGGTCATTGTCCTGCTGGAAGGTGAACCTCCGCCCCAGTCCCAGGTCTCTTGCAGACTGAAACAGGTTTTCCTCTAGAATTTCCCTGTATTTGGCTCCATCCATCTTGCCCTCAATCCTGACCAGTTTCCCAGTCCCTGCCGATGAAAAGCATCCCCATAACATGATGCTGCCACCACCATGCTTCACCGTGGGGATGGTGTTCTCAGGGTGATGATCAGTGTTGGCTTTGCGCCACACATAGTGTTTTGTGCTAAGGCCAAAAAGTTCAATTTTGGTCTCATCAGACCAGAGAACCTTTTTCCACATGTTTGCTGTGTCTCCCACATGCCTTTTGGCAAAATCCAAACAGGATTTGATATGGGTTTTTTTCAGCAATGGCTTTCTTCTCGCCACTCTTCTATAAAGCCCAGCTTTGTGGAGTGTCCGGGTTATAGTTGTCCCATGGACAGTTTCTCCCATCTCAGCTGTGGATCTCTCCAGCTCCTTCAGTTACCATTGGCCTCTTGGTTGCTTCTCTGACTAATGCCCTCCTTACCTGGTCACTGAGTTTTGGTGGACGGCCTTCTCTAGGCAGAGTCGCGGTTGTGCCATATTCTTTCCATTTTTTAATAATGGATTTAACGGTGCTCCGGGGGATGTTCAAAGTTTGGGATATTTTTTTATAACCCAACCCTGATTGATGCTTCTCCAGAACTTTATCCCAGACTTGTTTTGATAGCTCAAGCAAAGGGGGTGAATACTTAAGCAATCAAGACTTTTCGGTTTTTTATTTGTAAATAATTTTGAAAAATATGTAGATTTTTTTCCCTACTGGCATTATGGACTATTTTGTGTAGATCAGTGACAAAAAATCCTAATTAAATCCATTTTAATTCCAGGTTGTAACACTATAAAATGTGGAAAAGTCCAAGGGGGGTGAATACTTATGCATACATATATATATATATATATATATATATATATATATATATATATGTATGTATGTATGTATGTATGTGTATATGTATATATTGGAACTACCATCTCCATGCTTGACAGTAGGTATGGTGTTCTTTTCTTTGTACGCCTCACCACACTTTCTCCAAAGTAATGACTATTAGCATAACCAAATAGCTCGAATTTTGTTTCATCACTCCACAAAACCTTTGACCAGAAGTCATATTCAGCATTCAAATGCCGTTTTGCAAACTTTAAACAATCGTCCTTGTGACGTTTTCCTAAGAGTGGCTTTTTTCTTTAGCTGCAACCATTGAGACCTTCACCATGCAGTACTCGATCTATGGTTGAAATGGAAACCCCAGTCCCACTTGCAGCCAATTCACTTTGAATATCTTAGGCAGTCATCTCAGATTCTTATTAACCTTCCTCACAATTATTCTACTTGTTCTTGGTGAAAGAACCTTCTTTCTTCCAGACTGAGGGAGCGCTGTGACAGTACCCTGAGTCTTGTACTTCATGATAATATAAACAATAGTTGAAATTGAGATACTCAAATGCTTGGAAATCTTCTTATATCCTTCTCCAGCTTTATGACAATAAATAATTTTCTACTAAGGTCTTCTGATAGGTCTTTACTTTTTCACATATTGACTTATTGGCAATGACAGCAATCATCCTATACCTAACCCTTTTATACTCTCTAAGAATGTTCACCTACAATCCAGCATTTTCTAGACGTTTCTAGAATTAGGTTCTGCATTATCATATTGAAATTTCTAGCACCTTGTAGACAATACAGTGGAACGTTGAATATCTGACCATTACATAACTGCCCTGATCAATTAACCGCCTCACTAAATAAATAAATAAATATTAAAATTAGGCTATAAGAGTAATGGCATTGGCAACAAATGCAGTGTCCGCAATGGAAAGAGAAAGAAAGTGTTATAGCAGTCAGCCTTTTGGTGCGTTCCCCTTTAAGAGAGACAGGCTGTGTGCGTGTGTCAGTCAGCTGTGCGTAGCAGTGACGTTTCAATAAACCAGTTGAGAAAGCTTTGTGTTTATATGATGTAGCGCACAGTTGCATTTTAATTAAACAAAGCAAGCTTCATAAATGGAGTGCTTACTGGCCGTTTGTTTAAAATAGCTGAAGCAATATTTAAACCAAGCTTCTTATTGGCTGTTGGCAATATCAAGAAAGAGCGCAAAGTACCGTGACAGAGATATTAAGAAAGCAGATCCAGGGAGGCAGGGACTTCTAGAGTTAAGAAAGAAGCCATCAGTTGCAGGTTACTGTACATTTACTGTTTTTTTTTAAAGCTTTGCATGGAGATGGCTTATAGTAAACCGCATAGCGACACTGTGTATTTGTAGCCTAATCAATCTTGTTTATGTTTGCTTACTTTTAAAGCAAAGAATTTTCCCATGTTTAAAGCAGTTTGAGTGTTGTTTTTGTCCACTAACCTATTTATACATGTGTAAATGTCATTTACTATAGATGTTCGCAAATCTGACTTTTTCACATATCCGACTATACCCCAGTCCACAGAGGGTCAGATATGCAACGTTGTACTGTACTATCATAGCATCAAAAGGCATGAATACTATAGAATTAGCATTTTTGTTGTAGTTGTAGTCAAATGTTTACATACCCCAATGGAAATTTATAATTTCTAGAAATTGCTCGAAAACAAAGAATTTTAGGAAAAATCTTTTGTAGCAAAAGTTTTGCATTTGTGGATGAGGAAAAAAAGTTACAAGAAATAGATGTCTACAATAATTTATTTTAGCAATTTTTTTTGCAAAACTCAAAAAATCCAATAACTATTTTTTTTGAAGAAATTTCCAATGTGTCTGTTTTTCATTAAGAATATGGAAAACTACAATGCGGTATAATTCAGTATGTTAATGTAATATTATTAAGCAGGTATAATTTGACTTTATGTCGAATTAATTCTATAGGGTATTGCAAAACTTTTGGCCATAGCTGTATATAGTTGGTGATATTGTGTTTTCACTGGACATGCATTTTGTTTTCCCAGTATGTTTCATGGTTCTAAATTAATTTATTTGGATATCCATGCCCACACTCTGATATTAATGTATTAATTCCTGAATAGTAGTGCAACGGACCATTTTTTCCCTCCCACCACTTGTAGACACAATTCCCTTCTAGACCCTTGTTCTTTATACATATAGCTTGACTGTAAACCATTGGAATTGACTAATGCCACTTTTCCGTTTGCGTCATGAAACATTCCTCTAATATCCTTCACAATCGATGCCTAAGATAACGTCCTCTGTTGGAGCAACTGTTTTTGAGTCTATGTTTCAGAATCCCAGTTCAGATCGCAGAAACTGCTCTGCCGGCGATCAAAACAAACGCCTGATTTTGATTTCAAGTAGATCCCAGTGGTGGTTTGAAACAAGGCTTTATTTGCAAGGAGACAGTATAGGTGTAACAGCTGGAAAGCAATTTCTGTTTCTTCTCCGGGTGCCAGGGGGGGTGTAATTAATGAGCATCACAGAGCTGTGGGGACTGAGCATAAGAAAAAGAAGAGCATGGAGAGCTCAGGATTTTTGCAAATGTAAAATTACTCTTAAGGAAATGGGTGTAGTTTCAAAATATTGCTGTTTTATTCCATCAAGATATGTTTTAAGGTAAAATAGAGTGAGGACAGGGGTGTTTCGACAAACAAAATATATATGAAGGACCTAATTATTATTATTTTTTTTTCCCAAATACAATTTGTTATAAATGTTTTTAATAATTTTACTAAATTGATTAGAAGCTGGTTATGGACTACGGTTTTCCCTGTTTTAAATAAACTTTGAAAGTTTATTATAAGTCCTGTATAAACCAACATATTTGTTTTCCTGTAAATACCTTTGCATGACCAAGCTTTTTTTCTATTATTGACAGTAGGGACATTTTTTGTTTCTTTTTTCTATTTTTATTTTATTAATTTTTTAAAAATAATTTCTTGTTTTGTTTTATCCATTTATTTATTATGACATTTACAATGGTAATTTATATTCTACAAAGTGAGATATGGTGTGATTTTTGAAAATATAAACTTATTTTAAAACAAACTGAATATTCGGTTGTTGATTGAGCAGTAATCTGCTTCAAAGAACAAATAGGGTCATTTTACTGCATTTAGATTACACCATACACAAATGTATTGCAAATTGATCCAAACAGTAACAGATCTTTGGACTGTATTTCATGATAATTGAAGTTAGAAAACAGCAGCATAGTTCATATAGTCTCCCACGATTTAGATTATCAAAATAGACCTTCAATTGTCTATACATGTATTGTCTTAACTAACCTCCTTCTATTTTAATTCTGATTTATAATTGAGTTTTTGACTTTACGAATGATAATTCTTAACCCCCTTTTTGTTTGTTTGTGTGTGTGTGTGTATTACCTGGACACCTCACAGATGGTGTATGTTTTAATAGATGCAATACAACTTTTGTATCCCAAATGTCAAGAACCACCTTTTGTGTTTTGGCAAATGTACCATGATATAACCCATCGCTGTTATAAACAAAACAAAATGCTGTGGTGCATCTTATGTTATGTAGTATTGGTCAATTGCCCATCATTTTTAATCTGTTGCAGGTATTTTCTGTTGGTTTTGTTCTGGGGAAAACTGTTTTATTTAAAAATTGTATTCGTTTTCGTGAATTACAAGGCTGTCTGTGTGATATATGGCACTGTAGTACTAGTGCTGGTTAATTTGAGCAGCTTTACACTGTGATTCAGATAGTTGTTGGTGTTTGAAGCAGATTAAAGCAGATGCTTCTTTTTCACTCAGCCATGGCGTAGTTCGGTGCTTGCATCTTTCCAATGCTGCAGATCTTGTAAAATCCTATCCACTAATTTTTTTTTTTTCACGAATGGTCATAGCCGAGAAGCCACCTTTATGTAAGCAGGTATTGTAATATTGGCTTTTAACGTAAATAACCAACTTTTCCTAGCATCTGAATGCCATTCTGGGTATCATGCTGTTCAGAAGAATGGCTACTTGAGATACTTGAAAGTAGTTTTGTTCAATGTATGTTGATATTGACTAAATAAAAGGCAGCTGTTTTCTGAAATTTGAAAGCGATCTACACCTTTTTTTTAATATAAATTTAGTCGTTGCCAATTATTGTTTATTATTTTCACCCCAATTTGGAAATGCCCAATTATTTTTAGGCTCAGCTCACCGCTACCACACCTCAGGAGGGTGAAGACGAACACACGCTGTCCTCCGAAGCGTGTGCCGTCAGCCGACCGCTTTTTTTCACACTGCGGACTCAACATGCAGCCACCCAAGAGCTACAGCGTCGGAGGACAGCGCAGCTCTCGGGCAGCTTACAGGCGAGCCCGCAGGCGCCCGGCCAGACTACAGAGGTCGCTGGTGCACGGTGAGCCGAGGACACCCTGGCCGACCTAACCCTCCCTCCCCCCAGGCGGCGCTCGGCCAATTGAGCGCCGCCCCCTGGAAGCTCTCGTCCTCGGTCGGCAAAGGAATAGCCTGGACTCGAACTCGCGACATCCAGACTATAGAGCGCTTCCTGCACTCCACGTGGAGCGCCTTTACTGGATGCGCCACTCGGGAGCCCCCCTACACCAATTTTATTAAATACAATCTAAATTAATGCTTTTTAACAGGTTTGAATCACTTTTTGGGGCAAGTTTCAGCTCAGAAGTTTTATACGTCTTAGCCGAATCATTTTGCCAGCTACAGCTCTATCCTAGATTTCTTATATACACACCAATGTGCATAGTCCTATAATGTAAAGGGCAGTTAAATTTAATAAAATGAGCATCTGAAAAATAAAAAAGTGGAAATGATGTATGCCACTGTAGCATTATTTAATTGTGTTGACCAAATGTACATTGTTCTGGTTAAGTACCTTGATTAAAGTAGTCAAACCAAAGGATCCCATACATCTCCTGATCTCCATGGATAGTTGCTTTAGAGATTGTGAGTATAAAATATACCATTGTATAAAATATACCAATGTCCTCTTTACAAAATTGGATTCTGGTAAAACAGGTGGTGGAATATTTGTACTATTCTTTTTGTTTACATTTTATTGTTGCATGGCTTTTGTTTTCTGCTAATATACGCATAATTCAGATTATGTTGTGCCACTGTACGTTTTTGCAGCTCTGGTTTTTAGGTTCTTTAGGACATTTCTTCTTTTTTTTCCCTTGACATTTCTATTTGTAGGAACCCTGGTTTTGCACCCTAGTGGTTGTTTTGAATGTTACTGAAAGGATTACCCAAATCAATCTTTGTTTGCACACACTGCTGTCAAGAATGTTGATTCTCTAGAGATTAAAAAAAGTTATTCACTTTCATTGTCTCAATAATGAAGAACTGAGGAATGAACACAACATTGCTATCTTTGAGCTCTGGGGTTAGTATTTCTCCCATTGTAAAGAAAAATGAGGGAGATGTATTGCAGTGTTTTTTTTTTCAGGAGACCAGGAGACCTAGTTTGAGGCAACTTTGCTGCATGAAACCCCAGGTCTCCCCAGGTGTGCCTTGCAGTGGCTTGAAACCAAGTCTCCTGAAACTGTTTCTGTCCAGGGCTGGGTTGACATTTGGTGGTGGTGAAGAGTATGAACAATGTAGACTTGGTGTCTTTGGCCACCTTGAAGCTAACTGATTCTGGGGTTGTCACAGCACACCACACCACATTGTTTTTGCTTGTAGAGACTCTTCCATTAAATTTTTGGAATGTATGATTTAGGAACATTTCAAGTTAACATTCAAGTAAGATAAACAATACAAGTTAATCTGTTGTATTTAAGATAGATCTTATTACCCACTTCCCACCCTGAGGGATATGCTGTAGTAGAGGCAGGTGTATATACGTATTTAACACTTTATAGTTTTGCATAAAGTTACTTCTGGAGAACCAAATCTAATTGACAAAACTTGCTACTTGCGCCATCTTTAGCACACGTTATTTAGTGGATAATAATCTGGGGGTATATACAGCTGAGGCTCTGCCTCCAGCAGTTTCTGTTTACATTTTACATTTATCTGCAGAATCTGCTCTCCAACAGGGATGAAAATTGCTAAGGAGAATCATTAGAACAGGTTATTAATAGTATCAATATGGGTGTGTGTGGCTGACTGACTAACTGTCTGTACAGCACATTTATAAATGTCTAAGTACTTTCATTTTTAATAACCCTTAACTATTATTGGTTGTTTTCAATAATGCTTTATAATGTGAAAAAAACAGCCTGTTCACTTTCGTTACAAACCTATAGCAAACAAAATTCTAATATAATTTAATCTGTAACAGATGGATTAATAGTGCTAGATTGATGTACTTTGTGATACTGAGATAGGAGTTGCATTCACCTTTGTGCAGAATGTTCACTCAAACTGCATTTTGTGTGTTCAGATCTGGGCCTTGAATTAAACCTACTTGCATGGGTGTCTAAAGACCAAGTCTCTCTCCCTGTTAATCTTCCATTTAGAACTCATGCCTGGTATCCAAAAGGGTGCCCTTTGATGTTACGAGGAAAATGAATTAAATGCAAAACGCACTGTAGAAAATGCGCTAGCGTTCCTGGTTTTACTATTTAATGGGCATCATTTAAAATCGAAATATGAAAAACTACAAACACTTTTAAGTATTAATGTGTGAAGCCCTTTGGTGTTAAAGCAAATTATTTCCCACACTGTGACTGGCTGCTACGGTATAAGAAAGTAATGCGGTTCACAAAAGCTGTGTTGAGCACAAGCAGATTAATTTCAACTGCTGCAACACTTTCCCTCCATTTCAAATAGTAACAAATGCTATTTTTGATTAATTTTGACATATATTGTATATATTTGATGGAAATATTGTGTCTCTTTGAGGCACGGGTTAAAATGGCCCAAGAAAGAAAGGGTACATTAAAAAAAAAGTCAACTGTTTGATTATTTGCAGTTGTCGTCAAAAGTTGACATACCCTCTATTTGAAACAATGTTATTTACCCATGTATTAAGTATTATAAATACTGTTAATACACTATACTTGCACATCAATGATACCTCTTGTGAGTGTGTTGAACACTCATTCGTCTTACCAAGTGGTAGTTAAAAATCTGGTGAGTTAAGGCACAGGGTACCAATATTTATGACTCCAACTCTATGAAAGTCAATGGAGTTAATTCATAAATATTGGTACCCTTTGCCTATACAACTGTATATTGGATTTTTAAAATGATAAAAAAAAAAAAATAGATAACATTTATGTAAACTGTTTACTGGTAAGTGGCTTTGGGAAAACAAAAACAAAAGCAAAAAAAAAAAAAAACATTAAAATAGCATTAAATATAACACACAAGGACCTTAACAGGATACAATTGAACACCCAGTGTAATATATACTGTGACTCTGGCAAATCTCATTTATTAAAAGTACAATAATGCTCCAGTAACTGCGCTTTCCTAGCTTTGGACAGAAGGCACCCACGTGACTAAGCTAAGCAGCAACACTCTGAGCTTGGCAGTCGAGTACACAGCGCCGTCAGAGGAAGACAGAATTGTTGAGGGAAACAAAAAATAAATAAAAATAGCTAACAATCTGTATCAATTTATCCTGATATTGCAGAGGATGGCAGACTATAGGCTGTCTGAAGATTTATTTTCCTCCTGTTTTTTCAACTACACCTGGGAAAACACATACGACCAGGTAAGGACTGGCATAATTGGTATGCTTATACGAGCAACTATGTGTTGTTACTATAGTTATGTGTTCTCCATAGAATGACTGAGCAGGTTGCTAGGTTCGTGTTTAATAAAATACGATACAAATAGCCTCACTAAAGTTTAAATTAAACGCAAACCCAGAGGGTACAGTTTGTACAAAAACAGGCTCATGATTATATATAACGAACCAAACTTTTATCGGAAATTAGCGTTTTTAGTTTACTTTATTGTGGGCACTTTAATGATGCATTGCTTGTTAATATATGTTGTTGTCTTTTTTGGGGGGGCGGGGTTACCGGTGTTCAGGTTTACTTTAAGGCACAGCATTTTATACAGTTTGGGAAAAAAACAACAACACTTAAACCCACTTTTCTAAACGGAATAGCTGTGTAATTAAATACTTTACATCTTATTGAGTATTTGTGTGAGCACCTAGGATTTGTGGAACAGCAAAAGTATACAACATTAACAGAAAAACACAAGTGAACTTCATACCCTGCGCTACAGAACAGAAGTACATCCTACATAATCTCGTGAGCTCTGTGAATCTGCACCTGTTTCAGAGGTTATATAACCTTTCACTAGATCTATCTGTGTACCGTACTGTACTACTGTACCTAAGGTCGTTTGGTCATTAGGATGATGCAGATGACAAGAGAACTGTTACATGCAATTGTTCACTAGTAGTGTACCGCATTTTGTGGAGTAATTATTGTTTCAGATATCATTTGGAAGGGAGAAATGCTGTGCTAGAGTTTTGGTTTATAACAACTTTCTCACATTAAGGATGTGCAAGTTTTGGAGGTGAAGTGTTGCTGATATAATGGAAAAGCAGTGGCAGAGAGCCCTCGTTTCTAGGAAACTGCAGTCCCCTAACTAGCTGTTGCCAGTGTAAAGTTACACATCAGAGCAAGGGATCAAGAAACCACACACTTCCCAACATGTTAATAATACATAAACACAATAGACAAAACAAAACACCCCACAGTTACAGGCCTACAAATAAAGATAAGAAGGACTCTAGTGTTCTGAAATATTATAACAGTGTCCAGCCATAAAGGTTAGCCACACATTTATCTAGGGACACATTTTGCCTTGCGAAGAGTGATTGAAGTTTATAAAACCTCATGCCAACACAGTTAATAAGTAGTTGTAGTTTTTTCTTGCAGCTTAGTATCTTGAAAAAGTTTTGAATTTGACAATTTTGTCAAAATAGTTACTAAAAATACATAGAACTATCGTATACCAATGTTATACATCAGTCAATGTCAAAGCACGCCTTCAAGTAAAAGCGAAACAAGTAAACCTTTAACTAAGAACACTAAATGCTTGTGTTTAAATTAAAAAGTAATATATATATATATATATATATATATATATATATATATATATATATATATATATATATATATATATATAATGTTTAACAGTGTATAATGTAGGCATGTCATTTTTATGTAATTTATCTAGGGAATTTTTGCTTCCTGGAATCTCATACAGTCATATCTGTAAAGCTCTTCACAAAGCCGTTTTAACTGTCGATGCTATGGATGTGGGCTATGTGTTTATTTCACTGGCATAAATCCACATTAAATGTACTGTAATATGAGATTGTGATAAATTGCAGATGACAGCAAAATAACATAATATGGGGAGAGGGGTTGGTATCTCTAGTCCACTGTATGTTTGCAATGAAAACACTAGGTGGAGCTATGCTTTAATGCCCTTCTAGGCAGTTTCAAAAAGAGAGGCTGTGGTTGAAGGTTATCATTAAACAGTGAGGTTGTCAGCTTTCTATGTTACCAGTGCTTCTCCAATCCATGGCTCCGAATAAGACTTCCATTGCTGATTAGGTTGAATTGGGTGGTGATTTTGTGATGTGGACTACTGTCCACTAAGGGCTAAATTGTGCTTCCCCCAAAACTTTGTTTCACTTTTGAACCAAGGAAGATTCCAGCGCAGACATCCAGAAGTTCGTTTGACTCAATGTGCCACCTGTAAACACATCAGCTTGTATGTGCAACTGCGTTTCAGTTCTCGATGAACACGCTTCTTGAACAACAACCGGACCCCTTCCAGCAGTTTTATTCAAATCTCAGCAAAATTGGTTAGCTAAGCATGCACAGTGCAGGGCAATGGTGCATACAGGGCGGAAAGGTACACGCTTTACAGCGCATAATACTGTTACCCTTCCGTACACACTGTCTTGGAGATGATGAATTGTTGTCTCGATGAATATAAGTGCTCAGCAAGAACACACTTGAGCATGCACCTGTGAACAGTAACAATAGTTACAGGAAATGCAGTTCTAAATCCCTAGCTGGATTTGAACTATGAGGTACCCAATGTCACAATGCCTTAATATTGTATTTAATATATTAGAACATAAGAACATAAGAAAGTTTACAAACGAGAGGAGGCCATTCGGCCCATTTAGCTCGTTTGGTTGTTAGTAGCTTATTGATCCCAGAATCTCATCAAGCAGCTTCTTGAAGGATCCCAGAGTGTCAGCTTCAACAACATTAGTGGGGAGTTGGTTCCAGACCCTCACAATTCTCTGTGTAAAAAGTGCCTCCTATTTTCTGTTCTGAATGCCCCTTTATCTAATCTCCATTTCTTTTAGCCTGTCTGCATACGACATGCCTTTTAAACCTGGGGATAATTCTGGTCGCTCTTCTTTGCACTCTTTCTAGAACAGCAATATCGTTTTTGTAACGAGGTGACCAGAACTGAACACAATATTCTAGGTGAGGTCTTACTAATGCATTGTAAAGTTTTAACATTACTTCCCTTGATTTAAATTCAACACTTCACACAATATATCCAAGCATCTTGTTGTTCTTTTTTTTATAGCTTTGTCTAGATGAAGACATTTCTGAGTCAACATAAACTCCTAGGTATTTTTCATAGATTCCTTCTTCAATTTCAGTGTCTCCCATATTATATTTATAATGCACATTTTTATTGCCTGCATGTAGTACCTTACACTTTTCTCCATTAAATGTCATTTGCCATGTGTCTGCCCAGTTCTGAATGCTGTCTAGATCATTTTGAATGACCTTTGCTGCTGGAACAGTGTTTGCTACTCCTCCTATTTTTGTGTCGTATGCAAATTTAACAAGTTTGCTTACTATACCAGAATCTAAATCATTAATGTAGATTAGGAATAACAGAGGACCTAATACTGATCCCTGTGGTACACCACTGGTTACCGCGCTCCATTTTGAGGTTTCTCCTCTAATCAGTACTTTCTGTTTTCTACATGTTAACCACTCCCTAATCCATGTGCATGCATTTCCTTGAATCCCTACTGCGTTCCATTTGAGAATTAATCTTTTATGTGGGACTTTGTCAAAAGCTTTCTGGAAATCTAAATAAACCATGTTGTATGCTTTGCAATTATCCATTGTGGATGTTGCATCCTCAAAAAAAAATCAAACAGGTTAGTTAGACACGATCTCCCTTTCCTAAAACCATGCTGACTGTCTCCCAGGATACTGTTACCATAGAGGTAATTTTCCATTTTGGATCTTATTATAGTTTCCATAGAATAGAAGTCAGGCTTATTGGTCTGTAGTTACCTGGTTCGGTTTTGTCTCCCTTTTTGTGGATCGGTATTACGTTTGCAGTTTTCCAGTCTGTCGGTACAACCTCTGTGTCAGGAGACTGTTGCATGATCTTGGTTAGCGGTTTGTAAATAACTTCTTTCATTTCATATATTGTTTAATATATTCAAATCTATTACATCTGCTACACTAAAATATAATTCTTTGACAAACAAGTTATTTGTCAATTTATTTATTTCAGTTCACAGAATATGACATGACTTAAAGATGAATTTTTTTGTGTAGTTTCCA
This sequence comes from Acipenser oxyrinchus oxyrinchus, assembly GCA_030684275.1. Taxonomy (NCBI): domain Eukaryota; kingdom Metazoa; phylum Chordata; class Actinopteri; order Acipenseriformes; family Acipenseridae; genus Acipenser; species Acipenser oxyrinchus. Next base: position 18,979,707 of record CM060247.1, on the reverse strand, counting down.
CAGAAATTGCTGATGTTTTAAAGTAAAATCAGTGTCTTCTCAGGGACCTTTTTTCATATAATTCATATTTTAAACAGTACTGGAGAATACATTGGTATTTTCATGTCATTTTACCTTAAACACTCATGAACTCTACAATGCTTGGTCTTACCACTGTCATAAACTAATAACCTAACATTAACCTTTGCTACGGAAAGTAATAACAATCACTTCACAAAGTAATGTTGGGTGAAGGGTCAATCAATTTGCCTAGCTAGGATTGCCAACATTGGGCATGATTTTTCAGGAATTAAAAAGCAAGTCCCATTTGTGCATATTCATGTGCACAACACAACTTCACTGAGCAAAACATGACGTTAAAGTATAGGTAATATTTGTTTAACCTTTTGTGGTGTTTGCAATAATTCTGAGTGGTTCTAATTGCAATTACTCATATACTGTATGTATTTATTTATTTATTTATTTATTTATTTATTTATGTATTTATTAATTTATTTGTTTTTTCTGTGTGAAGGTGCTTTTATCTGAGCTACTCTTTAGTCCCAGATGATTGCAATAAATATAAATAACCTTGACAATATCAGCCAAGGTCTGTAGAAGTAAGGGCCTTTCGTTTTCTTTAGTTCTGCTGGCAGCAGGGGCTTTGGAACTAGGTGTGCTAGGGGTGCAGTAGCACCCCTGGCTTTGCATGGCTTCTGTCATATACAGGGGTGTGACAGGATGATAGAGGTTGAGACTCGGAGACAGTGTGAAAGTTAAAAAATAAAGCTTTTAATATACAAAAATACAAAATAAACCGGCACGAGGGCTAAACAAAAAGGTTTCAAAACACAAACAATTAACACAAAACAAAACTTACAACAAAATAAGGCTTCCAGGCTGGGCATTACCTTCACTGGATTAAAAATGAACAAAAACAGCACACACAGAAAAACACTCTTGAACCCAAGCCCTCCCCCCAAGAGTCCCCTTATGTCCCTTGGGTGGGCTATTTCAGCGGGCGGTGGTGGGCGGGGTTGATGTCGGATCCCCCAAGCTTTCTTCAATAGCGGGGGCCCCGGACCTTCCAAGCACACGAACGTTGGCAGGGAACCTGGACCCTCCAGCAGGAGCAACGCTGGTGGCACCTCTGGTGGCGGAGGCGGGAACGGCGGCCCGTCTCCCTCTGGTGGCGGAGGCGGGAACGGCAGCCCGTCTCCCTCTGGTGGCGGAGGCGGGAACGGCGGCCCGTCTCCCTCTGGTGGCGGAGGCGGGAACGGCGGCCCGTCTCCCTCTGGTGGCGGAGGCGGGAACGGCGGCCCGTCTCCCTCTGGTGGCGGAGGCGGGAACGGCGGCCCGTCTCCCTCTGGTGGCGGAGGCGGGAACGGCGGCCCGTCTCCCTCTGGTGGCGGAGGCGGGAACGGCGGCCCCTCAGGAACAGCAGGCGAAGACGGCGGACCCTCAGGAACAGCAGGCGGAGATGGCGGACCCTCAGGAACAGCAGACAGACCCTCTGGAACAGCAGGCGGAGACGGCGGACCCTCAGGAACAGCAGGCGGAGACGGCAGCCACACCAGCAACGGCAGTTCCAGCTCCTCCAATGGCAACAGTTCCAGACACTCCGGCATTGGCGGTGGTGGCTGTGGCCATTCTAGCAGCCTCTGAAGTTGGGCTGGCACCTCCTGCCGTCGCAGTCGGGTGAGCCTCCCCTGAGCTCCTCTCAGCAGCATGTGCAAAGGCTGCTGAGGGGCTTCAGCCTTCTCCCCTTCTGGCTCTCGGGCCCGTGGGTCCTCCCCTTCTGGCTCTCGGGTCCGTGGATCCTCCCCTTCTGGCTTTCGGGTCCGTGGCTCCACCCCCTCTGGCTCTCGGGACGGCAGCTCCACCCCCTCTGGTTCCTGGGACGGCATCTCCATCCAAAACACAAACAATTAACACAAAACGAAACTTACAACAAAATAAGGTTTCCAGGCTGGGCTTTACCTTCACTGGATTAAAAATTAACAAAAACAGCATACACAGAAAAACACTCTTGCTTCCTCTCCTTCTAGAACTCCCGGGAGGCTGAGGCCTCCTTTTATGCCAGGTGGCTGGATGGTAATTGAATAATTAATTGTTTGATTGCTCCCACCTGACGCAATCAACCTGGGCAGGGAGGAAACACTATCCCTGCCAGTATTTCCAAGGGCAGAGCCCTGCTATGCCACAAGGGGTTACAGTTTTGTTCAATGGCTTTCGGCACCCTCACTATAAAAATTGTTCCAGCAACCCTGGCTGGCAGTGTACGGCTGTGCACTAGATGGTGCTGTCACTAATTTAAAGACACTGGATGATTACATATGTCTATGGTAGGTAACCAAAGCACCGTAACACACACAAAATTGCAATAAAAAAAACACTATTGATCAATGAAAACATGATAAAAAGTAAAGGAATTTTAAAAGTGAATGGACTTTGATACTTTTGAGTAAATTGACTCAAAATCCACTTGTCAAGTTTTTACAATCCGGTCCGTTGTGTTTGAAAAAAGGGCAAAATAATGCATAAATAAAAATGTATTCCATGTAGGGTCATTCCACATCAAATTAGCCAAGTTTGGAGATGTTCCTCACCATCCTCAGATTCTTTTGATATCGCATATCGAAGTACCTTGAAGTGTTTTAGGAAGAAGAACATTTATGAAGAAGAACATTAGCTATAATGGGAAGGACCCCGTGACAGATAACAGTTATGAGCCCCCAAAGAAATGCCATCTCTTCAGCACCTCTTAAACTCAAAAGGGGCAGCAGATACACACTCAGAAAAAAGTTAAATGTAACCGTCTATGAACATCATAAATATGGCACAGTTTGTGTACTCTTTTACAGTATTTTGTTAGAATTAATGGATTTAGCAAGGTTTACATGCATCTAGACAGCAAATGCTTGATGGAAATTGTTATCAGATAAAATATGTACAGTATCTACAGTACTCTATACAGTCTTGTATAAAGTTTGGCAAAATTGTATGTGTGTCCATCTCTTGAGGAGACTGGCCCCTATGGCAATAAAGAAAGGTCTTTCTTAGACCGTTTGAGTCAGCCATTTTAGTTTTTATTTAAATAATATAATAAAATAATCATGTGTCATGGATAAATTATGAACAACCCTGTATAGTAAATGACAAGACAGTAAGTACTGTTTAATATGATACAATATGAGCTATAAATAAAAAATATAATTTTTCTTCACTTAAAATTGTCAGTGCTTTTTTGTAGTATGATCTATTGTATTAAGGCCTTCCTGTAGTGTTTCATATGCATGCCTTTGCAGTGCAACAAGAGGAGCTGAATATCTCATTATACTGATTTTACCAATTAAGTCTGTTGCCCATTGTTAAATATTTGAATCAAATTAACACCAGCCTCTCTGCATCTGTCCATCATCTGCCATTCACATGATTTATACCCTGTGTCTAACATTTCTTGGTTATTAAAATATGAAACAAAAAAATAAATTGAGGAGCACGAAATGTATCCTTCTTCATTAAAGACTAAGGGAGTTTAAAGCATGCTGTGTTTTCACAACATGCATAATACTGATTTATTTTAATTACTTGATCCAAAAAAAAACCTTGAAGAAAAATCTGTTTTTCTGGGCTGCATTCTGTATTTATAGCCATTATATATGTCTGGCGATTCCTGGAAAGGGCTTTTATTAAACATATGCATACCATACCATTCAGAAGCACAGCAATCCAGGTACCCCAAACAATCCAGGCTTGTTTTTTCAGCCAGTTCTCTTTATTTTGTATTCTACAGGACTCACTGTTTCAACACTTAAGGTACACACGGAATTGAACGGTTTCTTTTTAAAATACATTTTAAGTATCATGAGGAAACTGACAAATTGGATGACCAGATCTAACCTGTCATTCAATTTTAATCCCTGTCTTGTGCACCTCATTGCAGAAATAAGAAATTTAGCATATATACTGTGTATATATATATATATATATATATATATATATATATATATATATATATATATATATATATATATATATTTTTTTTTGTGGGACACATACTGACTGTTAAAGTCTTAAAGGGTGTATTTTAAGTGATGTCATATATTCACTGGAAAACGGAGCCTCTTCAAAGCAAATGTTTAGTTCCTGGTTAAAACAAAAACCTGGACCGTTGGGGGTACTTGAGCACTCGGGCTGAAAATCACTAACCTAACGCCTTCAGCTGCACTATAGAAGGGCTCCTCAGCAGAGTTTTTTCTTCCAGTCTTAAATAAGTATTTAAATCACTTTAAACACATGGTTTACTGGGGAAAAAAAGACTCGGTACTAACTGCTTAGGAACCATTATGTAAATTTGAGTTTTATAAATGCAGTTGCGCAATGACATGCTTAACTATGAAGCCTGGGAGGGGACATGAGAGAAAAAATCTATATATTTCATGTGCACGACTTAGTATCTCGTGCGCACAAGATATTATTTCGTGGTCACGAGATAGTAAGACGTGCACACGATATATATATATATATATTTATTTTCTCTCATGTCCCCTCTCGGGCTCTGTACTTAACTGTTGAAATACCAGATATATTTCTGATTTTATTGAACTTTACAGATAGGTCATGTTGTACAATTGAGTCACACATACACAGTAGACACACACACATTGAGTATTGTCATATTTTAGATGGTTTTATGCACAATTTTATTTATTCAAAAATACTAATATAGAATCATAGAGGGAATACCATCATTACAAACAAAATTAAACTTAATTAACTTTTTTTCTGTTTCACGTTCTTTACGTTTCAGTGTTTAAACGTTGACGAATCCACATCATTGTGCTTTTCGGAGCCTGCAATTCTAAAAGTCTAATTCTCACTGAAATCACAAAAAAATACTTAAATACAAATACATAGGGTTTTGAAGTGTAACATGACTGGGAATTTGTGATTGATTTCCATGAATGCCATTTAGTATTTGATTTCCAAGGTTTCAGAAATTCAGCCAGAGATAATGACTTGTCAGCTACTCAGTGTTTAGTGTTTATGAACCATTTTAAATGACAGTAGCTAACAAAATAATTCCACTTTGGTTGTGCTTGATTTATTTATGTCTCCCTCCCTTACTCCTAGGAAGTCTGTTACTGTTTCACTTCCCAGCAGTATCTTTATGCTCAAAGATTGTTACTGGCTGCAAAGCATGCCTGTCAATAGGGGAAGCAGCTGGTTGGTTAATGACAGGAAAGGAGGTGTTGGGGCAATTTTACTCTCCAAGTCAAATAATCAAGGTAGTACAAAATCACCTGAAAGCAAGGCTTGCACACACACACACACACACACACACACACACACACACACACACACACACACACACACACACACACACACATATATAATATGTTTTAAAGTAAAAATACATGTTTGAGATTACATGTGTTTCTTTCAAAAGTACACTCGAAGGTGGTACAGTTATTCATGTTTTTATTTTTTATTATTAAAGTCCTGTGTCTCTCAATTAAAAAAAAAACCTAGTCATTATGAGCAGGTAGACTTTAACTGTATATTACCCAAGGTTTAGTGCTACACACTGCTGAGGTGATTTTCATCAACAATATATCCATATGGATTTAAAGTGTCCCCATTTTATGGTTATATGCTGAAAGTTTAAATTCTCCCTGAAAAAGCCCTTTTACTTTTTGTGGAAAAAAATATATATTTCTCCCTGCTTGGTCATCATTCAGTACTTCAACTTATTTGCATTTTTCAGCCTTTAGCATTTGTATAAAAAATGAAAACTCTTACTCTAGGGATGGTGTTATCACATGTGAACAGATTGGTTTTGATCAGGATACTGCTTTAAAGAAGCCTATGGTTTATCCAGGAATGGGGAATATAAAAAAAATGTTTGGGTTACCCCCTGAGGAACACAAGATATTTCCTTGTCATAAAGCATCCCACTTGAGCAATGCTTTTATCTTCAACTACTGTTAAAATTGTGGATTAAAAATGATGATGTCCACATGCATATAATTGTGTTTTTTGCAAATTACTTAAAACAATTTAGCATTAAGTCAGGTACTGACTGCATCGGGTATTCATCGGGGATGACGTTTTAATTTTCCTGACAACCTCCAAATACAGACCCTATGCCACCACCTCCCCAGTTAATGTGCACATAAAGTGTCTGATAACCAGCTGTATTTATTGCTAGTTAATGATTGCAAATTAGGATACAAAACATTTAGAAAGAAGAAAAAGAAGTTGTGTCTGGGCTACCTATCACAGATTTTGAAACTCTTTTCTTGTTGATATTGCTACTGTTCTGTTTGAGAGTGTGTTTATGTTTACACTGCAAACACATTAAAAGGGATGTCATTTTAGTCCCCTGAAGATTACGAATGTGCGCTTCTATTGATCTTCTGGAATTCCTTCCTGTTTTAGCACAATTTGTTAGCTTCTCCATCAACGTGCTTTAGACACACAGTACGGTGTACATGTTGGTGTGAACAGTCTAACAAATATGGCATATTTCAAACCAATGTAAGGATTCTAAACCAACCACAAACAAGAGTTCTTCTGTGCTGTTCCACAATAAACTACAGTAAATAAACCACAGTACTTAAACAAATAAAATAAAAAATCTACCTAGCCACGTGTTCTACTGGTAGAACTATAACATGAAGCAAAAGTAACTGACATAAAGAAAAACCTTGCTGAAGATCAATAATTAATGATGTGTTTAAAACAAAGTCTTGCAGTGAAAGGGACTGGAAGAGCCCAGGTTGTCTACCCCTGTTTAAACTATAGAATAGATATGATGCACCACCAGCTGGATCAGCTTGGTACCAGAAAACAGAGACCTTTTACACACTTTTTAATCAGCTATGTTAAAACTACTGTTATTGCTTAAACTATTGCTAAAAAAACAAGTGGCAAAGACACAGGTCTGTTATAGTAAGCCAGCCACTAAACCACAGGGACATATAATGTGATTTATCATTGTTTTGCTTGAGTATGCATATAAAACTTGGAATAAACTCTTAAACCTGGATCAAAACAGGGTAACATTTGTTAAACTGGATATTTATTGGCCTAAGCTACAGTTGGTGATAAAATCAAGTGGATAAGATGAACTGTATTTTCTAAAGGCCACAGTGACCCGTTTTCATTTTTATAATATTTTACCTGACTAAAGCAAAGTGCCAGAAAGCATGAAAAAAATCGATTGACTGAACAGGTTTGTATTACGCTGACAACATTTTATAACTGAAAAGATGATATTGCAGTTTTAATGTTGCTTTAGGGAAATGGATCAGAACAGCATAATGTTTTATTTATTTATTTTGTGTGTGTGTCCCATTAACACCAATTAACAGTAACAGTTTTAGATGATGGTCCAGTTAATGTAAGTACAGAGGCTCTTATGAACTTGCAAAAGATGTGATATTAATTTCATCCAGAAAGCATAAATCACAAAACGTGAATTGGAAAGTGCTAACTGGTTTCATATTTGTAAAATACGCAATGGTCACTTGATTCAATTATTTCTGGGAAGCCCCGGTGAGCTACACAGGTAGTCTGTCAGATAGCCTATTTATCAAAAAGAGCCCTGTTGGCATGAAAGAAACTAATTGGTTGCAGGCAGCGTGTGGTAATGATGTAGCTGTGACCAGCAGGTGTCAGAAGTGCAGGTCTATGAATGAGCACCTACCAATTGATCCGACTTCAAACAGTTCATTAATCTGAGCACGTGTTATATGGATTTTTCAGTATGATTTTGAAAAAGCTGGAAAACAATAGGAAATGCCCATATCTGTAACCATGGAAAATAAACATGAAAAATTGACTAACTTACTACTAAACCTATTATCTGTATATCTCTATGTATGTATGTATGTATGTATGTATCTGTTTTTTTAATGTTTTTATTTATTTAATAAATTACATCTTACCCCGTTGATGTTTAAAATAATTTGGTGTGCATCAGGAATGGTTTATTTTCTGCGCACTGGTCTCATTAAAACCACGGTAAATAGTGTGTCATCATTAACATGCTAAACTCAGTGCAGTAGATCTGAGGAGGCAGCAGGGATTGATGTAATTTAATTATGGTTGTTCATATAATGTGGTCAGTCAGCTTTGTCAAACATGGATTTATGAGGGTCTAGGCAGGAATCAGACACAGGACATTATAAACCATCGTGCTTCCACTTGAGAAGATGAAAAAAAACATTCTTAGACTGAAGTTTATAAGTATGCTTTAGGTTTGAAAAGATGAGAAATATTTATAATGCAAAAAGGCATTGGGCAAGTGTTGTTACCTGGTTGGTTGTTTAACTGATAGGGCACTAGCAAGTGAACACTGTGCTGCAGTGATCCAGCTGTGCCACCTATATTGCAGCAATGCTTACCATCAACTTTATGACACTTTTATGTTTAACAACAATGCCACTTTACATCATTTGAGTTTCATTCTCAGTGCTTTCAATTCAGCTTGTAATGTTAGTTTAGCCATTGTGGAGCCATCTGAAATGTTTTTCTTTTTTTCTGTAATTCTGTTAAATTTTTGTATTCAGTGCATCAAAACAGCTTTTCTGTTTCCATTATAGATTAGATTGAATGTCCTATCTGGATGTTTTCGAATTCACCTCACCTACTATTATGCCAAGAGAAGCATTGTTTTTGTATTGATTGGGCAGGAGCAGGGCAAGGGAGTGAAGAAGAGACTGTGGGAAGACTGCTTGTATGAATTTGCCATTGATACTTCTAAAAATCTCCTAAACTGTTTCTGTTTGCAATTTGATAATTTCAGTGTTAAGGAAACTCACCTGGGAAAAATCTAACACCCTTCACTTTGATCTGTGGCCTGCGATGGCGGCTTTATTTGGGTCATGTGACTTTTCTTTTGCTTTTTGGATGATAAATGCTTTGAGATATAGGCTATATACTTGGTACACATACTGTGATTCTCTCGGTCAAGTTCGATCGTAGGTGTAGTACAAGAAAAATGACCCCTTTCATAACAGTTTACAAAGCTGCTGTCGCCACAGAAACCATTTAAGGTAGTGACTTCATATTAAAATGGTTATATAAAACCTATATGTTAATGTGTTGGTGACTGTGGCATTGATTTCTGACATAATGTGGTTGATTTTTAAGATCATGTGACATTTTTAAAGTGTTTTTTTTTTTTTTTTTTTTTAGTATAAAGACAGTAGACGTTGAGTTATTGTCCATGTTTGGTATGCAAGTGTAGTCTATGATTCTCTCAACACAGGTTCTATTACAAGTAGTATCCAGTACAGATTAATCTTTTCACTGCCACATTGTTTTTAACCTGTGGTCATATCAGCAATATTAATGTTTTTCATTTTACATCATGTTTATGTGGCAGGTTTATTTTTTTTGTACTGTAATTGATGTTTTTGTTTTAGGACGGCCTCCCTGATTTTCCTCCCTTTTCCATCCTCCAATCAAGTATGTTGATTTGAGTTTATTTTGGTTTCAGTTCTTTTTCTTGTAGAGAAACACCCCTAATATTTTAGCTTGTTTTGTATGTTGTGTTTTAGTGGGAAGTTTTTTTTTTAATGACACTAACCTGTGAAGGACCTGACTTGATTTACAATTTATATAAATACATATTTACTGTTGGTAATTAAATACACATGTACTGCGTTGGCAGGTGGTAATTCACCCAATTCACCCAACTACTTGTCTTGCCATAGGTAAAACTATTTGTATGACATCACTGCTTTGTGTGTTCTGTAATAAGATAGTTACATAAAGTTAATATTGTCAAGGTTTGCACTTTTCACATTTGTGGTTTTGTTGGTTTGTGTATCCTTGGTTGAAATTGTGCTTGGTTTATTTGATAATATTTTGATGTGTTAAAGTATTATTATTATTATTATTATTATTATTATTATTATTATTATTATTATTATGACTTGTTTTTCTCCTCTTTTTATATTTATTAGTACAAGTAATATTTGCACTTTTGTTAGTTTACTCATGTTTTCTGTACCAGTACTATCCAGTACAGCCATGTTTCCCAACCTGGGGGACACTAAACGTGACAGGGGGTCTGCCGGTTTTGGCCCATTGTGAGGTTAGGTGATTTAAGTCATTGCATTTTTTCTGGCCCGAACCCGTGAACGCTCTTCAGCATTAATTAATGAGTGGGGAGTGGTCCGGTAAAATGTTGCTATGTTAAATGTTTTCTGTCCCACCCCCTGACAACCGAACACGCCATTCTGCTTATGAATTATGAGTGACCTAGCAATGCATAATTCATGAGCAGTCACAAGCAGTGGCACTGGAACAATTTTTAAAGTGGGGGTGCTGAAAGCCATTGAACAAAACTGTAACCCCTGTACATGATGGAAGTCAGCACCCCCCAGCACCCCTAGTTCCAGCGCCCCTGGCCACGAGCCTAACATGCGTGATGTGTTCGGAGAGGAGAGGAAAGTTACAACAGCCGATACGATTATAGAAGAAGTATTTAGAATTTGAGCGTTTTTTGTTTTTGTTTTATTAGGCTTCCAAGCCAAAGGCTGGGGAAGCCTATTGTTATTGCTTTATTATTATTATTATTATTATTATTATTATTATTATTATTATTATTATTATTATTCCGCACAAACATCGCAGACATAAGTATACATAAAGTAGATGCCTATGGCTGAACAACCAGACTGGCATCCCCAAATGAAAATGTCACATGGTTCGACCGCCATATTGGATCTCGTGGAAACTTTAGGAATTTTTCAAAACTCTTGCAGTTAAAAACAACTTAAGGTGGAACTATGACAATGGCAGCAGATAGTGCAGCAATGGCCTATAAAAAACAAATATTCAACAATCTTCTTGTCTTAAACCACAACGTCAATCGACACCTAAATTGGCACGCATGTTCATGACCAGGTCCTTTCTACGGTTTGTAAAATCCACGCTGTGGGAAGACTGCTTGTATGAATTTGCCATTGATACTTCTAAAAATCTCCTAAACTGTTTCTGTTTGCAATTTGATAATTTCAGTGTTAAGGAAACTCACCTGGGAAAAATCTAACACCCTTCACTTTGATCTGTGGCCTGCGATGGCGGCTATATTTGGGTCATGTGACTTTTCTTTTGCTTTTTGGATGATAAATGCTTTGAGATATAGGCTATATACTTGGTACACATACTGTGATTCTCTCGGTCAAGTTCGATCGTAGGTGTAGTACAAGAAAAATGACCCCTTTCATAACAGTTTACAAAGCTGCTGTCGCCACAGAAACCATTTAAGGTAGTGACTTCATATTAAAATGGTTATATAAAACCTATATGTAATAAAATAAAATTGTGTTTTAAAAGAAAAATACAGTTTTATAAGGTTACTTTTAATCAAGGGTTTCGTGTATTGAGCAATGCAGGAGTGCTGAGCGTACTGTAGAAAATCAGTGGTGTTAAATGTGCTGTTTTTGCTACAGAAGTAGTTTGATCTTGTTTTCAATATTTGTTGCAAACTCCAGCAGAACTCAATGACTGTGCTTGAGAACACAGCGGGACTCGGGCACAGGAATATCGCACATCCACGTCCAGCTTTGAAAAACTGCATCTGCACAGGCATGGAATCATGCCGGGATACAGAAATGAGCGTAACACCAGAATCTGTAAGTAAAGATTGTGACTGCTTTTTAAGAAAGAAAGAAATTGCAATTGCAAACAAACCAATTAGTCTGGTTTTGAAAAATGGTGTGATGCACAGGCAGCCACAGAAGCTTCTTTTTGCTGTTCACTTTTAATTGCAAAAACAAAAAAAACACACTATCGGCAAAGAGCTGATCAAACCAGTCAAGTGGTCGAGAAAATGTGTGGACCGCAAATGGCAAATAAGATTAAAACGATTCCATTATCAGACAATACAGTGAAAGACAGGATAAACAAAATGACCATAAACTGCGAGAAAACACTTGTACAAAAATTAAACAGATGGCACAATTTGCTATCCAGCTGGATGAAACAACCACAGTGGCAGATGAGGCGGTCCTACTTGTGTATATGTGGTACATTGATGAAGCTGAACTAAAGCAGAGTATCTTAATGTCTACAAATCTTAACACCACAACTACGGGTGGGGATATTTGTGAAGTGGACCTTTACTTTACAGCGCATAGCCTGCCATATGAAAACCTCGTTGCATGTTGTTCTGATGGGGCAGCCGCTATGATGGGGAAAAATAAGGTCTTCAATAGTTGCTTAAAACAGAAAGCTCCTAACTGCGTAATATTTAATTGTACGATTCATCGCCAGGCACTGGCAGGTAAAAATCTGTGTGAGGACCTCAATGAAACGCTGAGCACAGTAGTTAAAACTGTAAACTACATTAAAGGTCAGTCACTTAGCAATCGACTCTGCTGAGATGTGTGAAGATGAAGCTCACCAAACGCTCCTGTTATTTCACAGCGAAGTTCGATGGCTTTCACGTGGGAAAGTGTTAGTTTGTTTTGTTGAACTCAAAGAAAAGGTCAAAACGTTTTTAGAACTAATAAATCTGCTTTATTGACTCAGCTAACAGTGAAAAATTTTCTAATAAAAACTACGTACCTAGCAGGCATTTTTAGTGTTTTCAATTAAATAAATCAAAGGTTACTAGGGGCCAACACGAACATACTGCAATGCAAGGAAGCAATTGATGCCAAACTTGAGAAAGGTGACCTCACTCAGTTTCCTTTGCTTTCAAAAGAACTTCAGGGCAAGCAATCTCTTTTTGATGTTTGTCAACCACGTGAAAGCACTTCAAAAGGAACTCAAATCAAGGTTCTCAGACGTGGAAGACTTTTCTAAAGATAGATGGGTGTTGGATCCTTTTCTAGCAAAAATAGAGGAAGTGGCATACCTGAATTGTGAACATGAACTTACAGATCTCCAAGAAAAGTCACTATGCAGACGATACTTTCAGGAGTATGGCTACCAAAAATTCTGGCTTGCTAAGGGAGCAAATGTTGCAGCCAAATTAACATTGCATGCAACCACTAGAATCCGTCTCCCGTTTGTAACCACATACCTGTCCGAGACTGCATTCAGTGCACTGGTAAGCATCAAAACCAAAGCTTGCAACAGATTAGATGTGCACAATGATTTACGACTTTCTGTTACAAATATAACATCAGACATCTCAACGCTTGTAAAGGATCTTCAAGCTCAGGGTTCTCAATAATGGCAACAGAACAGGTATGTGTAATTTTGATACATGCACTTTTACACTGTTGTTTATATATATATATATATATATATATATATATATATATATATATATATATATATATATATATACATTGTGAGGGAGTGTATATTCCAAATCAAACTTGGGCAGCTGTGGGGCTGTGGGTGTAAAGAATGCACACTCCACCTGGGTAAAGGCTTGTATGAATCTTTGATGAGATGTTTAAAATAAAACAAACAAAAGTAATAAAGTGTGGAAAGACAACATAAACCAACTGGTCAGTAAACAAAGTGTGGAGCTAACATAAAAGGTTTAAAAGTAAAATCAGAGGGTTAACAAATTAATGTAAATTGTTTATCACAGGTTGATTAAGAAAGGTTAAACCACAAACTTGGGTTTAAAAAGAATCAATGTTAAGTTTGGTTGAAAAAGGTATGTTCTTATATTGGAAAGGGTATATGGAGGCACTAAGACCCTGAGGATGGTACTGATGTCCGGAATTGTCTTTAATGTAGGTTAATTGTTTACTTATGTAATTGTCTGGGAGTTAAGAGTGGTAAGGTTGAGTAGGTAGGGGGAGGGGAACGTGAAGAGGAGTTGTTGAGAGCATGAGTGGAGTTGGTTGTGTAGAAAGAAACAAAATTAAGGAAAACAAAATAAGTTACCTGTGTGTAAATCGGGGAGTAGCCTGTCCTTGTTTAGAGGGACGCTTTAACTTTTTAGTTAGACCCAAAAAAGGGTTTAGGCTTTTCTTTTGTTTTTGTTTGCACCAACGGTGCATTTGTTTTGTTTTCAAATAAAGCCACGCCCCGGCGTGTTTCATTCTAAGAACTGATTTCCTTGGAATTATTCTTGTATACTACACACACATACTGTGTGTGTGTGTGTGTGTGTGTGTATATATATATATATATATATATATAATGTGTGACACTGGGATCCTTCAAGAAGCTGCTTGATGAGATTCTGGGATCAATAAGCTACTAACAACCAAACGAGCAAGATGGGCTGAATGGCCTCCTCTCGTTTGTAAACTTTCTTATCTTCTTATATATATGTGTGTGTCTATATATATATATATATATATATATATATATATATATATAGTGTAATTTACAGTATATAGCCTATACTGTAAGTAGGCTACTGCGTGTGTATATAAAATGCAGGGGGGGGGGGGGCAGATTGTATGCAGTGTGCATAAGGGGGGCTCTAGCCCAAAAAGGTTGGGAACACTCTACCACTCTGCTGTATTTCTTGAAGCTGCTGGTGATTGTTTGTAGTAATTTGTTGATTTTATATCAACTTTGCAATCCTACTTGGATTGACCCCCCTGCTTTCAGTGTCAGTTTTACAGAAAATGGCACAGGATCAAAATCAGTAGTCTGACTACGCTACTGAGGGAATTGCACCCTTTGAATAATTTTGGTTAACACATCCAATTAAGCTCCTTATAATTCAAAGTTTCTCACAGGTTCGTTTTATAGGACAGTGGTACATAACTAGGGTGTAATCAGAGGAGAAAAGGCACACAGACAAGAATAAAAAGTCATAAAATGTTTATTGGGACATAGGCACAAAGTAGGGTAGTAAAGCTTATATAAAATTGGCTAATTAGTAGGGATGGAAATTTTAACACTAGAAGGACCGGAGGTATACTCATACCTAGAAGCCTTTTTTTTTATTGAGTGCGTCCACATAAACATTTGAACAACCGAAGCATTTTCCTTCAGATTCACAGCCTGACCAATGATCCTTCAACAGTGGGGTTTTTATCCAGAAAATGTGACAGCAACTTCAATGGTTTACAGGTGGAGGGCAATGGTAAGGTAATTGTGTCCTCGTTAGGGCAATTTCTTTCATCGGTGTAAACTGGGAGCTTCCACAGCACAGGGGTTGAATACTTATGCAAGCAAGATATTTCAGTTTTTATTTTTCTTAAAAATATTTCCCAACATAAAACCAATGTCACCTTACAATAATTGATTTTGAGTTTCAGTGTTTTAAAATAAAATATCAAACAGAACGAAATTTCAATGTACCAATTGTAATTCAGTAATATGAGAGAATTGTTCAGGGGTCTGAATTCTTTTGCAAGGCACTATATATATAATGAACATTTATTTTTCAAATCAAAACAAGAAAATGTAAATAAACAAACATCTGAACAAACATCGGTTTACAACATACATGATTTCCATTACATGAGAGTAGATGTTAAAACTTCATGCTGATTTGAACTTGGCTCTCGCCAAGATAAGCCGTAGCTTCACAGTAAACTAATGTGATCCATATGTGTCTCCATCCATTTGCGCTTCCTTCCATATGATGATGTAGATATCCTTCTGTCTGGTGTTGATGGCTGAAGTGTAATGCTGGCTCCAGGGATCAGCTTATTTTGCCTCCCTAGCGCATCAGCACACACAACGGCTGCGATGCTGGCTCCGGGGATCAACCATAGTGCGGTCTCCCCAGCGCATCAGCATGACAACCGTCTGGATTGAGCTAAGTAGGGTACATCTCTGGGGTCTTCAAGTGGGCACCTTCCATCCTCGGTGTTTCGTCGACTAGCCCACGACACCTCAAGAGGGCTCGACGGTGATTCTGGCGTCCCAGCATCACATAGTGGTGCACCGGGGAAGGCAGCAGCAGGGCTGGTAGGTGACATAATCACACACAGAGACATAAGCCCGATATACCCTCCTTGCAAAGGAGCCAGCTTTTTTGTACAGCGGTATCGACGCTATGCTTTAGTGCGAGAGGTCCCGGGTTCGTGCCCGCCCTCCATCTGTGTGTGGATTGCCTCGCCCTGTGTGATGTACCTGTCTGCGTTAACTGAGATAGCACAATATTTATAAAACAGACACAATAGCAATACATTTTTAACTTTTCAACAGCAATCGGTTTATTATCAGATGAGCAAGAGCAACTGAATAACGTAGATAAATAAACTAAACTTAGAAATTTTTTTTTACAGAAGCGCTGAGCGCAAGAAGTTATTAAAAAAAAAAAGTCTAATTTATTTATTTTTTGTTTTGATAAAAGGCTATTTCTTTACCTTGAGTCTAAGGCTGTTCACAAGCAACACAGATAATGCGCTTCTCCACGCCGACTTTCTGCACATGGCACAGCTGTCCAAAGTTTTATTTGTATTGCACTTGCCAACCTGGCACTGGCGTCTCTTGCGGCTCTCAGCGGGGTTGCCAGCTTCAGCTGTGGGTACACGCTTGGCAGTCTCCCTCTGTTCCAAATGCTTCTTGCGAAGTTGCTGTGCTAACTGTAAAATATATTCTCTCCTTGGTAAATTCTTCTCCATGCATTCTTTGTAAAGTACCCAGGTGTTGATGGCTGCTAGATTCAATACATTGTAAAACACCTGAACAGACCACCGTCGGGAGCCAGCTTTCACAGAATACTTCCGTGACATCTGATGCAAAACATCAACTCAATATTTTGTTGTGTTGTAAAACTCCACAGTCTCTGATATTTATTTTCACTAGTCCCGATGCTAATTGACTGACCAAAGCAGTGCAGCTGGCAAGCAGACGCCAGCCTTCAAAAGGCTGATTGAAAACTCAGGCAAAGAGTAGAGACTAATCTGATTACAGCTAAACACATTGCGGACTGGTAAATAAAAATAATAAAGTAGAATACTGTTCTGTATAATCAAAATACAATTGTGGCCGTCAATGTGACTGCTCCCAGGGCTTTTAGGTATAATGTAATATATCTCCTTTATTTCTGCACTCCTGCGTTTCATGCTTTGTGAGATTATTTAATACATACAGACAGAAAGGTACACAGACGCACAGCCCCATATGTGTTACACGACTGGAGAAAATTACATTTTAAAACCAAAAACCACCAAAATGACTGCTGCGGGGCTTCTAGTGTTAAACGTTTAAACGTATAAGCTCTAAAGAAGTGGTTAAACGTTAAATAATATGCTGGACATATAACCGGTCACATGGCAAATTTCACCAAACGCATATTGTTTTATGTATTCATTTGAATAATTTATCATTATATATAGAAGTCTGTCGCGTATCCGACTGCTGTGGTGCCACAGTAAGGGTGGATATTATAAAAAGGAAGGTATTTGGCAATTGCCTCCAAGTAGTTTTTCTAATTGGTGCACCAGAAAGATTGACACTGAGCCGGGTTTTATTCTCGGTCGGTCTGGCGCTTCATTGGTGCACTCTGTGTTCATGCTGTAGTGGGCGTGGTATGGTTCAGTCCACACGGCGTAAGAAAAGTTTATTTCTGACGTTTTGTTTTATATTTTAATAAAATTGCATCTCTAAACAAAGGAACAGGGGCAAAGCCATGTTTGGAATTATTTTGAGGAACCGGACAAGGAAAACATGGTATGGTAAATAATTATACCAAACAACATTGCCGTACCACAAAAACACAAGTTCAATTCTTCGTCATTTGAAATTAAAACATTTCAGAATTACTGTGGATGGACTTTCTGAATGCAGTAAAAAGCAAACATCCATAATAAACAGAACTCTCTAGATGGCGGCTGTGAAAGCGTATAACACGATTTTAAAAGGAAGTTTTTTTTCAATATTAATTCACTTTGTAGTTAACATTATACGACTTCAAAGGCAGGGTAAATCGCCTTTTCCTGTGCAAAAAGCCGTACAATTGACCAAAAACTATTTTTTTGGCATTGAAACATATCTGGAAGTTGTACACTATGTTTACGAGACTTAAGCAGTGAAAATCCTGTTTGTGACGTAACCTTGTGCAACATTCTACTATAACTGAAGGGCGTACCAAGCAATCCTATTGGCAAGCTTCTTTGACCAAATAGGAAAAAAATAAGCATACAGTACAAGGGGCTTAGTGTTTTTATTATTTTTTTATGTGACACTATTTATTCAACATTATTGCTATTTGACTCAAAAAACTGCAAATAGTTAAGGTTTTAAAAAAATACTGAAGCTACTACAAATAATAATAATAAAAAAACCTCTGCAATAAATACATATAATGACACTCTTCTTTACACTTTTTGTCATCTTCATGATTGGTCATCAGATAGCTGATTGCTTTAGCCTAGATTGTTCTGTCCATTAGCAATAAGATGCAATTAATTGTACACTAGCCACAGCATCTATCATGGGTACCTTACCAAGGGGGAAAAAAAGTGACGTTTGTACCAAAATATGTATTAAATTAGCATAGCTGTGTTATTGCTGCAGGCTACCAGCAACATCAGGCTTGAGCCTAATTGACTGAGCAAGAGTTGTTTTAAAAGTATGAAAACATGAAAAAAAAAAATTAGTTCCACGAATTTGTAATTTCGATTTATGTATTTATTATTATTATTAGTATTATTATTATTATAAAAACGTCTTTATAAATGAGAAATGTGGGCATGTAGGGTAGTCTAGTAGTGCAGCTATATTACTGATATTTTATTAATGTACTGCACTAAACATTTTGACTGGATCATTTTTATATCATTAACCTAAATGCTGGTATTTTATCTCTGTTGGATCAGAATTGCTGAAGCTACGGTTCTGTAGGAAAACTTTGTACATATTGTTATATATACAGGTATAATAGGTTTGTAATAAATATATATGCAGTCAAAGAATGTTTAGCAAATAATATAAAGCTAGTACACAGGTCTTTCTTATGGAATGTTGTTTTTTATTATCATTTGTGTAACGCTACAGACTACAGTGTTTTTTTTTTTTACTACCAAATTAGAATTAGAAAAAAGTGAGACTTGTTTTTCTTTTTCCATGAAAATTGACTCAATAGGTCTTACAGCATCAGATTTAGGGTAGAAACACTGTATCTGAAGTGGTACTCAAATGCGTCATTTAAAGCCTGTTCTTTCATGTTTCTCTTTCATTTTTGATCATCTTCAGTCTTTTTGGCATTTATTTCCTGCATATCACCCTAAAGAGCCCCTTTTTGCCCCTGAATAGTTTTTGCATAGGGAAGAGTGAAGTTGCCATGTTGCCTACATTATATTATTTATGTATTTGTTGTTGGTAATTGTGCAGATTTACAGCTTCACATTATGGCAGTGTGAAATACATTCTGGCCTAGAGTAAATACACTTATCAGTTGAATTGTCATTTAAATTGTAGTTTAATGGAGGCATTCAACTTTATTATTAATTGAACTGCTTCCTCTGAATGAAGATTTAAATCCATGTGTCCATTATGTATGTATGAGTGAAAGCAGTTATTTAAAACCATATATCAGACACTTTTGACTGTCATGAACAGAGCTGCAGTACCAGTGTTTTGTAATAATGCTGTGCAATTATAATAATCTTGCATTTCTAAAGCACTTTTCCATGCAGTCAAGCATCTCAAAGCGTTCATGGAAGTGAATGACAGAGTGAGGGACAGCCGAGAACAAGTACGGTTTCTATAGCAGTTTAATTTCAGTGCTGGGTGACAGTGTTTTACTTTATGATGCAATCTAGTGGGTAACCTATGTAAGAATTTAAACCTAAGTGCCATCTAGAATAACTGCAAACTTGCTGTATGTGAAGATTTATAAAAATACAATTTAAAAAATAGGACAACTTGTCCAAAAGTCCCCTGGCTGTCTCCAAAAAGAACACTGAATTTGGAAATCAGTGTTGTTTCTTGTGTAAAGAAATAGCTTTTCCATCATTTTGTTACTCAAATACTGCTTTTTTATCAGTCAATGTCTGTGTTAAGGTGATTTCAGTGTTTTCATTCGTATGTAACATACACTAGGCTAGATGAACAGTGTCTTTCTAGAAGTAAGAGCCAGCACCATCAAGTTAACACCTAATTTTGATTGAGTTTCTTTTTTATATCTCTGTGCACTAGATGGTGCTGTTGCTGATAGCAAAAAAAAGCGGACATACTGTTTTACATTTGAAGCTACTTACTACCTAACCCTTTATATATATATACAGTGCCTTGCATAAGTATTCACCCCCCTTGGACTTTTCAACATTTTGTAGTGTTACAATCTGGAATTAAAATTGATTTAATTAGGATTTTTTGTCACTGATTTACACAAAATAGTCCATAATGTCGAAGTGGGGAAAAAAATCTACATATTTTTCAAAATTATTTACAAATAAAAAACTGAAAAGTCTTGATTGCATAAGTATTCACCCCTTTGCTGTGACACCCCTAAATAAGCTCTGGTGCAACCAAATTCCTTCAGAAGTCACATAATTTGTTGAATGGAGACAACCTGTGTGCAGTTAGTGTCACATGATCTCAGATTAAATACACCTGTTTCTGGAAGGCCCCAGAGTTTGTTAGAGAGCATATCTAAACAAACAGCATCATGAAGACCAAGGAGCTATCAAAACAAGTCCGGGATAAAGTTCTGGAGAAGCACCAATCATGGTTGGGTTATAAAAAAATATCCCAAACTTTGAACATCCCCCGGAGCACCGTTAAATCCATTATTAAAAAATGGAAAGAATATGGCACAACCGCGACTCTGCCTAGAGAAGGCCGTCCACCAAAACTCAGTGACCAGGTAAGGAGGGCATTAGTCAGAGAAGCAACCAAGAGGCCAATGGTAACTCTGAAGGAGCTGGAGAGATCCACAGCGAGATGGGAGAAACTGTCCATGGGACAACTATTACCCGGACGCTCCACAAAGCTGGGCTTTATGGAAGAGTGGCGAGAAGAAAGCCATTGCTGAAAAAGACCTATATCAAATCCTGTTTGGATTTTGCCAAAAGGCATGTGGGAGACACAGCAAACATGTGGAAAAAGGTTCTCTGGTCTGATGAGACCAAAATTGAACTTTTGGCCTTAGCACAAAAGCGCTATGTGTGGCAAAAGCCAACACTGCTCATCACCCTGAAAACACCATCCCCACGGTGAAGCATGGTGGTGGCAGCATCATGTTATGGGGATGCTTTTCATCGGCAGGGACTGGGAAACTGGTCAGGATTGAGGGCAAGATGGATGGAGCCAAATACAGGGAAATTCTAGAGGAAAACCTGTTTCAGTCTGCGAGACCTGGGACTGGGGTGGAGGTTCACCTTCCAGCAGGACAATGACCCTAAACACACAGCCAAAGCTACACTGGAGTGGTTTAAAAACAAGAACCTGAATGTCTTAGAATGGCCCAGTCAAAGCCCAGACTTCAATCTGATTGAGGATCTGGGGCAAGACTTGAAAATTGCTGTTCACCAACGGTCCCCATCCAACGATTATAATCTCATATCATTATATATATAATCTCATATCATTATTTTATTTTTTTACCTTGAACTTTGAACAACAAATGTTTAATTTTCATAATTTGCTCTGAAGAAGCGTCATATTAAACAAGATGGTGATTCTCATTTTATTGTGCTAACACTGTATTCTATGACACAAAAAAAGTTCCATTACCGGTAGTGTCCAGTAGAAAGTAACCTTTTCACTGCCGCAATGTCTTGTCAATGACACACATTTTTGTTTTTCACATTTCCATTTTACTTTTTTTTTACAAACCCTTTGATCTGATATGACAGTCCCCTTAGATTATGCTTTGTGTTGGTTCACTCCCATTTCCAGTTATTATTTTTTTTTGACACATTGGGACCACTAGTTAGGAGTAAGGCTGTGAACAGGATGCCTTCACTGATGACGTCAGACCAGAAACACAGACTCAGGAAGTACGGGTGAGAGCTGAAACGCTACGGCGTTCAGCTGTTTTTATTAAATAATAAAACAAAAACAAAAGATTTAAACAAACACAAAACAATACAGAAACAAAAGGGCACGTTGGCCAAACAAATATAACTAAACAAATAAGCGTGCTGGTTTTACCCCGGCACGATACTTGCCGCAGTTGTTTTCGCTCGCTCAAAACCTGTCTCGCCTCTGACACACTCCCCCGAGCACGGACAGCTGCAGGTTCTTATATTCTGGCCGAGGGGTTAACTAGCTGTTAATTATCTTATTACCCCTCGGCCACAGTCTGCATGAGTTTAGTAAGGATGCGTGACTGTCAGCTAGTTAAATAATCAGTAGCTGATCAGCCACGCATCCTCACAAAGTTTTTAAAATATAAATACAAAACAATAACAAATACGCGGCGATTTGACCTGCGCTGCAAACAAAAATATAAATAATAATACAAATATATATAGGGGCGGGACACTCCGCCACAAAGGCCCAGTGCCGATCTAATAAATAATCACAGTAATCCATGAAAAGAAAACCATTAACACGAAAGGCTTTATTCTTTTTCCAGTGAAAAATAAAGCAACAAGCACCCAGTATTTCTTCTTTGTGTGTGCATGGTTTGAATAATGCCTTTGATCGAATATTTTTATGGCTTATGCACAGTGATTTAGTGCAGATGTTACTGTAATGATGCAGAAGGCTTTAACAGGCAAACAGAATGGAACTGAAGCAAGATGAAATTAGTAAAAAATGAGTGTCTCATTACCGCCCTCATTGCTCCTGTAAGTAGCTTGCATTCCATGCAATTAGAGAAAGTCTTAAGAACTTGTACTACGATTGAAATGTTTCCACAACCAGGTATTGTAATTTTACAAGATCTTGAAACGCAGCCCTGCTGCAGGTGAATGTGTTTATCAGCCGCTGGTTTTGCTGGTGTGCTTCATGTCACTAATGTTCCTCTTTCCATGTACATAATAGCTGAACAAGCTAGATGTCATCTAGATTACATGATTCATGACAATGCCATCTTGCATTTTTATTTTGCTGTACATTTATATACTGTTTATTTGGTCTGTGGGGAACTAATTACTCTATAAAATACGGTTAGTGAGGTGTGCTGCATTTATTTTTATCCGAATAGCAGCCATCAGTCTTTAGGATAGACGTGGTGATCACACAGTTTTCATAATTTCTTCTCTGCATTTTTGGAAGGAAGACAGATAAATATATCTTATGACGAAATTGGTTGTATCGCAGCAATGGAGATTTGACTGTGTTTTTTTTAAGTGGCAGGTGGCTACTCTTGAAGTGCATATTTGCATATGAGTTTTAGGATATTGTTATGGTTTTTTGTTGTGCCAATCTTGTGAATAATTTCCAAGAGATTTTAAGTCAGTTGAGCACTGGGATTTGATTCTATGAAAATCATTACTCACAGAGCAATGAAACTTGGCAGATGGAAGCACCAATTTGTAGACCTTTTGTATGTTTTTTTTGTCTGCAGGTGTTAATCTATACAATTGAGTACCAATCAATGGTAATGAACAGCACTGAGGGATTTAAAAGCTGATTGAAAGTGAATACTAGGAGATCTATTTAGCCTTTACTGGGAGATCCATTTATATTAAATGGATAAAAGAAAAGTAAGACATAATCACAGATAAAATATGAATGCTTAGATTAAATCGCAGTGTCCCATTGTTATTGATTCAGATTCAATAACTGTGTAAACAAGGCAAAATGAAGGAAGCTTTGTTTTGTGTTGTGTAATTAACATGTTCTTAAAAGGTTTCATGTGCTAGAATTACCATAAAACTTCAAATAATCGCCGGTCTCCAATACTCGACGTGTCTCTAATAAGCGCAGGGCTGCTGGGAAATATGGTAAATAGACACGGGGTCTCTCTTAAACGCCGGTTATGAATAATAATGTAATGCGCGTCATACTGAATGTTCCAGCCAATACAAACACATGGCTATACAGCGAGCTTACCAATTTGTTTTTCAACAGCGATGAAGAGACCTCGAGGCTCAGGATGAATGATAAGAAAACTGATTTTAATGTATTTTAAAAGGTACACGTATCAGGTTTTTTAATGACGTTATTCATTTTAAAACCAGTTGTGAAGCTTTTTTGAGCGTGATAAAACTGATACTTGTTTTGATTTTATTGTTAGCCTAATCTTTTAAACAGTTTTAAGCATTTTTGAGTGTGTTGTGGGCCAACAGTATGAACCTATTTTTCGTATTAACACAGTATTTCATGCAGTTGTTTTGCAATGAAGATTTGTTGCTGGTTAATTTTTCATCAATTGTCCATGCTTACCAATGTACATGTTTTGAGGGTGAACAATAAATATAATATGTGTTAATAAAGATGATACTCATTGCTTTTATTAATTTTAAAACCATGTTTGTTTCTTTATTGTGCTGCAAGCCTACCTTAATACACGCTTGTGTTCCGATATTTACAGGGCTGCTTTAGTGGATTTTACTGTTTTTATTATTATTACAATACAACTGTTAAAACCTTTAATGACGTTGCTGGAATGTTGTAATTTACTTATGTCGTTTCTATAAGCTAGATTTTTCATGATTGCATCTGAAGTATTTGCAGATGTTAGTGATCTTACATAATAAATGCTAAGTCTCCAATAGGCTGGGGAGTTTATTTAAAGTTTTACAGTACTCAGGTTATCTAAGTATCTTCACACCCACATCACCCATATCATCTACATGTTCATTATAGTTTTTGTTCCTTACCTGTTTAGCATTCTATGTGTGTGTTCTAACGTTTCTCTGTTGTTTATGCTTAGGTAATTGTTTTCCATTTTAATGTGTGTCATGCCACCCTAACTGTTCAAGGCATTTTATCTCTCTCCCTCAATATATAGAGTACACACACACACACACACACATACACACACATTGTCTGGCCACTTTTTTAGGACCTGTCCTCCCAATTGGTTTTGGCATCGCCCTGAATTAGAGCAAATTGAGTCTGTGATCTCCACAGCATTATAAAGCTGCTGTGGTTTGCATAAGCATTGTTGTGTATCAAGTCCACCAATAAGGCTGCACTTGCACCCTGATAGTGATAGATACTGTCATTATGATAATGCACCCATTCAGGTATTTCTCAAGGCCATCACAATCCCCAGATCTCTGTCCAATGGAGCATGTTTAGAATGAACTTGAATAACCTATTTGTCATTACAATCCTCTGCCTACCTCTCTGCATGACTGTGGCTGGGCAGAAGAGCCCTGCCTGCATAATCACTGTGCATTGGGATTGTGTAGTCCACGGGAGGGGTGTCATGGCCGAAGGACTAAAAGCTACACATCCCAGAAGCCTCTAGGGCTGAAGGGGAAACACCTCTGTGTATTTTACAGGAGAGTTAAATTGAATTATTGTTTAAGGGGCTTGTAATTAGGGTAGGTGCACGTGTATGTAAGCTGGTGGTTTTCTGCGTTCATGGTTGTGTGTACAGAGAGGAGGTACGTGAGAGAGAGAAGGAGAGGAAATTTAAAAAGAAAAACAATTGCTGCTCGTGCTAAAATATCTCAGCGCGATACTTGTTTTGGGTCACTGTTTTATGTGTCTATTTTGTTTTGGCCAACATGCCGTTTTCTTTTGCAAAGTGTTTGTTTTGTGTTTAAACCATTTATTTTTAAATAAATACACGCAGCAGCACCTACCTCGCAGTCCTGGTCTGACGTCACCCACAAGTCATCCGGGTGACAATGACATATTAATGACCGAATGGATTAACATTCCTGGCTTTGACCCAGCAAACAGTGTCCAAACCTGATATTAGATACAAATTCTAGTAAAGATCCAGGCAGTGTATATTGAGACTGGTTTTGTTTGTGCATGCATGCCTCTTCCTTAACTGAGCTCTGGCTCACTGCTACAGACTGCTAGAGTTTTAAAGTCCCTTAAATTGTTTGAAAGGATTGGTATGAAAGCTAATGACTTTCAATGCTTATTAACATTTGATGCAAGCATTTTTATTATCACTTGCAGCAGTGTCTTGTCTGGCACTCTGGCAACATAATCCTCATTTCTAAAAAAGTACATTACTTTCTGTCCCCTATTTAGAGTGCTGCCATAGCATTAAAGTATATGAACACAACTTGTTATTGTATACACATTTTGTAAAAGCTATTCTGATGCATTTTTTATGAGAAGTGTGACTGTTTGTTCAATGCTTTTATAATGTAGAATATCTAGGGAATTTAAATCGAACTTGAGCAGCAGCAAGTCAAGTACGGTATTGTAATACTACTAATTGTAAAACCAAAAATTGGGCAAAATGGGGTAAAAAAAATGTTTTTTGCCATTGTAAACAAATGAATACCAGTCGCACAATAAATAAATAATGACCTTGTCAATCTCTCCTGTGCTGCAAAGTGCTTTAACATTCTTTAAGCTGTTCGGCAAGGTGAACATGAAAATTAATGACTTCAAATTCTTATTAACATTTGTTGTAGGGGATTTTATTTACCTATAAATCATTTTTAGAATAGATTACAGCAGTGCTTACTTGCTACTGACAGCATAATCCTCATTACAACAAAAAATAAGGTGATTTGTTACTTAAGACTGTGTTCAAAATCATAATATTATGTTTCCACCGCCACCATCTCCCCACCACTGCCTCTGCCTCTGCTGCTTGTTGACTGTTTTTTAGTTTTAAAACTCCTGGGAAGAATAGGTAACACTTTACATGAAGTGTCTCTAATTACTCTGTATTCACATACTAATTACTTAGTAAATGCATATGTGCTTACACGTAATTACAATGCCATTATGCATAATTACAATGTCCTTAATGTTGTTTCAGAAAAGGGTTAGGGTTATGGTTAGGTTTAGAGTTAGGGTTATATTGTGGAAAAATAATTACACATTAAGTACATTGTAACTATGCATAATAACATTGTAATTATGTGTAAGTAATAATAATACATCTTTTTGGCCCACTGTTAGAGCCTCATATCTGAGACACCATTTGAGGTAGTGACTTCATATTTGCATGTTTATATCAACACTGCATGCTAAATAGGCCAGTGACATTCATGGGGTTTCCATGCAGGTCAATTTACACGTGAAATGGCGTTGCACGTGCACGTTTGGGAGAATTACTCGTGTAAATCTGGTTTGTGGCCAAAAAAAACGGCCAAAGAGAGGGATAGGGTAAATCTCATGATTGACCTGGCTCGATATTACTGCCATATTGAGGTCATGTGACTTTTTAGGATTCTGCATGATAACTGCAGCACACTTTTGAGATATTGTCTTCATATTTGATACGCAGGTGTAACAATTTCACTACCACATTGTTTTAACCTCTGTCCATGTCAATTATATAGACCAACACAATTTAAAACATTGTCTTCACACTATTTTTTCATCTATAATTTACCATTTTGTGGCCATATTTATTTATTTATGTATTTATTAATTTTTATGTTAAATAATTGACCAGGAAAAAAAAAACTGATCGAATTTACAGCTCTGCTGTCTTGTGACTTGTGAAGCTATGCCAAGTTATGAAAACAACAAGCAAAAATAAGACTTTATGGAAAGAACACTGTGAAAGCAACTTGTGTTATGTTATTATTTACTATAATAATATATTTTGTTTAGTAGTTCGGTATCTAAAGGGAAAAAGATGCAAAGTAGGTATGCATGTCTCCAACGTAAGCATTTGTGTCAGTAACATGCCCATTTACCAACCCAGTATCAAATGGCAGTGAGGTAATGGGAGCTCCTACCTCACACTTGAACATCATTCCAGCAAGCTGAACTGTGTGAGAACTGAGTTAGATTGATGTGCTTCCTAAGAATAGCACTGATTTATAGAATAGCTTTTCCCATACACTGAGCCAGTTTTAATTCATTGACTGCTGCATCTGCCAGCTTGTGGAGATAATTCCTTCTAGCGTAATAGCTACAGATTATTATGGTGAAATCAAATTTGCGAAAGATCATTTAATCTTCTTGTCTTTCAAAGGAGATGTTCTATGCAGTCAAGTTTCTGTTGCTGAATGTGTTTGCACACATCCAATACTGTATAGCTTATGACACCCATTACCCAGTAACAACAATGATAAAATAAATGACAGCACTTTTATTTTGTAAACAGACTGGCTGGTAGCCATCTTATGTATATATAATATTACATTGCAGTATGCTTTAGTCTCTTGACAGCTAAATAAATTAAGCTGTACTTGTTGTTCCAGAATTGCACAGTACTTAACGGAACTTAAACCTGCCTGCATTTTTCATTGGTTTAAATTAGTAAAAAGTGAAGATGGACCTGGTAGCAAACCAACCTTGAAGCTAATCAAGTAGATCAGATGTCAATAATGCATTTGAAAAACTGCAGTGAAGTTGTCCATTATAAAACAAATAGGGAGGGGAGGGGAGGGAGGGGATATATGTCTGTCTTTGAGTGGATGGGGGTTGCACAGAGTGAAAGTCATCCTGGCATTATTGGCCATATGCCAGTCATTTGTAAAAAAACAAACAAAAACAAAACAAAACTATATATATATATATATATATATATATATATATATATATATATATATATATATATATATATATATATATATATATATATATATATATATATAAACATCCATCTTTAAAACCCTATATTTATACCACAAAGTTCTGTGCAGATTGATGAGGGTACTGGATGTACTACTCATCAATGCTACTGTATAGCACATTAACCCGTTGGAGACCAAAACTGTCAAATGCCCCTGGGACCTTGATTTTGTGGTATTTCCTGATTGCTGTATAAACTTTATTTGTTTTAGGGGAACCCTGAAAGATTACTTAAATAGTCTAAATTCCAATTATCCTACTTTCTAGTCCTGTGTTTGATAATGTTTGACTACTGATGATGATCATGTGCCAACATCCAGGTCCATTCTCGGTCTTCTTATTTGAGTAAAGTACAATAGCTGTTTTACCTCCATGGAAGCCATGTAAACTTCCAGCACATTCAATGAAACTCCTTCCAGACAGCTGGATTAATTTCGAAGGAGATTTGTGACACCTACCTTTTTATTAAGAAATGTCAACAAGGTAATTACAAAAACAGGACTGGGTGAAAGACAAGTAGATAATCACCATTGAATCCTGACTTGCCACTGCTTTACAGGGAGGCATTAGACAGAAACAAGCAATTCCAAATGGAAAAGTGGAGGTATAGTAAATGGGTGTTTATTTTATCTTTTCATGAATTGATTTATATATTTAATTTCAATACCTGAAAAAACATAGCTTTTTCTTGGGTATCCGAAGAAAATAGCATTGATGTGGTTTAAAGCGCTCCAAATCATGTATACATTGCACATATACCAATTAATACATTTATGAAATACTAATTCAACAGAGGTAAAGCAAGTATAAATGGGAAGCTTTATTTCGTTAGGAAGGGGGAGGGATTGGGGTTTGGGGTAGCCATAGGTCAGTCATTGTTACTCTGTATTTGCTTTTAAAGATTATTTGTGGCTTAACTGAACATTGTTGTTGTTGTTGTTGTTGTTGTTGTTGTTGTGCATTTTGTTAGGATTGTTGAATCATCGTACCTAGTATGTAGCTTCTGGTCTGGAAGTTAACCAGTGGCGTGCCATCAGGATCTTCAAGGTATTATCTGCTGACCAGACAGTGCCAAGTAAACCGTCAGTCAAATGACATTACGTTGCCTCACTCACTTGCGTACTGTGTGCTTGCTTATACTATGAAACATACTACTCTAATTATTATTTGTTCATTTGTCTGACACCTTTATCCAAGATGATTTACAGGGTTTATTAGAGTTTTTTTAAGAGTCTAGGGGTTTCCTGAAGGGGATGTGATCAGCCAATAAGAGATCTGCATTTCCCCTGCATAAATCTAAAACAACGACCAGACGCTAGAAAAAAAAACAGTTGAGGGTATTCTCCGTTTCAGTTGAAGGTCTTGAGTGAGTTTAACCAATAGGCTAGTCGAAGAATGTCCTTTTTTTTTAGACAGGAGACCAATCAGGAGTGAGCAGAGGCGGGTCATAAATCTCCCAGGGTATTCACTACCTCACTTGAAGGCCCTGCTTTAGCAACCAATGGGAAAGTCAAAGCTCTGACAGCTGACCAATCATTAGTGAGCAACCCCAAAATATAAATATTCCTTGGTTAGCACTGCAGTTAGGAGGATAGCTGGATTTCGCATGATATTGCTTATAAATATACATTGATAATTGCAAATACCTTTACAACATCTAATTATTTTTTAAATTTTATTTTACACTAAATGAAAAAAGTGAGAAAACTGAGACATCATAGTCAATTGGTTACGAATCCTTTTTCAAGGAGAACTTCCTCTGAAAAATTGGAGATTGTTAAAAAAGGGAGATATACACCACAGATCCCCGAGCTGACACAGGAAGGGAAAGGATATACTTGGCACTTTCAGAATTAAAATAATGAAAGTTATCTATTGCTTACAGGTAGCTGCCACTTAAAAAAAGGAGGGGGGGGGTGGTTGCGACGACTCTGCTACCCCAGTCCATTTTGTCACGGCACGCCACTGAAGTTAACCTTAGGCTGGTGTGCAGGAGAAGGTAGAATATAGTTGTGATTTTGTTTTACTGAAATAGATGTTCTGTTTAGGTTGAGGCATTCCTCACCCCTACTACCTTTTTTCTTTTCTCTACTCGGTAAGAAAACCTACTGACCAGAAGACATAGTGGTAATCTAGCGTAACAGTGAATAAATGAAAGAAAATCGAGCTATTTTATACATTAGAGTAGTTTCTTTAAGCCTGCCCAAGTGCTGCCCGAAAGCTTTTAACCAGCTGAGTGAACACATATGGCATTATTGAATAAAATGCTACAGTGGAGACACCCAGTTTTAAAATGCAGTATAATAATGTTGTAGTTATTGCTAACCATAATAATAATAATAAATATTGATGGTGTTTGGCAAGTGTAATTTGAAAAATAGCGATGTGACATTCCAAAAATCTGAATATTATGGTTAACATTTGGGTTAGGGTTAGCTTTAAAAAATAAAAAATAAAAAAAAAGTAACATTCTTTCAGCGCTAGAGAGTGGAGTCCTCACTTTTCATCCATAGAGCAAGGATAGCACAAGCAGTGGCATATCCCTGGCATTGCCCAGAAAGGGGAAGTGGAAGAAGTCTCTCTACCCATCGAATCGTTGATTGATCTCCCTTTTTGAGATGGCTTGAGGAGTTATCAGTGCTAGTTGAGACCATGACTGAGATTTTCAAATTAAAGTCCCGGGCCTAGTCGGATGACTAAATAGCCAGGCTGCATGAGCTATAAAACAGGCCTGACTGAAACCTCAGCACAGCATCCTGAGTGAAATGCTAACAATGAAATGTAATAGAGAAGTTGCCACGTGCCAGCTGTCAACAAACATGTGATGTGAAATAAGGGTAAATAAGTCACTGAAGGTATCTGACACTGTAAATGCTGACAGATGAAATATGGGTCTACTACTAAAATGTTTCTTTATTGTTATCATTATTATCTAAACAACTTTGTAAACCTGCTCAATTTCAGACCACTTTTCATAGTTTTTTTTTTTTGTGCTTTGTGATTCTAATAAAGTATGAATCATTCCTGGGGGAAACCACCAACAGTATTAATTAAACTAAAGCTCCCAATGTTAAAAGCTATAGTCGCAAGCCATAGTTAAGTGCTATTAATATTTTAATATTGTAAGTGCCAGTGAAATTGCATTATTGGGCAAATGGAAGCCATACTTCCTAATAAACTGGTTCTACAGTATAACGAGAAACCAATATATAGGATTAAATAACATTTACCACATATTGTTCTTCATTTTCTAATCTTGAAGTACAAACACATTTTGTATACCGTATTCCTTTGAATTTAAGACGTGCTTTTTAAAAAAAAATTTGCTTCTCAAAAATAGCCTGCGTCTTAAATTCGAGTACGGTACAGTGATGCATGTATTAAAATTGCCAACAAAAGACGTGACTATCTGAGTACATAAACAGCAACGCGACTGACTGCTGAGAAAAGACAACAAAGACGTTACTGCCTGAATGCACAAGCAGCAACATGACTTACTGCTGACAAAAGACAACAAAGATGTCTGCCCAAATACACAAGCAGCAACGTGACTTACTGCTGAGAAAAGATTAAGCAAATCGTTATTGCCCGAAGCGTCATTATCTTCCTGAGGAATACTAAGAGAAGCTTTTACAATTTCATCGTTTCTAACAAACAGCACCAGCTGGGACAGATCGGAAATGCTGATCAGACCCCAGAATTTTTTGATATGCCAAGCAATTTTGGAAGAAAAACAGGTTCTGACTGTTGTGTTTGCAATGCAGTCAATGCTGTTGTGGTTGCTGGGTTACATGTTGCCTGATGTGGTGCTTGCTGTTGCTGGGATGCATTATGCCATAAGTGAGTGAGTGGTATGTGTGCAACAGAGATGCCATCTTAAGTATTATACAGTACTGTGGCAAAATGGTGATTGATTACAGGTGCGTGCAATGCAGAGTGGATACAAAACACACAGACAATGATTTTTCAGGTGCAAGGGTGTTTATTGATTTATTTTACCAAAAAGTCCAGTTCTATTACACCCACACGAAACACACAACACAAACACAGTTGACAGTGAGTGATATTAGTGCTCGTGGTGCAAGACAGTTCTCCGTGAACAAAGGGAAAGTGTTGGTGTCCGGGTCTGATGCTGGCTGAATAGCGACAGCTCCAGATCTTTTAGTAGCAGTCTAAAATAACAAACAAACAGTTTTTACTTTGACAAACTAAACACAACACCGTGTTTTGGCAGCACAGGATTCTCCTTCTAGGTTTGATCTAACCATTTACAAAGGAACAGATCACTTACACTATGTCCCCTATTTATACCCCCACTCATGACCCCTAGGTTAAAGAGCGCATCCGCTCCTCCAATCCTTGGATGCCACGCCGTTTACCGTCCGGGTCATTGAGTTTGGGTACCGTAGCTCCGCCCCCTTCCTAAATGACCGACTTCCACCTACCTTGAGGAATAAATTGTCATGCCATTTAGTTAGGGGTACTCTGTTCCTTTTACACAGCGCCCTCACAGGTCGGGAGGGAGATCTAACACCCAGAATCATTCGATCTCTGTCACAAGTATGCAGCACAATAAACAAGCTCTGTGGTTAAGCTACAAAAACACTGCTTCATGTCAGTTTTGTACGATACAACAGCGTACTTGAGGTTGCATCTTTGTAAATTCATATTTATTTGATGTTTTATTTTTCCCTCAAATTGAGGGTGGTAAATTTAGGCTGTATCTTAAATTTGAGGGTGTCTTAAATTGGAAGAAATATGGTAGTTTTTTTTCTGGAAGTTGATAGTTCTGGGTTATGAACACTGCCTAAACATTATTGTACAGACCATTCTGTAAATAGTACTGTATGTTTCACTGTGAATATATAGCTCCGATTTTATATCAAGAATACATAGCGGAGGCTGACTGGAAAAAACTCCAACTGAAGACCATCCAATCCAGAATAAACAGATTTTGACCTTTCTAGACAAACTGAAAGGTGAATGAAGTTCACGTTGATACAACAGTCAATTAAATTTGTTTGTCAAGATCACCCACCACTGATTCACCTTCAGTATATGTGCCGGTATGGCGCACATTTATTTTCAAGAACTCATCAAATACAGATGAAACATAGTATGGGGCCCATAGTATGAATGATTTTTAAAAAATTTGGCTTATTGAATCTAGTTCATGATGACAAATGGTTCGTCAAAATAAGGGGCAAATGTGTTTTGCCCTAGCGTTAGAGGCCCTGTCATCAAAATCAGGCCCATTGTTTTTAAAGCTCCTTTTGTGCCCCATGGTGACTGGAAATTAAGAAGTAGGAAAATGCCACTGTCCTTCTTCACCAATAAGTGCTACAAAACCTTGGTTCCGCTTCTCACCTGCTGGTCGGCACCATTGAAATCAGCATATTGGTTCATTGATAGGACTAAGTTCAAGCCAGATTAGAAGCTGTTGGCCCAGAGCGATGTATGTAACACTAAAACAGATCTGAAGAATGCAAGCAAGACCCTACAACGGCAGAGTTTAAATTAAACTAGAGTGGTTATTAGTCAGCTGTCAGAATTTATTTTTTTTCTAACTCAATTTGTTGCCAGTTGAGTATTGACTGGAAACTGTCAAAACTAATTCTGCTCGTCACCTCCCAGGCTATTTGGGAAATGTTTGTAGAAGCGTCAGCTTCCATTTTATCTTAAGTTTCAGAGGTGAAGGGTGCACAACTCTGTCTGCTTCTTCCTGTTAGTATATTCAGCCCTTACCTTTTTTCATAAGCTTTTGATAAGAAACAAAAAAGAAAGATTAATTGTATCCATTGTAAATGTGAACTGATATTCCCTGCTCACATCCATCTTACACTCTCTCTAGTGGGTATCACATGTTGGCTCAGAGAATATTTTTTAAGAATATAAAATCTAGTCAGCTGTAAAGCTTAATGGAAGTCATTTTCTCTCCACAGGCATTGCTAATGTAAAATACAGCTTTAGGGACAATTGGTCTTTCTGTAGTGATAAAATAACTAATTCTAAAAGGAATGTTTGATAATTGAAAGTGATGGAAAGGAACAAAATTAGAATAGGCATAATTTTCTGGTTGAGAGTGTTGGACAGCTGCTCTCTGTTTCTATCTATTTTCTAATAAATCTTTTGAATTATGGTTTATATGGGTTTTTTTTTTCTTTTTAAATAACCTTTGATGTCTTTGTATAATTTTTATATGTGTTTCTTAGTGTATTCTTCTAATAATTCAGCTGATTTAAAAAAAAAAAAGAAGAAAAAACTCATATAGTGTGACTAGATGAGTCCTCGGGAGACTGTACCATTATTAAAGTCTTACTGCACGAGTTTCTGCTGATCTATTGTGTTGGGCTTTAGGAGAATAGGAGGTCACATCAGAGGGCTTCAATAAAGAGTTAAAAAAAAAGCTTTGAAACTGGTTGTTGGACCAACTTCATCACTTTACCATGCAGTAACAGCTCAAACAAAGACACATTTTTCATGTTGCACTGCTCTCTCTTGCGCTTTCTCCTTCTCTCTCGCCTCCTGATTTGCTAACTGGTTGTTATGGCCTGCATTCATTCACCACATCTCTAAATCTCTAAAATGTACAAGGCCCAAGAGAGGTGCTTCTGACATGATGCCATTGTCCTCCTGAGTTGTGTTTTTCTACACCCTGCTGTATTTCAAATACATCAAATGAATCTATTAAATTAATACAGTGAAGGAAGAACACATTTTATATGTTTCTGTTTTTTTATTTATCTTTAGAATACAGACTTGGCCTTCTGAGACCTTCTTTGAGAGGCATCCTTTTGCAGCAGGAGGTTAGATTGTGAAATATGGTGCTGCAGAATATGTAGGTGTTATGTGATCTGGTAGATTACACCCCACCACTGAGCCAGATGTTTCCAAGTTAGAATCTAGCATTGAAAGTATTTTAATTAGGTTTTCTTTTTAGGTAAGGAGAAAAAGGAAGCTCATGTCAATATTTTTGTAAAATTGTTTAGATATGGTGCCTACTGGGGGGGCGGCGGGGGTGGGGGTGGATTAGAGAGATTAGAGAAGGAACCGTTACAACCATATGCTGAACAGGGAGACAGATGCTTTATTTCACTTTGCTATGGTTTTACTATGGTAAACTTTAATACAGGATAGTAGAACCATCAGGACAAGACTGAAGACATGAGGCATGGTGGAGCATATCACCCTTCTGAAGGTAAAAATATGACTTGGAGCTGCTGTTATCTTGCACCTTTTGTAAGCATATAATGAATCATATGCTTCAGAGTGGTATCACAATTGTCAACAAAATCTCAACTTCTTGAGACGATGATGACCCTTTTTTAAGTTTAGGGTTCAGGTGGGGGTCAGAATTATATCTTACACTTGCATAATTAGATGTAGTTTATTAAATGTTGGTAGGAAAATAAAAAGGCAGATAACTTTACCTAGTTTATTATCATTACTATAACAAGACTGCATGACTAAGTATGGTATAAGCATAGAAACATAGAAAAATCATGGGAAAGATATAAAATGAACAATTTATCATGATAAACTTACAGCAGGCAAGTTAGTTTAATAAAAAAATAAAATACAGGCATTCAATCACATCAAAAAGACATAATTTATACCAGCTGCATAGTTTATTATACAGCAGAGTCAATATCATTTTAAATTCAGTCAGGCTTTGTACTGACTTAACATCAGAAGATAAACTCTTCTAGCTGTAGAGAGCATTTGAGGGGAATGAATGTATCCCTGGACTCCAGTACAGATTCATACTGTACCCCTTTTATCCAGACATGGCCTCTTTGGGGAATTTGTGTGCATTCTTAGTTAATGCCATCAGTGCAGTACATGTCATCTAAAGTTATCTTGTCTAGTAAGCAAGTGGCTAAAGTGTTAGCCGTAACACTGAAGTTTCATGTGTCAAAGAATCCAACCCCTGTAGTTATGGTTCCTAGTCAGAACAGGAACCTGTTAATTCCTATAACAATAACCGAATGCCAGGGATATAAAAAGCATCCATTTTTTTTTTCTATACCTAACTGTGTACGAATTAGAATTGTGACTAAATGGATTAATTTGTCTAATTTGTATAAATGAAAACTGTAATTATACAATACATTTAAAGGGTTAGAAGGCACTCATGCTCTTTGTTTTCAAAGGGGACATATTCACATGCTTAACAGAGCACCCAGACACTTCACTGCAGAGCGCTTTTTGCATGACAGGTGTGTGCATGCTTCTGATGGTGCATACTGACTCTGCTCCAAATCCTGTCTCTTTAAAGCCGGTCCAAACCAGAACGATTAATCGACTGTGTCATAATTGGCTTCGAAGCCTTCTGAATGTAATACAAAATATTTTACCATTTTGTGAAATTTAATGTCATTACAAACAAAATGTGTGATGCACTCCAGCTTTTTCTTGTCTCAAATTCAAAATGTTTACCTTCAGCTTTTATTTATTTGACGTATTACTTCAACTATTGTAATCTTTACACAAGAGTCTTAGCCGAGCCAGGTTTTTTATCACTGTATTAGTCATCACAGTCATTACATAAGGGACACCGTGCCAGCATTTCAAATACCACCAGCCTTTAGCAACAGAATAACAATGAGAATGAAATGTAAGGAGGCCTGTTGACACGCTGTGACAAAAATCTATTTAGATCACCTTGATATTAATTAACTGTTTGTTAGTCTATGGTATTGATTCTACCTCTTTACTCAACAGCACATCAGGGAAAATGTAATGAGAAATAATTCAGAATACAGCTTTGTGTATCCCCATTGGTAGCTAAGCTGCTGGACAATCCAGGGTGGACATAGATATGAACACAAATATTTGCATTTACTGTACACAGCTATGCACAAATGTAATATTTCCATGTGTTGGATTGCTCTAGTGGCTGCGGGGCACTTTATTATTTTCAGGTGTTTTTATATACAGGGTGAGGTAACTCTGATTTATGGACTTGCTGTCAAATGACAGTGTCGTTAATCAATTAATTAAATTAGAATGTGTGTGCATACAGCAGAAAACGGTCTCTGTAACTCTGTTGAACTCTATTGAGATACAAACAAAACATGGGGTAGTATGGGGAAGTGTAAATGTGGAAATTACATTTCCCATGGTACATTTTAAGGGAGACAACATTGCCTGCAGCAGTTTCTGAGATCAAAGTGCTAAGTATGCAGTTGAGGCTCTCTCTGTATACTCAGCATCATGAATCATAACAGTGGTTTGATTTTTTTTCTTTTTATATATTATTGTTTTGGTTGCTACCTGGTGAAAAACATTAAAATCATCTAAAAGTGGAGACAGGTTGAAGTGTTCTTCTGGAGCTGCACTAGCAATTCCCCTGCTGATATACTGTAGCTCATTTCAGTTTTCCTAAGCATATGGTTAACATAATCATTGAACTGTATCCTAATGTATTTTAGTAGAAAATACCAGGGGAAAAGTACTTGAACATTGTAATTCAGTGATTGTTCGTTTCATTAACATTTGTCTAGTGCAGTGTAAAAAAAAAAAATTAAAAAATTAAGTGTTTAGAAAAACAAATTCTGAATATAAACGTGTGAGTCCCTGAAAACAAAACATGCACATTCCTCCGTTTTCAAAGAGCTGTGCCACTATCATTTTCTACACCTTGAACAATTGTGCCAGTGATATTGAAAGTGTGCTCTGTCAGCATCACTGCCGATGACACTCCCTTAAGGAAGCACATTCCCCGCGGCAGCCGCACTATAAAAAGAACAATCAGAGTAGCCTGATGGAACTCATTTTTTCATCTCGGTTTTTATTTTTTATTAAATTTTTTTTTTTTGCTCTCTGTTTTACCTTTGCAGTCACATTTCATTTCCGCTTTCTGTGCATGATTCATTCTGCTCAGTAAGCTCCAAAGTAAGCAGATTTGTTTAAACCCCACCATTCTCTTTTTAAGAGGGATATTGCGATTCATGGAAGGAACTCTTTTGGAACCTAATGTTCCAGTGGCATTTCATGTATAAACATGCAAAACTTTTTCATCATCAAATGCTTTCTGGGTACCAGTGATTCAATATCTATTGCCCAGTGAACATTTGACAAACTGGTACAGGCAATTTGGTTAAGTTTACATGGCTGCTGCTCAGTGAGATAAATAGATTAGTCTTTGAATGCAAGGAGCAAATTCGTTTTTATACTGATTTTTTAAAGGACATGTCACTCCTGTTAATTTGATCTGATTTTTTTGGACCAGCATGGCATATGGTTATAGTAAGGGAGTCAACTTTGTAAAATATGTGAACTAAAAACAGTCCTCATCATCAGGTACACATTTCAGTTTTGCTAATTAGAAAAAATAAATGTTCTGTTACTTTTGTTGATTTATTAAATCCATGTCTGACAGCTGGTATAAGGTTGTGGTAATAACCTGAAACATGATCCTTGTTGACATTTTAATTAAACAGCCTCTGATGAATACCAAAAGCAGAAGCTGAATGAACCGTATTCATACAACATTCACATGCTGCATGCTGTGCACTTACCAGCTCTCATGTTCAGTGTACATACCATATAGTCAAATGAGCCAGCAAGAAATATTTACAATCACATTGGTCGCTTCTAAAATTGCTTTAATGGAGGTGATCAATAAGGCAGGTGGAGGTTTTATGCTGTGAAATCCTTTTTTTCTCGTTCTCAATTATAACATAAGCTCATTAGAGAAGTTGACAATACAGTATAGTAGTACCCCAGACCCCTAGTTAAAAACTGCTTCACTGAGCAACAACAAACAACTTCAATTATTTTTCAGAGGACAGCAATGTGTATTACCTCAGATGATGTACGCTGCATCAAAACATACATATGGAAAAGATTGAAGAATTTTTATTAAAATTGATTTTCTTCCCCTTGGGAAGTGAAAAGTCAAAAATGGTTACTTGCACATTTTATGAAACAGATTTATTCTGTTGACATTGAAGCCTGTTTGATAAGTAATTAAATCCGTGTTACCAAACACAAGGTGACAGGTAACAGCATTCATTTTCTATGCTGTGTATGTCTTCACAGATAATAGAGTGGTTTTATATTGTTTCTCTTTGTGTGAATATATTTATACAGATAACCCCTTGAAGATGGAGTTGAACATGCTCATTATATTGAGGAGATGTTCCTCTTCTGGGCAACTAGAAATTAGGCTGCTTCAGAATATTATTATTATTTCCCTAGTCTATGACACTATCAGTGTTGGGGAGTAATGTATTACATGTAATGCATTACTGTAATCTGATAGAATGTTCATATCATCTTGATAGGTCCAAATCATCTTGGGAGATATTAGTGTCAATGAGGATTTGATAGGTGGAACTTCAAATAATATTTTGAGCTCTATCCTGCAAACCTCTTCAGTCTTTATCTTATTGACAGTCCCATTTACAAAAATATATGTAAAACATATTTTTTCGTCTTGTTCTCATGTGTACTCAGTAAAGAAGTTCCTTTTTAAATTATATAACTTAATTTTACATTCCTCAGCTTGACAAAAATAATTCAGGAACTTCCCCAACACTGTGCACCATTCAACCAGCTTTAAAAAAAAAAAATATATATATATATATATATATATATATATATATATATATATATATATATATATATATATATATATACACTGCCGTTCAAAAGTTTGGGGTCACTTAGAAATTTCCTTGTTTTCCATGAAAACATACATGAAATGAGTTTGAATAGGAAATATAGCAAAATGAGTAGGAAATATAGTCATTGCAAGGTTAGAAATAATGATTTTTAATTGAAATAATAATTGTGTCCTTCAAACTTTGCTTTCGTCAAAGAATCCTCCATTTGCAGCAATTACAGCCTTGCAGACCTTTGGCATTCTAGTTGTCAATTTGTTGAGGTAATCTGAAAAGATTTCACCCCATGCTTCCTGAAGCACCTCCCACAAGTTGGATTGGCTTGTTGGGCACTTCTTACGTACCATACGGTCAAGCTGCTCCCACAACAGCTCAATAGGGTTGAGATCCGGTGACTGTGCTGGCCACTCCATTATAGACAGAATACCAGCTGACTGCTTCTTCCCTAAATAGTTCTTGCATAGTTTGGAGCTGTGCTTTGGGTCATTGTCCTGTTGTAGGAGGAAATTGGCTCCAATCAAGCGCCGTCCACAGGATATGGCATGGCATTGCAAAATGGAGTGATAGCCTTCCTTCTTCAAGATCCCTTTTACCCTGTACAAATCTCCCACTTTACCACCACCAAAGCACCCCCAGACCATCACATTGCCTCCACCATGCTTGACAGATGGCATCAAGCACTCCTCCAGCATCTTTTCATTTGGTCTGCATCTCATGAATGTTCTTCTTTGTGATCCGAACACCTCAAACTTAGATTCGTCTGTCCATAGCACTTTTTTCCAATCTTCCTCTGTCCAGTGTCTGTGTTCTTTTGCCCATCTTAATCTTTTCTTTTTATGGGCCAGTCTGAGATATGGCTTTTTCTTTGCAACTCTGCCTAGAAGGCCAGCATCCCGGAGTCGCCTCTTCACTGTTGACTTTGAGACTGGTGTTTTGCGGGTACTATTTAATGAAGCTGCCAGTTGAGGACCTGTGAGGCGTCTGTTTCTCAAACTAGACACTCTAATGTATTTGTCCTCTTGCTCAGTTGTGCACCGGGGCCTCCCACTCCTCTTTCTATTCTGGTTAGAGTCAGTTTTGCTTGTTCTGTGAAGGGAGTAGTACACAGCGTTGTAATGAGATCTTCAGTTTCTTGGCAATTTCTCGCATGGAATAGCCTTCATTTCTCAGAACAAGAATAGACTGACGAAGTTTCAGAAGAAAGTTCTTTGTTTCTGGCCATTTTGAGCCTGTAATCGAACCCACAATTGCTGATGCTCCAGATACTCAACTAGTCTAAAGAAGGCCAGTTTTATTGCATCTTTAATCAGCACAACAGTTTTCAGCTGTGCTAACATAATTGCAAAAGGGTTTTCTAATGATCAATTAGCCTTTTAAAATGATAAACTTGGATTAGCAAACACAACGTGCCATTGGAACACAGGACTGATGGTTGCTGATAATGGGCCTCTGTACGCCTATGTAGATATTCCATTACAAATCAGCCGTTTCCAGCTACAATAGTCATTTACAACATTAACAATGTCTACACTGTATTTCTGATCAATTTGATGTTATTTTAATGGACAAAAATTTGCTTTTCTTTCGAAAACAAGGAAATTTCTAAGTGACCCCAAACTTTTGAACAGTAGTGTATATATATATATATATATATATATATATATATATATATATATATATATATATATATATATATATATATGATTAAATTAATCCAGCTTAAGTGGCAGTGGTAGATAAAAATGCATGTTTATAAGAAGCACCCTTTTGAAATTGCTGTCAAACAGGTCTGTGCATGGATCCCTGGTTCCATTAGATGTTTTTCTTTTCACAGAAAGCCTTCTGAGTTTGTGTATAGTTTGAAAGGAACAGTCAGGAAGCACCTAAATTAACCTACTTAACTTCAAGGGCTTCATTAGGGCTTTTATAATTATTTTATTAATTAATGAGAATCGCTGAGCACGGAACACAAGGATCAGCTTCTGGGCTTGTGGGAGCATCAATAGCATTGCAGAAAAGGTCTTGAGTTTCCCACATTGTTAATGTGTGTGTATAATTAGTATGTCTTGAGCCACCTTTTGCACAGTTCCAAGTATTTCAAGACAGGCCATGCATAGCAAATATATGTTGATGTGTGGTTATTGAATAAAATAATAATAGAATTCAGCTGAGGCATTAGATTATAAATGAGTTTTGCAGTAGGCGTCATGATGTTATTTAGATTTCTGTTTACAGAGACCTTGTAGCAAATCCCATGAGCTATGCGACAGAGTCAAATG
Source organism: Acipenser oxyrinchus oxyrinchus (assembly GCA_030684275.1). Taxonomy (NCBI): domain Eukaryota; kingdom Metazoa; phylum Chordata; class Actinopteri; order Acipenseriformes; family Acipenseridae; genus Acipenser; species Acipenser oxyrinchus. Next base: position 18,937,337 of record CM060247.1, on the reverse strand, counting down.
TGGATATGAGCTGATACAGGAAAATGAGTTTGTAATGGGCTGATGCTTGTGAAGCAGTGCTCTGCATGAATCAAAAAAAAAAGAAAACATACTAGATTTTCTTTAACTGTGCAAAAGGATGTTTTAATTAGCATTGATACAATTGAAAGAGTTTTTTTTTTAAAACAAAATCTGGAAAATACTTTATACTTCCTTTTTCTAGAAACCAACATAACATCACAGCATGAGTTTCCACATTTCTTATCACACACACTCCTGCATGAAGGATAATGGAGTCTTAAAATAGTTTTGACTTTATCGTTTTTGTATTTAACTTATCATTCTACTGTAGTGTTGGCTAATAGCAGTTCTTTTGTAAAAAGGTATCAATGTGTAAAATTATACAATGTCAGCTTTATTGACTCAGCTGGTGCTTTGATGACACATTTCCCAAGGGGTTTACTGTAGGTGTGAATCCTGGTCTCAGTCAATATGCAGAGTTGGTGTGAGGAGACTGGGTAACATCACCTCCACCGATTAATGATACACTTGTGTTGTTTGAACAGAAAGCTGCATTGACAAATGAAGCATGATGTTGTTTGGTCACTCACCACACAAAGGATTTAGAAAGATATCGTGTCTCGAACTGTTATCCCTAGCTCATCAGCCCTGACAGTGTGTCAGCGTCTCCTTTTATAGCGGTCTGCTCCGCCAGGATACACCCATCAGCTGGTCAGGGATCCGCAGCTGCCCAATCCCCGGCTGCCATTCCCTGTAAGCAACCATAGCTGGCAGCACGTCTCAGAAGCAGCATCTGGCTCTTTCCTGCAGACTCACACTTGCACATGAGAAGCCAGTGACGCTATATTGTCCCTGTTAGAGTGCTGTTTGTGTCTACTGAGACCTGAGAAATATTTTGTGATACATTAAAAAATAAAAAAGTAACTGCTGTACTAAAACCTAGACTGTTACAGACACTAAACCATGCATTATTTGTTAACCAGTGTTTTTTCAGCCTGCACAGCCTAATTAAAACAACACTATCAAGGTAACCAAGGCAGGCTGACCTCACACCAGGAAAAAGTGCCTTCATCAGTTTCTCACTTTTACATATGGCACACAGGAGGAACAGATGCCACGGTTACAGTAAATGCAAGAATGGAAGAAGGTAACAAAGTAAAAAAAAACATAGTTTAAAATAACAAACATGACACACAATGCTTTTTAGTCTTAAATAATGGTACTCAAGGATGTACTAAAGTGTTGCGGCTGTCGTAATAATTGTAAACCAGTTGCAAACGAGTCGGAAATTGCATCAGTTTGTTAAGAACTTTTGAAAGCACATTTTAAGCAGTCGCAATTAGCAAACCTTTAAAAGGCAGTATGAAAAACACTATCCCCTAACCATGGCTGCTGTGATTGCAGCAAGAAGGAAACATGGTCTTCAGCAAGAACAGGAGATTTGTAGAATGAGAAGAGAAAGGGTATTTCATACCCACATTACCCTCTTAGGTTTAAATGACCAAAATAAGCACAGGGACAGGCTCGGCAGCCACATAATTCTTGAGCTGCTGTCTGATTTAAAAGATGACCTGGAGCCTGTCACCCAGAGAAGCCATGCTATCCCTGCAGTGGTCAAGCTATTGTCCACCCTGCATTATCTTGCCTCTGGGTCCTTTCAGTGGGCTGTGGCAGCTGTTGCTGGCATTTCCCAGTCCTCTCTTTCTCGAGCGTTGTTCAATGCATTTTTGAGGCAAAAACCCAAATATCTATTTTTCCCTAAAAGCAGGGTGTACTTACTTGAAAACAGATTTCTGGTTTCCCCAACATGTTGGGAGCAATAGACTGCACACAGGTGCCGCTAACCCCTTCAGCTCATTCTGAGTATCAGTATAGGAATAGGAAACATACCTATTCTATTTACGTGCAAGTGGTTTGTAATTGTGTACAATTTAGCACTGCACCACTGACTAACTTAAATAAAAATGGTCAGTATGCATTTGGTTTCTAGGCGACTCATGATAATACAAATTGGTATAATGCTACATTTGTTGCTGGTCCCGTGAAATTCGTATTCACGAGAATTGACTGTCCTCCTGTAAGTATCATAACTTGTCAATGCGGCACCATGATCTATTTTGTGTATTGTCTAGGCCAGTGTTTCCCAAATGAACACAGGAATAATGAACCCACGACCCAAAATTATTCACTATTCAGTATTTTAACTTAAATACTTCAAAAAGCGACATTTCATTTATTCGTAACAATACTACACTATATAAGCATTCAGGCTTTGATAGTTTTACAGGTTGTTAAAATGTTTGCTTTTATCAAATGAATTTAATAAAAAAAGGTATTAAACTAACATATCAATTTAAAATTGTGTTGCAACATACTGAATACCAGTTTTAATTTTCAATTCAAAATCAAGCATTGCAAACATATTGACAATCTGTCAAAGATTAGGCTAACCACTACTGACACTAGTTACTGTCTAGCTGTTAAAAAAATAAAGAAAAAAAAAGTTGAGAGAACTTCCAAAAGAATTAAAAAATAAATAAATAGAAACAGTGATGGTTTTGCAATCCAAACATGTTCACAAACAGTGCTAGTGAGGTTATTTCTGAATGAGTTTGTGAAGGTGAGGTAAATATCTGATATGCTTTGATGCAGGTTGTTACCTAAGCAGCCTGTTTCTGTATTTTATTTTTATTAGTCACAATGAAAATGCTGCTTCACACAGACAGGTGGTGGTGAATGGCAGTAAAATTGAAATTGCCTTACAGCAAGTTCTGGGTATTTGCCTACAGCAAGGAGCCAGAACTTCTTCAGGGGTAAATTGTTAAATGTCCCCGTCGGCCTGCTTGTGAAGGCGGATGGTTCCCTGCTGCTCCAGCTCCTGCAGTCTCTTCTCGATGTTGGATTGCCGCTGGTAGGCGTCTTCCTTGATTTGAGAGGTCATAGAACATAAGAAGAAAGAACATAAGAAAGTTTACAAACGAGAGGAGGCCATTCAGCCCATCTTGCTCGTTTATTTGTTAGTAGCTTATTGATCCCAGAATCTCATCAAGCAGCTTCTTGAAGGATCCCAGGGTGTCAGCTTCAACAATTCTCTGTGTAGAAAAGTGCCTCCTATTTTCTTTTCTGAATGCCCCTTTATCTAATCTCCATTTGTGACCTCTGGTCCTTGTTTCTTTTTTCAGGTCAAAAAAGGCCCCTGGGTCGACATTGTCTATACCTTTTAGGATTCTGAATGTTTGAATTAGATCGCTGCGTAGTCTTCTTTGTTCAAGACTGAATAGATTCAGTTCTTTTAGCCTGTCTGCATACGACATGCCTTTTAAACCCGGGGTAATTCTGGTTGCTCTTCTTTGCACTCTTTCTAGAGCAACAATATCCTTTTTGTAACGAGGTGACCAGAACTGAACACAATATTCTAGGTGAGATCTTACTAATGCATTGTAAAGTTTTAACATTACTTCCCTTTGTTTAAATTCAACACTTCTCACAATATATCCAAGCATCTTGTTGGCCTTTTTATAGCTTCCCCACATTGTCTAGACAGATTGATGAGCTGTGACTCCAGTTGGTATGGCAAAGAGATTGCTATGTCCACGGCAAAAGGATCAGCAACCCAGCCACTCATCATGTGTGTTTCTCGGAAAGTAGTCCTGAAACTTATCGTAAAGGGCTTTTAAATGCTGGTCAATTACCCGTTTGGTAATGGGGACATCAAACTTCTCATTCTTCTCATTAAATTCAGACGTGGGAACATTTCATAATGCATTCTGTCATTCATTTCTACCACAGTTGCTTTGAATGCCTTGATTTTTCAGTGCTGCTCAAAAATATGACCACCTTTTCCCTGCATTGCTAAATTAAATTTGTTTAGATGAGTGAATACATATGCAAGGTATGCCAATGAAAGAAGCCAATTCTTATCAACAAAAAAATAGGCAAGGGAGTGCTTTTTTTCAGTGAGGAAGGAACGTACCTCTTCTCGGGAAAGCCAACGTATTTCAGTGTGCATTAATAGTTGTTCTTGATTGGCTCCTTATTCACAGCACAAAGCCTGGAAGCAACATGTATTTAAAGCACTGGTCTTAATATAGTTCACAACCTTAACTGCTGCGTTTAAAACATCATGAAGTTCATCATACATGTTCTTATATGCCAGGGCTTCACGGTGTAGAAAGCAGTGATGCCACACAGCTTCAGTGGCACGATCTTGTACTAGTTTTACTACGCCAGACCTCCTATCCGTCATCGCTGCAGAACCAGTTCTGCCACTCTAAACTATGTGACTGAAAGTAGTTCTCTTTCAAGTATGAAATATTAACCATCACTAATGGGTTATTCCCCTTTAAGAACCCAAGAACTGAAAAGCATTATGCCAACAAACTCTCGCGAGAGTGCATGACGCAATGTGAGTTGCCCCGACAAAAGCACATTGCAGCCATTTGCAAATTCTCTTTTCCTTTTTCACTAAGAGTGAAAGCATCTGAGCTAAGTATTTTTATTACTTAGTAGTATTGCCTTGTTTAACCTGTTTTTGCAGTATTCTGTCCCAAACAGTGTTTTTACTCACGGTCGCTACCGTTGTTTAAAATATTATATTCTTGCCGAAGTTTTGATCTAGTCAGCCCGACCTGGCAGTGCGCCAGCGGAGCCTGCGACTTGCATTCGCCTCCCCGGTCTAGTTCACTATTACGCAGATAACTCTCATCTGGACAGGGCTCTGTGTTCCAGTAAAAAAAAACGCTCTATCCCCGTGAGATAGTTTTGTTGTTGTATTATTATTTTGTGTATTCAGTGTTGTTTACATTACTGTATACCCCTTCCCTTGTTTTTTCTTACAGAAAACGGGATTCAGTTCTGTGGGCTCACGGGACGCTGTATTACGGCTGTAGTACAGAGGTTATTTTCAGGCTTGAGAATAACCTGTAACTGAGTGTAGTATTCGTGCTACTCATTCCACTGTTACACAGTCTTCTTGACTGTACAGTTAGCTAGCGTGCATCTCTTCGTGAGATCTCCTGCTTTTTTGTAGGATTGCTGGCTGCTGTTGTGCATTAGCACAAGGTTAGCGTTTTCTCTTCTTGTACCTTGGTACCAGAGCTGACGCAACCTTTGAAGTATAGTACTGTTACACAGTCTTCTTCACTGTACGGTTAGCTGGCGTGCATCTCTTTGTGAGATCTCCTGCTTTTGTAGGATTGCTGGCTGCTGCTGTTGTGCATTAGCATAGGTTTGCGTTTTTCTTCTTTGTACCTCGGTACCAGAGTTGACGCAGCCTTTGACTTATTAATTCTCTATTGAGACACAGTACCGCGTCTCAGTACCGCGCTTTCATACGCCGGTACTGACGCTACTGCGCTTGCATACGCCGGTACCGCATTTGCATACGCCGCACGGACGCTACCGCATTAAGCATACGCTTTGGTACCGACGGTAGGTATTTGTATTTGGTACCCAGACTGGTACATACCAGGTCTGTTGATACCAACGGTACCCAGAACTGACGTTCGGTACCAGGCTTTTATTGGTACCCAGACTAGTTTTACTAAGTCTGTTGGTACCAACTCCCTCAGTACCTAGAACAAATGCTCAGTACCAGGTTCGGTACCAAGCTAACTGTTGGGTGTACTTTACATTGGGTACCCACGCTAGTTTACTAAGCCTGTTGGTACCTACACTACTATGTTTCATGGTTGTATTGACTGTGGCGCCAAGCTGCCAGTGGCTGATGACCACGAAAGATGTGTGCGCTGCTTAGGTCAGGAACACGGAGAGCGAGCTCTGGCAGACCCTGCCTTTTGTGTGCAGTGCGCTGTTTTCAGCAAGCGATCACTACGGTCCAGGCTTATGCGCCAGTTTATGTGACAGTCCAGTGTTCATTACCCCGGCGCAGTTACTTCCTGCAGAGGTAGCTGGTAGTAGTAGGGGGCGCTCTAGGGAGCGCAGTTCTGAGAGCGCTGCTCCACGGAGCCATTCCAGGAGCTTAGCCAGAGGCCTCGCTCCGCTGAGCACGGTGCCAGGGCACGGGTTCCAAGGAGTCCAGGAAGCACAGGAGGAGGAGTCCTCTTCCTCCTCATCCTCTTCCTCTCCTGCTTCTCCTTCCCCAAGGGGTAAGAAAAGGAGGCACAGGTCCGATCATCGGACCACTGGCGGTATATGTGTGAGATGTTCCAGCAACAGCAGTCACCTCTGACCCAGTTGTTGCAGGTGCGGTCTCTGCCAGTGCAGGCACCTGCTGTGGTGCAAGCACCTGTTGTGATGCGAGCGCTTGTTGCTCCACCTTCACAAGCGGCTTCTCTCTCCTCCTCCGCCACCGAACTGGCAGAGGTTGAGTTGGGGGAATGGAGGACGCTCTCTCTGTCCTCGCTTCATAAGGAGCTGAGGAGCGTGAGGTGTTCTGTTCAGAGGATCCGGCGTTGGACTCGCTGCCTCTGATTCCCTTGCCTAGGGAGCTCATACCCCTGATGCGTCGAGCCAATGAAGCACTTAGGGTGCCATGGCCGAGTGCGACAGTTGAGACGTGCTCTGTTTATGACGAGCGTAAGGAGCTAACCTCTGAGGCCCCGCCCATCCACCCAGATTTTTGGCAGGAACTGACCTCATCGTGGCAGCACCCGGCCACAGCCCCTGCGGTCCAAAGGTCAGGTACGACCTATAGGGTTCACGAGGGGGATAAAATGGGCAGTTTCCCCCTGTCGGGTCCACTATTCCAGCTTTAGCGCAACCAGCGAACCTTGCACTGCTGTCCAAAGATGCGGCTTTGCCAATCAAGCAATGTCGGGTCACGGAGGTCCTTCTAAAGAAGGCTTACTCCGCTAATGCCTTTGTTGCCCTGTTGGGCAACTACAATACCTGTTTGGTGGCTTACCAGAGCCACATTTGGGGCTCCGCTGCTGAGGGGGGACTGACCCTCGATCAGACAGAGGAGCTGTGGCTGATCTCCCGAATGTTGCTACGACTAGCACAGCTTCTGAGTCAAGCAACAGGGTGCAGTATGGCAGCATTGGTGGCTGCGCGCCGTCAGCTGTGGCTCTCTCAGGCCAGGCTGACGGAGAATAACAAGACTGCTCTGCTGGACGCGCCCATCACGCCAAGGCATACATTCGGCCCTGCAGTGGACGATTTGTTGCTTCGGTCCAAAGCGGCAAGGGAAGCGACAAAGGCATTTAGTGACCTTGCCCCTAAGCCAGCACCACCGCCTAAGAAGCAGTGGTATCAGAGGCCACCGCCTCGGCCACAGTGGCAGCCTCAGGGCGGTCCACGGGGCTCTCCAGCGGTCACTGATAGGTCAAGCCGGGGACGCGGTCGGCAAAGGCGGTTCCAGCGCAATGCGCCTGATAAGAGACCGCAGGCGCCTAAACCAAAGCAGCAGCCCTAGGAATTTGCTGCCACAGGCCCAGGGCCCCTTCTCCAAAGCTCATCTGGAGTACTGGGGCCAGTGCACCCGCGATTCGTGGGTGCTCACCACTATACGTCGTGGGTACTCCTTACATTCAGCCATGGACCACCCCTTCGGGGTGGTCCATACGCTGGTCAAGGACCCCTGTGCCAACAACTCACTGGCTCAGGAGCTAAAGACCCTCCTGCAAAAGCAGGCTATTCGCATCTTACCACCCTCCGACATGGTCGGGGGGTTCTACTCCAAATACTTTCTGGTGTCCAAACGGGACGGCGGCCTCAGACCGATCCTCGATCTCAGACAGGTCAACCTGTATCTGAGCCGCAGGCGGTTCAAGATGTTGACCTTGCGACAGCTGTCGCAGTCCATCAGGCCGGACGACTGGTTCACGACAGTGGACTTGCAGGACGCCTACTTCCACATTCCCATAAAACCAGGGCACCAGAAGTATCTTCGGTTCGCCTTTCAAGGGAAAGGCTACGAGTTCCGTGTACTGCCGTTCGGCCTATCCCTAGCGCCACGTGTTTTCACGAAATGCATGGACGCTATCCTGGCCACTCTGAGACTCAATGGTATCAGAGTTCTAAACTACCTGGACGACTGGCTCATTTGTGCGGAGTCGCCAGGTCAGGCGCTGCAACACACGGAACTTGTCACCGATCATCCATCCAGACTAGGTCTGAAGGTGAATCATGCGAAAAGTCAACTGACGCCAGCTCAAGTAGCGCGCTACTTGGGTTTGAGTCTGGACGCCCGATCCATGACAGCAGTGCTGTCGGACGACAGGGTGTCAAGCATATCAGCCTGCCTAGCCCTATTCCAGTTAGGCAGAGCTTTACCAGTGGTGACATTCCAGAAACTTCTGGGCCTGATGGCAGCAGCTTCTCAATCCCTTCCCCTGGGCCTCCTGCATATGCGGCCCCTTCAGGCCTGGTTCAACAGGATGGTCCCTCACCCAATGCTGAACCGCAACTGTTTGGTGACAATGTCCAGATATTGTCTCCGAACTCTCTCTTGGTGGAAACAACCGGCCCACCTACGCCTAGGCATCAGGCTGGGAGCAGTCACAAGAAGAGAAGTCGTTACCACCGACGCCCCAACCATGGTTGGGGTGGGGTGTGGAACGGTCGGGTGCACAAGGGGTTTGGCGGCCTCCGTGGCTGGGCCGACACATAAATCTTCTAGAACTGCAAGCAGTGTTTCTCACTCTTCAGTTCTTTCTAGAGGAAATCAGGGGAGACACGTGCTTGTCCGGACGGACAACACGACAGTGGTGGCTTACATCAACCACCAGGGTGGTACAAGATCACCCAGTCTCAACAACGTGGTCAACAGGCTTCTGGTCTGGGCACACACCCATCTCCTCTCACTCCGAGCGGTACACCTACCTGGAGTGGTGAACATTGCCGCAGACCTCCTCTCGAGGCAGGTTCCGGGCGGCGCAGATTGGAGACTCCATCCCGAGGTTGTCAGCCTCATATGGAAACGGTTTGGGAGAGCGGAGATCGACCTTTTGCCTCCCAGGAGTCGACGCGATTGCACCCTGTGGTTCTCCATAATGAGAGACGAAGGGTGTCTAGGGGTCGACGCATTGGCTCACCAATGGCCAGCGCCCACTGTATGCGTTTCCGCCGATAGCTTTGCTACCTCTGTGTCTGGAGAAGATCAGACAGGACAGGGCCACGGTCCTACTAGTAGCACCTCACTGGCCCAAGAGAGCCTGGTTTGCCTCACTGATACAGCTCCTGTGCGGACAGCCTTGGCAGTTGCCCAGTCGCCGCGACCTGCTCAGCCAGGCACAGGGTGCTCTTTGGCATCACGACCCATTGAGCCTACAGCTCTGGGTTTGGCCCTGAGCGGCTCCATTTGAGCCGTCTGGGTTTGTCTAATAGGGTGATTGACACCCTACAGAACGCTAGGGCTGCCTCCACTCGTTCCCAGTATGGCTACAAGTGGGCGTTTTCAGACATGGTGTCTGTCGAAGGGAGAGGATCCCACAATGTGTCCAATGGCAGTGATCTTGCAGTTTTGCAAGACCTGCTGGACGATGGGAAGAGCCCTTCTACCCTAAAGGTCTACCTGGCAGCTATTTCAGCTTGCCATGTGAAGATAGACTCAGTCTCCCCAGGAGCACATTTCCTGGCGGGACAGTTTTTGAAGGGGGCTAGGAGACTCCGTCCTCCAAGGAAGGACATTGTTCCTCACTGGTGGTTGAATGTCGTGCTGAATGCACTAACGAAACCTCCTTTTGAGCCCATGCATTCCGCAGAGCTAAAGCTTTTGTCTTTTAAGACAGCTTTTTTGGTGGCAGTCACTTCTGCTAAGCGAGTAAGTGAGCTGCAGGCACTTTCCGTCGCAAAAGCCTGTTTATATTTTGCGAAAGGCCGGTCACGGGTGACACTCCGGACCAACCCTGCGTTTTGCCGAAGACTATTTCGGCTTTCCATGTCAATCAGTCGGTGGAGTTGGAGGCTTTTCACCCTCCTCCTTTTCAGTCCGACAGAGACAGAATGCTCCACACGCTATGCCCTGTCAGAGCGCTGGCGTATTATGTGGAGAGGACAAGAAGTTGGCGGCAGTCGGAGCAACTCTTTGTTTGCTACGGTTCTCAGTCCCAAGGTCAGGCTCTGTCTAAACAGCGCCTGTCTAGGTGGCTAACGGAGACCGTAAAGATTGCGTATCAACTTGCAAAGTTGCCCCCGCCTGAGAAGATCACTGGCCATTCCACTAGAGGGCAGGCCACTTCTTGGGCAATGTTCCAGGGTGCATCTGTCATGGACATATGCAATGCAGCGGTGTGGGCAACCCCCCACACGTTCACGAGGTTCTACAGGATGAACATCGTGGATCCGCTGTGTCCTGGTTTTGGATCACGAGTGTTGAGGGCTGCCTCGGTGGTGGTCCCCTCAACTACAGATTGATCGGTGAGTAACTTGTCACCTTGGACTGCTAGCGGTTAGCTCATAAGAGTCTTGCGCCTGTCCTCACGACAGATTGGGTATACTTACCCATTAGTGATGGTTAATATTTCGTACTTGAAAGAGAACGTTAGGTTATTATCATAACCCTGGTTCTCTGAAATAGAAATATTAACCATCAGTCTTCGCGTCGCTGGAGCCGCGAGACTCAAAAGTAAAAAGAGAATTTGCAAATGGCTGCAATGTGCTTTTGTCGGGGCAACTCACATTGCGTCATGCACTCTCGCGAGAGTTTGTTGGCATAATGCTTTTCAGTTCTTGGGTTCTTAAAGGGGAATAACCCATTAGTGATGGTTAATATTTATATTTCAGAGAACCAGGGTTATGATAATAACCTAACGTTATCCAATGCATTGAACATTTCTTGTGATGTTGCTCTTAATGGAATTTCGTGACACATTAAAAGATCCTTGTGAAGTAACCATCCCATGTGTAGCGTACAAATAAGAGAAGTATTGCACACCTAGCAATATCAATTGGCTCATCCAGCTGAATAGAAAACTTGTCTGAGGATTGTACATCGGTCTGTAAGCTGGCATTCTGTATCCTGGGATAAATCATCAATCTGTCTACTAATTGTATTTTTGGACAGTGGAATTACTTTTAACTTTTCTGCAGCATTGGCCCCAAGGATTTCACTGCCCCTGTCGATTACTGCTGGTAATATTAGTTCCTCAGCAATTTTGTATTTTTTTTTTTGCAAAATGCATTGCAACCAGGTAGGACACATTAATTGCCTTCTCTGAGACAGTGCCTAATTTTTTAAGAACGTCTTGCTGTTTAACTAATTGATCAGCTTTCTTCTGGAAAAACTTGTATCCTTTCTCAATGCAATCTGGATGCCGTGTCTCAAGATGATGCTTCATTTTGGACGGCTTAAGGCTTTTGTTGTGCCTGTTGCAATAGTCGCAAATCAGTTGCAAACGAGTCAGAAGTCTAGGGTGAAATGTACTAAACAAGCGCAATGCTGTCCATGGCTTTTTAGGGAATGCTTTGCGGCAGCAGTTTTTCATTGTGGTTCAGCCTTAGATGAATATGTAGTTATGGGCATTCCTGCATAAATTTGCAAAAATGGAGCGGAGATAGTGCAAATCAGGGTTCTCAAATATTATAATGAGATGTGGTAAAGCTGCCGACAATTACGACACTTACAATTGAATCAATTTGTTAAGAACTTTTGAAAGCATTTTTAGTCACAATTGTTGCTGGCATTTACCAGTCCACTTTTTCTCTTGCGTTTCCAGGGAGGCGAACACCCAAGTACCTAATTTTCACTAAAGGCAGGGTGTACTTAGAAGTTTTGAAAACAAATTTCTATGACATTTCTGGTTTCTCCAACGTGTTGGGAGCAATAGACTGCACACATGTGCCACTAACCCCTCCAGCTCATTCTGAGCGTCTGTATAGGACCATGATGTATTTTGTGTTAATTGTCTAGGCTACTAAGTAGGCCAAGTTAAAAATAATAAAATTATTTAGTTTCAATTTTAAATAATCTTTTATTCACATTGTACAGCAATGTGTACGGTGCAGCAGCATAATTTATTTTGTGTTACCGATAACCTAAAGTAAAAATAGTGTGCTAGGTATTCATTTGATTTTACTACTGTACTGCATACTGTGTAGGCCTACTGTACAGATTTATATTTTTACATAATGTAATGTGTAGGTGTAACAGGGAGAGATCTGGACTGGCCGTCTGACGCATGCATGATGCTGCAGGAAGTGGTGCGGCAGTCCCATGGGATCTGCCTGCCAGTCATGGTGGTGACACAGAGAGGTGGGGAAGAGGGTGTGTGTGCTTTCCCCCTCTCTGAGTGGCTGGGAGGCGGGTTTTAGTGGGATTGCTGATCCTATAAGTTAATACTCTGCTGTTTCCTCAGATCTGCCCCTTTAGACCTGAACAACGAGCAAGCGGTCTCGCTGCTCGGCAAGACCACAGACGGACAGGAGTAAAGAGCCGAAAGAAACTAAAGAGATAGAGAAAGTGGGGAATCCTTGGGCAGACCCTGATATTATTTTGAATTAGCTGAGGAAACAGCATAGAGTAGGACGGAGGCCCGGGTCGAACGAGTAGCGGCGACTGGGGAAAATCATGCTGCGAAGTGCAGCACATTTGTTTTGTAGTTTTCATTACTGTGTTTTATTTTCCCTGTTTCTTTTTGCCTTTTTCGTTTTTCATTATTTTGAGCACCTGCGAGTGCACCTGAACTGTACCGAGTACCCTGCCGTGGTATTCCCGTTGGTTCTGGATACCATAGTTGGTAGCCCGACCACGGACAACAGCGCCCTCTGCGGGCTAAAACAAATCAGTGCAACTCACCAGAGTAAAAAAATAAAACCGAGCACCTGTGTGGTGTTTCAAAGATAATTTCTGTCTCCCGTGTCAGTGAATACCCACACCCTTCCACAGTAGCCTACCCAAAACACATTAGTGTTATTTCAGCACAATGATTTATACATTTAAAATACATTGAGCACTATAAATGTATGTGTGTGCGATTTTATTGTATTGTTGGACAAATGTGTCCGTCCGGTTTAGCGAGGGGCTACTATATGATTATAAAAAGCTTTTTGATAGAAACACATTTTTTATTCTGGGCACCACTATAGAATCTGATGGGATCTGAACTGCCTTTCATTATTTATTTGAAAATATGTAGCATATTTTAACGTAGCAACAAATAATAGCAACAAATATTTAACGTAGTATATTGTGGCTCTCTTCATTTAACATATTTTCTCTTATTATATACGACAAAATGTATACTTTGCGAAATGTCGCAACGAAAATGCAAATTGAAGTATGTTTGCTGCATGACCGGCCCATCTTAGTACATCTACCCCTCAGAATCTAAGCTGGGCGGAATATGGGCTGAATGAGAGAGCTTCATACATTTAAATTTACTTTGTGGAGATGAAACATTTTAAAAAGTGTAGAAGAATTAACCTTGGCATTATGGCCAAGCTTTTCTAAACTGTCTAAACCAACTAGTCCGATTGAAAAAGTCTTCAATTTGCCAAACCCTATGGGCAATGACATCCCTGAGAAGTCTACATTTTGCATAGCAATGGATATACAGTACTGTGCAAAAGTTTTAGGCAGGTGTGAAAAAATGCTGTAAAGTAAGAATGCTTTCAAAAATAGACATGTTAATAGTTTATATTTATCAATTAACAAAATGCAAAGTGAGTGAACAGAAGAAAAATCTACATCAAATCAATATTTGGTGTGACCACCCTTTGCCTTCAAAACAGCATCAATTCTTCTAGGTACACTTGCACACAGTTTTTGAAGGAACTCGGCAGGTAGGTTGGCCCAAACATCTTGGAGAACTAACCACAGTTCTTCTGTGGATTTAGGCAGCCTCAGTTGCTTCTCTCTCTTCATGTAATCCCAGACAGACTCGATGATGTTGAGATCAGGGCTCTGTGGGGGCCATACCATCACCTCCAGGACTCCTTGTTCTTCTTTACGCTGAAGATAGTTCTTAATGACTTTCGCTGTATGTTTGGGGTCGTTGTCATGCTGCAGAATAAATTTGGGGCCAATCAGATGCCTCCCTGATGGTATTGCATGATGGATAAGTATCTGCCTGTACTTCTCAGCATTGAGGAGACCATTAATTCTGACCAAATCCCCAACTCCATTTGCAGAAATGCAGCCCCAAACTTGCAAGGAACCTCCACCATGCTTCACTGTTGCCTACAGACACTCATTCGTGTACCGCTCTCCAGCCCTTCGGCGAACAAACTGCCTTCTGCTACAGCCAAATATTTCAAATTTTGACTCATCAGTCCAGAGCACCTGCTGCCATTTTTTCGTGCATAGTTGAGTCGCTTGGCCTTGTTTCCACGTCGGAGGTATGGCTTTTTGGCCGCAAGTCTTCCATGAAGGCCACTTCTGACCAGACTTCTCCGGACAGTAGATGGGTGTACCAGGGTCCCACTGTTTTCTGCCATTTCTGAGCTGATGGCACTGCTGGACATCTTCCGATTGCGAAGGGAAGTAAGCATGATGTGTCTTTCATCTGCTGCAGTAAGTTTCCTTGGCCGACCACCGCGCTCACGGTCCTCAACGCTGCCCATTTCTTTGTGCTTCTTCAAAAGAGCTTGGACAGCACATCTGGAAACCCCTGTCTGCCTTGAAATTTCTGCCTGGGAGAGACCTTGCTGATGCAGTATAACTACCTTGTGTCTTGTTGCTGTGCTCAGTCTTGCCATGGTGTATGACTTTGACAGTAAACTGTCTTCAGCAACCTCACCTTGTTAGCTGAGTTTGGCTGTTCCTCACCCAGTTTTATTCCTCCTACACTGCTGTTTCTGTTTCAGTTAATGATTGTGTTTCAACCTACATATTGAATTGATGATCATTAGCACCTGTTTGGTATAATTGTTTAATCATACACCTGACTATATGCCTACAAAATCCGTGACTTTGTGCAAGTGTACCTAGAAGAATTGATGCTGTTTTGAAGGCAAAGGGTGGTCACACCAAATATGGATTTGATTTAGATTTTTCTTCTGTTCACTCACTTTGCATTTAGTTAATTGATAAATATAATCTATTAACATGTGTATTTTTGAAAGCATTCTTACTTTACAGCATTTTTTCACACCTGCCTAAAACTTTTGCACAGTACTGTACATGTGTTCTAATACATGCAGTAACAAATAAATAATAATAAATAATAATAATAAAAGAATGTGGCTTTGTAGAACTGTCAGAACCATAATTGGTGTCTGATTAGTGGGGTTATCAAAAGCCACATCGTAGGTTTGCTACTTTGTGGCGCAGAAAGACTTTGATTAGATGGAAAGGGGTTAGAAGAGGAGGTTATCTCACAGGCTTCATATCAGCCTATTCAGAAAGAGATAACTAGAATACATAAAAGGCTTCTGTGCATATATATTGAATTTTAAACTACACAGAGGTTGACAAATCGCACCAGGATTTTATACTACTAGAATGTGCTCTGGTTGGCTGACAAACTCTTTCTTATTACAACAGTGAAACTTTAAAGCCCTGTGTGTTCTAAACACAAATAAGACCTCAAACAGGGACATTTCTCTTTGTTTTGTGGGCATGTTTGTTTTCTTGATGGGAATGTTTTAAAGCTGTAGTGAAGGGCATGGCGTTTTCTATATGTTAATTTCAACATATAGCTATATCCAGTTTTTATGGTACTAGTTAAGGAAATCCTTTGCACAAATTGTTGAGAGAATCTGGGAAATATAGAGACTCCTTTACATCTGTTTATGCGCCTTTCTAGGGAGACGCTTGGCTGTGCCTATGTCTTGCTTACATTTTTACATATTTGTAGATAACATCTTATCCAACTGCAGTGAAACCTGCTAAGGACATAATTATTTATTTATTTATTTATTTTTTTAAAATTTAGAGTGACTAATTATTATTTTTCCCCCAATTTGGAATGTCCAATTATGTTTTTTCTCCTCACTGCAGCGGGTCCCCGCACAGCACAGACGTTCTGAGAGTGTGTGAGCATCCTCCGATCTCACAAGCCTAAAGCCAGAGTCGCTTTTACGCCAAGCAATCCATAGCAGAGGTGGGCTGGCTACCGATCCCAGAGAACAGAGATCAGCCCTGCTTTTTATCCACTCTGAATGTGCTCGGTGTCTGGCCAGTAGGGTTCGCTGTTGCGCGATGAGGAGAAGGAGTTCCTGCTGGTTTCCCATCCCCCACCCCATGATCGTCAGAGCATCATTCCCCAGCAAAGTTCGGCATCTTTGCACAACGTGAACGTGAACCGTCGCCGTCCAAGCTGTGTGACTTATCCTGTGCTCCCAACGGCAGCACTTTAACTGGATGAGCACTTGTGGGACCCAGGACATTATTAAGCACAAGCTTTTGGAGTATCAGAATATTTGGATATTTGGAAGTCTGTGCAAGTCGCATCTGCATGTACATACTGCATATGAAGTCAGTGACTTTCTTTTCCTTTATATTGATAGCTCTCATTTTTAGACTTAGCGGGGGATGAGTGTTAGTGACAAGCTTGTTGTAGTAACTGGAAATTTCATCATGGGTTCAACTTTAATCAATAAACTTGATAGTGATTTGAGCAGTTCATATTTGGGATAGATTAATGTTTTCTCAAGCCCCTTATTTTACCATACCAGTACTATTTACAGTTACTTTCATGGATTAAAATGTTGCTGAAATACTAGTTTGTACTGTATGTAAACAAAATGTATAATGTGTAATTTTTGCTTATTGTGTTTTACGTCATTTATTTGAACCATTTATTTATGCTGTAATATTTTGTATTTTATGAATTGCTCATATATTGTCCACTACAGCCTGTTTGTTGCAGAAGAGGTAGAAGAGTCGCTGTTCCAAACGATTGGCGGACTCGGAGCAGATGGAGAAGCTCTGGCCAGCAGTTTCCCACCAAGGGACAGTGCTTGCAGAGTTATTGTGTGAACATTCAGCGCCGCCCGCCCAGCCTGTCCCCTTGCACATCCCCTGCAGTTAAGCTCTCCCTATTGGCAGAGCTTCTACCACTGATCAAGAGGGCCTGTGCAGTCCTGCAAGTGCCCTGGCCTACAGAAGGTGAAACAAGGCAGTTCATATTTGATAACAAGCCTACCTCTCCTGTGTCCCTCCCCCAGTGCATTCAGACTTTCTTTTTGAGATCCAGTCATCCTGGGGTCACCCGGCTACAGCTCCAGCTGTTTCCCGGTCTATGGACACCCTATATAGGGTACACGATGCGGAGAAGCTAGGCTTGGCCCAATTTCCGCTGGTAGAGGCTTCAGTTGCCACGCTGGTACAGGCACCTAATTTATCACTGATGTTCAAGGATGCTATCTGCCCCAACAAACAGTGCCGGGTCTTGGAGCTGATCCTCAAGTGTGCCTGTTCAAACAGTGCGTTCACCGCACAGCGGGGCAACTATAATAGTATTCTGGTAGCCTATTTGCTGAGATGTCTCTCTGACAGTGACAGGCCCTCACCACAACAGCTGGATGAGCTGCGCCTGGTTACTAAGAACCTGCTCCCTATCACAACTGAATGTGCAAGCTATAGGTAGAGACCTGGTAGCCGTACGCAGGCAGCTTTGGCTTTCCCAGGCACGAGTGCCCGACTGGGACAAAGCACTGCTGTTGGATGCCCCTATTACACTAGGGCATAACTTTGGTCCCACAGTGGACGAAATGCTGCAGCTCTCTCACCGCGTGTGGGAATCCACAAATGGAGCTGGTGCGCTTGCTTCCTAAGCGACCACCGCCAGTGTGCAGACCAGCGGTAAACTGGCATCCTAGGCCCCGTAGCCTCCAGAGGTGATGTTCAAAACTGGCCCACGGAGGCTACAATAGGTCCTGCCGCCCGGTGCAGAGGCAGAAGCCTCAATGGAAATTAATAATTTCTAGAAATTTCTCGAAAGCAAATAAAAGTCCTTTGTAGTCCTTTGTAGTTAAAGTGTTGCTTTTGTGAATGAGGAAAAAGTTACAAGAAATAGATCTACAATTATTTATTTCAGCAATGTGTTTGGCAAAACTCCAAAAATGCTAATTCAAAAGTATTCATACCATTTGATGCAGAACCTAATTCTAGAAAAGTCTAGAAAATGCTGGATTGTGATTGAACATTCTTAGAGCGTAAAAAAGGGTTAGGCATAGGGTGATTGCTGTCATTACCAATAAGTCAATATGGGAAAAAATAAAGAGCTAAAGAGCCATGGCTATCTGAAGACCTTAGGCAGAAAATGATTTGTTGTCATAAAGCTGAAGAAGGATACAAGATGATTTGCAAGCATTTGAGTATCCCAATTTCAGCTATTGTTTCTATTATCAGTAAGTACAAGACTCATGGTACTGTCTCAATGCTCCCTCGGTCTGGAAGAAAGAAGGTTGTTTCACCAAGAACAAGTAGAAGAATTGTGAGGAAGATTAATACAATCTGAGATTGACAGCCAAAGATATTCAAAGTAAACTGGCTGCAAGTGGGACTGGGGTTTCCATTTTTACCATAGGTCGAGTATTGCATGGTGATGGTCGCAATAGTTGCAGGCTAAGGAAAAAGCCACTCTTAGGAAAACGTCACAAGGACAATCGCTTAAAGTTTGCAAAAACACATTTGAATGATGGATACGAGTTCTGGTTTTGTGGAGTGATGAAACAAAAATCAAGCTATTTGGCCACTCTGATAGTCGTTGCATTTGGAGAAAGTCTGGTGAGGTGTACAAAGAAAAGAACACCATACCTACTGTCAAGCATGGAGGTGGTAATATCCTTCTATGGGGCTGTTTTTCCTCTTATGGCACAGGAAATTCAGTTTCAATACATGGTAAAATGGATTCCATTGCATACCAAAAGATATTGGCCAATCATCTGAAAAACCATCCTCAACAAAATTTGGTTTAAAGCGCAACTGGACGTTCCAATACGACAATGAACCAAAGCACACATCAAAATCTACTTCAGAATGGTTAAAGAAGAATAAAATCAAGGTTCTGGAATGGCCTAGTCGTCCCGATCTAAATCCGATTGAGAACCTTTGGTGGTGAGTTGAAGAAGGCTGTGCACAAGAGAAGTCTTCGGAATTTGAATGAACTGGAACAATTTTGCGTTGAAGAATGGTCATAAATCACTAAAGAATCATGCCAAAAGCTCACTTACAAATATCCAAATCATTTAAAAGAGGTTATTATTGCTAAAGATGCCTCAACGAGCTATTAATTTTATTTTCCTCATTTTTGGAGTTTTGCAAAAAAAAATTGCTGAAATAAATAATTGTAGACATCTATTTCTTGTAACTTTTTCCTCATTCACAACAGCAGAACTTTAGCTACAACAGATTTTTCCAATAATTATTTGCTTTTGAGAAATTTCTAGAAATTATACATTTCCATTGGGGTATGTAAACTTTTGACTCCAACTGTGTGTGTGTGGATATATATATATATATATATATATATATATATATATATATATATATATATATATATATATATATATATATATATACAGTACTGTGCAAAAGTTTTAGGCAGGTGTGAAAAAATGCTGTAAAGTAAGAATGCTTTCAAAAATAGACATGTTAATAGATTATATTTATCTATTAACTAAATGCAAAGTGAGTGAACAGAAGAAAAATCTGAATCAAATCCATATTTGATGTGACAACCCTTTGCCTTCAAAACAGCATCAATTCTTCTAGGTACACTTGCACAAAGTCAGGGATTTTGTAGGCATATAGTCAGGTGTATGATTAAACAATTATACCAAACAGGTGCTAATGATCATCAATTCAATATGTAGGTTGAAACACAATCATTAACTGAAACAGAAACAGCTGTGTAGGAGGAATAAAACTGGGTGAGGAACAGCCAAACTCAGCTAACAAGGTGAAGTTGCTGAAGACAGTTTACTGTCAAAAGTCATACACCATGGCAAGACTGAGCACAGCAACAAGACACAAGGTAGTTATACTGCATCAGCAAGGTCTCTCCCAGGCAGAAATTTCAAGGCAGACAGGGGTTTCCAGATGTGCTGTCCAAGCTCTTTTGAAGAAGCACAAAGAAACGGGCAACGTTGAGGACTGTAGACGCGGTGGTCGGCCAAGGAAACTTACTGCAGCAGATGAAAGACACATCATGCTTACTTCCCTTCGCAATCGGAAGATGTCCAGCAGTGCCATCAGCTCAGAATTGGCAGAAAACATTGGGACCCTGGTACACCCATCTACTGTCCGGAGAAGTCTGGTCAGAAGTGGCCTTCATGGAAGACTTATGCCAAAAAGCCATACCTCCGGCGTGGAAACAAGGCCAAGCGACTCAACTATGCACGAAAACACAGGAACTGGGGTGCAGAAAAATGGCAGCAGGTGCTCTGGACTGATGAGTCAAAATTTGAAATATTTGGCTGTAGCAGAAGGCAGTTTGTTCGCCGAAGGGCTGGAGAGCGTCACGAATGAGTGTCTACAGGCAACAGTGAAGCATGGTGGAGGTTCCTTGCAAGTTTGGGGCTGCATTTCTGCAAATGGAGTTGGGGATTTGGTCAGAATTAATGGTCTCCTCAATGCTGAGAAGTACAGGCAGATACTTATCCATCATGCAATACCATCAGGAGGCATCTGATTGGCCCCAAATTTATTCTGCAGCATGACAACGACCCCAAACATACAGCGAAAGTCATTAAGAACTATCTTCAGCGTAAAGAAGAACAAGGAGTCCTGAAGTGATGGTATGGCCCCAAAGAGCCCTGATCTCAACATCATCGAGTCTGTCTGGGATTACATGAAGAGAGAGAAGCAACTGAGGCTGCCTAAATCCACAGAAGAACTGTGGTTAGTTCTCCAAGATGTTTGGGCCAACCTACCTGCCGAGTTCCTTCAAAAACTGTGTGCAAGTGTACCTAGAAGAATTGATGCTTGATGCTGTTTTGAAGGCAAAGGGTGGTCACACCAATTATGGATTTGATTTAGATTTTTCTTCTGTTCACTCACTTTGCATTTAGTTAATTGATAAATATAATCTATTAACATGTCTATTTTTGAAAGCATTCTTACTTTACAGCATTTTTTCACACCTGCCTAAAACTTTTGCACAGTACTGTATATATATATATATATATCCTTGAAATGTATCCAACTTAAATGTTTATCTGAAGCTCAGGCTGTACTTGATTGTGCTCCAGATCAATAACCCATTAATGAAATGCCTGTTCTTACAGAAACACATTAAGGCTATCACAGTATTTTGACTTGTCCTATTTCAAACATTGAACACCTGTCCTCACTGCCTTTTGTGGTAGAACACAACTTATATGGACTGAAGATAGATTCAAACAAGACCTACAAAAATAAATAAATCTGAACCCATTCTTTTCCTGTTTTCCGTAAACGACTGATATCCCATTAGTAACAGCAATAGAAAGTGCTGTCTTGTCTCCTTGCATGTTTTGAGTGAGTTGAGTTATGGGTCTCTGCTTGCCCTATTATAGTGGCTCGCAAAAGTATTCACCCCCCCTTGGACTTTTCCACATTTTATTGTATTACAACGTAGAATCAAAATGGATTTAATTAGGAGTTTTTGCCACTGATCAACACAAATAAAGTCCATGATGTCAAAGTGAAAAATAAAATCTACAAATTGTTCTAAATTAATTATAAATATTAAACAGAAAATAATTGATTGCATAAGTATTCACCCCCTTTGCTATGACACACCTAAATAAGCTGTGGTGCAACCAACTGTCTCTAGAAGTCACATAATTAGTTGAATGGAGTCCACCTGTGTGCAATTAAGGTGTTTCATATGATTTCAGGTTAAATACACCTGTCTCTGGGAGATCCCACAGTTGGTTAGTACAATTCCTAACAAAAACTACATCATGAAGACTAAGGAACATTCAAAACAAATCCGGAATAAGGTTCTTCAAAAGCACCAATCGGGTAGGATATAATAACATTTCCAAGGCATTGAATATACCCTGGAGCACAGTAAAGTCCATTATTAAGAAATGGAGAGAATATGGCACAACTGTGAATCTGTCTAGAACAGGCCGTCCTCAAAAACTGAGTATCCGGGCGAGAAGGGCACTAGTCAGGGAGGCCACCAAGAGGCCTATGGCAACTCTAAAGGAGTTACAGTCTTCCACGAATGAGCTGGGAGACACTGTGCATACAGCAACAATAGCCTGGGTGCTTCACAAAACTGGCCTTTATGGGAGAGTGGCAAAAAGAAAGCCATTGTTGAAAAGAACACATCAAATCTTGGATAGAGTTTGCCAGAAGGCATGTGGGAGACTGAGACCAAGTGGAAGAAGATTCTATGGTCTGATGAGACCAAAATAGAGCTTTTTTGCCTCAACGCTAAGCGCTATGTTTGGCGCAAGCCTAACACCGCACATCATCCTGAGAACACCATCCCTACCGTGAAGCTTGGTGGTGGCAGCATCATGCTATGGGGATGCTTCTCTGCGTCAGGGCCGGGAAAGCTTGTGAAGATAGAGGGCAAAATGGATGCAGCAAAGTACAGAGAAATTCTGGAGGAAAACCTGCTGAAGTCTGCAAGAGACCTGGGACTTGGGAGAAGAATCATCTTCCAGCAGGACAATGAGCCCAAACATACAGCCAAAGCCACACTGGAGTGGCTTAAAAACAAAAAGGTCAATGTCCTGGAGTGGCCCAGTCAAAGCCTGGACCTCAATCCAATTGAAAATATGTGGAAAGAGTTGAAAATTGCTGTTCACCAAAGTTCCCCATCCAACTTGACGGAGCTTGAGCAATTTTGCAAAGAAGAATGGGCAAAAATTGCAGTGTCCAGATGTGCAAAGCTGGGAGAGACTTATCCAAATAGACTCATTGGCTGTAATTGCTGCCAAAGGTGCCTCTACCAAATATTGACTCAAGGGGGTGAATACTTAAGCAATCAGTTATTTTCTGTTTTATATTTGTAATTAATTTAGAACAATTTGTAGATTTTATTTTTCACTTTGACATTATGGACTTTTTTGTGTTGATCAATGGCAAAAACTCCTAATTAAATCCATTTTGATTCCATGTTGTAACACAATACAATGTGGAAAAGTCCAAGTTGGGTAAATACTTTTGAGAGCCACTGTAAAGCCCAGAGCATGTCACTGGATCTGAGGGACCTTTCACCTGGGGGGAGCACCCAACCCTCTAACCCTGTGCATAAAGACTTTACATCCTAGCAACATGTTCATATCCATTGCCAGTAAAATGAAGGAGAATGCTGAGAAAAAACAGAATGGGGGAGAAATTATTATATGTGTCATTTTGCATTTAAAAAAATGTAATAATAAGATGCAAACACACAAAGAAAGGATTGGAACGGATGTATCAGGCAAAGTTGTATCATGTGCAGACAAACCTGTCAGCGAGCAATTTCAGAAGTCGTGCTGTTCATTGAATACTTTCACACAGTACTGATGTGTTTTTTCTGTGTGTGTGTGTGTGTGTGGATTTACATTATCTGCGTTATTTTAAAATGAGGCAAAGCACTGAGAAGTAATCTGTATTTGTATATGTCTTGGGAGGCCAGAGCAATAAAAAGAGTGTGACAAATATGTTAACAATTATTAGGAGATGAGGCATGCACCTAATTAAACAATGTTAAGCAAAGGAATTAAACCATGTCACATCATTTTTCTGGTCTATAAGATCAAAAAAAGTTACCTGTTAGTTAGTTGGCCATGTATGGGTAGAAGCAAAAATAATATTATGAGTATGAAAAATGAAGCATCTGTATCCCGGACTGCAAAATGAAAAATCAAGGAACACCCCTCTAACAAATATCAAACATCCTAAAATACAAAACATCAAATTTAGATAGTGAGCCAGATTTACTGATCTAAACAATATGCAAAATGTCTAGACGAAACACCAGCTTAGACATATATTCAACATAAAGCTGCACACATACACTTATTCAGACCCATCACATCTAATCAATGACATTCTGACTGCCTGTGGTGACGCTAAATCTTGCTGACTGTGTATGACAGCTGTTATTTACTGTATATAAAAATGTTTCTTACTTCATATGATGAACTCCACACGTAGAGTGAACTCCCAGTCTCCATGTTGCTCGGTCAGGAGAAAAACCAAACAATCTCTTTCCCAGAGATCCTTGATATAAACTTTTTTTGGTGCCAAAGTAGTATCCCTCCTCTATAAAACCTCCCACATCCTTTAGTGTGTTTGTCCAAATTTGTCCTGCGTATGCTTGGGTCTGGACTTAGCTATATTTGCTCTTCATTCGTTTGAAAAAAGAAAAGTATATAGTATCTTTTTTTCTTTTTTTTCTCTCATTCTATAGTTTCTTTTTCTATCAGTGTGCTGTACACATGCCTTCTTTTTGTTCACAGTGTGGTTCCCCTCTTTCACCCTCTTGTGTTAGAAATGTCTGATGTGTGTTGACATGTCGGACACACCGACACAAAAGGGAAGGGTTCTTTCATCCCCAGCTCTGCGATCGTAAAGAATGAATGTAGTCATCATCCTTCAACATTACTACCCAGACAGGTACTGAAGAGGACGATTTCCTAAGCATCATTGATGCAAAGGATAGGAAAGCCTTTGAAGGTTTTCCCTTCCATGAGGCAGTCTGGAGGCCTGTTGAGGCTTTATAGGGTAAGCCAGCTTTTGTTGCACCACATATTCCCAGAGTAGACCAGTTCTACAGGATACTGTTTAAATTGCCGAAGGTAGACACCATCATGGCAGTACCTGCCACAGGTGTATCATACAAATCTGGTCTAGATCAGGGAGGCAAAGAAAGGTTGATACCTTCCTGAAAAGAGGCTACTCTGCCTCCACTTGCAGCATGCGTATCAATAAAAAATACCAACACAAGAAAATACCAACAGAAGATGTGGAGTCAGCTGTCTGCTTCCATATAGACTCCTACCCCGGAGAACATTGAACTGGTCATGCAGATTGCAGAAAAGGGCAAAAATGCTGCAAAAAATGCCTTTCGGTATCTCCACAGCACCCAGGGTATTCACCAAGATAATGAACAAAGTAGCACATCTGCGAAGCAAGGGCATCCATGTTTACCTGTACATAGACGACTGGTTGGTATGGGCCCCATCCAAGGGAATGGCACTAACACACAGAAATATGATTCTTCATCTTTTTCAAGACCTGGGTCTGTTGTAAACTGGGAAAAATCATCGCTCTGCCTGACACAGTCGTTAAAGGTGGGGTGCAATGACATAAAAAAGTCATTGTTGAGTGCAGCTAAACTTTCTATACCTGAAAGTTTCATTCACATTTGTTACTTATAAAGTGGAAAAACGGCAAAATTGTGGTTAGACCGTTTCCAAAAACCTTCGAGACCTCTACCCAGAAGAGCGCGAGTGCGTGACGTCACACCAGGACATTCACTGTTGTAAACAAATGCAGAATATGGAGGACAGAAGTGAAAGCTATGTTACCGGTTTGGATGTTTTAGCATCTTAAATCAAACAGATCAGAAATGTTGGTCTTGTGCTTCATTTATATTGGCTTCACAATGTAAAAAAAAAAAAGCTTGTTTACATTTGCACTTCTCTCTCTTCCGTGGTTTGTTGTAGTCTGTTGATGGTAGAGTAGCACATGACAGTTTTTTGTGTCAGAGTTTCAGGTTTTTTAATTTTAATTTGTTTCTTGGCAGTATTTTCACACCTGCTTTTAGTGAAAAGCTTATCCCAAGCATCCTTATTCATATGGTGAATTTATTTTTACGAATATCTATGCATCCCTGCTGTAGCGCATTACTAGAATTTAGTTATTAATCAAAAAATGGGTTAAATTATCAATTGTATGTTTCGAATACGCCACCCTCAATAAAGGTGAGGGACCTCTAATTATCTCCCGCACAGGTATTTAACTGGGTAGAACATCAGTGACTGATAGGAAGTATACAAAACAACAAGGAGGCAGATTGCAAAAAAAAAAAAAGTGCGTTTATTGTTTAGCTTCACAGTAAAAATAAGACATAGACCCTGAAGTATTCTGAAAGTTTTAGTTATTGTTATTTATTTATTTTTTATAATAAGATGTTCAATAGTGATAGGATTTACTTGCGGTAACACCAGACTTTACATAATAGTACAGTCAATTACACAGCGTCACACACACAACCCGATAACTTTCCCTGTCTATGTAGGCTATGCCTTGCTGCAAAGTTTCTTAGTCACTCGCTCGGCTGACACCCTTTAAACATAAACAGGTGGGGGACACTGCTGCTGCACCCTTGAGCAAGGTACTTTACCTGGATTGCTTCAGTAAAAACCAACTGTATAAATGGGTAATTGTATGTAAAAATAATGTGTAAAAAATAATGTGATATCTTGTAACAATTGTAAGTCGCCCTGGATAAGGGCGTCTGCTAAGAAATAAATAATAATAATATTAATCAATCAATCAATCACCCGGTAGGTTCCCACCCTGCAGTATCCAGATTTCTTAAAGGGGTTAACCACCTAAGGCCCCCAGGAAACAGATCATCCCTCAATGGAGCCTCAGTCTGGTACTGAAAAATCTTATGGGACCACCGTTTGAGCCCATGGCGACATGCAATGAAAAATTCTTGACATTGAAAACAGAGTTTCTAGTGGCAATGACGTCAGCAAGGAGGGTAAGTGAGCTCCAAGTACTAGGGATTGATGCACCCTACTTCCAGTCATTCACAGAAAGGATTGTCTGTAGACCAAATCCCCAATTCCAACTTAAGGTGGCAACAAGTTTTCATATTAACTAGGTCTTAACTTTTCATGATTTTTACCTAAAACCCCATAAATCAGAAGAGGAGGCTAGACACCACCTAATTGATGTAAGGAGAACACTGAATTTCTACATATACAGAACTATCAATAAAAGAGCATCAGGACAGCTTTTGTGTCTTTAACTCACAAAATCAGGACAAGGGTAAGGATGATGCTGCTACCTGAGCCTCTTTCGAGACCTTTATAAAACAGTACAATTTAAATGTGTCTTGCTCTCAGCCCACATTTACTCACTCTGTGTTGTCTGTGGCTTTTTCCACTAATATCTGACCTATCACCCTTTATCTGTTTCCTTTGGTAGAGTTCACTCTGTTTATGGAGTTCATCATATGATTACCTGTAATATGGTTTCTTCATAGAATGAGTAACTCCACACACCTATATACCACCCTCCTTCCCCAGTTTTTTTGTCTTTACTGAATTTATTTTTGAAATTTCGACAAAAACACAAAAGGATGTGGGAGGTTTCATAGAGTATCCACTTTGGAGCCAAAAAAGTTTATATCAAGGATCTCTGGGAAAGAGATTGTTTGGTTTTTCTCCTGACCCGAGCAACATGGAGACTGGGAGTTCACTCTGTGTGTGGAGTTCATCATACGAAGTAAGAATCCATGTTACAGGTAATCTTCGTCTTCTCCACAGTGAATTGAAAAAAAAGAAGTACATTTGTAAAACAACATAGCATTATATATGTAACAATCTAATTCATGCTGTAATTTAATGCTAGTGCTGCTCATCATTGCTTGTAGGCCCATGAGAATTAACCCAGAAACTCTATCAGTGATGCAGTATTATCGTAATATATATGGATTCCATCCACTCTAATTAGGTAGTCCCAAGTTGATTTGTGCATTGTATAGTGAATGTTAATTGCCTTCCTTAGAAAGAAAAGTATTGAATCATTAAGAAAATAATTTTATTAACGAGCAAAGGTTAGTAATCTCTTTAGGTTTTAAAAAGTTTGGACTAAAATGCTGATTGTGCATCTTTTGGCATGGCTTTAAGGTAAATCAGATAATTCGTGAAAGAATATGAATTTTGAACACCTGAAGGATGAGCCTGGGTACCCAGTAAACACACTAAGTTAGAATTAAATTTGATATCCGTCCCTTTGATTTCACATGAGATGTTGTCCTTTATGATTAGATTTGAAAACAGTTTATATTTGGAGCAGCTTAATTAAGTAAATAATGTCAGTATAAGGATATAAAATATGAATAGGCTTAATTAGGCCTGGCACCCTCAGGTTAATTCTTATTCCCTTGGAGTACTGAGGGTGCGTGGTATTGAGTGTGTGATATTTGATAGTCAAGCTATGGACTACATTAAGCATAAAAAGAAAAACTGTAATGTTTTAGAAAAATATTTTAAAAAGCCAAATGAAAAGCACTTATATTTTAATGGCAAAAAACAAAATAAAGAAAGAAAACAAATCAAAACTGGCTCAGTTTTTACAAAATCTAACCAGACACTGTTTTTACATGCAAAGCCAGACCATTAATGACACCCGAAATACCTGTTTATTATAATACTGCCTTTTCATACAGGTTATGTAATCAGATTTAAATTAAGGAAAACAGTTAACTTATTTTTTTGCATGCCACCAGTATTCTCATACTGTTGCCATGAGTGCTTTCCCCAGTTGAACACTGGTGGCAGGATCTTTCTAGGTCTGGTGAACTCTGATATGATGCAGAAACCTGGAAAGAATTTTGTGACCTGAGCTTTGTTCACTTTTGGCAGACAGGGTATTGGAAATGTCAGGCAGCATACCAGTGATTTTTAAGTATTTTACAAAACAACATTTAAACACCTCTACCAATTCCTGTTCCACCCACAAAAGAGTGGACTTTAAAGTGTTTAAAAAGGAAATATCCTCATGAATCTATGCTTTATATTTAGTTTCTAAATGCCTGCCATAGCATTTGGAAAAGCGTCTTTATTATTTATACCCACTTTCACATTGAGATAAAAATGAATTTCATATGAGTCTCTTTGGTACTATTTCACTTCTACGCCGAGTGTTACGTTTTCATTGAGATTTGTTTTGAATGTTTATACCCACATTTCATTTGAATCTGCTGCTGAAATGTGCTATTCACAGCAAGTGATGAGCAGAGGGAGTCTTACACTGGAACTTTGAAATTTTGGTGTGACTTGAAGCAAACCTTTCAACTTCACGTTGATTTTTAATACAGTAGCTCAAAAGTGCCCCTTTTGAACTGATGTTTAGATCCATGTGTTACATTTCTTTATTGTCCAAACATGGCCCAAAATGATTTGATTTTAGTGATACCAACTGGAAAATTGCCTATAGATTCAGTACTTCCCATTTCATTTCCCCCTGTTACTTCATAAAATGGTGGGGTAACTCAAGGCAATAATTGCAGTTCTACTTTAACTGAAAACTTAATACTGTACATTATTATTATTTTTTTTTTTAAGTGGTCTAGGGAACTTAGGTTTATGTACTTTTCTCCACATGCACAAGATCGTTTCAGCTTAACTGTTGGATTTTTATTTAATTTTTTTTAAATACTGAGCCTTATTTTTTAAGTTAATTATGAACCATTAAATAACTTGTTAGGTTTGTTTACTTCTTTCCTCTCTTTATTATTGTAATGTAATAATAAATAAACAATTCAAAGCATCCTTAATACATTTATAAAATGCAATCTATAGTATTCGTATTGAATACTAGCCTCACAGTATGCAGCGCTGATGGTGTTTATTCAGAGTATTTTTTTTATAGTGCTAGAGAAATATGGCACCTACTGGTAGGAGGATTTTGTAGTTGATGGTTTTTATGCCATGGTGTGGCAAAGTGGTTTGCAGTGTGCAGGTGTAGAGGTAATGTGATTATGAAACAGAAGACAGACAACAAAGTTCATGATCCAAACAGAAAAAGTTTATTTTTATAATCCCGGTCTGGCGACCGCAAAGAATAATCCCAGGCAATACACAGCAATGTGTATTGCACTGTTTCAAAACAACGGGTTACAGTCCCGAAAGAATAAACACAGTATAACACACACAAAGACAGTGAAAGTGAAAGTGGTGAAGTACAATTATTCGTGTACAGCAAGTGTGAAGTGTTGTCTGGGTTTAGTGCTGGCATGTAGCGACAAATCTGGATCGTGTTAGCCGTCTAACAAGAACAAACAAGTATAATTAGACACGACAAACAAACAAAATACTCATGGTAAGTTTACAGTTCTCCTTTAGTGGTTCGCTCTTAATCATAACAAAAGGAACAGATCACCTAGCCATGTCCCCTTTTGCAACCATTTCTCCTCCAATCCACGGTTGCCACATCACTTCCCTTCTGGGGCGATGACTTGGTGTACCGTAGCTCCGCCCCCTTTCTAGATGGCCGACTTCCACCTTTCCCTTGGAATGAATTGTCAGACCATCCAATCCGGGGCACTCTGTTCCCTTTACACAGCACCATCACAGGTCAGGAGGGAAATTTATAACCAAGATTCATTATTTCTCTGTCACACATAGCCACTCATGGGCTTTGCCCAGTGCACTGCAACATCACTTAATGAAAAAAATGGGAATGGAAATTGCTGTTCAGTAATATATACAAAAATACTCATGATAGCAAAATAACTCATCGTCTTAGTTAAAATTAATAATCCTTCTGTTGAATTACAGTATCTTGTAATATAAAAGATTAGGTTCGTTACACGCATGCAAACTAGCAGCACTTTAAGTGGACGCATTTCAAATGTATATGAATTAATAAGAAATCCATAATATAATCATATGAAGTAAACTTCTATGACATTTACCCCACTTAATAAATGAATAGTAATTCATCAGATCATGCATGTATTGGGTGTGTTAAAAAACACATCTGGGTACTGTGCTGTTTATTTAAACGGTTACATTTAAATCATGTCATAAATCACTGTAATCGAGGAATGCTCTACACTTCCATCAATAAAAAAGCTAGTCTGATATAGTGTAAAGAGCTAAAGACGAAGTATTTCTGTAATGCAAAAGATTGTAACTTTCGATTCAGAATTGTCCAAAATTCTAATGTTAAACATGTAATATTTACCACAGTTATACCCAGTTTTAGATTGTGAATTTTTTACCCAATACTGGCAAATTTTAATACTGAGCTTGTAGCAGGACTGGTTAATCATTGCCATGGGATTTGCATGAAACTGTGGCCTACATTATGTGCCATTCATCAGAATACAAAAGGATGAACTGCAGTACAAACTGCAAACCTGGTTAGTGTTTGGAAAACATATCTCTTCTCATCAAAAGCATGTAATCTGCAACTATGACAAATTATTTTTCGAGGAGACAGCTGCTCTACCGAGCTATTCCCTGGCGGTTTTTCGGGAGAAAAACTGACTCTTCCACCTAAACACAGCACAATAACAACATTTTATCTGAAATGGGGCTGGAGAGAAACTGCAGTCTTTGCATAACCCAATTCTGTCTCTCCCAGAAAACACAACATTTTTGTTTACTAGTGTGCATTTAATTAAACAAATTGTTAAGGTCACATATGTCCGTTTTGGTTTTGTCAAACTAAGAATTATGTTATCACAAAATTGGTATTTTGAACCAACCACTAAAATGCTAGTAG
This sequence comes from Acipenser oxyrinchus oxyrinchus, assembly GCA_030684275.1. Lineage (NCBI taxonomy): Eukaryota > Metazoa > Chordata > Actinopteri > Acipenseriformes > Acipenseridae > Acipenser > Acipenser oxyrinchus. Next base: position 18,906,085 of record CM060247.1, on the reverse strand, counting down.
TTTAAAGGCTTTGTAGTAGAATGGTTATGGGTTATGGCAAGTTCAAATACACTAAAATGTAACATTATAGTGGGTCTTTATCCAAAATTTGTGAAGGGGCATCATAAGTGTGTCCTGGTATAAGTTTGGTGTGGATGTACAGTTCAACTGCAAATTAATTTGTGCAGGGTACCCAGGACCACCAAACTGGGATTCAATTGAGTTGTGCTTGAATGTGAAAGTATTAGTCTTAGTTTTGCTGAGACAGAGATCATTAAACTTTTTAGCATGTGATCCTCCAATCTAGGACTGTACAGACACTGTAGTCCAGACACTACTTTCTGTGAAAGGAGTCAGACAACAAGGAAACCAGAGCATCATCTGCATTGCTGTGGTAACCCAGGGTTCCACTGTTTATTCAATGTTTAAGACCTGAAAAACATGGTACCAATTCCCAAATTTGTTTCCTGGAGAAACAGCAACACGTCTGTGTAGACATTAAATGGCTGATGTTAGGATAGGCGTAGTGCAAACAATTGCAGCTGCAAAATCCAAATTGCCTAGTGGCCTATGTAAGCTTAAGAGCAATGCAAATTACTCAACATGCACAAATAATGAGCTGCAATCATGATAATGAGGGTCGCAATGGCTATTTAGTGGCCGCACATACAGCCCAGAGGTGAGGTGAGTCAGGAGTACAGAGAACAGTAGGCAGTAGTCAAACCAAAAAAAAAAATATGTCAGAAAGAGGAGGAGCTGAGAGTTCTTATGGCTGAGGTCACTCAGCATGAAATTGAGTTATCTGGCAACAAGAGCCAAACGTCGCCACATCAGGAAGTGTACCACAGCAGCCATCCTGAGGCCAATGACAGGTCTCTGCAGGTGTGTGCTTTTATACAGCTCTTAACTACTCACTTCTACAATGGTTTGCACCTTGTAAGAGGAGGTGCAAAGTTTTTGGAGGGTCAGCAATTACCTAAGTGCAAGGCAAAATCCTTACATCTCATTATAATGTCTGCGCCCGCTTAGTATTCCAGATCCCCGCCCAATTCCTTGCTCTTCATTTCAATACATTTCAATATCATTTAAATGGATTAATGATGGCAACATGCTAATTTGATAACGGGTGCAGAGCACTAGGTGAAAACCGTTCTTTACATACGCAGCATTTTTAGTGGCCGCTAAAGTCCCACATTATGGCTGCTAAACACGGTTTGTGCGTGCAAAACGCCAATTTTGGCCACAACATGGGTGTTTTGCATCTGCATATCACTTTGCACGTATCCTTACATCAGCCCCTAAGAACACTGGGAGAACAGTCAATTAAACAAGGCATTAATTAACCTGACCATAAAACATTCAGCCACTTATAAGGACTTCAGAGCTGCAAAAGACAAACAAACTGAGTGGCATCCAAGACTGTCACAAGGGGAAAACAGTGTTTTTCATTAGATGGAAGTGATCATAAGTTAGAGGGAGCAGCCCTATATTGATGAAACCTCTAAACTGAGGGCACAGCTAAGGATGTATGATGCTCATGTCTTTATGAGTATCACATACAGTATATACTGGCCACATTAATCAATGTGCAAAGAACTGCAGTGCTTTTATTAAAAGAAAAAAAATATATATATACAGTACTGTGCAAAAGTTTTAGGCAGGTGTGAAAAAATGCTGTAAAGTAAGAATGCTTTCAAAAATAGACATGTTAATAGATTATATTTATCAATTAACTAAATGCAAAGTGAGTGAACAGAAGAAAAATCTAAATCAAATCCATATTTGGTTTGACCACCCTTTGCCTTCAAAACAGCATCAATTCTAGGTACACTTGCACAAAGTCAGGGATTTTGTAGGCATATAGTCAGGTGTATGATTAAACAATTATACCAAACAGGTGCTAATGATCATCAATTCAATATGTAGGTTGAAACACAATCATTAACTGAAACAGAAACAGCTGTGTAGGAGGGATAAAACTGGATGAGGAACAGCCAAACTCAGCTAACAAGGTGAGGTTGCTGAAGACAGTTTACTGTCAAAAGTCACACACCATGGCAAGACTGAGCACAGCAACAAGACACAAGGTAGTTATACTGCATCAGCAAGGTCTCTCCCAGGCAGAAATTTCAAGGCAGACAGGGGTTTCCATATGTGCTGTCCAAGCTCTTTTGAAGAAGCACAAAGAAATGGGCAACGTTGAGGACCGTAGACTCAGTGGTCGGCCAAGGAAACTTACTGCAGCAGATGAAAGACACATCATGCTTACTTCCCTTCGCAATCGGAAGATGTCCAGCAGTGCCATCAGCTCAGAATTGGCAGAAAACAGTGGGACCCTGGTACACCCATCTACTGTCCGGAGAAGTCTGGTCAGAAGTGGCCTTCATGGAAGACTTGCGGCCAAAAAGCCATACCTCCGACGTGGAAACAAGGCCAAGCGACTCAACTATGCACGAAAACACAGGAACTGGGGTGCAGAAAAATGGCAGCAGGTGCTCTGGACTGATGAGTCAAAATTTGAAATATTTGGCTGTAGCAGAAGGCAGTTTGTTCGCCGAAGGGCTGGAGAGCGGTACACGAATGAGTGTCTGCAGACAACAGTGAAGCATGGTGGAGGTTCCTTGCAAGTTTGGGGCTGCATTTCTGCAAATGGAGTTGGGGATTTGGTCAGAATTAATGGTCTCCTCAATGCTGAGAAGTACAGGCAGATACTTATCCATCATGCAATACCATCAGGGAGGCATCTGATTGGCCCCAAATTTATTCTGCATCATGACAACGACCCCAAACATACATCGAAAGTCATTAAGAACTTTCTTCAGCGTAAAAAAGAACAAGGAGTCCTGGAAGTGATGGTATGGCCCCCACAGAGCCCTGATCTCAACATCATCAAGTCTGTCTGGGATTACATGAAGAGAGAGAAGCAACTGAGGCTGCCTAAATCCACAGAAAAACTGTGGTTAGTTCTCCAAGATGTTTGGGCCAACCTACCTGCCGCGTTCCTTCAAAAACTGTGTGCAAGTGTACCTAGAAGAATTGATGCTGTTTTGAAGGCAAAGGGTGGTCACACCAAATATTGATTTGATGTAGATTTTTCTTTTGTTCACTCACTTTGCATTTTGTTAATTGATAAATATAAACTATTAACATGTCTATTTTTGAAAGCATTCTTACTTTACAGCATTTTTTCACACCGGCCTAAAACTTTTGCACAGTACTGTATATATATATATATATATATATATATATATATATATATATATATATATATATATATATATATATATATAGAGGGGGTGATGCTGGGACGCCAGAATCACTGTCGAGCCCTCTTGAGGTGTCGTGGGCTAGTCGACGAAACACAGAGGATGGAAGGTGCCCACTTGAAGACCCCAGAGATGTACCCTACTTAGCTCAATCCAGACGGTTGTCATGCTGATGCGCTGGGGAGACAGCACTGCGGTTGATCCCCGGAGCCAACATCGCAGCCGTTGTGTGTGCTAATCCCTGGAGCCAGCATTACACTTCAGCCATCAACACCAGACAGAAGGATATCTACATCATCATATGGAAGGAAGCGCAAATGGATGGAGACACAGATGGATCACATTAGTTTACTGTAAAGCTACGTCTTAGTTGGTGCTTATCTTGGCGAGAGCCGAGTTCAAATCAGCTTGAAGTTTTAACATCTACTCTCGTGTAATGAAAATCATTATATATATACTGTGTGTATGTATATGTGTATATATTAGAGGAGGCTGTGTGGTCCAGTGGTCCAAAGGGCTTGTAACCAGGAGGTCCCTGGTTCAAATCCCACCTCAGCCACTGACTCATTGTGTGACCCTGAGCAAGTCACTTAACCTCCTTGTACTCCGTCTTTCGGGTGAGACGTAATTGTAAGTGACTCTGCAGTTGATTCATAGTTCACACACCCTAGTCTCTGTAAGTCACCTTGGATAAAGGCGTCTGCTAAATAAACACATAATAATATATATATATATATATATATATATATATATATATATATATATATATATATATATATATATATATATATATATATATATATATATATATATTTTAGCTCAAAGAGCCAGCTGCTCAACGTTTCGATATGTTGCACATATCTTTCTCAAGGGAGCCTGTGTTTGAATCAAAACATTGGAGGTATTTATAGGTTTTTGACGGCATGACAACTACTTGTTATTGTTTACATTCAAATCTATGATTTATTCTTACATGATGTAATGCTCTTCTATATATTGTGACATCATTTTTACTTCTATCTTAGAATCTGTATTAATTCTAATAAACATTATTTTATATAAATTTATATTTTTATTATATCATGCAATGCTGGCTCTGAGGATCAGTCTAGCCTCCCCAGCGCATCAGCATGCACAATTTTTGAACAAACTTTGTTTATTTATTTAAATGTTATATATCTATTGAAGTTAATTAGTTCATTCTTTTCTGTTGAGTCCCGCTGGCATAATTGTATTCAGTCTATTTATCCATTTACTTTCTTTTATTCTTCTATATGTTGCATTGTCTAATTTTAGCTGTCCTAATACTACAAACTTTACATCATTTATGTCATGTCCTTGACTGGTGAAGTGCTGTACTATTGGTTCATTCATTTTTATTTCTAATTAATGAAAGGTGGTTCTGAATTCGTTTATATAAAGTAGTTCCAGTCTCTCCAACATATTTGATTTCATCACATTTTTCACAGGCTATTCCATAAACAACATTGCTATTTTTACAGTAGGTATTAGTTTTTAGTGGATATGTGGTGTTCTTATGTTTAATTATATTTTTACTTTTATCTATGTATTTACACACTTTACATCTACTGGTGCACATGTTCGTAGAACCTATTTTGTCAATTATTCTTTTATGTTTACTGTGAACTAAAATATCACCTAAATTAGCTTCTCTTTTGAATGCTACAACTGGGGCCTTAAGAAATACTCTTTTTAATTTTTCTGAATTATGTAGAATCCGCAAGTGTTTCCAAACTATCTTAGAAATATTGGGCAAAAGTTTAGAGTAAGTCATTATTAATGGGACTCTTTTGACCTTTTTATCTCTAGTTTTATAATCTAGTAGATCATCTCTTTTAGTTTATCCACTTTTCTTAACTCCGTCTCTATAATTCTTTCTTTGTATCCTCTTTTTTTAAGATTTGTTTTTAATACATTTCTTTGTTTTACATAGTCACTTTCTTTTGAGCATATTCTTCGTATTCTTATTCCTAGACCCTTTGGGATTGCCCTTTTAGTGTGTATCGGATGTGCAGAGGACATGTGTAAATACTGGTGCATGTCAGTAGGTTTACAGAAGAGGTCAGTCTCAATTGAACCTTCTTCAAGTTTTACTATGGTATCTAAAAATTCTATTTCTTTCCTTGACCATCGAAGGTCCACCTTAATATTACTGTGTATTTCATTTGCTATTTTATGAAACTGGAAGAGAGACTCTTCTCCATGTGTCCAAACCCCAAAAATATCATCTACAAACCGAATGTATTCTAAAGGTTCTCTTTCCGATTTTCTAAGTAATTGTTCTTCCCATGTTCCCATGTATGTACTGGCAAAATGCATTCCTAATTTAGATCCTATTGCTGTACCATCGTTTTGTTTGTAATTCTTATCAACAAATGTAAAATAACTGTTTTCTAAAACTACGTTGATCATGTTCAGTACTTCTGCTGTTGGTATTGATTTATCTAGTCTATTATCTAGTGCTTTTTGACAAGCTTCTAAAGTTTCTTTACGAGGGACACTTGGGTACAAGGATTTTACATCCATGCAAAATAAAATTGTATTCTCTGGAAGGTTGTGTTTTATTGATTTAAGTCTTTTTAAAAATTGTGTTGTATCCTTAACATAGCTTGGTAATTTCTCAACGTGCGACCTAAGTTGTTTTTCTGCTATTTCAGCTATTATGTGTGTTGGATTATCAATTGTACTGACTATCATTCGCATCGGGTGATTTTCTTTGTGCATTTTAGGATTTCCTCTTGCTAGGCCTGTTCTCGCATTATGTGGCTGCATGTATTTTTTTAATTCTTTTGATATAATTACATATATATATATATACACACTACCGTTCAAAAGTTTGGGGTCACTTAGAAATTTCCTTGTTTTCCATGAAAACATACATGAAATGAGTCTGAATAGGAAATATAGCAAAATGAATAGGAAATATAGTCATTGACAAGGTTAGAAATAATGATTTTTAATTGAAATAATAATTGTGTCCTTCAAACTTTGCTTTCGTCAAAGAATCCTCCATTTGCAGCAATTACAGCCTTGCAGACCTTTGGCATTCTAGTTGTCAATTTGTTGAGGTAATCTGAAAAGATTTCACCCCATGCTTCCTGAAGCACCTCCCACAAGTTGGATTGACTTGATGGGCACTTCTTACGTACCATACGGTCAAGCTGCTCCCACAACAGCTCAATAGGGTTGAGATCCGGTGACTGTGCTGGCCACTCCATTATAGACAGAATACCAGCTGACTGCTTCTTCCCTAAATAGTTCTTGCATAGTTTGGAGCTGTGCTTTGGGTCATTGTCCTGTTGTAGGAGGAAATTGGCTCCAATCAAAGCCGTCCACAGGGTATGGCATGGCGTTGCAAAATGGAGTGATAGCCTTCCTTCTTCAAGATCCCTTTTACCCTGTACAAATCTCCCACTTTACCACCACCAAAGCACCCCCAGACCATCACATTGCCTCCACCATGCTTGACAGAAGGCGTCAAGCACTCCTCCAGCATCTTTTCATTTGGTCTGCGTCTCACGAATGTTCTTCTTTGTGATCCAAACACCTCAAACTTAGATTCGTCTGTCCATAACACTTTTTTCCAATCTTCCTCTGTCCAGTGTCTGTGTTCTTTTGCCCATCTTAATCTTTTCTTTTATTGGCCAGTCTGAGATATGGCTTTTTCTTTGCAACTCTGCCTAGAAGGCCAGCATCCCGAGTCGCCTCTTCACTGTTGACGTTGAGACTGGTGTTTTATGGGTACTATTTAATGAAGCTGCCAGTTGAGGACCTGTGAGGCGTCTGTTTCTCAAACTAGACACTCTAATGTATTTGTCCTCTTGCTCAGTTGTGCACCGGGCCTCCCACTACTCTTTCTATTCTGGTTAGAGCCAGTTTGCGCTGTTCTGTGAAGGGAGTAGTACACAGCGTTGTATGAGATCTTCAGTTTCTTGGCAATTTCTCGCATGGAATAGCCTTCATTTCTCAGAACAAGAATAGACTGACGAGTTTCAGAAGAAAGTTCTTTGTTTCTGGCCATTTTGAGCCTGTAATCGAACCCACAATTGCTGATGCTCCAGATACTCAACTAATCTAAAGAAGGCCAGTTTTATTGCTTCTTTAATCAGCACAACAGTTTTCAGCTGTGCTAACATAATTGCAAAAGGGTTTTCTAATGATCAGTTAGCCTTTTAAAATGATAAACTTGGATTAGCAAACACAACGTGCCATTGGAACACAGGACTGATGGTTGCTGATAATGGGCCTCTGTACGCCTATGTAGATATTCCATTACAAATCAGCCGTTTCCAGCTACAGTAGTCATTTACAACATTAACAATGTCTACACTGTATTTCTGATCAATTTGATGTTATTTTAATGGACAAAAAATTTGCTTTTCTTTCGAAAACAAGGAAATTTCTAAGTGACCCCAAACTTTTGAACAGTAGTGTATATATATACATACATACATACATACATACATACATATACATACATACATACATACATACATACATACATACATACATACATACATACAGTAGATGCCGGTTATTAGCAACCCTGATAAAGACACTCGTGGAGTAAACAGTTCTGTTTTTTAACACTATCATTTAAAACCCATGTATTTCAGTGCCATATTTGTACAACTACAGTACATATCGTTCCATATAAATACACTTGAAAACGGGGGCTTTTCACTTATTGGCAACTTTTGGTTAATGACAACTTTTTGCTGGGAAACGAGAGATTTGTTAATAAGCGGCATCTAATATATATATATATATATAAACAAAAACAAGGATAATGCCAAACCTATTCAAATTTACAAAAACACATACAGTATACTGTACTTACTTTATAGTTTCTTAAAGTAGTCGGTCATCCTTGATTTTTTTCATTAATTTCCTCTGACAAACCGCTTGAAGAATCAGCTACTCACGTATGAAATAAACTCTTCTTTTTTACAGTACTACCTTTTTCCAGCTTCTCAACTATTTCATGTTTTTCTTGACTTGTTAAAGCCACTCGTTTTATGTTTACTTGCCAACATGTTTGCAGTCACAGTGGCACTGAATTGAACCTGTGCATGCGTAAAAAAAAACTGTACTATCCTTTTTTTGCAAGCACAGTCAATCCGCAACCCAGATAATCTGCCCACGAATAATCGAGAGTTGACTATATATATATATATATATATATATATATATATATATATATATATATATATATATATTCCACTTAATTGTCTTTTTTATGAAAAATCTGTATACAGTATGTGTATACCCATAACCAAGCAGGAAGATGTACTGGTTCCATAGATGCTAGGGGCAAGCATTGATTAATTAGTTGGCTTCATTAAATGACAACTGCCCAAATGGCCACAGCCTACCCAGAAAAGTGTTCCAGAAAGTAATTTTCACATAATAACAGATCAAACAAGGTTTAGAGGACTGCTGAAATGATTCAACAAAAAGGGTCTTCAACAGATTAGGTTTTGCTGCAAAAAAAAACAACAGTTCGTGTTTAGTACATTTTAATCTCCTTCCCTACTTTTGGAAAGATGTAGGTTCTATAGACATGCCTTTAAAATATTTAGAGAATCTGAGAATGCAATATTTCAGTTCTGCACTGACCAATCTGTACATTTTACAATTACATATTTTAACGCTTTGAATAGTGAGTTCTAAAATGCACTGCCGTTTTTTCTTTTTTTCTGTCTTATTACGAGTACAGCGTACAAACAAGCTGAAAGCTACATGTTTGTATGTATGTAATGAACACTGATGAAATACAGACAAATAATTTTTACCGTAAATAAATAAAACAAATATAATGTTTTATTTTGTCATAGGGAAAGGTTTTGACTACAAAATAACAGAGACAATAAACAACGGGTTGGAACAACCACAACACGTCCTAACAAAAAAAAGGGCTGAACTAGAGGGAGAGAGAGAGGGAGAGAGAGACATGAATAAATCATATCCGGGTAAACAGGTTGTGGGGGCGGAGGGAGTGAGAGTGTCTAATGCTTCAGCGTATGATACTCCTTGAAACATGGAGCAACGCACAGAGCTTGGCGCCGCCTCTTCACTGTCACTTGATGTTGATGGTAAAAATTCTTCACTGACACACTCGCTGACATCAAATTCAGTGGAAGAGTTGTATGTATTTGAATTTAAATCAGAATCTGAATTCAGTATTTTTATGAATACTTTTCTCACTGAGCGATTTTCGCTGGTTTAACAAACACTGTTGACATTTTTGACTGGGATAATGATATGTAATTCAGTCAATATCTAGCAGAGGGTGCAAGAGACCAATAAAAGGTGTTACAGAAACCTAGTGTTACAATATCTTGTTATCAGAAGTTTTGTAGGCTCAGTAATTCAAGTTTAAAGTTGCAGAATGTTCCGGTACATTCATACTCCCTGGGGACCAGAGAGCAGCGAACGCACCGGTACGTTAGTACTACTCAAAGGGTTAAACTTTTATATGCCAAATATTGTTTGTAAAACCTAAAGAAAAGCAATATTAATTGGGCAATTGTTTTTAGAATAATGTTTATATTAAACACTACAGTACTCTATATAAAGCAATTTATTCTTAAAAAAAGAAAAATGGCTGCACTCTGAGACATCCTTTTTTAAGGACTGGTACAATACATTTTGGCCATGGGGAACACCAGTCTGGCAGCTGTAGACTTCTACAAGCTGGTTAGTCATTCAGCTACAGCATCTGTTGAGGGCTAATGGGTGTTACAACCTTATAAACATCATGAAATTGGACATTATCCCTTAATTAAAAGAACAGAGATGCATTACAATGATTGCAGTGATACTGTTAAAGGGTGATTTCCAGTAGGAGAACGAACAGTAAAACATTTTAATATTGTTGTAAGAGCAGCAAAGGAAATTGGCACGGTAAATTCCTTAACTGCTTTTAATTTAATATGGCATTTAAGAGTCCTGCTTTCATACTCATTAAATAAATGTGTGGATGTCAGTAGTTATCAGATCATGAATGGTGCTTAATCTAGTTATGGGTGTGCTGTGCACTACACCGTTAAATCTCATTTTAACCCTTTGGTATCTGACATATTTCAGTTTGAACCCAGTTAAAAAGAAAATATATTTTAAAATGACTAGTACAGTAGTTCTCTAGGTCATGCTGACTTCCTAATTTCCTCTTTTATTTGATCCATCCAATTAATGGGAAATTACAATATTATAAAATGAATGTAGGTACTACAGAGTTCAGGCAATTGATAATCCCTAGTTCATCTCAGTCTCTACAAGTAGACTGACCAACAACACATGAGTGTATTACTATTGCTGTGCACTGCTGCTTTAAAAAAAAAAAAAAAGTTCAACTTTGGATAACTGTTCTTATGATATCAGTTACAGCATTGTAACAAAAAATATCCATGTTCAATTATGTTGGTCTTTCACAGATACCAATTAACATTAGCAGTGAAGCAGATAATTGTGCCATGATAAGGCAGGTGATGGGTACAATAGACCAAGTGACAGCCTGGCCCAATAATTATATCAAGCAAAAATTTGCCTGAAAGGTAAAAAAAAATTGAAGACATGCCACCCCAAGGCACAAATCTTTCATTTAGGATTGTATTACTGATGTGGGGGGTGAGAAATACAATAAGACAATATTGTTTGATACAGTATAGCTACTTTTAGGGCCCTATTTTGAGGAGATGTGGTAAAACTCAAACATAGGGGCAAATAAACCTGCCCTTACCCGGTTAGTTTGAGACACAATCTGCACCGTCAACAAAATCACTTAAAACAAACATGCAAATGAGATCACACCACCGAAGATTATGTCAAGCACTGAGACTAATGCAGATGGAAGAGAATGGGGCAAAGTATGTCACCAAAATTGCGTTACAGGGTAAAGTCGGTTTGCTTCCTTTTGCGATTAGTTTTTTCATCAAAATCAGAGGCAGATGTGTTTAGTTCCAACGTTAGAGGTTTGGCCCATTATCAAAATCAGGCCCTTAGAGTTGTGTTGATGCAACTTATGTGCACAGTACATGCATGCACTGTGTTTCAGTAAAGAGAGGAAGAATATGTGTTATAAATTGGAATGTGCATTTAAAAATTTATCTCATGAGAATGGAAGAAACACATAACTCAAGAAGTGGTAAGGGTAATTTGATGAGTAAGTTAGTGTTTAATTAATGATTGCCTATTGTTTTAGTTGACATTATATGAATATATATGCAGCATATCAGTTTGTTTATTGGTCCGCTGTGAATTAACCATGTTTGGTACATCTACCCTTTTTATAAAGACCTTGCTCCTCTTTTCTATCATCTCAAAAACTTTGAGATGATACCAACACAAAACTTTGACACTGAAACCAACCGGCATTATCTCACCAACTAATCACTACATATCACTTTGTGCTGATATTGGACTTTCGCCAAGATAAGCACCAACTAAGACATAGCTTCTTTGACTGTAAAGTAATGTGATCCATCTGCGTTTCCTTCCATCTGATGATGTAGATATACTTCTGCCTGGTGTTGATAGCTGAAGTGTAATGCTGGCTCCAGGTTGTGGAGTGTGCCACAAATCCTCAACAACCCACCTCCACTGGGTAAACTTGGACTCTCCGTCCTCGCTGGAGCTAGTTGAGCATACCGAAGTTTCTTCTTTTTTATATGCCTCATCCACAGCATCCTCCCATGACACTGTTAACTCTACTGTGAACAAGGTGTGCTGATCCAGACCACAAGACAATATCAGGTCAAAGGTTAGTGGTGGCAATCTCAGGTGGGAAAATAAGCCGCTGTCCAACATCTGCCAGCATTTTCCAGCTCTAGCAGCTTCCAGTGGTCCTAGAGGAGTTATGGTTTTAATTTCTTTTCTTGGTGGTTGCTCCCCTGGATGGACCGCCCAGTCCCTGACCACCTTCCGGCGCCTCCTCAAGACTCACCTCTTCAGACAGCACCTGTAGAACTCTTCTATTTTTCCCCTTGGACACTTATCACTCTTCCTTAAATGCACTTTACTTGCTCTTATCTGCCCCCTATTTTACTGCATTTAATCCTGTACTTTAGATTACTGTAATCTGTCAAGTGTTATTTAATCTGTAGTATTTTGTATTTAATTATATCCTGATGCAACTATCACTGACACTTATCTGCTCCATTATTGAATCGTATTTTGTCATACTTGTACTTGCTAGAACCAAAGTCATTGTATTTATCTTGCTCTTAATTGTATTATTACTTGTACTGTGATTCTTGAAATGTATTTGTTTACGACTGTAAGTCGCCCTGGATAAGGGTGTCTGCTAAGAAATAAATAATAATAATAATAATAATAATAATAATAATAATAATAATAATGGAGGAATGTTGTTCTTCGTGCGTCATATATTGCTGGAATCGGTAGCAACCTGTTGGTCATGCTGCGCTTGTCTTCCAATGCTAAGGGCAGACATCACAGCACCTGGTCATGACACCAAGTAAATCGTCTTTGGTTAAGACACACCTTACATCCTGTCAAAATGTGTCTTAATGTAGCGGGCGATGATCACAAAGGACACCACGGATCCTCTCCTACCCATAGATTAAGGTTCTCTTGTGATGGGAGAGCATTATATGTTGACCTGATGAGGAAACTGATCCTGCTCTGTTCCATTGTCCATAGATTACCTTTAATTATAGAGAAGCACCTTGACTTAGTGGGCTTGAATTGCATTCATGCCCATTCAATGTTATTGATTAGTTTGCCCAATAACCGATTAGTGCAGGCTACTGTTGTAGTCATGATTGTCATGTCATCCATGTATGCACTAATTGGTGGCAGTCGCATTCCAGAAGCCAAGCGTTCTCCTCGCACGACCCATTTTCCACTGCTATGGTAAAAGCTAGTGAAGAAATGGTGCATCCTCCAATTATTCCAATTTCTAGACATTGCCATGTAGTGGTGAATTCTGAAGTTGAAAAACTATATTGCAAATCTCCGAAGTAGGCTTTCACTAAGTTTGTTATTGTCCTTGTTACAGTGAAAAAATCAAATGCTGCCCAAAGAAGCTCGTGTGGTACTAAACCATATGCATTAGCTACATCCAGGAATGTCACATGGAGCTCCTTCCTCTCCTTTTTAGCTGTTTGAATTTGCTGCCAGATCACACTGATGTGCTCTAAGCATCCTGGGAAACCTGGAATACCGGCTTTTTGTACTGAAGTGTCAATGAAGCAGTTCCTCAATAGGTAAGTTGACAATCTCTGAGCAACAATGCTGAAGAAAATCTTGCCTTCCATGTTTAACAGGGAAATAGGACGAAACTGACCGATACTCGTAGAATTTTTTCTTTTAGTATAAAGACCCCACCTGCTCGGCGCCATGCTCTTGGTACAACTCTATGTCTTTGCTAACTGCAGATCTTGATCTAGTCCTTTGCAAAGTACTCTCCATTACTATATGGGTTTCCTTTCCTAAGTCGTTAACCGTGTTGTCAAACCTCGAGTCATCTTCCGCACCCGCTCTCGCAGACTGTAGGGCTATTTTTCACTTTCATTTCTTGGAAGCCTTGGGCGGGTGACTCCAGCATCCTGTTCCATTTGAAAACACAGAGCTGGATACTGCCAGCTAGGGTGGCTAACCCCTGCCAGCCCAAATGGGGTCTATTTCCTCCTGTCAGCTGTCTCTCCAGACTGTCACAAGGTCTTTCCCTCGACGCCCGCTGCACTGTTCACAGCAATCACTGGACGTATCCAGATCGTCATGATTTCCATTACATGAGAGTAGGTGTTAAAACTTCATGCTGATATTGGACTCAGCTCTCACCAAGATAAGCACCAACTAAGACATAGCTTCTTTTACTGTAAACTAATGTAACTTTTAAACATACCTAAAGTTTCTTCCCGCAGAATTATTTTTCTCCACCAGGGATCTCTGCACCAGTTGTGAATAGGGCAATTGTCCCAATGCAATGCTGCTTCAAAAAGCCCCACCCCCATCCCCACCCCTTTTTACTAGTTCATCCAACTGTGGCTCTTACGTTCTTGCTGTCCCAGTGCTCTTAGGGCATCACTGGTGTCCTTACAGCTGAACGATTTAACACAGATTCATCCTATACTGCAGTAACTCTACTTGAATGCTTGATGCAATTCACATCATTTTATTTTTCTCTCTTCCATAATTCTGTATAGATTTTGCTCAAATTTATCTGCAAGCTGTGCTTGTTTTCAGGCACCCTCCTCTCCCCCACCAGTTGTATTTTTCCTATTATCAGTCAGTATGACTACATTGTCCTTCCCTGTGGACCCGAGGCTCTGTTTAAGGATAATCTCAAAGGGCAATTATGGAATATGGAAGAACAGCATGTGCAAAGTATGTGTGTAAGTGTTGCCAGAAACCGTTATTTTTATTAGAATTACATTTGTAACTCACAAAAGGCCAACTATTTTGGCACCAGTAACTATCATAGTGATTTTTTAGAGAGTTTAATCACTCGGTGAACAATGAAAAAACAGTTGGTTCTATTCATAAATTACCACATTTCTTATAAAGTATTTACAAATATTTGTGATACATCAACCTTTCAACTGCCATATCCTGTCATTTGATATGAAAAACAGAAGGTTTTCAAAATGCATGAGTTGCTGAAAACTGCAAGTATTTCAAGTTTGCACATCATTAACTCTGTTAATTGGAAATTTAAAGTGATTCATTATAATTTTGTTATGATTTTGCCATGAAGTTGGATCACCCTTATTTGCTGCAATGTAAATGCTCTTGGCCAGCTTTGCAACATCATTAATTTGTAAATGCTTGCCAAAATATTTAAATGTTGTCATATTCTATTCACATACAATTCTATTATTATTGTGTTAGAAGCTCTAAAACCACAAATACAGACGAGCCCAGCTCTTTTGCATAGCTGTTAAGAAGCTTGCTTGTGGTGTGCAGGGTCACCGGTTGGTGCCCAACCTCCTCCCTGTCACATAGGCATTACAATATACACACACAATATTTAGGGGAACCATATCTATCAATAGGAGGACAATATTTCAATGCGAATACATCTTTTAAACAGAAGTGAAATTCTGCAGCAATCCCAAGATCCATAGCCGAAAGGAAGTTTCAGGTTAACCTCTAATTAAGAAAAAAATTCTTATCACATTTCCTATCAAAGCGATCAACCCTATGGGATATATGGTACGGCATATATGAAATTAATTGACTCAGAGCCAGTGTGTCTCTTTCTGCAAAATGTCATACTCTTAAAGGTCCTGAAATACACAAGCCTCTGTGGCTGATTTACACTCACATGATGCCTGTCCTGTTTATAAATATCCTCAGCTGGCCTAAAATAGGAAGCTCCAATAGTTTATGTATGAGCTCTCTTCCACCATGATGTCAGTGACCTTGGGTCTCAATATCAAGTGACCCTTTCCATTCATGCTTTATCTGTCCACCCCTAAATGGGAAAAATTGAAAACCATTCTTGTGGGGATTGGGGTGTCATAACTGCAAGCACAAGGAAGTGTACAGTATCACTTCAGTGCCATCAGACGGCTGCTTTACATAAAATATGATCTATGTATTGACGTTCGCTGCTTTCCATTGTGTAACTGAGACTTGTGATTCTTAGGAAGAATGCTGGCTTTGTGCCAGTCCGTTAACTATGCAATTGTATACAGTACTAGGAAGTAAAACTCTTGAGAGTTTATAAACCCTTTTATTATACGTTGGTTGAATTGTATTAAAAATGAAGTAGAATTTGTTTTGATCTCACAGCTTTCTTTTCCAGAATGTTATTTTCTGTCACCTTAAATTTCTGCCTTCCCCTTTTTACCACCACCACCAGGATGATTGATTTATTCTATTTAACCTTGATAACAAAGGAAACCGAAAAACAAATAGCTCCATTGACACTGCTGTGTTTTGGCACGTTTAGCTCAGGTGACCATAAGTGAAACAGAGGACACACAGAAGAGCTTAGAGGAGATTTCTTTTCCACAAAAAAATGTTATTTCTATAAGTGAATTCATCTTGCTCTCTTGATATAAAATTAAAAATATATCTGTTATACGATACAGTGGACAGTCCCACCTATTTCAATTCTTGATTCAGTATATTTTAATAAAACATATGACATCTAATTAAGGTTGTTGATTATGATAAGTAACTGTAATATATTATTAAAAAATCCAATACTTGTTACAGTATTTCATAATAAATTGCATCAATGGCTTCTATCCATTAATGTTTCTCACTACCTAAATAATTGCCATAGAGAAACAATCAAGTGGCTCTCATTTTAGTTTAATGAGCGGTACTAACTGTAAAGTAACTACAGTTTGCATTGCACTGTAGTTTTATTTTATATGTCCAGGAAAATAAATCCAGTATTCCTGGTTTTGTAGTTCCTTGAAAGTATACTATACATCTATGCATGCTTATTTTAGTATATATCCTTCTTTATGACACAATTATTTTTAGCAATTGTAAATCTATTTAAGCGCACTTGTAGAGGTGTGCATTGCATCTGGTTCTTCTGCTACATCACTAATACCTACAGTTTTATAAACTCTAATTACTGGGGTTTTTTTGGTATAAATATTCTTTATTTTATAATGTATATTTTAATAATATATTAATTTACTGAGGCAAGGAGATTTCAAAGTTTGACTTGAGCAGCAGGGGGCATTTACCCTCACAGACCATATTCAAATCCCAGGGAGATGCACGAGTAGCCATGCCTAACTCAGAAGTATGCAGTGTTGCAACCAATAAATGTCAGATGATTTTTTATTCTGGTCCATGCACAGCATTAAGCAAGGTTCTATTAAGAGCTGAGTGAATGAGTTTCTTCATATCAGACGTGCCTTGTACCATTTTATGGAGTAAAAAGCTGTATTATATTGTATATGTTCTTAATTGGGGTTTGCCTTCTCACAAGGAACATGGTGCACAGTCTGGGTTTTTTTTCCATTTTTTGGTTGGTAGTCACCATTCATATTTTATTAGGCTATGTTCTTTCTGTTTTTCTTAGCAAAAAAAAAAAAATACTGTTTAATTGGGCATTACCAGCTATGCATCTACAGGTGATCTCGTAATAGTATTATTACCGTATTCTTTCTAATTAATGCCACCCTCGAATTAACTCCTCAGTCAGATATCAGCTTTTTAATAGACGCTGCCCTCAAATAAATGCCGCTCTCAATAAAGAAATATAAAGGTATTTCTTTTCTACCCCTGCTCAAAAAATAAAGAAAGAAACGTGCAACTCTGCCTATGTACATGACACCCCCGAAGAGACTGCAACCTCAATCCAGCATGTAATACAAACTAATGTACACCCACCTTAGTAAGCAAATGTTATTTTATAGTACAGTCCCGACAGACAACCCAAGATGAACTACTTACAGCACAGCAGTCCTTCACGTCCCTTTTTTTCCAGTAGAGTTCAGTGCCAACACAGCAGGGGATAAAACAAGGGGCTGTCTGTTTACCTCATCGTCAGCTTGGATGGTGACAACTTAAACTCAGAGGAACTTAGAGCTTTGCCGGTCACTCTAAGCGCTATCTGAAAGCTGGCTGAAGATATCTTCTGTAGGGGGTTTAGTTATTTTGTTTTTTATTCAATTGGAATTTTACTCAGTCCTGTACAATTATATATATATATATATATATATATATATATATATATATATATATATATATATATATATATATATATATATATATATATATATATACTGTATATATATATACTGTATATATATATATATATATATATATATACACTACCGGTCAAAAGTTTTAGAACACCCCCATTTTTCCAGTTTTTATTGAAATTTACGCAGTTTAATGTCTCATTGTACTCTGAAATTAAAGCATAGAACAAATAAACAAGTGGAGATAAAAAAGAAATCATGGAATCGCTTTGTTTAACAAAATTTAATCTAAATTTTTGACTCATCAAAGTAGCCACCTTTTGCAGATATAACAGCCGAACACACTCGTGGCATTCTTTCTACAATGGAAATCAAATATTGTTCGGAAAGTTCTTCCCAACACTGTTGCAGAAGTTCCCACAAATGTGTTGCACTTGTAGGTTGCTTTGCTTTCACCCTTCTGTCCAGTTCATCCCAAACCAGCTCGATGGGGTTTAAGTCTGGAGACTGTGCTGGCCATTCCATGACGTCTTGTTCTTTTCTTCTAAGGTAGTTCTGACATAGCCTGGAGGTATGTTTTGGTTCATTATCTTGCTTTAGGATGAACCCCTGACCAACTAGGCGTATACCAGAGGGTATTGCATGGCGCTGCAAAATGCTGTGGTAGCCGTTTTGGTTCAGGGTGCCACTCACTCTGTGCAAGTCGCCGACTCTGGATCTAGCAAAAGAGCCCCAGACCATCACGCTTCCTCCTCCATGTTTGACAGTTGGTGTCACACACCAAGGAACCATCCTTTCGCCTACTCGACGGCGTACAAAACCCTGCGTGATGAACCCGAAGATTTCAAATTTTGATTCATCGGTCCATAAGACCTTCTTCCAGTCTTCAGTAGTCCACTGGCGGTGCTTCATGGCCCAGACAAGCCTCTTTTTCTTATTTTGCCATCTTAGCAATGGCTTTCTTACTGCCACTCGACCTGTCAAACCTGCAGCTTGAAGTCTTCTCTTCACAGTTGAAACTGAGACTTGCTTACTTTGACCAGTGTTAAGCTGTGCTTGAAGCTGTTGTCCTGTGAGCCGCCTATCACGCAAGCTGTTGACTCTCAGAAACTTGTCTTCTGATTCTGTTGTGGCTTTGGGTCTGCCAGACCTCTTCATGTCAGAGTTTCCTCCAGTTTCCAAGTGCCTTTTGATGGTGTAGGAAACTACTCACTGACACCTTGGCTTTCTTTGCAATTTCTCTAAAGGAAAGACCTACACTTTTAAGGGTTATAATGGTCTGTCTGTCTTCCTTTTGTTAATTGCCTTTTTCTCGCCATTATGATAGCAATATACTACTTCCTGCAGTACAATACTGTCCAAATAATGCTTAAGAGGGTGTAGTAACACAGTCTGTTCCAACACTGCTTTTATACAGACAGAGGGTTTGTAAGTAATCAACAAAAGTTGGGACACCTGTAGGAATTGTTAGCATCAACTTTCAAGGCTTAATTTACTTCCATTGCTGCAGAACAGCTGTAAGTTGTTAACCCATTACTTGTTCCCTGAAAAAGGCCTTTTGTATAACTCTGAAATGTACATTATTTTTCCGTTTTTGGTAACCTAAACTTTTTTTTTAACCTCTGGCAGTTTACAGCTTACCTTTGTACCATTTCAGGTTATTCACTGGACTTGAACTGCTTAAATTTCAATAAAACTGGAAAAATGGGGTGTTCTAAAACTTTTGACCGGTAGTGTATATATATATATATATATATATATATATATATATATATATATATATATATATATATATATATATATATATGTAAATTGCATGTAAATTACAGTGAGAAAATATATTTTTCGTTAAGAAAAACAGCTGAATCACATACCATTCTTTCTCCTCTTCTTGCCCTGCCCCATAGCAACCAATACACACTCCTGATTCGCTGGTACAGTACTCCCCTGACCTCCCAACTCCCACCTAATAAGCTGTGTAACTGTCAGTAAATGTACTGTATTCAAGCACACAAAACACACAAGAGTATAGTGAAATAACTGATTATTAATGAAGGCCACACTCGTATAATCGCCGTCCTCGTTTAAGGGCCAAAGTCATTTTGATCAATTTAAAATAAATGCAGTGGCGCCAAATTGAAGTAATATGGTAATGTATTTATTTCCTTGATAAGCATATCTTTTGATTTATCGTTTTGCATCATTTTTACTCAAATGATAATTAATGTTCCAGTCAGCTAGAGGTCTTCTAAAATCAATAAAATGGTCAGCTTACTTTATTTCAGTAATCCCCAGGGCAGAAGCAGAGTGTTATGGTCCAGGTTTCCTTCTGCTTGGTAATTTTCCAAACTTCATATTTTTTCAGTACTGATATGGAAATGGAAACACATTAGAGAATATAACCTTTTGATTGTTTTTGTACTTTTATCGAGGCAATTCAGACCTCATAACAATCAGTTATCTTACAAAAAAGAAAGGCATGTGTTATTGTGACTCACATTTCAAGACCTGATGATGACAGCAGCCTTCAAAGTTGTAAAGTTTCTGTTGGAGGCTAAATGGCAGAAGAAAATGTTTTTAGAATCAGTTTAAACAGAATCAGTATCTCTGAACTAGAGCTTTGCTCTGTTGATCTGTTCTGGATGAAAGTACTTGTCAGATTTTTGGTCTCCAAAGTTGTAGTTTAATTTAGAGTCACATGATAAACATCTAAACAGCGGTGGATGGCCTTGAATAACCATTTTTTAAGGAAAATATAAATGATAGATTGAAGCAATAGGCTTATTAACCTGCAACAAACTGATGAAATACAGTAAATTAGTATGTGTCTGACTGCCAGCCATTTGGATATTATTTAACAACATGTTAATACAATATTGTGTTATTATTATTATTATTATTATTATTCAAAAAATGTCAGTTGTGAGGCCCCTCGAAAAGCCACTAACGGTCACACTGCCCCCCCCAGGCTGACTTTTAAGTACTGGGGGCTTTATAGACATGGTTTCACTTAAACCTAAGCCATATAAGAGTGGATGTGTTATTCTTTTCAATGGCAATATTCACTCTCCTCTCTAGACTTTTTATTCCAAATATTTTTTTTTTTAGTACTACTGTATATCTTATGACTTTGAAGTAATGCATGAACTCTGTATCATGAACATTTAACAAAATCAAAGCCCATTTTTCTGAGGGTCTGATACTGGTTTTGGATTACGGTTTAGCTCAGCAATATTATATTGTATTCTTAATAATATTTAGCAAAGCTTTTAATATTCATCGTTTGTGCAATGTCAAAATTATATTTTTTTTGTTTTTGTTTTTGTAATTTCAGTTGATTGAAAACCTTTTGGGTGAAATTGATTGTGGCTTCTGTACAGATTTGTTGCTGTTGTTGTAAACTATAACAATATAAATCGTCTTCCCAGCAGGAGCATTGTAGATTCCAAAAAAAAAGTAATTTACTTATTTTAAGACCTTATTGAGCCTGCTTCTAAAGTTATGGCCCTATATGAAATCTGTTTGCATTTATAAGCTGCATGGCTACATACTATGATTAAATAAAAGGAGGTGATGATTGGAATTCAAGTTACAGCAGTGACTTGAGTTAATATTTAGGAGATTGTTTTGCACTAAAAATGCAGTCTGTAAATAAATGTCATCTTTAAAAGTCTATAAAACACGGATCTATCAAACTATGCATGTAATTGGGTACTATTTGCAATCCTTTTTTTTTGTTTGGTGTTTTTATGGTGTTTATATAGCTTTATGGTGTTTTATAGTTCTTATGGTGTTGTGTGATTCACTGTCCAGGGTTCTTTGTTTTAAAACAGTTCATAATTTATAATTTAATTTGGCCAAATGAGGTTCCTAATTGTTGTCTGCTGCATTTAAAAGTTAAGAAATATTTTTAGACAATGTATAATACCTATAACTGAATCATAAGATAAGCTATTAAAATACAATTATCATACCAACTGAATACCATATTAGAATGGGGGGCTTCCAGACTACTGATTGAATTAGTTTACTGTTGGTAAAGTAATTTAAATACATTTCAAACACTAATTTTAGTATGTATGCAAATCACTGTGGCAACATGAGTACAAATATACTATTGCATGTTTCTTTGGAAGTTATATCAGGGTGACCTTAATGGGTTATTAGTAAGTAGGTTTTATGCTAACATTATTATACATGTCGACTCTTATTGAGATTCCTTCATTAGTATTCTGATAGTTGACATTTATCTACTGCCAATGTTTTTTTAAATGTATAAGACTATTAAGCAGTAAGTACACTGAAGGTCACTTTGTGAATTACAATTCAATCACAGTCTTTATTTCTTAATTTAAATAAACGTATACTTTATCAACAACCAACCATACTAATAAGAAACTTGAACTCTTTGCATTTGAATACTGTAGCTGCAGTTATTTCTTCTTGGTTGAGTTTGTAGAACAAGCAGATTGTTTGCTATTGAATTTGTGTAAAGTACAGTAAACATACTGTGGTGCCTTTTAAGTATTAACATCTTGTGTTTTCAGATAATCAGTTGTTTACAGTAGCTGTTCAAATGTACTTGTAGGTAAGTGACTTTAAGGAGATTAAAGTTAAGGTTTGATATTATTGCACAAATGTTCTTTCTTCTTAGTTTAGCTCACAGGCTCGGGATAACATACTGGTATACTAGTTTAATGAAGCATCTTACAAAGAGAGCTTGTATGGATTTGCTAATCCACCGCTGGATACTAATACTCTCATAAACCAGTTTAGTAATGACGTCATATTTTCAGTGTTATGGAAGCTCTTTAACTTGTGACCTAAGATGGTCGCCATATTGGGGGTCATGTGACTTTTTGGTTTCCAGAAGACCTAACACTTCGAAATATTCTTCCATTTCCAGTAAAAAAAACAAAAACGTAATTAACTTTTAATCACAATACGTTTTACAATTTAGGCCTACTCAAAAAAAGAACAATAGTTGATCATAAGTACTGACATCCATTCAATATATTTATTAACATTTTGTAGGATCTCTTTTGGATTTATCACAGCTTAGAGACCACTATAATAGTTTGTTAAGCCTTTTGCTCAAGTCTGGGGGGTATTTGTTGCTGCTCTTCACAATAGATGAGTTTCAGCTTCTTAAGACGGTACTTGAGAGCTGTCTTCATAACTGGAGATTTGGGTTTGGGCTATAAACCAAAAAAGAACCTTGATGTTCTTACCCCATTGTTAAAACACGTAATAAAAAATAACATTAATCACTCAGGGAATAATAATAAAATGAATATAGGGATGCCCTATAACAGGACCACTTCTTATACTCTCAAACACTTTTTTATTGAAAAACATATGCTGCAAATTATAAAAGCAAGAAAACAAATGATGAGGATATTATTTCCTATAGTATAAAGTGTGTTGTATAAGGCCATCTTAAACAATTTTGAGAACCTGCTTTATCGGTAGCATGAATTTTTTATATTTAAATTTCTGCCTAAAGAAAGACTTCTGAGTTTGTCTTGTGTAGATGACCAGGTAATTAGTAATATAGTCCAAACCTGTAAAAGGAGAATTATGCGCTCTGTTTCAATCATCCCCTATGTTCTGTTCTTTTCACTCTTGGAAAGAAACAATAAATGAATCTTTGTGAAGACTTGGTAATTAAAATTAAAAAAGAAATTCCTAAGCACTTATTCAAAGAGATACCTCAACAGCAGTGCATTTATGGTTAATAAATCATACTAATGAGTACAATTACACACTGCTTCCGTTTTTAAGTGGTATTGAAGTTTCCTCAAGGCAGTAACCAGTCAAAATAAGGGAAGAAAGAAGCTGGAATAAAGCTCATCTCTGAAACCTTCTGCCTAAGCGGTTCCAATGGTATGATATATTGTAATGTCTTGATGTAAAATACAACGGCCTTGTTTGTTGTTTTTAAATTTAGCCATGGTATTTACCATGTTGGATATTTTAATTAACTGTTTATAACAGCTGCTTTAATTTGTGACCTTTTTTTACCACAAAAGAATCATCAACATACCTTTTATTGGTAATCATTTCAACTTGTTTACATGTCTCCCTGATAGCTCCTTGTTAAAAATGATTCACACATGACAACAATGCAGTCCTGTTGCTGCTGCATCCCTGCAGGTAATGAATGTTGCCTAAAGATCCATGAAGCTCCTTGTATTGCGACACTTGAGTGACAATCAATCAGAGGCATGAACAGAATGCAAATTCCAATACACTGTGTCTTAATATAGGTTTAATTATATAATAATATATAATACTGTAATGTACTTTTTATGAATTTATGTTCGTAGAACAAATGGCAAATATCCCAATATGCTATAATAACTACAGTAAAAACGTGTATGTACAGCCTCCTGACTGAAGTGGTCACCTGCTCTTGTCAGGCAGTAAACCCATAGCAGAGATTTCTTTTTTTTTTTTACATTGTTACTTTTTAAACAAGCAATTCCTTTGGTGACCGGTTATTTCAGGTTTCACTGTATCTGCAACATGGTGCCAAACATGTGCTTTGCTGTTACAGAAGGATTTTGTTAATGGTTAGCTTAACTTTCTGTTGGAGAGAAATACAGATGCAAGCCTTAAATTTATGTAATG
This sequence comes from Acipenser oxyrinchus oxyrinchus, assembly GCA_030684275.1. Taxonomy (NCBI): domain Eukaryota; kingdom Metazoa; phylum Chordata; class Actinopteri; order Acipenseriformes; family Acipenseridae; genus Acipenser; species Acipenser oxyrinchus. Next base: position 18,881,541 of record CM060247.1, on the reverse strand, counting down.
TCAGTGGAACCATAATTCCCATCTGCTCGACAGAAAACAAATGTTTTTCAGTGCAAGGTTTTGATCTCAGGTGGCACCCCGCTGTGAGAAACTGCGGCTGGACTGGAAGCAGCATCACATAAAAAAACGGCGAGGCCTTTAAATTCCGCTGATGAGAGGACACTTGTATCTGAGAAAAGATAACCCTTGCTTCTGTCACTGTGCTTTCAACCAGAAGCATAGTACCAGCCAATCACCCAGTGTAAGAACAGCATTGTCCTGTCACTTTAGATCCACAGTAAAGGTTCAACAAAATGATACATTATTCTGCCCAGTGAGATCTAACAGGTATTTCAGTAATGGCATTTTTTTAAAATGTTTTTTTTCTTTTTTTCTTTCTTTATTTAGGCGATTGCTACGTTTGTACAATTCACCTTGAATTGTTACCTGTTCCTGTGCCACCATGCAATTTTATAATGATTAGAAAATGTAGACATACAGATAAGACAAAAACATGCAGATTAAATGAGTACAAGTAAATGAGTACATTTTCTTGGGGGTATCGGAGTCTCTAACTCTTATTGTTTCCATTTTTTATCTCAATCGACGAGTTTCCTGTTGTATTTGTGAAGGAGGTGTATAACCGAATGCAAAGTTGTAGTTAATATATAGGGAACTATATACATTTGTATTCAATAAAAATAAACACCTCACAACCACTTCACACGCTTGGGTTATTTATACTGATCTTTACAAAAGAAAATACCCCTGAGATATTACAGTCTCTGTACAGGAAACTGCCTGTCGCAGTGTGATTTAGGACACAGCATACAATTTCAGTTACAGGTTTTAACAACAAAAGCTAAACTCCACACTGTAGTACTGTTGTGTTAGAGAACAATCAATATTACATGGGTCAATAAATCATACAGCATTACATGTAATGTATAGTTGTCCTTGGTTAGTACCTAAATAGTTAGGAGACATTCTGTTACCCTGCACACGATTATTTGCATTTAAACGCTAATGGACTGGCATACAGTGGAGCAGTGCTCTGAAATGCATTCTCACCAGTACTTGGTTATACTTTCAGAGTAGTCAATACCAAGGGTGGAAAGTAACGAAGTAGAAATACTTACATTACTTAAGTATTTTTTTGGGGGGGGATCTGTACTTTACTTAAGTACTTTATTTTTGGGATATTTGTACTTTTACTCAAATACGTTTGTTTAGAAAAATATAGTACTTTTTACTCCACTACATTTCCCATTACTCGTTCTTTCAGCACACTGACTCTCACGCTGGCCAGGATTCTGATTGGATAAAGCAGAGCCGCATGCGCAAAGTGTCTGCTTGCTTTGATGACATAGTTACAGGGATGGCACGCAGTCGTATTTGTTGACACACCAAGTCAGCAGCTGATTGTTGGTTTATTTTTTCCCCCGCCCACAAAGACAGCTGAGTGGCACTTTAGAAAGCCAATCAGTTTGATTTGCAAGGACGGCCCCGCCCCCGAGTAATTGAGCAGTGCTAACTGTAGTCGTTATTATCGGAATGTTCTGTTCAACTGTTTATGTCGGTTTTATGCTGTTGTGATGCACTCTGGAGCCAGGAGGAAGCAGACAAAAACAGTAAGTCTGTCCGTATGTAATTGGTCAGCTATGGATGTGTCAGAGGGACTCGCGGGGTCTTGGGAGGACTAACTTCACTTACCGTTATCTCCTGTACTATTCGTACTTCACACTCCGACACAATTTAAAATTTTCAGAGTCGGGGAGCTTAAAAAAACCTGATGCGTTTTTTTTTAATGTAATCTTGACACACTGGGGGAAATGCAGGTGTCAAACTACATTGAAAAAAATGAATAGCCTATCCACAAATGTACTCATATCAGAGGCATAATTTATTTTGAGGATTTTTTACAACCTGCCTTTCCCCCACTGTATGAAGACAACCACAGCTATCTCAACCCCCCCCAAAAAAAAAAAAAACCACAATGCCACAAATTATATTATCTACTACAACTTATTTTGCAAAATGTAAAAGCAGTAGATATGTTTAAGGAAGTAAATATATCACAGTTGAAAAAAATAAGGTACACCGGTCATTGTTGTGTGCAACTGCAAACAAAAAAAATAACAATATAGCCAGGGTTACCGATGCAGTGCCAAATGAGCAAACCTTTTATATGTATTGCATTGTGATTGTTTCTTTTAATGTAGTTTAGCAGTAAAATTCTCAAACGTGATGAAATGTGATTCATGCATTTCACTGTAGTGTAGCAATACTGCAATATTAAAACTTTTTGTTTTGTTGGTATGTGGTCAATAAAAACATAATTACAAAAAAAAGGAATGTAAATATTTTTTTAAATAGTTACCGTTTACCCTGTATAACGATTTACATCCCCTTAATCATTGGCACCTTTGGCACTTTAGCTACTGTATTTTGACTTTTAAAACGCTGTGAATGTAGAAGCCGTTAGGCAACTTTCGCTCGATTTGATTGGCTCTTGTAATGCTTTATTTGCATATCTCCCTACAACCCAATTATATATAAATCTGACTGGTTCACCATCCCTGACATAGTATGTTGATGCCCAACCAGAGACCATTTTTAAAATAACCAATCAACAAACACAACAAAACCCCCAACGAAGGTGCATTCACAGAGATCATTCTGCGCAGAATCTGACCAATTTTTAGAAGGTCATTGGCTAATTAATTGGTCAGATTCTGCACAGAATCTGCGCAGAATGATCTCTGTGAACACACCCACTGCTTTTGAGTAATTTGACTCATCTGTGTTTATTGTGGTCCCTCGTATTTAGCTGCAGAGGATGCATTTAGTAGTTTAGAAGAGTAACGGGAATCTACAAGCAGTTTCAAAACAGGATTTCACATTTTTAACATTTGATCCTAGAATTGTTTAATGAATTGTGTTTTATTTATGGATAAAGGTTGTGACTAGAATTTAAATGCCTGATTTGAGATTATTATTTATTTATTTATTTATTTATTTCTTAGCAGAAGCCCTTATCCAGGGCGATTTACAATTGTTACAAGATATCACATTATTTTTTACATACAATTTCAGTGTATATTAGTACAGGGGTGTGTAAAATAGTAGTGCCCCCTGATAAATATACTTGGTGTGTAACTGGGTGTGTAACAGATTTCCTGTAGAATTTAAGGGCAGCTACTTTTTACTTCTGATACTTGAGTACTTTTAAGATATGATACTTTTGTACTTTTACTCAAGTAGTTTTCTAGAAGGATTCTTTGACTTTTACTTAATTACATTTTTCTTCCAAATAACAGTACTTTTACTCAAGTAACACGTTTGAATACTTTTTCCACACCTGGTCAGTACATGGGCAGAAGTGTCAGTCAGACCAGTTTGCTACACAATCTTGGCATCTTTATGAGCTGACTTTGCTAGGAAACAGTATGAAAGTTCAACAGAAAGCCTGTTGTATATCATTATAGAATGTTGTTTAATATTTTTTTTATAGTAAAACGTCCTGCATGTTTATATCTGTATCTGTGTGTGCCTATATCTGTACTGTAGTGTGTGTGCCTATATCTGTATCTGTAGTTGATTAATTTGCAAATTATATTCTCGATAAAGTGCATACAGAAAGATAATTGTGACTTTATGAACATTTTCTTGAGAAGCAGATGGCATTCTGCTGAGCTGCCATGTGCTATTAGTTATGATGCTGTCCTTTATTGTTCTGTACACATTGGCAACCTGTAAAAACCTGTAAAAAAACTCCCTCAAATATCATGTTTTTTTTTAAGCCTTGCCATGATTCGAGTGGCACAGAAATGGCTCTCCCTTCATTTTCAAAAAATCAATAGTCTTTTCTGTTTTTTAAACCATGGAGGTGCCTATTGTCTGCATTTATTTGTCCCTCCTCTGCCCCCTGCCACCTTTGAAACAGTGTGCTCCTCCTGGGAGCTGGTGACTCTTGACACCTCTCTACCAATGTTGAGCCCCTCTGCCTTCAATTTTTGTTCATTCAGTTTAATCTATGCATACATTGCTCCTGCCTCGTGACAGTTATTCTATTAAAGATGCACACCTAGATGTTCTACTGCTATCTACACCTAATCTATAACAATGTGTCAGCCTCTCTCAAAAATCAATGGAAGGTTATATTCAAATGCATATTAAATGTAGATGTTCTATTTTACACCTCGGCCGTTTTTCAAATGTAGGATTTTCAGATATCCTACCCATTGAACATGACTCCAAACCAAGCAGCTGAGCAGAACAATGATTTAAGTAAACACCAAAATCCATTTGATAAACTTAGGAAATAGATGTACACTTCAACTATTGCGTTAAAAATGTATGACTGTTATAAATAAGTAAATATCGGCCATGAAGATGGATAAAAGTTACTTTGAAAGTGCTATATGCTGCGCTAAAAAAATCAATTTATTTTTTATACTTTTTTTTTAACCTGAATGCTATTTTTTTTTTAAATCTCATAAAAGATGAATAGTTTACCTCAACTGTTTTATTAAAAACAAATACAGTACTTCCCAATGGTGCTACCCCCTCTCTAGCACACAGCAATGCAGGAAGGAGACATGAGAATTTTAATTGAAAGTACTGTGACAAGGAGGACCCTGTCGCTGGTTCTTGCGTGGATGTGTGCCGCTGGGACGAGTAATAGGAGACGCATTGCTAGGCAACCAGTTGAGCAGGTAGACTCTCCCAGCGCTGAGCTGAACTGGAGGTCTGGATTTGGTGGGGCACGTGCCTGGGGAGGCTGCACACAGCTCAAAAAGCGTCTGCACCACAGCTGCAGGTGACTGCACCTCCATGCTACACAGAGGGGTGCTTTGTTTACATAGAGGAGGAGAGCATCCGCTCCGCAGGATAACTACTACAGAACCCTTCAACTGCAAGATGGTGGCTGTGAAGACGCTGCCCACCCAGGACTGTCGCAACGACCCAGAGTCACCAGGAGGATGCCGGGACTTCGGGAGCAACAGCTGAACGTTAGTTTAGGGGATGTTGATCCAAACCAGAGTAAAGAGAGGGTTTCGTAGTGTAGTAGGTTCCTTGTGTAGCAAATTGTTATTTTTAGCTTTTGCCAACAAGGCTGAGGTCCAAGAAGTTTCAAGGTCAGGTTCTCATTATTGTGCCTGGTCTTGACATCTTGAATCTCTAAATGTATAGCTCAACATTCTGCCTCTACTGCTATTATCTCAGTGATAAACCATTTCAGCTTGTAACATCATATGTTCAGTGTGGTTAACCTGACACCTTTCAAGAGAACTTTTATCGATCAGAAATCTATGTCTTGTCTCCAATTCTGCGGTTTGGGAAAGGCAAAGAGATTTTGCCAGAAAACCAGTGTTTACCGAGCTGTTCTTCATAAAGCCACCCTTTGATGTCCAAGTATACAGGATCTTGGTTTAAGGTTTAACATGTAATCTGAAGGACAGCTTCTCTGGCAGCTCCCCTAACAGCAGGTTGAGGCATTAGTTGAGTTCTAATAAAGACACCCATATATCTTCTTTTTCCTTCTGCTGTATAAAAATAGCAACTGTTAATTTCACAGATTTAAGTTAAATATGTTGGTTGAGTTAACATTGAAGCACTTTGCCTGGAGCTCGAGTAAGCCTATTTGCATCACTGACAGAGAGCATCATCTACATAAATAAAGAGACAGAATGATCACGTTGCATTGAAAATGCATGTGCCACAGCTCCAAGATCATTACTTAGCCAGAAACGTCTAATGTCATGAACAATATCTTGAGGTTTGACCTTCATAGGTTTCTGTGCTTTATGTTATCGTGATCTCCTTAATGATTAGAGGCAGCAATTACACACATACATACCAAAAACAGATTTTTTTTTCCCCCTGGCCTTTGTTTGTGAAGGAAGATAATTATCCCCATAATAAAATGGCTCTGCACGTAATGCATTTTCAACAGTCCACTGCTTCAATTACATGTATTTACTTACAAGTCAGAATTTATTCTCTGCCAGACACAGTCAGTTTTGTTTTGAATAGTAAATGAAAAGCTTTCCAGCACTATTGGTGCACATTTGTTGCCAGAGTTCAACATCACTAGAAACTCAGCAATCCGGAACTCTGTGGATATTGATATTTTTGTAGGACTTTTTAAAGCAAATAATTTAAAGATATTGGGGACAAAATTCATATAAAGAACTGAAATGAATTCATTTACACAGCACTCTCCATGCATAAAAAGTATCCCTGTTCACATAAAGAGCCAGGTGAACTGAGGTTGGGGACAAATTGCAACACAGATTTAATATTATAATCATTTTTGTGCTGGAACCACAGATGCAGGCACTAGAAATAATTATGCATGACAAAGGATGAATCGTGATGGTTTGTGATCCATGCTAACCCCTTTTTCAAGCATACATGCAAATTAGTTTTTTTGTAGTTTTTATGAGTATCCACCATATTTGAATTAAATATTGAAGAAGCTGCCATGAGCTGATAGAAATAAAAGCCACTAGTAAACATTTTTACAGTATGTTAAAATTGATTATGTGTTCATTAAGGTCAGGTTCTGTAAGTGATCAGGGGGAACGTCTGTGCATTCTTTTGCATTTGCGGTAGAGCTACATTTGCTGCATATTTAAATTTATACCATGAGTGTGGGTATATCTAGCGTGGGATAATTTTGTGTTATTCCACTTAATTGGAATAACATGCTTACTGGGACTAGTTTTGAATGTCTTTGCTTACATTCCAATCCATGTAAGAAATTGAAATTGACATACTGAGCTCAAGGTCCTACTATATCTAAAAAGACGGTTGTGAAGAGGCCAATAACAAGATTTGAAATTAATGTCGAAGCATAGCGTGTTGAAAATGAAAGAAAAGATCCACCAGGTAAAATAATCCCTGAATTAATTGATTTAATATAAAAAATGCACACATTTTATTGTTATTTATTTTAAAAATTATACTTGTGGTACAAACTGAATATTGAATGGTATAGGGTTTTTATTCGCCTTAGGAAGATGTCCTTGCATAAACCAGTTGCCCTTGTGAGGGCTCGTGATTTACTGTGGTGAATACAAACCCTATATCACAAACGTTCAAATGCTCTATGCTTGTAGCAGGGTGAGGTCTGTGCTAGCTGTCTGACGCATGCATGATCCTGCAGGGGGGGTCGGGAGCCCTGTGCGATCCGCCTGTCAATCATGGCAATGACACAGAGAGGTTGGGTGAGGGTGTGTCATCTCTCTCTATCTTTGAGTGGTCGAGAGGTGGGTTGGGTGGTCGCGTGACCTATAAAAGTGATGCTTTGCTGTTCCCTCGGGTCTTGCCCTTCTAGGAGAAAGGACAGCGGGAGCTATGTTCGTAAACCAGGATTACAAACAATAACAGAACGCCAGTGTCTGGAGTAAGAGAAGAAGAAGATGACAGCCACTACACAGAATTAGTGTATTTTGTTTCCACTTACCCCTAGTGGGATGTTATTAGCTTATCTGGGGGAAGTCTGGGCAACCATGTGAGTGTGAGTGAGGGACCAGCAAAGTATCTCTGAAGCCCGAGCCGTACCGGAGAGCGGAGGCTGCGGGAAGCTGCAAGAAGCAGCACCTTTTGTTTGTAGTTTTATTACTGTGTTTTATTTTCCTTTTTTCTTTTGCCTTCTGGTTTTGAATTTTATTTCGGCACCTGCGTGTGCACCATAATGGGACTGAACAGTGAACTTTAAGATTGTTGGTATTTCCTCTCATCTGCCATGGAGATGATCTTTACCATTGCTGGTATTGTTCCTCCATGGTGCAACAGTGCCCCCTTGTGCCATATAATAAAAATTGGACACCAGTGAGGTGGTCTCAAATAAACTTTCTGACTCCTGTGTATTCAGTGAACCCCACACCCTTCTACATGTGGTGTCAGCAGTGGGATTCACTGGCCCTGCTCATACACAGCATCACACCATACTGGGAGCAGAATGGGTCCTGAGCAATTCGCTGCTATGATGGAGCTCCTGCACCAAACCTCGATGGCGGCCGTGCAGGGAGGTGCAAGGGCTGTGGGACCAGACCCATGATTACAGTGGCCCACCAAGATGATGGCTGAGGACCGTCCAGATAAGCGTATCTGGACGTGTTCAAGGCCATGGCGATCTCGGCCCAGTGGCCCCAGGAACAGTGGGCTAGTTACTTCCTGCCTCAGCTGATGGGGGAGGCACAGGCAGGGATGATGGACTACCCCACTCTGAAGGCGGCTATCCTCATTCGAGTGGGGTCTACTCCTGAGGGCTTCCGAAAAAAAATCCCAGAAAGAGGTCTTTTCGGCGGAGGAGCAACCCCGCACCATCTCTCATCGCTTGCAGGATTACACACTGGGCTGGCTGAACCCAGACGTGACCAGACAGGTTTTGTTATTCCTGTGACTGTGGATGGTACACAAACCCAGGCTCTCTTGGATTCAGGGTGTGGTCAGTCCCTAATACAAGAGGGTTTAATCTCACCGGGGCAGAAACAAACAACGGGACAGGTTAATATTAAATGCATTCATGAGCACTTATCCAAAGATTGCCGTAAATTAAAAAATTGGCCAGCAGGTGACACAAGTACAAATGGATTTGTGTCCTCGCTTGCTAGTGCTTGTCATTCTGGGGCGGGACTGCAAACAGTTGGTTGGCTACTGTGACAGCCCCGTACTCCCTATTGGCTAAGGAAGAGGAAGTAATTGGAGAGATTGTCCCCTTTCGCGATCGGGCGTGGTTTTGCCATAGATTTAAACCATGAAAAACTAAACGGAAATGCCGGGGTTTGGCTCGGCTGCCTCTGCTCAGGACCAACCTGATCCCGAGCTGATAGCCATGGGCACTGATTTTTTTTAGCTCGCTCCCATGACTTCCGGCTCGAGCAAGGACTGACGCCGTGCTGGGCAGGCTCTTTGACCAAGCCGCTGTGATCAGTGGTCGAGCCCAGACGCGCCGCCACGTACCCTCACTTTGAAATTAATCAAGATCTCTTGTATCGTGTTGAAAAATTACCCCAGACAGGCGAAGTGTGTCACCAGTTGCTCATTCCTCAGCCTTTTAAATAGGATTTGTTGCAGTTAGCTCACGCTATTCCCCTGTCTGGTCATTTGGGAAGGGACAAAACTAAAGCAAGGCTTGTGACACGGTTCTATTGGCTGGGGCTGGAAGCAGCACCTTTTATTTGTAGTTTTATTACTGTGTTTTATTTTCCTTTTTTCTTTTGCCTTCTGGTTTTGAATATTATTTCGGCACCTGCATGTGCACCATAATGGGACTGAACAGTGAACTTTACCATTGTTGGTATTTCCTCTCATCTGCCGTGAAGACAAAATATACCATTGCTGGTATTGTTCCTCCACGGTGCAACAGTGCCCCCTTGTGCCATATAATAAAAATTGGACACCAGTGAGGTGGTCTCAAATAAACTTTTTGACTCCCGTGTATTCAGTGAACCCCACACCCTTCCTCAATGCTCTATTTTCGTTATTCCTTACATTGCAACCTCCATGGGATGTTATATTTTGTGGACTCAATGAAGCGAAGTTAGCTTTGACTTACTTTTGACTGTTGTATTTTTGAAAAGAAGCCAATGAATTTAGTTGATAACCTTATCTTCTTATTACCTTACCACATATTTTGAACACATTTTACCACTATACTGAACTACATACTATTCTACAATGTGTATATGTTTATTGTCAAACTAAAAAGTATCAAAACATTACCTGGAAGTACTACTAATACTTGTGTACTAACAAAACAAATACAAAGCATACAGTATCTTTTCTCTATAAATCCAACAGTCTGTAGTTGGTTGATGATGATGATCAGCTACAGTATGCTTGCTTCACTAATCATTGCATTGCTCAGCAAGGACTACCGATTGGAAAAGCCGGGCTGACACAGGCAATGACGAATTCCACATGGTCAGTGACTGCCTGCTTCACAGTCAATAGCAAGGGAAGTCATTGGCAGCCAAAAGCAGAGTATAAAGACAGTTTACTGGTAGGGCTAAAACAAAACTCAGACACCCAAATTGTATTGTAAAAAATACTTAATACCCACATTTTTTATGTAATATACAGTACAGAGCAGGTCCACTGAGGTCTCATTTTCTTGATTGCCCTGCTCCATTTATAGGAGTTGGAGAACTTTTAAATGTCATTTGTCAGGATAAGAAAACTGTAGGCCAAAGTTTGTACCTCTATTGGAATTTAATCACCTAGCTAGCCCGGATGGAAGAGTGCCACATTTTGAGCTTGTCCATTCACATGCTAACTAACTAGACTCAATTGTATTTAGCGTTGACAAATGTCCTGTTTATAAAAGAGCTATCTGGGTTCAAAGCATATCAACATTTTGCTGACACATCAAACTGGTCAAACTGTAACTTAACATCTAAACAGTAAAATAATATGAGCATGTCCCAGATATGTAGAATTCCTCTGAAGCATTGCCAGTCAACTTATTCGGTGACTTGCAGAATACATAAAGCAAATCCTGATCGCCTATATTAAGTGACTGACTGTCTGTTAGGTGGCGGTTCTGTAGCACAGATGGTGAAGTCAGGTATGTTGTGTCTGAAATTACATTCTGCCCCCTTGCACTCATAGATAGATCTTGGGCTAAAGATGATGTAATCCAAAACAGATAGGTGGAATAGCCAGCTTTGTACTGTTTAAATAGTCACTGTTAAAAGATACAGTGGTGCAGCATTAACTGAGGATGACATCACTACTCTCTGTGTTAACAAATAAATAGAGCTTTCCTTTTAGAAAAGTGCTAGTGGAAAATGTAATCATCTCATTTCAACACTTTTTACTTCCTTTTATATCTCTTCACAGTGAGGGTGTATTTTTACCCAAACCTATGTAATGCAAATGGAGGGAATGGAATGGCATTTTTTTTTTTTTTTTTTTTTTAAGTAATCTGCTCAGCTATACCATTATTGCTGGCTGTTTGAAACTGTATTTGAACATATTATAACATTTGCAATACAATTTTCAAATAGAAAACCAACCAAGGATAGATGAATTCAAATAATTAATTGTCTGTTAGAGAGTAACATGAAAGTAACATACATTTGCTTCAGTGTACAATAAAAACTACTTATGTGTGTGTGTGTGTCATATATATATATATATATATATATATATATATATATATATATATATATATATATATATATATATACTGTATATATATATATATATATATATATATATATTCAGCTGTCACCTACAGCACATTGCATCCAGATGCATATGGGCAACATTTTGTGTTTTTCATAATGGTTCCAGGTTTCTAGAGTGGTTCAGAGTTGCCTGTGTTAAATTTTAAAAAACTGTATTTCTTCCTTTACCTACAATGAACTAAATAAAGCGCCTGCTGGAAGAGGGGGGCGGGGCAAGCTCAACAACACAGCTGCCTGTCAGTGTCTTCCTGTCAGCTGTTATTTTTACCGGCTTAAGTGCTGTGGGCTTGTCAGTGCTAAGAGGTGGCATCAAGGATCACCACTGTTGTTGAGGAGGATATGCTGTCATCGCTTTCACTAATATATTATGTAAACAAGATGCATTCAAAGATGATCTGAATATTGTAAATATAGACCGAATGTCAACATAAATCTTTTTTTTTAGTGTCAGTTGTTTTTACAGACTCCAATTAAAGCATTTTAAATAATATGTTACTCAACTTTTGCTGAGGGATCAAGATTTTCAGAAAAGAGGAGTTCCATACTGTGCTATTTATTGAATGACTGATTGTGTTAATATGAAGTTAAACTTGTGGAAAATGATGTATAACAAAAAGAAAGTCATTAGTTGGACTCTGATAACAACGGAAAGTGTCACGCACTCCAAACAAAGTGAAAATTCTGTGTCAAGAACACATTCCGGTACCGTTCTGGTTGACATGGAGGTCCCTGTATGCTGATTCCAGCCCACACCATGCCTGATCCTTCTCCATATCTATCATGTTCTGTAACATGCTGCAGCAGTAAACACATTGTCTTCAGACCCTGGCACACCTGTCAGTAAATTCATGGCTGAATATGGATGTGTCAGTGAAAAGAACTGGCGTCTAATTATTGATCTTCCACCTGACTTGATCCCTGGCCATTCACAAACATCCTGGGTGTGTCAGGCTGTCACAGAAATGGGTATTAAAGCTCTTCTAGACATCCTACCAGCCCCATTACATTCTGAAGGTGTTGTTGAATTCCCACTGCTTATAAATTCCACTTCATACTTTCTGGTTATCCTTTTACATTTTTGGCTTCCCAAAGTATCATATTGAAAATCAAAGGCAGATCTCTATTACTATCACCTTTCCTCATGCGGAAAGCTGCCCTCTCCATTACCATCTAGGGCACTGCCCCCAAACCCAGTGTAACAGAGAGCCAGATACTCATCATAGTCTCCTCAGTGGTTGAAACTCCCTGCTGGGACTAATGCTCAAGAGTGCAAAGGGTCATTGTGCCAAGTCATATAGCATTGAACCTCCTCCTCCTTCTCCTCCCTGTGCATTGAAAGGTGCTGCCTGCTCGCTACGGTTGCCTGAAGATTGAATTATGTTTTATAATATAGTAACACAAAGTCTACTTTGTAAGCTTTTGAATCCCCAAGTCAGGCATAGTGCTGCTCAGTTGCTTTTCACAGTACAAGTGAATTTTTTTTTTTTTTGTTCAGTATTAATTCTCTTATGCAGCAGCAACAAGCCTGGGCCTGTACTGCTTTTTAGACATGTCCAGAAATACCATCAATTAGATTTTCTTCCCTTTAGGTTCTATAGATGGCTGTGTTAACAATGCACTTCAGTAGAAGGTAAATTTACCAGCCACCTACATGAAAGATATTAAACATATATCACAAATTAATTAATTACATTTCACACATTTGAACAGTGTATATTTAGAGTTATACTTAGTTGCTGGAAGAGATTTTAAAAAATGGGGTTCATAGTGACCTAATAAAGACACTGCTGCATAGAGTGCAAGTTGAGTCATGCGATAAGGAGCTTACCGATCTTGGCTGGGAAGCCATAGGGAGTGCTGGTCTTTTAACTTCAGCTGGTTAGGAATGAAAATCATCAGGGGCTGGACAGTGGGAATGGAGGTTGTGTGTTAATTGTCAGACCTTCTATAGGAGTCACTGTGTGGACTGCAGCACTAAGGTGAAATTCTATTTGGACCAAAACTGAGTTAAATACATGTGCACTCTAGATGTAATTTTGAAAACTCAGCAATTGCATGTGCTAATGTATAACATTGCAGTGTATTTTAAAATGCATTTTGAAATATATGTAATTAGTCAGGCTTAGCTGATCCAGTAATTCTAAAAACATATGAAGTTAAAAATAAATGTAAGATTCCAGTTCCTCAAAGAATTGCGTAAAAGGTGACTTTCTTAGTTTATAAGGGTGAAGAAAACAAGAGAAATAAATATACCCAGCACAGCAAAACAATAAGAATAACTTCGTAATCACTTCTACATCCATATCCCTGTTTGCTTCACTGTTTACTTCAATATGTGCTCTAGTTCCGGGAGGAAAAGAAACAGGGTTTAATCACTGAAGTAGATTGAAAAATATAACATTCTTCTTGTTGGTTATGTTAAACAATTATTTCTGTACTGGTACCGATGCACATGCAGTTTAAGTTTCTGGATTAAATTGCAGATAATTGTGTTGTTATTATAAAGTAATGTAGTTCCAAATGTTATTTTTGTATTTTTTGTGGCATTTTTCACATTCTTGTTGGCAAGTGTCTGTTCATCTTCAGAAGCACAACAAAATGAATGTTCATTTTGAATGGTGTCATTATTATTATTATTATTATTATTATTATTATTATTATTATTATTATTATTATTATTTTTCTGTGGAGGGTGCAAGTGCTTCCTCAGCCCTTTTTGGAGTACCAGCTTTGTTGTCTAACCATGTGACATTACATTATTCAGTGATTTTATTGTCAGTTTATTACTGTACATTAAGCTGTATTAATAATACTTTTTATTTTTATTTTTATCGATTTATATTAATTTGTTACAACTTTCTACCATGTTTGACATATAACACAGACATACACAACACATATTTATTTGGTTGTTTCTTGTAATGGATAATCAGTGATATATAAAAAAATAAAATAAAAGTGTATAATATATAACTTGCTGCACTGATAGTTCACAGCTCTTAAAATTCATTTGGGCCAAAGCACCATAACTAAGATGGTGAAGTCTCCCCATACTTATCAAGACTAAATCCCATAATGAGACTCAGACTGGCAGCACTAGATAACAGAAGTTAGAAGCACCAAAGCATAATGCTTAAATGCTTGTGACACTTTAGAACAGCTCCTCACAGTTCTGTTCAAGAAGATGGTCTACTGATGAGAGTTAGTCATGTCACAGAGGAGAAGTACTGCTGTCTCAAAAGACAATAGAAAGCATTGGAATTGACATTCTAAATACAGGAAGGAACACTACCTGCAAACAAAGAGAAAGGGATTCTGAGTGCAATAAATCAGGAGAACATGGTGATTTTATATTATTACACTACAATCATTTTTTTTTAAGTTACCAACACACTAATTCTATCCTAATCATCAAGCTTACAAGAGAGATCATTTATTTCAGAGGATCCTTCAGTCAAATTGTTGAGAAATAAAATATAAAAGGCCATTATAAATCCCTGAAAAATGATTGCATTGTTAATGTCTGCCATGTAACCAGAAACAAGGATGCAATGGTATTACAATTCTCCCATTGTGATTCCCCATACGGAAAGAAAATAGATTTTTAGTATATTTTTTTTGAATGGGAAACATGTTTCCCATTCAAATATATGAATAATATATTTATAACTGTACCATATATTTTCAACATATAAAATAAATATATGGCTCACAGATTAAATTATATTTAAAATATATTATCAATATATATTTGCAACAAACTTACCATGCACTTAAAATATATTATGTTTTTGCCTTACATTTGTCATACATTTTAAAAACATTATTTATGGATGCTGTTTAAATATATTCAAAAATATATTTAGCAACACATTGGTGTAAATATTTTGGAACTGAATAAAAATACATTAACACTAGAACCACCGGAGTTATAGGCATACCTAGAACTTCCATGAGCCTGACGGCCGTATTAAAAACAATATAATTATAATAATGAAAGGGCAAACAATTCGATTTAAGTCATAGTTTTATCCAGCCATGTCACATAAAGCATCTGCACAACCGACATAATGTAAATAAGTGGGCATTTGAACAGAAATGAGTTAATATACACACATATTACATAAAGCACAACTGCAAAAAAAAAAGAAAAATACAGAAATTAGTGTTTATACAGGTATATTATTTATACACAATACTATACAAAACTCTGTAAATAAGCAAGACAAAATTGAAAATAATTGGGTATATATACTAAAACGCGCATATACCAGCCGAGGTGCGTCAAAAAAACAAACAAAAAAAAAAAACCTTTGATCGATCGAAATTAATTATTTTTATTTGACGTCTACAGTTCCTTTGGACTTTTCTGTACAAAATATTTCTGAAGACATTCTATACTACAACGAAAACTCAAATCAATAGTACGAAGGTCACTTGAAATCAGGACTTAAAGGATGTATTGCAGTAAGAATACAGAAATTAGACTATGGAACAATGGTCAAAGGTGCTTTGGACTGTTGATGGATGGACAACGACACCTGTGTCTTCTGCCAGTTCTGTTGTCAATTCAATGCTTGTCTTCTTTCTATTCCTTAAGGATATTATCTTCAAGTATTGCTCATCCTTGTTAGACAGCGTTTTGGGTCTTCCAGTCCTGGGTTTGTCAATTACAGATGCTGTTTCTCTGTACTTGTTGATTATGCTTTGGATACCACACCTTGAAAATCAAGTGATGTAAGCTATTTCATTCAGTGTTTTTCCTTCTTTATGCAAGTCAAGGTTGTTATGATAGTAGAAAACACTAGTGGAGGCTTTGAGTAAATTGTTGATGCTCATAATGCATAAGAGTAGAAAAATGCAACATGTCTAAGACTTTTGCACAGCAGTGTGTATGTGTGTGTGTGTGTGTGTATATATATATATATATATATATATATATATATATATATATATATATATATATATATATAATATATATATATATATATATATATATACAGTATATATATATATATATATATATATACACACATACATACACATACATATATATTAGATAAAGCCTACAGTATATATCTCCAAGCAATTCAATTCTATTGAGGTTAGCACACAGTAACAGTACATCATTGATTTATTGCTAATACAGGGGTCAGCAGTGTTCCAGCTGTTAGAATTTAGACCAGGTGGTTGAGGAACACACAGGGCATTCCCTTTCTAGAAAGAGGTTTGGAATCTGCTTATTGCAGGACTATGGAAATCTAGTTACAGTAAACTTTTTATTTTTATAAAAAAATAATATATACCGTTTGAGCATAAATATTCCTTGGCCTCTTTAATACCATGAAACAATAAATACACTTTTGAATTTGCTGTTTTCATTTGGAAGATTGATAATGAATTACTGCATCATTAACATACTCTATTAGCCATGTCCACGTATGCAATCTCACTAGAGGAATGGAAACAGTGTGTTGCACTACAATAAAGACTAATTACGTTTAAAGATAAAGCCTACATTATTTTCTAACAGTGTAAGAGGCCTGAATTTCTCCCTCGAGATCTTTAATCTACAGTTAAACTGCATACCATATTGTGAGCTTGTATCGAATTGCTTAAATTACAATGACTTGGACCTTATGAACTATGCAATCCATAATTTGGAAGGAGGAGGTGGGACATTCATTAAACAAGTAAGAAGTTCCCGAAACAAACATATCATCGCTATAGGGTGAATGATAGGTCAGTAAAAGAAATATTCATACTTTAGATGAAACATATGTTGACAACCTCTGTTGATCAAAGAAATAAGTGCTGAAATGTGCAGGACAGCAGGAGGGACTACAGTTGTACACAAGGCACAGTAAATTGTTTATCTTTCAAAAGACTGCTCATGTGTTTACGTAATCTGCATGGGTGAATACAATCTGAGTGTACAAGAGCAAGGGCGCTGAGTTTTGCAGTCCACTGAAGAAGCCTCTTCTAGCACAGCAGAACGCACTCAAGTCTCTAAACCTGGGGACTCAGATTCCACCCTCATCATCTACAATATGTTAAGAACTCTGACAAACCTTCACAGGATTTCATAGCAGTGGAAACCAACAATTGGCAGACAAACACTTAAATAACTAAATTGTCAGAAATTGTACATGTAATACAGAGTTTTGAAAAGATGAGCACATTTCAGTTTCTTGGATTTCTCCTAAGCATGATTGCTATTCTAAGATAAGTTGGTGGAAATAGTGTGTAAATTCAAGAATAAATTGGTCCTCCTGAGTTTCCCTTTTTGGGGGATTACTAAGGCAACCCAAAGCTTATGATTAATTTTCTTCAGGAATGTGTTTGCCTGATGAAGGCTGAGTTACTGCAGCTTAGGTAACCACATTTGTTTTTGCCTGTGACCAAATTACACTGTGCACTGACCACAGCTCTTCTCATGCAATGCTTCTATCTGGGGCATTGATCTTTAACCTTTCTTGTCCTGCAGATCAAAAATTCAAACTGGGTCAATTTGTAGCAAAAGGAACTAAAAAAGGAGCAATGAGTATGCAGTGTAGCAGCTGGCACAGAGACTCACAGTACACTACATCAGTTTTGGACACAGATTTGGACAAGTTTATTATTGTGGGCACAGGGGCAATGCTAGCTTTTGATGCCGGGGGGGCAAGTCTTACTCTAGGGGCCCATTGTTAGAACATAAAAACATAAGAAAGTTTACAAATGAGAGGAGGCCATTCGGCCCATCTTGCTCGTTTGGTTGTTAGTAGCTTAGTAATCCCAGAATCTCATCAAGCAGCTTCTTGAAGGATCCCAGTAATGTTGCCTTCAGCAACATTACTGTGGACCCTCACAATTCTCTGTGTAAAAAAGTGCCTCTTATTTTCTGTTCTGAATGCCCCTTTATCTAATTACCATTTGTGATCCCTGGTCCTTGTTTCTTTTTTCATGTCGGAAAAGTCCCCTGGGTCGACATTGTCAATACCTAAAATAGTTGTCTTATAATTTACTGCTGTCGTGATCGTATATAGAAGCAGATGTAGCAGAAGTGCTGAATTACTGTATAGTGGAATGCTGGTGTGCATAAAATAGACTTTTAAGACCATAACAACGATCAATTAAAAGTTGATAAACTTTTAAAAAAACTGTAATGAGTCAGCACATAAAACATAATGGGAGATGCAAATATTTGGCATACAAATGCCCACTATTGAGGTACTAAGAATCGAGCAGATTGTTTAGGAATACCATTATTGTAAATGGTGTAAAGGGTTTATTGATGAAAAATACAAGGACATTGAAAAGAAATTAGTTTTCCTCACATTTCAGATAGACTTTAGACTCCTACCCCCTGCCGGGACAAGTTAAAAAATAGGTCCCCTGGGGGCTACAGTATTCAAACCTCCTTTGACTTGATGTCAGACACCCTGCAATGCACACATTGTCATGAACATGAGAGGAGGAGGAACACATTAACGGCACCTCACCCCCTGCTGGCTCCACTACTGTGTGGGCAATAGCACTAAGACAAAGTATTAAAAAAGCAGGCACGATCCATCAGCAAATCAGAGCTTTATAACCATTTACGTCAAACATGATGTCATTTGAGGCTGTGTGGTCCAGTGGTTAAAGAAAAGGGCTTGTAACCAGGAGGTCCCCGGTTCAAATCCTGGCTCAGCCACTGACTCATTGTGTGACCCTGAGCAAGTCACTTGTGCTCCGTCTTTCGGGTGAGACGTGGTTGTAAGTGACTCTGCAGCTGATGCATAATTCACACACCCTAGTCTCTGTAAGTCGCCTTGGATATAGGTGTCTGCTAAATAAACAAAAATAAACTATAGTAATACTCCTATCTATTTATCCTGTATATTTATATATACTTATATCAGGGTGTATGTAGCATTTTACTAATATTTTTTGTTTTGTTTTGAGGGACGGAATAGCTGAAGTGGGATTTATTTAATTTCTGACACATAATTGAATGACACTTTAAAAATTAAAAAAAAATAAAAGCTAGCCAAAGAGAAATGTATGATTTTAAAACAATCCAAATACTGGTACTGTTGTGAAATCATCATCATCATCATCATAATCTTCTGGCAAGATAACAATATTAACTGCTTAAAAAAAAGCAGCCTGTGAAAAAATCCTGTAAACATGACTTTCTCTTTGTTTGTTGTTGTTGCTTTTTTGACAAATTAAAAAAACCCAAATAGTATTATTAAGTGTTTATTTGTTTATTATTTGTTTATTATAAAACTAAAGTTTCACCTCAGCCACCGAGTCGTTTCCTTGTGTTGAGTGAGTGACGGGGTAATGGATTTGCGATAATAACTAAATAAATTAATACATAAATTAAGTTATGTTTTTTTTTAATCAGGTTGACACCTCACCCCCTGCTGGCTCCACTACTGTGTGGGCGATAACACTAAGACAAAGTATTAAAAAAGCAGGCACGATTCATCAGCAAATCAGAGCTTTATAACCATTTACGTCAAACATGATGTCACCTGGATTTCCTTGGGAGAGTCTCTCGTGGAACCTTCTCTACACATGGAAACAATATTTTTGGGGGTTTCCTGCTAAACTGCACAAGAATCAAACTGGGCCTTATGAATGGCTAATTTAAATATCAACTCCTCCCACTTCCCCATTAATTTGCATAACGTTGGGGTGGGAAAGTTGGCTTTCCCAGGGAAAAGAAAGGCTTCACATGGAAATGCAAAAAGGTACCAAGTCCATGTTTATTTCACAAGTCAAAAATGTCTTGAGCACATGTAAATTAAGCCACTGTTAATCAACTATATATCAACAAGCAATTCTCCATATACAGTAATCTGTTGCGTATCTGCCCGGCAACGTTAGATTATTATTTAACAGAGAAGATTAGTTCAGATATTGTAGATCCTACCAAAGTTTTCATACACTGTGTTGTATGTGCTCAATGCACTGCCATTGCTGGTAGTGTCATGTGAACTGTTCAATGTGTTGATATGTAAATAAATCCTGTTCACCTGCGGGGCGTATCAACTTCAACCTCTGTCTTGATCTCCTGCCTGTCACTCAGCAGCAAATGCACGCACCCACACGGCAGACTGCTACTCATTCACAAGCATTAATACCCTGTATCTGATAAAAGCTGAATCTCAAAACAATAATTGTGTGAATATATTAATTGTTACAGCTGTGTATAATGGTATTTAAAACAGGATTCATTCATCCGTCTTTTTACATATCTGCCCTTACTCTGGTCCCACCGCAGTCAGATGTGCGACGGATTACTGTATAGGCAAACATTTAAGTATGACTTACAGATGGATGGATAATTGAACGGACAGACCCCCATATTCCCAGAATCTGATATTCTTAATAACCTCATCTAAATAATGGTAATATTAAGTTTCAAGACTATTTGATAAGCAATTCTCCAGATGTATGCAAAAATGTCAAAAACACAAGTACAACCGCCTCCACTATATGCCTTTTGCATTTTCTAAATTTAAGCCCGCTGTACCTGATTGGAAGCAACTAGACTTTGCACTTAAGGGAAAATAGCGAGACCCTGCAGGTTTGCAACTCATATTTGGAACACCTTGCCCATGAGTTTGTCCATGTGAATGACTTTGCACACTATCTGTCTTGGGGGATATTCAGCTCTTAAAAACAAGGATCAAGATTGTTTACTTTTAGTTTTGCAAATTAATAGTATCAGGAATGTTTTGATCACTGATGTGGGAAAAAATAAGTCTGAAAGTGTGAAACAGGTTTACTAGTAATGTAAGAACAATGCATGCTGACAAGATCACCTCACTCCAAACCGTAGCTGCAATTTATTACATTCATACAGCTGTCATTGTTCTCTTTTTTATGAAGAAAGACTTTGAAAAATCAATGCATTTGTGATTCTTCATGGTTAGCTGACACAATTGACTCTGCTTAATAAATGATGTAGCATATTTTCTCATTTATTATTATGTCATTAAGACAATTCCTACACAGCTTTAACCTTTATCTTGCAGAACCACAGGGATACTTGCCATTGTTCATTTGCACCTCTGCAATGCTAATGCATAGTACCATATAATATAGACATAACCAGACCATTTATAAAATAAGCAAATACATCTTTAAAAAAAATCATAGTGGTGTTTTGTTCATTACACTTTCTTTTGCATTTTAAAAACAGTATATATACTATTAGGGCTAGTTTAGAATTGGACTACTCCCAAGGAAAGTAGTACAGTGATGGACGGTATAAACACCCACACAATAACCTAACATTCAAAATGTCCCCCAATCACCAGTACAGTAATCAAAACAAACAAGCGTGTATGCGGTTAAAAATCTTTATTAAGACACCCATTACACTAATAAAAAAGATGTTGTTGTCGCTAAGGTGAAACAGCTGAGAATTCTTCTCTGACATCCCCTCTGGTGTTGACATAGTTTCAGTTTCGGTTGTATTTTCGTCAGCACACTCTTCCTCAACTATAGAAACCTCCGCTTTTGTGAAGCAGCATTGCATTGTTTGCTGACTGACAGAGTTCCAAGCATGCTTTAGCAAGCGCACAATATCTAATAGACATCTTATTTGCTGTTGCAGTCAGTGCTGTTTTTTCAAACTATAAACCCGACACTGCGTACAGGGATTAAATAGCCAAGGTACAGTAGAGGGGTAATCACTCAGTAACAAGATGCAAACAGCTGATTGATCGATCTGTCGAGCTTTTACTACAGTAAAGCGCTGCTTTTTGTATTGAAATCTATGTGAATGGCAGGTAACGAGGTGAAAAAAGCTGATTGGTGGATTAGTAAGAGTGATTACTACAGTATAAGCAGTGCATTTGTTATTTAAGTCTATGTGAATGGCACTTAACAAGATCCAAACAGCTGAGTTTGCCTGAAATATACGGCGTTCTTAACACGGTATAGACAATGCCTTTGTTATTGAAATCAATGGGAATGGCAAACGCTATTTGTCCGATATAAACGGCTGCCTGAAATAACCCTGTATGGTGAAGGGTTGGATACTGTACCAGAATATGTGTCATCAAAAGTGTGGCTACTGGCACACGATGACCACCTTCCTTTTACTTTTCCCCTTAGACAGTTAAAAATGTCCCTCAATCAACTAACAAGTTTTTTTTATTGTGAAAAATGCATGAGACAATTTAAAAATGATGTTTTGATTGTGCATGATATAGGCACCCAATCAACCTCAGACACATGTGTTATCTTATTGAAGACCTATACCAAAAAGAATTAAGGATGATTAGAAAGACCTGCATGACTATTAAATATTAAACAGAACAAGTGGTACTTATAACGGTCAATTTAAAACATTAAGAAATCTGGACACACTAATTGGCTTCCAAATCAACAAGAATCTTACAACATGTGTCAAGGAGGTCACCAATTACGTTCCTAAATAATGTCTGTCATTGAATTGTTTCATTTGGATATTGTTAAGTAGGTTTTTTTAAATCCCATGCCTTTGGTGAACTGAAAATGGAAGGCATTGTTCTGAACAATGAGTCATGAGGCTATATTAGAAGAACAAACAGTCTGTATGATTGCATACATTTGGGACACCATATTTCAATACACCGCTTTTTTTTTCCAGAGTATAATCTAACATATTTTTGGTGCTGTAATATTTATAAAGGATATATAATCTTGATATTATGGGGGTTAGAATTAAGAATTATGAACCAAGGAAAATAAAACTAGGGATGTGTGGTAAATCAATATAAAATAAAAGACAGACACGCTTGCTGCTGCTGGGATGAGACTCGTGTATTGTTGTAATAATACTGCGCATTCTTTTTCTAACAATGCTACTCGGGAACTGCGAACTGGGACAGTCGCTTAGCTGGACTGGAGTTACAACATTACATCCCTCCCTTTTTCTTATATTAGAACTATTGGGAGTAACTATTTTTTTTTTTTTTTTTTTTGCTTTTAAGTGCTTTCTAGTTTTAAACTAAGAGATTTAATAACTTTACAGTATGCGTAAAACTAACAAAACCAGTGACACATATCGGTCCGTTGTGTTAAGTATTTGTTATTGGACTGTCAGCTTTCTGTTTTTCTTCGTCATCTTCCTCTTCTCCCTCGGGGTGGATGTCAAGTCTTTGTTGCTCGGACTGAGGAATGAGTTTGAAATGGGAGGAGTTGCGAGTGACTTGGTGGCCATTTCAGACAGCGGTAATCATGGAACCATTGGTGGTCACCACTGTGTAGGTGAAAGGTGAAGAAAGTGTGTTGTCCTGCCATTGGCGAAGGAGGACAGTGTCACCTGGCTTGATTGAAGATGGCTAGGCATGGAATCGGGAGCCAGCGTATGTTTTCATCTTTTGTTTAGCCTGTTTGTTGATTGTATGAAGGGGGTTGTTAGAAGTGGTTGGTGAGAGCTCTGGCAGCTTGATACAGAGAGGACGACCAAACAGCAACTCAACTGGTGATTTGTTGGTGGTGCTATGAGGTGTTGCACGATAGTTCCTGAGGAATTTATAGAGTTCTTGTTTCCAGGGCTTACTGGCAGCTGTGGCAGCAAGTGTGGTTTTCCTCAAAGTTCTCATGAATAAATCTGCCGTTGCATTAGCTTTAGGCCAGTATGGGGTAATCTTGCAGTGCTGGAAGCCCAAGTAGTTTGCAAACTGTTTGAATGCGTCACTTGTGAAGGGTGGACCGTTGTCATTCTTGACTTCTTGAGGGATGCCAAAACAGGAGAAAATCTTGTCGAGAATAGGAATAACTGTTTTGGCTGAGGTGGAGATTACAAGTTCAACAACTGGGTACCTGGAGTACTCGTCAGTGACGACAAGAAGGTAATCCCCTGATGGAAATGGACCACAAAAGTCAATTGCTAAGTGTAGCCATGGGCCAGGAGGTAAGGGTGACATTTGTAAGGGCTCAAAATTGTTTTGAGGCATTGAGGCATTGACCATGGCTTCAACGTGCTTGTCGATCCCAGGAAACCAGACTTTTTCCCTTAAGAGCTGTTTGGTTTTGACAACTCCCTGGCGTCCTTCATGGGCAATGGATAATGCCTGGTCTTGTAGGGATGGTGGAATGATGAGCCAGGAGCCTCTTAGAATGATGTCAGCTGTTGGCGAGACTTAGCTCATGTCTGAGTAAAACTTGGTTCACGTTTGATGTTCCTTGTGGTTGTGTTCCAATTGTTCATTTCGATGTTGTGTGTTTGTAGTTGGAACATGGGATCAGTTACAGTTTCCCTTTGGAGGTCTTGCAGCTTCATAGCCCTGGGGACAGCATTTGTGGTGAGAAAATTAATGTACTCTTCGGCTATTTTGGAGATTCTGCTGTCCTGGCGGGTCAGGTCTGTCAGTGGGTGTCTGGACATGTAATCCGTTGGGTTGTCTTTGCCTGGTTTGTGGAGCACTTTGAAGTTGTACGGTTGCAGGTGCAGTCCCCATCGCTGTATGCGAGCAGGTGGTTTTGATTTGGGGTTGTTGAATATTAATTCTAAGGGCTTGTGGTCTGTGATCAGCACAAACGGAGCACCATAGAGGTACAAATGGAAATGTTCACAGCTCCACACGATGGCAAGCGCTTCCCTTTCTGTCTGGAAATAACGTTGCTCAACAGGGTTTAGGGATCTGCTGGCATAGGCTATTATCTTGGAGGTATTCTTGGAAATATCTTTCTGGGCCAGAATGGCATCTAGACCGACTGGACTTGCATCAACTGTGACTTCTGTTTGTATGGATGGGTCAAAGTATGTGATCACAGTGCTGCTTGTTAATTCTTGCTTCAACTGGTTAAGTGCTGTTTGGTGTTTTGCTTCCCATGTACAAGTAGTGTCTTTTTTTGTGAGTTGTTGCGAAATTTGGGATAAACCTGGCGCAGTAGTTTGCCATTCCTAATAAGCTTTGCATTTCACTTGGGTTGCATGGTGCGCTAAGGTTGTTAACAAAGTCTGTTTTCTTTGGATCTGGAGTTATTCCGTCTTTGGAGAAAACATAACTGTAGAATTCTAAAGAGCTCTTGTTGAGTTCACACTTGTGTTTGTTCAGGGCGAGACCTTTTTCACATAGTCGTTGAAATACAGCAATGAGGGTACGGTCATGGTCTTCTTGGGTGATAGCATAGACAAGGATGTCATCACTGAAATTTCTAACACCTGGTATGCCTTGTACGACAAGCTGTATTGTGTTTTGAAACACTTCGGCAGCTGAGGAGATGTGTATACTGCCTGAGCCCTAGATGAGTGGAAAATGTAGTGATGTATCTGGATTCAGGCCCGAGTTCCAGCTGGTGGTAGCCTGCATTTAGATCTAGTTTAGAGAAGACTGTGGCACCATTTAAGTCGTGTATGATGTCGTCAACTGTGGGAGAGATATGGCGTTCCCTTAGTACTGCTGTGTTAAGAAGGCGCATGTCAACACATATGCATACTTCTGGGCTTTGGTGCTGCAACTATTGGAGATACCAATGGCGTTGATCCAGTTATTGTTTCAATAATTCCAAGCTATTCTAATCGGTTAAGCTCTTTTTCCACTCTTTTCCTGATGTGGAATAGAATTCTCCTGTGGGCTTGTAGAACAGGTTGTACTGTTGTGTCAATATGAAGTTTGACTTGGAAGTCCTTCAATTTACCTAGTCCTTCGAATAGGTCTGGTTGTGTTGTAACCATATGTTGTATAGTGGACAGGGTTGTTACCAGTATGGTGGTATTGAGTTGATTATCTGAATTAATCCTAGGTCAGATGCTGTCTGGTAGCTAAGGAGTGAGCAACTTTTCCCTTTTACCACGTAGAATGTAAGTTTTGCACTTGATTCAATAATGGTGTCAAACTTGCTTTTAATTCTAGAGCAGTGTTGGATCTATATGGATATATTTTGATGTGTGTTGGTTTCAGTGTTATACGTGGTTGCAGTTTGCTGTAGGCATGTTCATCAAGCAGGTTTACACTGCCCCCCATCATGACATTAACAGGCACATCTTGGATGGTGACGGTGGTCAGAGGCTGGTTAGGATAATTGACAGCGCATAGCACATATACATATTCATCATCAGTGCTGGAAGAGTATGAGTTATTGCTGTCAGTTGCTTCAGAACTGCAAGTGAATTCAGGCTGAATCATGTTTACTGCTGGTTGTTTTTTTGCTTGGTGTTTTGTTCACGGGTTGGTATTGTCTGCTGCCCTCTTGTGGTTTGGAAGGGCAGTGCTTGGCGATGTGATTACATTTTCCACATGATTTACATTGTTTTCCCTTTGCAGGACAGGATGATTGACCTCACGTATGCGGGTATGCGCCTCCACAGTTGTAGCATGTGTGGTTTGTTTATTTTAAGCTGGCCGTGTTTGTGCGATCTGTGCTGGGCGATGCGGTTCACAATCGCGCGGTATGTAAATGGGCCATCAGTGAGCTTCGCTTGTTCAATGCCTGTAGCATGCAACTCGGAAGTTTCTAGTGTTCTACTGAAAGATAACATTTCGGTCAAGGTAAGTGCTGGTTCCCTTAAAGCTTTACGCTGTATGCGAGAGGAGCTGCAGCTCAAAATTATTTGTGATTTTATTTCTCAGTCTGTATCTGTGAATTCGCAGTGGGCTGCTGGCTGTCTCAGGCATGTGTGGTAAGTATCTAGTGATTCTCCGGCTTCTTGAGTGGTTTGTCTGAATATATAGGTTTCGTATTCAATGTTTTTTTTCTGTATGAAATAGCCTTTCAGTTTTTCTACTGCTGTGCTGCAGTCGTCAACATTTCCTGTATCTGGTATCGTATCGAATATATCAAACACTCGCTCACCGGCATAATGCAGCAACATGGCACGCTTTCTGGTGTTGTCTTTGATGTTAGAAGCAACCAGAAAATTGTCGAATCTCTGCATCCACTTTTGAGGTACGTTTGAGGCCTGCATCATGGACGCTTTGTCCCTTTGTTGTTTGCTAAGTTACATTCACACAGTCTTTAAGCTGTTGTAGCTTTAGAATATTCTTTGTAAGTAAAATGACTTACAGTTTTGAGCTGGGTTATCTCGAAATCCAGTTTCTTCATCACCAATGTGGTAAATCAATATAAAATAAAAGACAGACACGCTTGCTGCTGCTGGGATGAGACTCGTGTATTGTTGTAATAATACAGCGCATTCTTTTTCTAACAATGCTACTCGGCAACTGCGAACTGGGACAGCCGCTTAGCTGGACTGGAGTTAGAACATTACAGGATGTATCATAATACATTATAAACTAAAAATGACCAACTTTAATGTTTATTTAAGGTAGTAAGGTTGCCAGCAGAATGTATTTGCAAGACTACATAAAATTAAATTCTATCCCCATTTTCTCATATTTCAGTTTTCTTGTTTGATTATTCTGTAACATTGCCCTGCTGATGCTACATAATCTGATTACAGTTTTCCCAAAGCAACAATACAAAATGTTTCCCATTTGGTGCTGTGAAGTATTGTCTTCATTGTATGTTTTATGGAAAGTGACATTAAAGGAATTTATTACCACTTTTACATACATAACTGAATGTTCTGTTCTACTGTGTGTACAAAACAATATATCTATTAATCTTACTGTTGTGATTCATTTTAGTTATTGCTTTTTTAACAATAGCTATACAATATGACAAGTAAGCAGGTATCGTAGGGGTTATGCTGTTAGAAATATTCGGGTTTCTAATATTTTGGCCACAGCGATATGTAAACTGAGGGTTTTAGAAATAAGAAAAACAAGTGCATAGTGTTTTTATTAGGTGCTAAAAAGGTGTGCATCAAAATTAAATGGTTAAACACTGTTTTTTAAGTCAAAAACAGAATGAAACGTAATTTGTAGTGCAGGCACTTTGACATACAAAAACTTCACTTCCCGTGATTCAGGGGATCAGCTGACCTGGTACAGCGTGAAGATCAGGAATTTAAAGGAAGTGTAGGACAGGCAAAATGGAGAGTGTATGGGAGTGAATATCGGGTTGGATTCATACAGAAAGTGCAACTGTGTGTAGCACTGGGAATTACAAACCTGGGATACAATTGGAAACCTGAAGCAAGAGGAACGACTCGCAAACGTGGGGAGCCTTAGTATTGAAAGGATGCTGTGAATAAAACGCAACTAACAAGAAAGGTGTGTTTGTTAGTTCAGAGAATCCTGTAAAGAATCTTTAAAAAAAGTGTGTTGAGGATTATAGGTTTTTCTCACCGTAATCAGATACGTTTTTTTAAAGTAGTTTTTAAGTGTGATACTTACCTGACGCCAGAGTTTCCTCTTAAAAATGGTATTGTTCATACAGTACACGGCTGTGTGCATGCATGTGTACACACAGGAGGAGAGCTGCAACATGCCAAAGAACTGTGTGTTTGTGCACAAGGGAAATCAGCTTACAGTGTGTGATACAAGGCATACAGGGGACTGTATACATGTGGTGTGGTTATTTACTACACAAGGAAAAAGACACACCACTTATTATAAATGACTGTTTTATTGTTCCCTCGACCAAAAGTGAAAGTACTGTGGTTGTGCTGCTGAAACGTAATGCAGGACTTCGCCAGCAGGAGTTGCCAAACGCTAGAAAGGAAACCTGCAATACCCCAGTTTGTCTTGAAGTGTCCGAGAAACTGATATGCCGGTGAATACCTGTGGATACAGAAAATAACAAGTCTCCTTGTAAAGAAGTCAGCAAACCAACACAACTTTGTGAGGACTGGAACTTTAAAAACGTACCTTAATCGTCTTCTGTGTGAAGAGCAGCCAACTGGAAATGTTCCTCCAGTTTGGATATAGTTGGACTGGTAACTCTTGTGTAAATACACTTTGTGTTTATTCATTTTGTATTGTGTTTGGGCTTAGCCAAACACAAGTGGATAGTCAGGGACTAGAGAAGTGAGTTAGCGCCCTGAATGAGGGTTATCCTTTTATTTCAGTTTTGAAACATTTACTTTGTGTAAATAAATAAATACGCCCTCTATTGGCTAACCCGATTCACAGTGTATTATTCAGTCTTTATACTGTCAGTTGGACATCCTGCACAAAAACATAACTACAAGTTCACACATCATGTCAAAATGAGATTCTGACTGAAGAGAAAGCTACAGTTACCACAGCTTCCAGTACAGCAAAGCCTGACCAATACAATGAACCACGACGTACCTGGGGGATGTGGTGTGAGCTCTGCTGCAAACCACATCGGTTCAGCAAGAAACAAACCACGTACAGAATGATCACACTAGAGGAATGCAGGCACAGCTTCAAGCAAGAAGGGAGCCGCTTCAAGAAGCAAGAGACGAGAGGCTGTGTATCTTGCAACGCCTTGAGCAGCTCAGCACTCAACCCAGCTCAGCTAGCACAATAAGGTCCAGTCATGTGCTACAAAAGATGACCCCAAACGATAACATCTAGGCATTCATGTTGGCATTTCAGAGGACAGCACACCAGGGAAGAATGGCCCCAAGGAAAGAGGGCTGGAATACTTGCACCCTTCTTGATCGTGGATGCACAAAAGGCCTACTACGACCTCAACCCGACAGCGGCCGAAGACTATGACCACCTGAAGGTGGAGATCTTGGCCCGAGCAGACGTCACGACAGCCATCAGGGCACAAAATGATCATGTCTGGGGTTTTAGCAGCACCGTGGCCTCACACTCTCAAATGTTTGACCTGATCCATTTAGCCCACAGGTGGCTAAATCCTGATGTCAACAGCACTCATAAGGTCATGGAAATTATAATGTATCTACTGTATGCCAGCACACGCTAAAAAAGTGGGTGAGTCAAGGTGACCCCACTACAGTTGACAAGTTCATTGCCTTAATGGAACGACAACTTGCCGTGAGGAGTTGTCAAGGCAACCACAGACCAACATCATCAAGAGTCCTCCACCGACCCCTACTACCTGGAGACCATGACCCAGACCTAGAACGGTTAAGAACATGTTTCTGAATGGGGGGGTGAAGAGCGGTCACAGACCGCGAAGAGACAATTACAAGACAGTGGTCTGGGGAGTAGTGCTCAGGGAGATAGTGATTTTAGTTACTATAAGTGTTACAGGTACACTACATTAGGGTACTTTGCAAAGCACTGCAAACCGCAGGTTGAGCCTATGCAATGCAATGTAGGTGAGCATTTTTGCGGTAGCATAATTGTGCTAGGGGTATCCAAAAGGAGGTATCCATACATTGTACCTGTAACAGTAAATGGGAAGTTAGCCAAAGCTCTTGTCGCTTAAGGAAGCGCAATAACTTTGGTAACTCCTGATTTTGTGATTACCGGCGAATTGGATAACAGTTTTAACCCTTTGCGGTCCATTTATTAATTCTGCGTCAGGCTCGCCAGGTCTAATTAATTTTTTCACGCACAGTTAATTTTAGACGCGCTGTTTAAAAGTATTTTTTTTCACAGTCAAACGGGTTTAAATGGCCCTGCATATCAACAAAGCACTCACTAGGGATCTCCAGCCACGCCCCACCCTTTCGTTTGCTATCGCTTTCACATATGCTAACAAATAAAAAATAATAATAATAATAATAGTCGTACATACCGATCAATCGTCTCCTGATGACTCGTTTTATCACCAAACTCCTCAATAATGCAATCCAAGTCATTATTTTATTGCTATAACATCTCAAAAAAGCTCTGCAAATGTCCGTGATAGTCTCTGTGCGCTGATACTGTACTCCCAGCTTGTTTCCATACGACCGCCCCATCTGATGCCAATGGGGTACTATGACTATTCATGAGATACGCCTTTTTTTTTTTTTATCGGCTTGTCTCGGCTCCTTTCGTTTCCACTCGGCCATTTAATGGTTTTCTCGGCTTTTTCCGTTGAAAAACCGACAGGGTCCGACAAAGGACCTGGTGGGAATAATTGCAATGTCGGACCCAGTCCGACAATGGACCGCAAAGGGTTAAGACTTGAATTACTTGCATCCATGGTGATGTAAAGTATTACCCTACCACTCATTAGGTTCTTGTACGGAGACAATGAGCAGGAGATGAGGGTAGGTGTAATCCCCAGGTTGCTCCACCAAATAATTCTGGGCAGAGACTATCCAGGTTTTACAGACCTGGTTCAATTTAACTGGTAATTGGGTGACCTTGAGGTAAACAGGGAGGTGGACTTAAAACTTCAAGAAAGCTTTGTTAGTCTCTTTCCATTTACTGACCCAAATCTGTTTTTACAACAGAAACCCACAGCAGGGATTAGTCCCATCGTCAGCGAAGGCTCTGAAGAAAATTAGGGCCGCCACAGAGTAGTGTATTATTAGGTGATGCTGTTAAAAGAGCTAAGAAAGGGGATAAGTACCCAGTGTAGTTTGGAAGAAATTTTAAATGAAACTGGGGAGGTATAGATAAATGTAGATCAGGGGGTAGGGGGTGGGGGTGGTGGTGGTCGGGGAGAAAATGTTGCAGAGGGGGTTACAAAGGTTTTATTGGCTAGGAATACATAAGACCATAGAGCAATTTTGTAAATCCTGCCTAGACTGTCAACGTGTGAGTCCTTGACCGCATTTAAGAGCGCCCCTTGAGTCAATGCCCATAATAGACGTTCCCTTCTAATGCATAGCCATGGACCTTGTGGGACCATTAAACAAGTCAGCATGAGGCCATGAATATGTGTTGGTTAAGGATTATGCAACTTGGTACCCAGAAGCGATTCCATTGCGGAATACGTGTTCCAAAACTATTGTTAAAGAGTTAGTACAAGTTTCCTCCAGGGTAGGGATACCAAAAGAGATCCTCACAGATCAGGGTACTCCCTTTGTGAGTAAACTCATGCAGGACTTTTGTATGACTCTTAGAATTAAATCGATCCGAACATCTGTCTATCACCAACAGATGGATGAACTCGTTGAATGGTTCAACAAAATTTTACAATCTATGCTGAGAAAGGTAATTGGCAAAGATGGGAAGGATTGGGATCTGTTACTGCCATATCTATATGTTTGCTATTCGGGAAGTGCCACAATCCTCCGCAGGTTTCTCCCCATCCGTCCGTGAGCTGAAGCTGAAGCGCAGCTGGGTCATGCAGCAAGACAATGATCTGAAACACACAAGCAAGTCTACATCAGAATGGTTGAAGAACAAGAAATTTAAAGTTTTGGAATGGCCTAGTCAAAGTCCAGACATAAACCCCACTGAGATGTTGTGGCAGGACCTGAAACGAGCAGTTCATGCTCGAAAACCCACAAATGTCACTGAGTTGAAGCAGTTCTGCATGGAGGAGTCGGCCAAAATTCCTCCACTGCGCTGTGAGAGACTAATCAATAACTACAGGAAGCGTTTGGTTGCAGTTATTGCTGCTAAAGGTGGCATAACCAGTTATTGAGTCTAAGGGGGCGATTACTTTTTCACACGGGGGCATTGGGTGTTGCATAACTTTCTTTAATAAATAAATGAAATATGTATCACATTTTTGTGTTATTTGTTTGCTCAGGGTCCCTTTCATCTAATATTAGGTTTTGGTTGAAGATCTGATAACATTCAGTGTCAAATATATGCAAAAATGCAGAAAATCAGACGGGGCATATACTTTTTCACGTCACTGTATAATACAAATGCAGGACAGGATCGAGAGGGTAACCCCAATCGTCGATCGAGGCTGTAGGCCCAGTCAATTATAAAATAAGGCAGCCAGACAAACGCAAAACAGAACAGATTTACCACATAAATCTACTAAAACGTGAAGCTTTAGTGGCAACTTCGATTAATAAAAACAAGCAAAGTAGAAAAAAGAAAGCATCCATAAAAGTACAATTAGGTGACATCAGACCTAATTCCATTAATGTCGGCCCTGATTTAAGTGAAAAGCAGGTCCTAAAAGTTAACGATTTAGTTGCTAATTACATGGATGTTTTTTCTACTCTACCAGGTCGGACATCAGTCACTCAACATGAGATAATGACCCCCTCCTGGAGTCAAAGTGAGGGTGCGTCCATATAGTATTCCAGAGGCTAAAAGAGTGGATGTACTGAAGGAGGTGGAAAATATGCTCAAGTTGAGACTGCCCAGGGGTCCGCGAAATATTATAGGGGGAAAAAATGTGCACGTCTGCTTGCCTAGTGAGTAAAACATGCCAGTCTACTTTCTGTTTATACATCATGGCATTCTTGACAGCACATGTGTAGAGGAGCTGGTTGAGTGCCCACTGGTGACGTTACTCCATGGTTACCATCTCAGACTCTCTTGCTAAGGGTGCCAGCTCTTTTAGCGAATAGGGTTTGAGCACTGCTGTTTTCCTGTGGTGTGGGTGGGGCGGACATAGAGGCACAGTGTGTGTGAAGCAAGTCCAGGCCGTGGCGGTTCAAATCCCTGTCATCTGCTTAGCAGCAGCAAATCAGAAGTATTGTCCGTTTTTTCTGGTTGACTCATGTCTTTGGCGGTTAAAATTGCATTGATTATAAGCTCTTTCACAGTGTATGAGAAAATGGATAAATATTTGAAGTGTCCTCATACTATTACTGCTAGTAATAGTAATAGTTGTGCTGAAGCCATAGACAGTGCAGAGTCCAGTAGTAAGAAGCAAAAGAACAGAAAGTATGATGAAAGTTATATCAATTTTGGATTTATGAAATGTATTGATGGATGACTGCAATGCGTTGTGTGCTTACAAATGTTATCAAACGGAGCAATGAAACCTGCTAAATTTAAGCGACACCTCACAACAAAGCACCCAGAGTACAAAGATAAATCCACAGATTTCTTTCAACGAAAGAAAGAAAAATACAGTCGACAGAAAACTAAAATGACAAATAAAACATTGGTTTCGGAAAAGTCTCTGAAGGCATCTTTCTTAATAGCGCTTCAGATTGCAAAAAGTAAAAAGACCCACACTATTGGGGTAGAAATGATTCTTCTGTAGAAATGTATGAAGTTATGGTGAGCAAAGATGCAGCAAAGAAATTAAAGGCCATAGCACTTTCAAACGACACGTTTAGAAGGAAGACAACTGTTGTTGGTAATGCAGCGCAATTATTAGTTTATGTTAGTTATGTTTGGCTGGAGGAAATTATGGAAGATTTTATTTCTTTTTTTTTAATATAAATTTAGTCGTTGCCAATTATTTTTTATTATTTTCTCCCAATTTAGAATTGCCAATTATTTTTTAAGCTCAGCTGACCGCTACCACCCCTGCACTGACTCGGGAGAGCGAAGACAAACACACACTGTCCTCCGAAGCGTGTGCCGTCAGCCGACCGCTTTTTTTCACACTGCAGACTCAACATGCAGCCACCCAAGAACTACAGCATCGGAGGACAACGCAGTTCTCGGGCAGCTTACAGGCAAGCCCGCAGGCGCCCGCCAGACTACAGGGGTCGCTGATGCACCGTGAGCCAAGGACACCCTGGCCGACCTAACCCTCCCTCCCCCCAGGCGACGCTCAGCCGATTGTGCGCCGCCCCGTGGGAGCTCCCGTCCACGGTCGGCTGTGGAATAGCCTAGACTCGAACTCGCGACGTACAGGCTATAGAGCGCATCCTGCACTCCACGTGGAGCTCCTTTACTGGATGCTCCACTCGGGAGCCCGGAAGATTTTATTTCTGTCAGGAGTTACCAACACGGACATCAGGTGAGGAAATATTCAAATTACTGGATAATTTCATGAAATCTGAATCTGATGTGGGAGAAGTGTGTTGCTGCCACTATGACAGGCAATATGAGTGATGTTGTAGCAAGACTAAGGGCCATAAACCCACATGTAATCGTAACACATTGTATCAAAGAAAACGGAACCCGATTTTCACGCTGTGCTAAGTGCAGCTGTGAATGTAGTGAAGTCCAGGCCTTTGAATTCACAGCTATTTGCAAAGCTGTGTTTAGAAATCGGTGCAAATATGAACAATTATTGTTTCATACAGAAGTAAGTTGGTTATCTCGCGGCAGAGTCCTGGAAAGAGTATTTGAGCTTCGCAAAGAGCTCCTGGCTTTTCTTTCTGTGCACAATACTGCATTAGCCAAAAACTTTTCTGACCCGTTATGGATAGTTAGGCTTGCCCACCTTGCAGACATTTTGAACATGTTAAATGCACTGAACCTATCCACACAAAGAACCTATCTATACAACCATACTTGAGGATGTATACTAAAATTTAACAGCATTAGAAATTGTTGTTTTATAATTGTCAGCATTAAAGACGGCTGATATATTATCAGTCCAGATTGGGAAAGAAACTGTTTTGAACTTCGCTCTCCAGCAGAAATGTGTTTGTTTTTATCAGACGCCTCCTTATGCTTTTCTGATCAGTCAGTCTGTTCGTAAAGCTGCATATTGCCATTTGCAAAACACTGCACATGTTCAGTCTTTGTCTGGATCATGACACAGCTGAAATTGTGATCCATGCTTTTGTCACATGGGTACTGGATTCCTGTAATTCTCTGGGATGCCACAGTTATTAATTCACACTCTTCAGATGTTCTAAAAAGTTCATTGCCTGAAAAGATCAAACAAGTATTGACCATGTATGCATGTAGTCATAGACTATAATGACCGTTTAGCTCCTATTCAGTCTTCTGTACAATCTGCCCCCTTTCCCAACACATTCCATCATTTGATGTCATGTTAAATTGTGATCCATAATGTGTGCTACGTAAGTTAAGAGGCTATATATTTTTGGTCTGCTTAGCTTATTGTAGTATCTGCCCCGTAACCTACCATTTTAAAATGGTTGGATATTTCGCTATAGTGTTGTGTCCTTCTGTTAAATAGTTGTTAAGTCTAACCAGTCTGTGTGTGTCTCTTTCCTTGGCTAGTAGAGCTGAAACCTGCGTCTCTGTTTCCCTGCCTGCGCTCACACTCTGGCTATCTTATATCTGCACTGTGTTGATGTTACTGGATGGTTTGTTAAAAAGAAGACCACTGGAGATCAAATGCTGGAAGGCGGCGACGTTTATTTCTCTGTGTATAACAGAAAATGAAAGAATATAAGCAAAAGATGGCTCGGTTCACCATTCATCTCCTATGGGGTAAAAAAACTTCAGAAACATTTCGGAATTGCCATCTGTGACAGGATGGCTGGGCGGTGACGTCAGTTCAGATGCAGGAAGGTAAACCCACTGACACCAGATACTGCAGTTTCAAAATAAAAGATGCGGCGCGCCGTTTTATTTTTAAATAACAAAAATAAATCAAAGGTTTAAACAAAACGAAACACTTGCTCACAGAGCCAAAAATAAAACAGGTAAACAAAAACAAGCCACGAACACAAAGTATAAATAAACCATACAGGTCAGGCTGGGCTGTAGCCTTCACTGTTCCTGTATCTTTTTTTCAGTTTCGTTTTTTTTCTCCTCACTTCTCCACTCTCGCTCCTCATACACCCACCTTGAGTGCAGCAAGCTGCAGGTTTTTATACAGGTGACCATCTCCCGATTTAGCAACAAATTAATCACTTAATTAATTCGAGAGATGGCCACCTTCTGCACGCGGTTTTTAAACTGCTGTGGATGGGGCTACCCATCCACGCTACTAAACAAAACAAATCGCTCGCCGTCATATTTATAAACAAAACATACGGCGCTTCGCCGACAAATATAGACACAATAACACAGCGGTACGCCGTCACAAATACAATTAAATCATAAAACAAACACAAAACAATAATCAGCACAGGGGCGGAGGGGGAAACCCCGTTATAAAAAATAAATAAATAAATAATACGTACAGGGCTGCTCGCCCTGTTACCCCATCTTTTTAAAATAAATTAATATAATGAAAATACTTCATTTCACAAACTCAGTCGTAGTATTGTACCAATACACTTTGTATTATATTCATGAGTATTATTTAACTACATTCCAGCAAAATAGTTCATATAAAATAACAAATAAAAGAGAAAGAAAATAATGCAGCCTACTCCTCTAGAGTCCATTAATGCATTAACTCAGGGTTGGCGCGCATTCTAATACAAGACTACGTATTCGTACACTCTAAACAATAGTGGCTGCAATGAAAACGTGGCACTGGATCAGGATCTTTGGTGTAGGAATAGTGCACTATATACCAGTTACATAAGAAAGAAAAAGCTAATTTGCAATATCAAAGGAACTTTAATGCTTCTGCCAAAAGATTAATTTTCAACCAGTACATTTAGTCTCATATTCCAGTTTAAAATGATGACGTTATTGAAGTTATGAAACAATCATTTCAAAATATCATATGCCATGGGAAACCCAATATAAAATATGCTCCATACAATTTTTCAAAACAGAAACCAGGTTATATAGAAGCACACAGAGCGATTGCACAATACAAGCTGAATCAAAACCCTGTTGATTTTTTAAAAATAAATAATACAATCATTACCTGACTGATATACGGGTGCCATGCTAGGCTTTGCCTAGGGCGGCAGGTTGCCGAGTACAACTGACGACTTCAATTCAGCATGTGCAACTTGCATAAAGGTCTCAAGGAGTAAAACATACTCCTTCGAGCAACAGTCACATTGGAACTCCCAGCTGACTGAAAGTGTTGATAGCTTCAGGTCTGCAGTATAAATTCACCTGTTTCAAATCGCTTATCTAACCTCGCCTAGCAACCTCTTGGTGGTGTCTGTCATGCCACATTCAAGTATGTCTTTTGTACTCTGTGGTGCTAACTGTCAGTTCTGGCTTTGTAAAGTGCTTTGTGATGGTTGTCCGTGACAGGCACTGTGGAAAAAACGTGCTGTACTGGTGCTATGTTCTTGTCTGTAACACTTTCTGTTTCATTAATTTATTTTTCGAACTGCTTCATAATTCATTTTGGAAAATCTATGAAGCCACCCTAACTACGGACTTGTGGAGATAATTGGTAGTTAGCTGTTATGAAGGAAAAGACAAAAATAGACGTCTAAAGACAAAAGAAAATTTGCATTTGTAGATTGTCGGAGCAGAAATCTCAGGGCAAATATGCCTGCGTTGAGCACACTAAAGGTGACAGCTGAAATACCAATGTGCTGCATCATTAGCGTAAATGTGGTTTGCAAATCCAGTCATGGAGATGTTAAAACCACATTCTGTACTTCAAAACAGATGCATAAGAGAACTGATTTTTCTCAACCAGAATAGAAGGGAATTCAATGGGTTGTATTGAAATCCTTAAAAGACCATGGAATATATTTTTAGCAAATTGTTAAAAATGTTTTGGGCTGTATTTTTTTCACAGTAAAAAAATTATTTATTTCATGGCACAATAGGGTCTAAAAATAGCTATTCCACGATATATCATGATTAAACATAATATGTATTAAAAATAAAAGTAGAGCCATTTTCTAAGTGCAATAACCAACTCCAGGGTGTGCAGTAATAATTGTCTTACCACACTTCTGGGTGGTTGAAGGCTGTCGGCCTACAGCCTCGTATCTCCCAAGACACCCAGGCATGTATACAGTATGTCTTAGTACTCATCCTGTCATGGGTTATTGCTTACATACCTCAATTGGTGTCCACACGGTCACACTTCATTTATAACAGTCTACAGTTCATAACAATGGAATAACTGAATACATTTGAAGTAAACAGGAATTCATTAAAGATTCCACATTTAGTCAAACTTAACCCCAACCCTAACATTAATTAATTATGAACTGGGGCAAATATGTCATGCACATGAACAAGGAACAGGAATAAGTATTGAATAATAAATATACTGCATCATTAATTTTTGGTCACTTCATATAAGTAGGAAATCAAGCATTCTTTTGTAAATATGTAGCTATTAATTAAATTTAAAGCAAAAACGGAAATACAATCAATACAATTATTATTATTATTATTATTATTATTATTATTATTATTATTATTATTATTATTATAATAATAATAATAATAATAATAATAATAATAATAATAATAATATGTTTGCTGTAGTTTTCCCTCACACTGAGATTGCACAGATGTTCTGTTTTGTTTGGGTTTTGCACTAAGGACCAATGGAATGCTTCAATCAACCAGAAAATTGGTTGAATTGATAAGGTTTGTTATTCATTTTAATATGGTTGTCTAAATGCCTGTTACTTGCAACATGCCAGGATTGCTGTATTCAAATATTCCACTCTTATAAGTGATGAAGCCCCATGCTGGGGAGCAGACAGCATGCAACAGAGGTTGAGTTACAGGCAGTCAATTTTACATTCTGAAATATCAGAGATTCCTTTTGTTGCTTGGATTCACTTTGTATATCATTTTCTATTTCAGTCACCACATCCTGGTGACTTTTTAAAACTTGTATTTGTTGATGATGACATGCTATGTCTGCAGAATACATTTGTTTGTATAATTTCAAACGTATTGCCCTGCACGAAACCTTGCAGATAATGTCTTCTTTACACAAAGTAAAACGATTTTAATATGTGTTATCGCAACGTTCTAGAAATAAAATCTACCCATTTTAATATTTACTGTGGTATAACATCAAATGGTTATGGGAAACGTTTACATTATTACATAAATCCCCCAAATTGATGAATTCAAAAACTTCTGCTGTAATAATTGAAAGACTCCAGCCATCATACTACCTACCTTAGCACACAATTAAGGATTGTGTTTAAACTGCATCATTTCTATAACAATCTTGAAACTCAG
The DNA here is from genome assembly GCA_030684275.1 of Acipenser oxyrinchus oxyrinchus. Classification (NCBI taxonomy): domain Eukaryota; kingdom Metazoa; phylum Chordata; class Actinopteri; order Acipenseriformes; family Acipenseridae; genus Acipenser; species Acipenser oxyrinchus. Next base: position 18,841,829 of record CM060247.1, on the reverse strand, counting down.
CTTAGTGTACAATGTTTAATTTTACTTTTCAGTTTTTCTCTAAGCATTGTATGTGGATCTAACGTTTAACGCAGTCTGCCAGCTTGCTATTTAAAACATGCATTCATTCATTCAAGTTATGCACTGTTTTTCTTTGTACCCTTCTTTTTGTGTACACTGTAGCATTCAGGCATGCCTGGGTTTCAGGTCATTTGTGCAAAAAATGTCCACCCATCTGTATTTAGCTGTGTTAACACCAATCACAACTCATCCAGTCCAGTTTAAAAGACCATTGAGTATGAAAAAGGCTTGGAATGTCACGCAAGCTTGGTGAGAATGTATTGAATATATTTTAGAGAATAGAAATGTATAATTGAGTTATAGGTCAGCTGCCACCTATATTTGTAGCTAAAGAACATTCTATTGTATTCCATTCCAATCCTTTTGCAGTCAGAGAATATGGTGACGGAGCTCAGGTGTAAAAAAGAAAAAAGAAAAAAACAAGATACACATGCTTGGGGTTCTTTAAAGAGCATGGCATGCCAGCGAGTGTTGGACCTGTTAAAGGCATGTATTGGGTATATCAGTCATCTCTGGGCTGTTATTTTTACTTTCCTAGGTCCTCTATTTCTTTTACTCTATGATGTTTAATGCATTGTTACCACAGTGTCCTGCAAATCACACAAAACACTCTCTGCAAATGTACGAGAAATGCATTAACCAAAGAGTAGCTTTCAGCATAATGTATTAGTAATGAAATGCTTTGGTGCAAAACTAGGCTTTGAGGTGTTAACTACGATATAGATTTTTGTGTTGCTTTGTACAGAAAAAAAATCTGATCTTATCTCTGGAAACCTATTTCAAATGCTCAGGTGGCTGCCTGCTTTCAGTAAAAAAAAAAAAAAAAAAAGAAAAATTAAATTGAGCTTGCTATTCACATCGCTTTAGCAATTAAAAGTAAGACACCTACACCTCTTACACTGCATCCTTTAATGCTCTGCTTAACGTAATTAAAGTTTAATTCTACACATCGTGCCCTTAAGTTATATTGTTATAAGTAATGTTGACATGAGATTACAATAGAGAGAGATTTTATGAGGCACAAAGTAGTACCTATCTCAGCCGTCAATCTTTAAATTTGATGACTGAGATAGGTATAGCAAAAATAATATTATATATAAAGCAGCTATTATTTAAACAAGAAGCAGCAGATTAATATACAGCTATGGCCAAAAGTTTAACATCGCTTAGAATTTAGGATTGAGACATAATTAAATATATATATACTGTGTGTGTGTGTATATACAGTACTGTGCAAAAGTTTTAGGCAGGTGTGAAAAAATGCTGTAAAGTAAGAATGCTTTCAAAAATAGACATGTTAATAGATTATATTTATCAATTAACTAAATGCAAAGTGAGTGAACAGAAGAAAAATCAAAATCAAATCCATATTTGGTGTGACCACCCTTTGCCTTCAAAACAGCATCAAGCATCTACCTCTTCTAGGTACACTTGCACACAGTTTTTGAAGGAACTCGGCAGGTAGGTTGGCCCAAACATCTTGGAGAACTAACCACAGTTCTTCTGTGGATTTAGGCAGCCTCAGTTGCTTCTCTGTCTTCATGTAATCCCAGACAGACTCGATGATGTTGAGATCAGGGCTCTGTGGGGCCATACCATCACTTCCAGGACTCCTTGTTCTTCTTTACGCTGAAGATAGTTCTTAATGACTTTTGCTGTATGTTTGGGGTCGTTGTCATGCTGCAGAATAAATTTGGGGCCAATCAGATGCCTCCCTGATGGTATTGCATGATGGATAAGTATCTGCCTGTACTTCTCAGCATTGAGGTGACCATTAATTTTGACCAAATCCCCAACTCCATTTGCAGAAATGCATCCCCAAACTTGCAAGGAACCTCCACCATGCTTCACTGTTGCCTGCAGACTCTCATTCATGTACACTCTCCAGCCCTTCGGCGAACAAACTGCCTTCTGCTACAGCCAAATATTTCAAATTTTGACTCATCAGTCCAGAGCACCTGCTGCCATTTTTCTGCACCCCAGTTCCTGTGTTTTCGTGCATAGTTGAGTCGCTTGGCCTTGTTTCCACGTCAGAGGTATGGCTTTTGGCAAAGTCTTCCATGAAGGCCACTTCTGACCAGACTTCTCCGGACAGTAGATGGGTGTACCAGGGACCCACTGTTTCCTGCCAGTTCTAAGCTGATGGCACTGCTGGACATCTTCCGATTCATGAAGGGAAGTAAGCATGATGTGTCTTTCATCTGCTGCAGTAAGTTTCCTTGGCCGACCACTCGTCTACGGTCCTCAACATTGCCCGTTTCTTTGTGCTTCTTCAAAAGAGCTTGGACAGCACATCTGGAAACCCCTGTCTGCCTTGAAATTTCTGCCTGGGAGAGACCTTGCTGATGCAGTATAACTACCTTGTGTCTTGTTGCTGTGCTCAGTCTTGCCATGGTGTATGACTTTTGACTGTAAACTGTCTTCAGCAACCTCACCTTGTTAGCTGAGTTTGGCTGTTCCTCACCCAGTTTTATTCCTCCTACACAGCTGTTTCTGTTTCAGTTAATGATTGTGTTTCAACCTACATATTGAATTGATGATCATTAGCACCTGTCTGGTATAATTGTTTAATCATACACCTGACTATATGCCTACAAAATCCCTGACTTTGTGCAAGTGTACCTAGAAGAATTGATGCTGTTTTGAAGGCAAAGGGTGGTCACACCAAATATGGATTTGATTTTGATTTTCTTCTGTTCACTCACTTTGCATTTAGTTAATTGATAAATATAATCTATTAACATGTCTATTTTGAAAGCATTCTTACTTTACAGCATTTTTCACACCTGCCTAAAACTTTTGCACAGTACTGTATATATTATATAATGTGGGGCTGCAATGCTTTGAACAACTGTTGTCCTTCTTTGAATAGTTCAGTTTATTTATTTTTACAAGTTTCTATGTTTTTTCCACGTTTGCACTACACTTAAGGTCAAAACCTTTGAGCCACTATTGAAAAGTGTATCTTCCTGCATTCACTCTTAAAGTGTAAATTAGTGTAACACTTTACATGACGTGCCTCTAGACTGTAATTGCATAAGATACATAGTGCTTATAATGTAAACACTCAACCACATGTGTAAACAGAGTAATTACAAAAGATGTCAGCTTAATAAAGCATGTTGTTGCATAACTACACAACCATATGTATAATTACTGTGTTATTACACTGTACTTTTAGTTTAGAGACAAGAATGTTAAGTGTCACACTAATACTTTAAATTACTTTTATGTTGATATTTGGTAAATGCATAGTACATGCTAAATAAAGAGAAAAAAGCATAATACATTAAATACAGTGGAAAGTGCATAATACATGATAGTAGCAGATTTAACATCATGTAATCAAAGAAACTACAAAATTATATGGCAAAAGTCTACCAAAAGCCATAATATTAGAACAGTATTTCATGTTAGATGTCAAAATGTCACATTTGTTACATTTTCGTCCGTTTTTTTTTTTTGTTCAGTATATGGATAACTACAAAGCGGTATGCAAGTCAATATGTTAACGTAACATTATTCAGCAAGTTTTATTTGACTTTATGAAGCAAAATGTGTTAATTATACAGGGTGATGCCAAACTGTTGGCCATAGCTGTATACCCAGCAACACTATATTTATATATATTACATAATTTACATAATGTGTTGTGTTTTATCTGTTTATTATTGTGTGTTCTTAATCATCATTTATTATTGTTTCTGCACTCATGAATATTAGGCATGCTTAATAAAGTCACCAAGCATATTTTACCTTTGGGGCCAGTACAATAATGGACATTTATTTCACCCTAAAACAGTCTGTTAAAGATTTTCCATTGCAAATGTTTAACAAACTCTTTGTAATTACTGGTGCATATTATTTTATACTGATCTCTGTACACAAGGTGCACCTTGCTCAGGTTTGCTGAGACACAGTCCCAATGCTAAAATATGCTGGTGAATTTATTAAAGATTCAAAATGTCTGTGAGCGCTGGAACAGTAATAAACAATGATTAACCACACATGTCGTGAGATAATAAACAGATGAAAAAAAAGAATAAGGCAAAATCAGAGGGGAAAGTATTGCTTTAAGGGATGTGTTGCCTTTGCTTATTGTGTAATTAGAAACATGAATTAGTAATTACAGCCTTATATGTGCATTATGTCAAAACATGTATACATGTATATATTTACAAAACAGCTGATGTGAGAAAACTGAACTTTGACAGCCTTATTTACATTAAGGGTTTGATTAACAAATATCCCAGTTATGCAGGTGAATAGACATAGCTATGCACCTTGGCCACGTACTTCTTCAAATGAGGAAGCAACCCAATGTTTACCAAAAAAGGGGGAAAAAGTGCAGGGTTGCGTAGGGCTCATTGGCCAGGTAAAACAATGTGCATGCATACAAGTTGAATAAATGAATATGCAACAGCAAGAAAAAAAACGTATCTGAAAGTCAGCTCCCTCAACCTTGTTAGCTTGTTGCTTGCTAGGTCCTAATACATATTATTTTCAACTATGCATTGTTTTAAGTTCAAAACCTTTTTTTTTTTTTTTTTTAAATAGCCTAAAGCAGGGGTCTCCAATCCTGGTCCTGGAGGGCCATGTCCCTCCTTGTTTTTGTTACAACTGTACCATAACTTACTTAATTGGACCAATTAAGTGTTTATTAGATGCTTAATTGATCCAATTAATTTAGTGTATAGTAAGAACAAAAACCAGGAGGGACACTGGCCCTACCGGCCTACAGTATGTTGTATATCAGTGGTCCTTGTCAAAAACTGAATCTAAAACTTTTTGAACAGACTACAAAGCTATTTTACAGAACCACTTAAGGCCGCTATACACTAGACGCATTGTGAGAAAATAAATAGAACCTATACTTTTGGTAAGTATCTTTCACACCACAGGCGACGCGGGGGCGACACCAGTGCAACACTGGAGCGACGTGAAATGAATAGCATTGAATCCTATTTTTTGTGATTTTGTTCCACGACAACTAGGGAATTGACCAATCAGAGAACAGCTTCAATGCACGGTGTCCACAAGGGTGAAGCAATATCTAAAATGGAGGAAAAAATAATACTTGCCGTGGAAAAATACCAAGATCTTTATGATGAAGATCAACGCAATTATAAAGATACAGATTTGAAAGGTAATATATGGGAGTACATTTCGTAGGAACTGGATAAGCCTGGTATGTGTGATTTATTGCCATATATGTTGAAATACAGTTAGAGAAGACACTCATTTCCACATCATGTTAACGATTATGTACCAGTCTTGATCATAGTTTTGTCAATAGCAATTTAATAGTTTTATAGACAGTTTTGAAATCTGTCGCGTCACGTCTCTGTTGCTTCAGGTGTGTATGGTCAGTTCACTGCAAAAGTATGAAGAAAAATCGCATTGCGTCTGGTATGTAACAGCCTTTAATCTACATATGGGCAATCCCACTGACTGGGTTATTACAGAAGTAAACCTGCTGGAGACCTGAGATTTAATTCAAGACATGAAGTAAGAGTTCATCTGCGATGACGCTTTAGGCTTCATAACTTGAGCTAACAATTTGGATGTCAAACTATTCAGTTGTGATAGCAGCTATAAGAAAACAAAAGCTTTTGTAATAATAATAATAATAATAATAATAATAATAATAATAATAATAATAATGCAGTGATGACAATGCTGTATCAAATGTACTTGAATTTGTTTCTTATGGCTTTATTTATTATTCCAGATAAAACTTATGTTTTTATGGTTATCTAGCCAAGATGTTTATTTTAGTCATAGACTTTATTTTTATTTTTATGTGATGTACACTATGTAACGTAACGATATGTTTAAGACATCTTTGAAATGCATTTGATGCTTGTCTTTGTGTTGGGGAAAACATTACACAGCTGCAGTGTTTAATTTAGGCATAGAGTTTTGGATCAGCCTTGCATGTCACAATATTGTACACTGCTACATCTCCCATGACAAAGCAGCAGTTGAAATGGACATTGTGGAGGCCATGCATGCCACGCTGGGTGCTAGTATAAATCAAGCAGGACCAGTGGCAAATATAGATGTTAGAACAGCTTCCTTAAGTACATTGTGTGCCCTGCAACAAGTTTTAAAAAAATACCATCAATGTGGCACAATAAGTTGGCAACAATGTTAAGGCAGGTTAAGTCTTTCAACAGCACAAAGGCTTTAACAAAGACTGTAAGAATAAAGGTCAGTAGCAAAGGAATGTAACATGGTTTGAGGCCAGAATGATAGCTTTCCTTGGAAAAGTGTTCAGCTTCATAAATGCAAAGTATATTTGGTTTCAAGATTAAGTCAAGAACATTTCAAACAATAAAACATGTGTCATACCAATCAACAATACATTGCAATGTCATAAAAGGGTTTATGATGTGTTTTCCTTTTCAAAATAAATTGTGAGTTTCCTCTGTCACTGTCTTTTTAACACAGTTGTTTTTTTAAGCAACAGTTTGCCTTTTTGTGATTTGCTCATTATATGATGAATGCTGTAGACCTTGAGAGGGCTTAATTATATGGTTGAATTATGTGTATTTGTTTTTTGGTTCTAATTTTACAAAATACGTTTCTTACCTCCAAAAAACAGGAATTAATTGAAGACTGGAGTAAATGCTATACCCTGATATTTCTTTATGAACTATAATATTGAAATCATGGTGCTGTATTTCTCACATACCAGTATCTAAACACATCTTTCATAAAGGTTATATTATGAAAACAATGTGTTGTTTACAAAGAGACCCATTAGATTACTTGTTTTATGATAAAACATAGTGCTTTACTCAGTGACTTACTACCAACACATATAAGTTTTCAGAGTAATAAAAAATGACAGCTCAGCAAGTCTGGGAAAAACTGGGCTACTTAGTCGATGCCAAGTATCTTGCTTGGTAGTTCCTAGGTCTACAATGTGATGTCATTAAATGTTTCCCTTGCATTTATCCTCTAGTAAGCACCAAGGGCATGTTAGCAGCAGGTTCATCAGACCTCTATTGTATTATATTCATTGAATTCCCGCCTAAGTAAATCTAAAGCTGTGTGAGGAAAGCCAGCGCTTGACTTTCAATGCCCATAGGAATAACAGAAACCACTGTTCAAAGGCAAAGAAAGCTGAAATGTCTTTTTTCATGCATTGTGTTTTTCATTTCCTATTTGATTTCAGCTGGAAGGGCAGATTCAGTGTCATGTTTAGGGTACAATGTATGTGACTGCGGGAGCTGAGTTTGGACTGGTGTTATGTAAAATGAGAGTAATGACATTAGGGGAACTAAATATATGGTAAACCTTTTGCAAGACGTCTATTCAGTTGTCAGGTGAATTTCCATTTGAACTATAGTAACACTGGCAGCTACAGTGTTTATCTGGTATGTCTTGTAGAATCAAATATATCTTTATGTTGCATGAGACTGGAACTAAAACTGATAGAACCTTAAGCATAACCAAATAAGCACCTGAGGTATGAACAACTGATCTAATGAGGGTTTCAATGATTAACCAAGGTGTCACTGCAGCATATATAGCATCAAAGTCATTTTAAAGTGCAGTGTACTCTGTTGGATCTTTTATTCAGCATTGCAGTGGTGCCTTAAATGTATCTGCTTGCTTACTTTTCATAGTAATACGGGGTGTAAATACTGGGAGGTGTTCCAAATAAAGAAGCCAAGCACTCTGTACCTGATGGTATGGTCACTACTGCTTGTTCACCACATCCATTCAGGGCACCTTTTTATCAGTTACCAGAAATCTAGGTTTCAGATGAGAACTCAAACTTTTGTTGCATCAGTTTCAGAAAAAACGCAGTTACAATTGATAAATTATTTTGTAAGCAAAGATATTTAGTGTGTTTTATACATTTAAAATGTGTGTGAATACTGTAATCAGTGTTCTATAGCAGACAAACCTGATCGTTTAACCCTGCTTTTGTATAACTTGATTACTTCCAAAATTGCCCATACATATTTTGTTCTTGATTACACACTAAAGCCTTCTTTATTTTTAGCAATATAAGGCATGTTGAGATCTTTGGTTATTGGTTGAATGTGAGACATTTTCACTATTCTCAAAAGAATGCCTGTTTTAAACTCAGATTAATCTTTACTTCTACCCTTTTGAAGCCAGTTATCTCACAGGTCTATACTATGCCTAAGATATGCCACAATCAATCGCGACCCTTTTCCCTTTCAAAACTTTAATCAAAGATTTGGGACATAAATCAGAATTGCCTACATGCCCTTATACTTGATATCGAGCCAGTTTTATAATTCGATCATTTCAACTCTCTTCTTTGCTAAGCAATGCCAAAGTCTGGAGAGGACAAAAAGAACAAAGCATTATGGTCTCCCACAGGGGATGAAATCATATATCTGGAGAATCGCTTATCAAATTGCAATTAAACATTTCATTGACATTTATCATTTATACTGTTCTGTACAAACATTTGATCTATGTCATGGCCATCAACTTTTTTTTTTATCATTCATCATAGTTCTCATTTTTAATCCACAGCTGTGGTGGCGGTGGTGTGGGGTGTTATTGACATATTTGTTTAAAAAGTAATTGCAGTAAAACATTAAGAATTACAAATGTTGGCCCTATATCCTGTATGCCTTGTTGAGGAAGAACAGTTATCATTTCAGAAGTTTATTATTGTGCCTGGGAGTTCCCATTCAAATAACTTAAAATGGAATTAGAAATGTAATTTTGTATTTAAGCTATAACCAGGGGGAGACGGTAGGCCATTAAATTACTCCCCAAAGAGATCTGGGCTCCATTACTGAAGTAAGAAGAAATTATTATCTTGGGAAAGCAGAAGGAAACTGAACTGTTTCATAAAAACAGGAACAGTAGTTGGAAATGGAATATTCATGAGGATATCATCAATTGTCACCCAGCACACATCCACACAGTCTAGCCATTGAAAACTGATTTCTGGGTCAGGTTCCTTATTAGACAATCATGGGGTTTCAATTTACACGTGAAATGGCGATGTGCGTGCACGTTTGGGAGAATTACTCGGGTAAATCAGGTTTGTGGCTGAAAAAAACGGCCAAAGAGAGGGATAGGGTAAATCTCATTTACTTGTGTAAATGATGAAACACACAGGAAAACCATGCCCAGTTTCACATGGAAACCTGCATTTCATGTATAAATGTTAATGAGCGTGTTTATCCTTAACTATAAATATTGCAAGGGATCAGGTCAGTTGTTACTGTGGATTCCAAGACGACAGAAAGTAGTGGCTGATGGGCGATTTTTTGGTTAGCTGTGGAGTAATTCACCTTAATGCTAATGGAGGCGGACTTTTTTTATTATTGTTTTTTGCTGTGTCTGGTCTGTCATGTTGTATATATCTTGTTGGTTTACAGTTCTGTATAAAACCACTTACCACAAACTGCGTTATGCATTTGTTATAGTATTAAAGCAGCTGTTTGAGAATGGCCTTGCTGTAAAAACTACGCTAAAGTTAAACACGAAGAGCAAGTGAGCTGCTTAACTGAATTAATTACCGTCCTTTTTTTGATCCCAGCTATGTCCAAAGACAACGTGCGTCTGCCCTCCACGTCAATAAATATAGTTTGTGAACTGAATGTCATAAGCCAGCTTGATTGCCCAAAACAGCGCAACAACATCCAAGTTGTTGATGCCCTCTCAGAACTGACCAAATAAAATTGCAAAAGAACGTATTGATTGTGTTTTATTTGTTTGCATCATTAATATTTAACACAGCAGTAAATCCAACACAACTTTAAAAAAGGAGAGCATCTCTGACAGCACAAGCCTCCTCAAATCGCTGCTGTCCAAATGAAACTGGCGGCTGAGGTAACCTTCACAGTTGCCAGGTCTGCTTATAATACATTTTTAGAGTCACAGGTTGTAATTTGCATAAACACCCACTCTAACATGGGTTGCTCTTGTTTTGGGCTTGTTGTGAAAGGCAGTGCCGCTTTTTTTTTCTCGTGAGACTGTAACCTTCCCCGCCTGTCTCACAGGTAGCCACTGATTCCTGAACACCTAATTTTGTTGTTGACAAGAGTTTGTGCAGGCAGTAGCAATTTTGGGAACAAATTAATACACTTCAGTCTGTTTCATCAGTATCTGCCACCTCCCTTTCAAGTGCCCACTACCCGTATTTGCCCAAGCGTGATGATGAATGCTTCCTCAGCAGCTGTCAGTCAGTCCGACGGTAGGGTTCCTAAGCCAGGGTAGATGCTGTATTGCTGAATGAAAGGGATATATATATATATATATATATATATATATATATATATATATATATATATATATATATATATATATATTTTCAGCCATGGTATATCTGCAATACCTGTGTTGGTCAGATTCATTTTATACCTCCGAGTTCATTTTTAATTAATGAGTCGTCAGAAATTACTTGAAACCGGATTCAATACTAACGCCAACCAACCTGACATATGAAAAGCAATTTGGTCAAGAGCAGAAAAACACATTATTAACCAAGCATGCACAGGGTATTTTGCTTTATTACAGCAGCTTACATTCACTCGTGTACCAGTTCTTTGCGCATGGAAACCACATTTTCACGAAATGTCACTTGTAATCTTCAAAAACAGCACAAGTACTTTACGCATAGCTAATTTACATATCAACCCACACCTTTCCCATTCATTTGCATGATGTCGGGTGAAAAGCCTGGTTTACTCGAGTAAAATAAACGAGTGAATGGAAACCCAAAAAAGCATCTTACACGAGACATTTTTCTCGTGTAAATGTCTCAAGTTAAAAAAAAAAAAACTTGCATGGAAACCCCATGAATGACTCATCTGGTCGGACAACCCCTTGAAGAGTATGTTTTTGCAACTAAGGTATATCTTCTCCTAAAGGTAAGAATCTAAGATTCACACATTGTTTTTTTTTTAATTGAAGTTTACAAAAAATGTTACACAGTGACTATCTTGCTTCATTCTTTAATCATTAACTACACAAAGTCAATGAGACAGACAGATACAATAAACAAACAAACAAGTGAAACATACAGCTAATAAATTGCTGCTACTCAGTTGAATGGATATCAAATGCTTTACTAAGTAATGTACTGATAGTAATTGATATGCATTGTGTCATACTAACACTAAAGGATGTCAATGTGATAACTGAGAAGAGGCAATAAACACAATAAACATGCACACATGCAACCAATCAATTGATCAACCAATCAACAGATTATTTTATTTAAACAGGTCAATGGAGGACTATGGAGATCCAACCAGGATGAATAGGTGCTACAATATACAGTAACAATAAAGTTAACTTAGAAAATAAACATACTGGAAAATATATATATATATCATACACCATGGCAAGACTGAGCACAGCAACAAGACACAAGGTAGTTATACTGCATCAGCAAGGTCTCTCCCAGGCAGAAATTTCAAGGCAGACAGGGGTTTCCAGATGTGCTGTCCAAGCTCTTTTGAAGAAGCACAAAGAAACGGGCAACGTTGAGGACCGTGGGACACAGTGGTCGGCCAAGGAAACTTACTGCAGCAGATGAAAGACACATCATGCTTACTTCCCTTCGCAATCGGAAGATGTCCAGCAGTGCCATCAGCTCAGAACTGGCAGAAAACAGTGGGACCCTGGTACACCCATCTACTGTCCGGAGAAGTCTGGTCAGAAGTGGCCTTCATGGAAGACTTATGGCCAAAAGCCATACCTCCGACGTGGAAACAAGGCCAAGCGACTCAACTATGCATGAAAACACAGGAACTGGGGTGCAGAAAAATGGCAGCAGGTGCTCTGGACTGATGAGTCAAAATTTGAAATATTTGGCTGTAGCAGAAGGCAGTTTGTTCACGAAGGGCTGGAGAGCGCATACACAAATGAGTGTCTGCAGGCAACAGTGAAGCATGGTGGAGGTTCCTTGCACGTTTGGGGCTGCATTTCTGCAAATGAAGTTGGGGATTTGGTCAGAATTAATGGTCTCCTCAATGCTGAGAAGTACAGGCAGATACTTATCCATCATGCAATACCATCAGGGAGGCATCTGATTGGCCCCAAATTTATTCTGCAGCATGACAACGACCCCAAACATACAGCTTAAAGTCATTAAGAACTATCTTCAGCGTTAAGAAGAACAAGAAGTCCTGGAAGTGATGGTATGGCCCCACAGAGCCCCTGATCTCAACACCATCGAGTCTGTCTGGGATTACATGAAGAGAGAGAAGCAACTGAGGCTGCCTAAATCCACAGAAGAACTGTGGTTAGTTCTCCAAGATGTTTGGGCCAACCTACCTGCCGAAGTTTCTTCAAAACTGTGTGCAAGTGTACCTAGAAGAATTGATGCTTGATGCTGTTTTGAAGGCAAGGGTGGTCACACCAAATATGGATTTGATTTAGATTTTTCTTCTGTTTACTCACTTTGCATTTAGTTAATTGATAAATATAATCTATTAACATGTCTATTTTTGAAAGCATTCTTACTTTACATCATTTTTTCACACCTGCCTAAAACTTTGCACAGTACTGTATATATATATATATATATATATATATATATATATATATATATATATATATATACAGTATATTCTGGTAAAGCATTAAAAGCATACAACATTGTCAAATGTATAATTTAGAAGAGTGAATGTATGCATTCGTATTATTCCAAAAAGTGTAAGCATGCGTATTATACTCCAATTATCAGTGTTTCCGTCCATCGCTGGTTAAAAAACACAGAACCTTGGCCTGTCATATTATTTGAGTGTAATTCCAAATGAGGGATTTGCAAATGTTGCTAGGGTTTATAGAGTGTTTGTAGCTATGTAAATGCTAAAAATGCTAATACCAATACCAATAGAATCAACATTTCCCGTGACTCCTTGTGGTACCAAATACAGAGGAGTCTGAAGCTGACCTTTTTTTAAGTGATGCAAACCTATATTTGTATCTTCAAACTTTCACCTTTAGCATATTGCACAATCTGTAATCCACCTCTGGTAAGCATGGAGTTCAGGCAAGTCACATTAATGAATCAATTTTCTTGGTTTGCTACGTTTTTGTGAACAAAAAAGTGGATTGAAACACGGCCATATTCAACCTTTTTTTCCCCTAGGTTTACAGTTTTCAAATTTTATAAATGAAATGTTTTCTTATGGAGTATATGTGGTGTGGGATGACAGCTCATTGAGAACCGTTTTTAGACCCATTACCACACGAGGAACCATGTTTACAGAGTGAATTTATGTCTCAACAACCACAGCTCATCCCCTGCTTGGCATTTCAACTAACTCCAGTGTATAACTTGCTGCTTCAGTTTCACCTTGCGGCTGCTGGTATTTCAGCTAGCACAGTCTTTATGAAATAGCTGAAATACCCTAGCAGACACGATGAACTCTCTGTTTATGCAAAACAGAACAATAGTAGCATCCAATGCTGGGTTACTGTTAAGGATTGCTGGTCAAGAGTTAATTTGTATAGCTGAAATTGATACCTTATGGGATTAACATAACCCTTTTATGGATGCATTGGATATACCATAAAATAACTGAGGGTAACTTTGAAAGATCATAATTTAAAAGTGCTTTGGCTATAGTCTGATTTGACTGAAGATCTATGTAATTGTTTTTGTAAACTAACAAATTATTATGTACCTGCCAATCACGTTGTTACTGTCTTGTTGCAATCTAATGCACTGCATAAGAAATTATTTTAATAAGAAATTAAAAAAAAAAAATATTACTTGTAATGTTGCTGGCTCTTATTTTCTGCATCAGCAGCAAAAATCACAACTGTGACCTCATTAAACATTAATTCAAATGATCAGTGTATCATAATGGTCCTTATGATTTGCTTAAATCACATTTTGTTAGTCTTTGTAATACAAGACCAACAATCACACAGTTATGGTGACACAAAAAGCTACACTGTAGCAAAAATGAACAAGTGAAAGGGAAAAAAATCCCAATTTTGTAATTTATAATGTACACAAACCTTGTTAAGGGAACTCGCCGATTATTGTAAAATAAATGATTGAAAACACATTATTTTCTTATTTTGTAACCAATGGAATATCTGCATCGGTTTAAGTTTATTTACTGTGTATCCCAGATTGAGTTGAAAAAAAACCTTAAACCTATCTGAGCTGTCTGTCTTTTGCTATAAATGTATACATACACTAAGTCATTCTTTTGATGTGTTGTGTTTTTAAATAATAAATAACAGAAAAAAACTGTTTCTGCCATAATCATTTTTTTTTCTTCAATCTACCCCAATAGGAGAGTCTCCTGTCTACATGCTCTGTTTCTATTGGACAAGAACAAAGCAAGACAAACCAGGTAAGTGACATGCGTGGGCTGAAACAACATTTAACCCACTGCCTGCAACTGCAAGTCTGAATAAAGAAGTTTCTGTAAGTGACTTATTTCCAAACTAACTTGTATTGTATGTTAGTGTGTGTATGTGTTTACTTGTACTCTAAGGGGCCTTAGAGTACAAAGAAAATGAGTGCTAATCAATTTTCTTACCTCTAATTATCATTAGCAATAGTATCACTAGTCCCATTTTCTTCTGGTGGCGATCTTTTGGTTCTTTGCTTGTATTTTATGCTTAAATATGGAAAAAGAAAATATTTAAAAGAAAATGCCAAAGATGATAAAATACATCTGTATTCTGGTACCTAATCTCTTCTAGCGTTGTAGTTCAAACTCACTCCAATGGTTCGCTGCAATAAGACCATGTAACCTTCAGACAAGGTGGCAGGATGCAGCAGTCCAAAGCATTGCATGGACATATTACCAAGGATTCTAAGCACCAAAAAAAAACGCATTTATATAAGAGGTAAAAAAAAAAACTTGTTGTTTAACACTCCGTCATAAGACTACTGTAGAACAAAACAAAACATGGCGTTGGTGGAAACTGCAGAAGACAATGAATTTTGGTATTTACAGTATGTTGGTCAAATGGTTATCCTTCTGGTCTCAAGGCTGTTAATATTTCCATAAACTTGTTGGCAACATGCTGTGGTCCAGCATAAGCACTAAGAAGATGATGTTGGTTTGGCATGTTTTTATGTATGGATTTAAGCAAAAATAATCCTTAGCCTGCAAATCCATCAACCTAATTAGAAACCGAAGGGATTAAAACAAAAAACCTAGAGGCTTACTTAGCTATTCAAGACGTCAATAGTGGGATGATTGTTTCTGGTTTTTATTTATTTTTAAAGTCTGAATTACTACTAAACCTTTGAGATTTTTTTTAGGTAGTTAATTACAGTCAGATAATTGTTGGTTGTGCATAATTCTTCCTATTGTTTGATATATTTCTTCGTAATTGTAGCCAAATTAACAGCTAGGAATTTAAAGCAGAGCGTCTAATCATGACACTGCTGTGGTTCCTGATCTCAAGGGCCCTTTCTATTCACATCCTATCATCAGCCTCCTCTCAAGAGTATCCTCACTTATTAGTGCAAGAGGTGGCTCTGCAGCAGGGCTTGCATTGACGCAGGAGCTTCTTACATGGTGATAAGAAAGCCATTGTTTTAAAATGGTAACACAATACAGATTATGTCAGTATAAGATGTAACCCTGCTATTTACATAGGGTTCAGTTTTTTACAGGGACCCCAACCCCACCCCCACCCCCATGTTGCAGTGGAGTTTTATTTTAAGGAGTCTGGCCAAGTCACTGGGGTCTATACCTTTTCATTCCTTTAAAAAAAACCAAGCGCTGCTGTGTCAGTATGGTCTAATCAATTGATCTAAACAGTGACAGGTCTAAATACCGCCAGCATTTAAATGATTAAGATTGGTCCCTTACCTATAGTAGATTCGTTGCAATTAAAATGAATTGAATAGACCAATGATGGTATATGAATGGGATGGGGACACTGATGGGATCGGTATATGAATAACATTTCTCATGCTAAGAATTATTATATATATTTTTTTTATTTAGAGTGACCAATTATTATTTGTATTTATTTACCCCAGTTTGGAATGTCCAGTTATGTTTTTTTTCTCTTCACCGCATCTCCTCCAATCTCACAAGCCTACAGCCAGAATCGCTTTTACGCCGAGCAAACCAGAGCAGAGGTGGGCAAGTCCCCACACAGCACAAACGATCTGTGAGCGTACCAGTGTCCTCTGATCTCACAAACCTAAAGCCAGAGTCACTTTTACGCCAAGCAATCCATAGCAGAGGTGGGCGGGGTACTGATCCCAGAGAACAGAGATCAGCCCTGCTTTTTATCCACTCTGAATGTGCTCGGTGTCTGGCCAGTAGGGTTCGCTGTTGCGCGATGAGGAGAAGCAATCCCCGCTGGTTTCCCATCCCCCACCCTGGGAATGTCAGAGCCAGTGTGTCGCCCCCTTCGGAGTCCCCAGCAAAGTTCAGCCTCTTTGCACAGCCCGGACGCGACTGGCGCCGTCCAAGCTGTATGACTCATCCTGCGCTCCCAGCGGCAGCGCTTCAACTGGATGAGCCACTCGGGGATCCCCCTATGGTAAGAATTTTTAATCAATGCTGGGATTCTAGTAGCCTGGTTGTTGGTTCGGGTTATCTCCATGTAGGGTTTATCCTTCTGATCCTGAAATAAAAAAATAAATAAAAAAAGTTAATGCTTTAGCACATCCATCTGTGCTAAAGGATCCTATTGACAAACCATTACTTTTTTGGAAGAATGTTTTCTCAGTCTGTTTTTATGAATATAATGCAGTTTTATATTGAGGAAACTGCTCTAGGCTGTTGTTAAAGAAGACATCAAACTGCATTTTATTCATAAAAAGCTTTGTGAAAAGGGCCTCATGAGAAGTATTTCTCAGTATTTGACAGCATCACTGGCATGCTATTGATCCCCAGAGGAGGTGTAACTCAGGCACAAGCTTCCCAACAGAAACACAAACACTGGCAACAGCCTTAACCTGCCCGGAAGTGATCACAGGTGAAAGTGTAGTTCATTCAGCCATGTCATCTTTGGCCTCTCTAAGATACAGTCTGCAGTGGTAGTAAGCAGTGGGATTGTGGTCGTACAAACCTGTGCAACTAGACAGAAGCAGCTTTAGATAACTCTTGACCTTGGAATAAATTAAATATGGCACCTATATAGCACCACTTAGTGCCGAACAGAAATATATTGGGTCTCACTCATCTTCATTAACAAATCTTTTTATGGAGCAGTTGACACCCTTACCCATTAAGAGTGTGTTTTTCTAATTGGAATTAAATGACCAACAGAATACTTTTGAACAATAGCAGTTGTATATAAATTCAAAGGAAACAAATGGAGGAAAAAAAACAACAAAAACTAAAACCACTCAGAGCACTCATTGTTGTTTCAGGTGACAATACAGAAAAATAGCTTTAGCTAAAAAGGGTATTTAAATGCATGAGTTTTTCTTTCACTGTATTTATTGAAAGTAAATGAGTAATCTTTGCAATTGAATGTCCTGCAATATTTTTTTTAAACAGTTACATTTTACTTAACATACCCTTTCATTTCTACTTTGCAGATTCACATACATGCATATGTTACTCGCAATCATAATTTTTAAAATGATACCCAGTGAATGCATGGTGTGGTCCAATAACTCAAGGCAATCTTTGATACAGTCATGTAGCAATTTGGATCTCCATTTGGGAATAGTGGGTTTTGCCTGGGTTTGATGGCCATAATTTGAAATACTTTAAGAGTCACTCTACTGAAGAGTTTGTAATGCCTGAGTTTTGAATACGAATCATGCTGGATGATCCCCAACCTCCTTGAGCCCTGTTATATTTTGGAAATAACATTGTTAAAATATATCGCACTATAACCACACATATATATGCACTGTATGTGCACTTTTCAAAGCTGCAACGGTAAAGTGATATCTACAGTTGATTTAAAAATGTTTTACAGTCAGCACACATATCCGACCCTATAAAATTTTAACTTCAGTGACTGTTAAATGTGTGTCGCATATCTGATTTATTTCATTTTGGCCTGTTCCAACCCTTGTCTGTTTTTCAGGGAACACAAAAAAGATAAAATTATCAAAAATGCATATCTGAAAGGACTGTGTTTTAAAATAAGCAGGCTTCCATTTAGATGTACTGTATTGGTTTTGTTGGTACAGTACTATATTTTCACATAAGTATTTTAATTCGGAACGATATGATTCTAAAAATTATCACATGCCAAAAGAGACGACACGTGGACTGTAATACAGGACATACTTTTAAATCTGATACATATTGTAGCAGTATGTAAAATTCCCTGTTAACGACCCAACAGCAAAATGAAATAAAAATGTTACCCCCATTCACAAAACTGCATACAACATAAAAGGTAATGCAATTTAGCAAAAGATAAAAAACAAAAAACAACACCACCGTTTCCAGAATTCAAATAGTATCCAAAGTCAGTATACAAAATTGCAGAATATAGTGCTCGATAAGGCCCTAATGTCACAGTTCACTTGCAAATGAAAATGCACAAAAGCAACTAAAGATCACAGATTTAAAAAAAATTCAACTGTTTAATGATTAACTGTTACATTACCATAGCTTGTCTCGTTCACTTTGTTTCGGCTGCATTTTCGTCAGGTGAAACTGGAGGAAGCACCGTGAACTGCACAATAAAAACAGACTGATTTGGCACGCGAGAAAAAAAAACGCGGGCTGTGACATTGACGGATATTCCGATAAATTATAACATTTAAGAGATGGGCTTTGTATCACAAAACTGGTGACGGAGTTGGAAATCGCGTGTGATGGGTAAATGCATTAATTTGTTACATATATAATGGGATTGATTTTATTCTTAATACAAGGGCGGTAAAACGCGACTGACGTGTATCTGGGTAAGGGATATCTGAGTGCTGACTGTAATTTACTTAAAAGCAAAAAGCCCCATTGATACCTTGTGCAATATCTTAAATGCTAATGGATTTCAAGGGTTCCAATAACAGTACATACTGTACATCACAACACATTATAAATGGTTTATACAGAATAATCAACTGATTTCCCATTAATGTATTTTTATTGCTATTTTATTGCTATTTTTTCTAATGTAAAAAGGTTTCAGAGAAAGACAAAACTGCTTCTGTTACTAATATTAACCACACTGTACAAGCATTAGATACAAATACACACCTGCATATTAACATCAAGTTGCATACATATTGCAGGTGTTATATTTTCAATTTGGTACCATGTTTGGTGCCAGTGTGGCGTCAGCACCGTCTGTGGTGCCAAACAGGAAAACAGCCGACTTGGTGATCCCGTCTCTCCTATATAACCCATCAGCAATTGATGGGTTATTACTTTTCATTACAGTGTATCACACAATTTATAGTAAAAAAAATAATTTAAAGCTGACCCAATGATGATAGAACTACACAAGCCAGGTGCCATTGCTGTTGCAAATCAAAGTGCTGTTGCGGCATAGACAGTTGGACATCCCTGTGTTGTGGAGACAGTCGTCATTTGTTTTTAATTTGTTTTCATCTTGGTGCAGATATATTTATTAGTTGTGGGTCCTTCCTGCCATTTTTACTGAAGCCTTTATTGGATCTGTGGTGGTCATACTGTACTTCCCCAGAATCCTTTTATTCACCTTCTTGATTCTTTTCCAGCTAATGTAATGGTCTGGATTTTGTTCATCCACAACTATCTGTTTTTACCCATACACATTGGGTAAAGACCTCCTTGGTCTAGATCTATGCCTGCTTGCCAGATGGGAATCTTGGCAAGCAGCCTGAATCTCTGATTGGCCTGCTGTGACTTGCTGGGCTCCTTAGCTCTTGGTCATCAACTGTAGTAGTTGAGCAATCTGGCTACTTGTCTGGGCTTGTTCAATTTTGATCATCACTGCTGTGTTTGCCATCTCACTTTTAGCGCCATTGTCCCAAGTGGTCTTTGTAACAATCAGTGGTACCACATGCTCCGCGATAAGGTTCTGGTCTCAAAGGTGAAAAGCAATAATATGATTCTAGAAAACTAACGGATTAACAGCAGATGGCAGTGTTTTTAGTTAGGGTAGTTTTAAAAACAATTATTTCTTGCATCAGAATTAGTCCACTTTGTTGAGGAGGATTGCAAGCATACAGCTATGTCCAAATGTTTTGTATCACCTTATAGAATTAACTACTTTTACTTCATAAAGTTGAATGAAACCTGCTAAATAATGCTGCTAAATAATGTTACCTTAACATATTGAATTACATACAGTACTGCTTTGTACTCCATAGCGCTGCAGTGTTACAAGCAGACACGCTTACATCATCTGTGTCTGTTTCAGACAGAGCGTCCTGGTCACTAAGGTGACACAGCTGAGAATTCTTCCTCTGACATCCCCTCTGATGTTGTCAGAGTTTCAGTTTCGTTTGTATTTTCGGCAACACTCTCCTCAACTATAGAAACCCCAGCTTTTTAGAAGCAACGTTGCATTGTTTGCTGACTGACAGAGTTCCAAGCATGCTTTAGCAAGCACACAGCATCTAACAGAGATTTTATTTGCTGTTGCAGTCAGTGCTGTTTTTTCAAACTGTAAACCCAACACTGTGTACAGGGATTAAATAGCCACGGTACAGCACAGGGGTAATTGCCCAGTAACGAGGTGCAAACAGCTGACTGATCGATCTGTCAAGCTTTTACTACAGTAAAGTCCTGCCTTTTGTATTTAAATCTATGTGAAGGGCAAGATAACAAAGTGAAAACAGATGATTGGTGGATTAGTAAAGTTATTATAGTAATAAGCAGTGTGTTTGTTATTGAAATCTATGTGAATGACACACAACGAGATCCAAACCGATATAATTTTGTAGTTTGTAGTTAAATAAAAGATATATATATATATATATATATATATATATATATATATATATATATATATATATATATATATATATATTAATGATGTCTCAATCCTAAAATTCTAGGTAATGTAAATCTTTTGTACAGTAGTACAATTCCAAATCCACTAAATGCATTAGATCTAGTACTACCAAACAATAATCCTCTAGGATACTGAGCACATGGCTAAATAGGATCTTGAATACAAACTATTTTCAATTCCTTCAGCAAGTGTATTGCACTACCATGCACAGTAAAAGCCTGTAATATGAGGTCACATAACCAACCCTAGTGTGCAGCTCTGATGAAACTGTCAGCATTATAGATTACTTAGGTAGTTTACACTAAACCACCACAAATCAAACATAAATCCTAATTAAGGCAAGAGAGGATAAGTAAACGCTAAAGAGAAACCAACAATAAAACTAATGCATGCTTTCCTACTTCCCTCCCCCAGTTTATTGAAGTGCAAATTTCCAATTTGAATTTAAATAAAGTGACATTAATATATGCAGTGCCTGTAGGCTGCACTAGTATTGCAGTAGTTAAATATGTCCACCATTGTCTGTAAGAGTCTACAAGACTGTTATAACCAGGGGTGGCGGCGGCCTCCCCAAATTATACCTTATCACCTTATTTTTCAAAATAAAGAACGGACATTATTTTTTTTTTTTAAAACAGAAGATCCAATAACTAAAAACACTGTTGTGCTTAATAAAAAAGGCACAACTTATATTCAAATTAGAACACTTCCAATTATAACAAAAGAAATACAAAGGACTTGAGTTTTTAACAACTGAAAAGAATATGCGTGTGTCTGCATCAGATGTCTCTTTAACATTGTAATAATAATAAAAAATACTTTATTTTAAAAGAAGTAATTTCTATCTGAACTATGGTTGTTCATTACTGTTAACATTTTAAGTCCAAAAGCAAAGCAAAACATTTGAATTAATCTCACAAATCATTTAACTTATAAGAACTATATTGCCTCCATTTTTAAATCAAGAAAACGTGAATACAATAGGCCTACTTCTCATTTGGCTTATCCAACGCGAATGTAGAGGCCTAAAGCGTGTAACCTAGCAACGCGTTAATCTACTGTACTAGCACTCACACACTCAAGGTTTTAATTCAAACCGGCAACAGAAGACTTCAAACTGGGTTCTAATTTGATGCATCGATTCACCAATATGTAATTGAAGCTTGGGAAATTTAAGGACAGATGATCAATAATCGATGCATCGATTAATTGTTGCACCCCTAACCTCTACCTTACCTTTGAACGAAGATCCCTGTATCACTATTTTTAACAGTACAGTAGTACTAAATGATCTACTGGACACATTTATATTCTTTTTACACAATTATTATACCAAATTAATCATGATATATTGCTTATTCAATTTTTTTCGTTGCTTAAATACATCTCGCAGACTCTAGCATCTCTATTTGTGTTTCATTAATTTAAGTTTATCAGTGTTCCAAAAACACCATGCCTGTGTTGAACAATCCCAGTCCCTGTTTACATACAAGATGTTCCTGTGTATGCTGGTTTTAAGAAAATACTGTATATCATGACAATTTCACTTTATTGTTATCCTTTTTGAGGGTAAAATACATACAGCACACGTTTAAATGCCTGCTGTTCACACAGGTCCACTTGTCTGACACAGAAAATTATTCAAATGTATTTTTAGGGTGTTATCTCAACCCTTCTTTAGTTCTTACCAATGCTAGACCAGAACTACCTGCATGTTTGCTAAACTTTGTGAAAGGGGAGATCTGTGCTGGCTATCGGGCGCATGCGTGATCCTGCAGGGCGGGATTGGAAGCCCTGACAGGATACAATTCCGACAGAAGCTCTGGCCGGTGAAATCGGAATAGAGCAGAGAACGAGAATATACAGAAGGAGAACAAAAAACAGGCGGAATTGGAAGGCAGTGGAGGTGGTTGTAGAAGATAGCCATTGAATTTACTTTTGTTACGTGGCTGTACTGGGACGTTGTGTACGTTAGTTCAGAGGGAATCTGGTCAACCCCATAGTCTGTAGTGAGGAATAGGGGAGCATCATTCACAAATCACACTTTGCAGAGTAGCAGAGGTAGCGAGGCCCTGCATAAAGCGATATTGTTTTGTAGTTTGGTTTACAGTGTTTTGTTTTTCCTTTTTTCTTTCATCGTTTGATTTTCTCACTTTGCTATGGATCAAACTGGCACTTGCATGTGCTTAAAAGACTGTGATAAAAGAACAAACAGAACACCGAAATAACAATACCATTGTTGGTAACCACAATAAAATCATGTGCTTGTGGGGAGTCTCAAATAAACATCTCTGGCTCAGTGCGCATCAGTGACTTACCCCCATTACACTGATGTTGACATTTTTCGTATGTTTTTAGGAAAGCAGTCCAAAGCAGGAGTTCCTAAACCTGTTCCGCAGGGGCCATAGCAAGTCCAGGCTTTTGTTCTAAGCCGACTCAGAGAAGGAATGCTGATTTACAACCTGCATCAATAATGGGTTATTAGAAAAACCTGGGCCATTTAGGGCCTTCAAGGACAAGGTTTAGGCATTAATATGTATGTTTTAACAGGTTTTACCAGGATATTCCTGACTGTGACCAGAAAGCTTCCTTTTCATTGAGGCTCTGAGGTCTAATGGGACAAGCCACAGGTTTTGTTATTTACAACAGATATGGCAAGACATGAATTTTGGCTCTTTTATATTATTGCAGTGGTGCTCTGTATCAAGCAGAGCTAAAACCAGAAAACATATGTAATAATAATAATAATAATAATAATAATAATAATAATAATAATAATAATAATAATAATGTCCACTGATATGCAAAACAATCCTCATTATAAGGGTAAGCTTATGGGTCTTTAAAGACAGTACAGCTTATTTCTGCCTTATTTGTGTCAACTGCAGCAGATGTCTTTATTACTTTCTTTACTCCCTATTTTAAATATGTAGTAACTGTCCAACTAACTATTGTATCTGACATACTCTTGCTCAAACAGGACCTTATATATATATATATATATATATATATATATATATATATATATATATATATATATATATATATATATATATATATATACTGTATATATAATCTGTAACTTGTTTAACAGCAAAGTCCTTTGCCTTTGTTGTCATGTTATCTACCTGTTTTATATTTGTTTTTTTAGTCCACCACTACTAAACATTTTGCATAAGAACTGTAGTAAAATATCTATTCTAAATAATAATAATAATAATAATAATAATAATAATATTCAGGATTTAAATGATTTAAATGGTTGTAATTCAAAATCTCTTTGAAATGGTACAATATAAGTAACTTGTTATACTAATATGCTTCTCATCAGTACACTGCTTTAAGCGCCACTTTAATTGCACATCAGTTATTGTTGGTTTTAAAATACAATAAAAACATGTTTTGATTTTCCTTGTGACGTAATTTCAGGTTAAATTCTATGTGTTCGGTTTGTCCCAATCTCAAAATTGAAGGTTTATCCCAGTAAAGCGATATCCACAGTATTAAAACTGTAATTGGGTCATATATCCTCGACAGCCTCCCACATTCCTGTCACTGTCTGACCTTGTCACTTCTGATGGTCCTTTCTTAATACCTCACACAGCTCTTGTAAAAAAAAGTTTTTTTATGCTTCAATTCTCGGCAGCCAGGACTTGTAGTGTGTTTTAAATTGAATGAAGGCCTGTAGCAATCTGACTGTTTAACCTCTGCAATCATACTCCTACCTGTGTTTATATTTGTAAAACGTATTTGCCCTAGGTAACCCAGTTGAAATGTCTAACCTTGATTGCAGTGGTTTCCTACTTATACACTGTTTTGCAGCTGGGAGGGACTAGTTAGGCAAAATGAGATCAAATGACTTGTACAGGACACATGCAACAGGTCAGTTGCTAAGGGAATTTAAAATAGATCTCAAATGTGTCTGTGACTACAGTCTGTTGGCTAAAAAATTCAGACATTATACACACTGTGACACTTGAACTATATTTTTGACCATAAAAAAAAAGTTCAAATTGCCAGCATCAAACTTGTAACCCAATTGCACTCAGTATGATACATGGTTGAACTCATTGCACATTCCTGCCACAGTCTTGTCTGAAGGCTTATCATTAAGTTCAGTCCTTGTGGAGTTCCAGCTGAGATTCCACAGGCACATCCTGGCTGCAACTCAGCTGGGGTTCCATACTGAGACCCTGGAAACAACAGAGCCAATCAATTAAAGGATAATCATTGTATTAACATAATCGGTTTCTAAGTAAAGACGATACACTTTAAGCTAGTTACTGTTCTCTGAGTACATACTGTATTCTTTGCTTTCTAGAGTAGGCATATTGTCAGTACGTATGTCTTGATTCAATTTTTTTTTTTTTGTGATATTGGTTTTTAAATGATGTACTGCATCCTATCATCCTGTCAATATTAGATTAAGAACATGCCAACACATTTACATTTTTCACCTCAAGTGGTTTAAAATTCTTACGGTGAAACACAATGAAATGTATTTTATTGTAATATATTTAGACAGGCATACTGTCTGCTGGGAATAATCCTTTGCAGGGAAATTGTGTTTGGCAGCAGACAGAATTACAAAACAAAATAAATATTATCATAAAATACATCCAAACAAACAAAATTGCTATTGACAGAATTAGCAGATTACATCCCCATAATAATTAGAAAGTCATACACAAAAAAATTCCAGTGTTTAGTACACTATAGGGATTTAATGTCGCTCATTTCAGTTCAGGATATTTAATGTTTTGGATTTTTTTTTGTTTTTTTGCTGTTGGTACAGTACCAAATTACTATTGCTTTTGGAAGAGCAAAACTGATAATCGACAAAAATGGTATTTCTATATCCTGTTGTACATCAAATTCAACCGGGGCCTTCATTTTCCACCATTACCCATTTTACAGCAAGAAAATAAATCCATTTTGTTACTAGCTTTGAAAAAATTTAATTTTTATAGAAATCATTGACAACAGGAATAGGAGGCATTGGCAAATTTTCAGTTGACAATGTGTGAAAAATTGCATTCAAGCTTTGATGCCTTTTCCATCTTTTGTTCAGCAGGAACTATTATCTTCACTTTTCATGTGTGTTACTTGTTATCATTTATTTATTCAATTAATAAATATTATAAACATGAAACAATTACAAGATACTTCATGTGGCCTTCATCTTGAGGGTCACGCAAAGGGGAAATAATGTTGTTTTTTTTAGGTTGCTCTTTTGCTGGTGCTTGAAAAATGCAAAAAACAATACAATATAAATGTACACTTGTGACAGGGCTGGGTCCCTGCATGTAAAAATTGATGTATCAGGGGTATCCAATCGCGGTCCTGGAGGGCCATTCCACTCCAGGTTTAACAGGTAAAATGATAAAAATGAACTACTTCACAATCTAGATGAAGGTTTAATTGGTTCAATTAAACAATTTAGAACACGGTTGGAACAAAGACCAGGAGTGGAAGGGCCAATGCACCCCTGTTGTATATTGTGTGTTTATATTATGAAGTGTTGTATATTTTGAATTTAAGTTTGGCAGGGATGGGGTTAAAATCCCACCCCTACAGAAATAAGTGTGGAATGTGGCCATTCCCAAAATGGTCAATTAATTGCCAATTTGGGTATGGCCAACTATATAAAACATGATCCAGATCTTTTGTTCTTGGGTTAGTTTAGGGAAAGGACTTGGGCCAACAGGTTGTGCTCCCTGGCACTGTACTGTGATAGCATCGCTTGGGTGCTGTTTTGTGTTTTGTTTTGGATTTGTTTTTCGTTTAATAAAAGTGAGTGAGAAGCGCTGAACTACAATCTTCTGTCTCCGGGTGTGCTGTTCCTGCCGCTAGCCAGCCTTGACTACACACCCCCATCATTTTTATATTCTTGACTCCATAGTCCGTTCAAAAGACAAAGGGGGTGGAGAACCACTTGTCTTGTATAATGCTGAAGAAATATAATAACTCTCACTTCATTCTGTGACTTACGTCCGATTCTTTATTGAACAGTCAAAGCCAATTTGGGAAATGAAGAAGGCAATATTGAACAAAATAATTTTGAAAAAAAGGTTAGTTAAATGAAATAAAGTGGCTTTCAAAATAAATCTTATGATTGAAGTAGAAATCACTGCGAGTAGAAATCCAGAGATTACAAAGGCAATGCTGACGATAACTAGTATAGACATAAAACAAAGTCTGCAGCTTATGGTGGAACCCCCCCAGGATTTATTATGCTGAAGTTACAGCAAGCAAGTAAGAACAGTATGACATATGGATTTTCAATTATATTTATTAACTTTCTGCTGTAAGTCAGTATATAAAGTTATGCTTTTGCACGAGTTTAATAAATATGCGTTACTGTCTTTTAGTAATTACTAGCCGACAGTCACACATTCTCACAAGGTATTTAAAAACAATAACAAATAATGGCGGACAAGTTTTCGCCTGTCCTTCAAAACGTAATACATAATAAAATACAAAAGAATACATAATATACACAGGGGTGGGGAGTACCCCATCATAGTATATTAATACAAATGTTTTAATTAACAAAAATAGAAACATCATATGTATAATTACATAAAGTAAAGCAGTTAAATAAAGAGTACTCTTCTACTTATACAGGAGATTTGCCCGACGATCTTTCAGGGCAGCAAACTTCTCAATGGTTCTCTTGTTGAAGTCTGGTGTCTCGCAGCTGTTTCTCTGTTGACACCATCGCCAGTGCGTTTTCAATCCTGGTTCATGAGTTTCTTAAAAAAAATGTTATCCTCTTTAGAGTTCCAGGATTAAATCAGGCTGATGAGGTCCTAATATTTTCATCTAAAGTTTGTCTTCAAAACTCAGAACCAAGAATGGTTTCATGAGTAACTGTTCAACTGTATTATTTCCTAGGTAATGACCACAGCGCAGAGAGCTAGGGCTGTGAATCCAGTGCCCCAGATCTCACTAAGAACTGCGGCTTCACCTCCTAGAAAGAGACCTTGGAAATCACACTGCGCAGGTGTAACAGGGGCGGTGAAGAAAAATGCTCTGCTATGTTATTGATGTATTTTTAGTGACTATACAAATACATACTGTATATATATATATATATATATATATATATATATATATATATATACTATATATATATATATATATATATATATATATATATATATATATATATATATATATATATATATATTTATATATATATTTATATATATAAATATATATATGTGTGTGTGTGTGTGCCAGACTGAGTATTTGTTTTTGTGTGTTTAAAAAAAAAAATTAAAAAAATACTTTACTGTTCCTGTAAGCGTAAGCGGCTACAGTGTGTTCCAGTGTGCCCCGGCTCGGGCTCGGCGTAACACAGCACATTAACCCGGTGCATAGCACCATGGGCGTTATTCGGTGGTACACAGCACTTTCGTGCATAGCAACCCCAGTGCACTCACCCAGTGTCCCTGTGCTAGGTACACCTCGGTGCATAGCACTTCCGTGCAGAGCACCCCGTTCAGTGCTGAAGGGCAGACATGTGCTAGTGTGCACAGACAATACCACGGTTTTGGCATATATCAATCACCACTGGGGGCTGCCGTCCCCGGGGTTGCACCAAGTGGAAGCGGCGTTCCTGTTGCCCACCTGGGCACAGCCATTTTTTCTCTCCCTCAGGGCGGTCCATCTGCCAGGGGTATTGAACCAGGTGGCAGATCTGCAGTTGAGGGGGCTCCTCGACACACCGAGTGGCGTTTGCACCCCCAGGTGGTAGACAGGATTTGGCACAGGTTCAGCAGGGCAGCAGGCGACCTTTTTGCTTCAGAAGAGCACTCATTGCCCTCTGTGGTTCTCAATTCAGAGAGGCGGGGGCCCCCTGGGAATCGATGCACTAGCTCACAGCTGGCCTCAGGGCCTGCTTTATGCCTTCCCTCCCCTGGCGCTGATCCCGTCCTTCCTGGAGAAGGAACAGAACAAAGGTGCAAGGTTCCTCTGGTTTGCCGCCGTAAACCAGCTCATTCAGGGTCAGCTGCGGGAGATCCCGCTACGCAGGGATCTTCTCAGTCAGGCGTGGGGTCACTTGTGGCACCCGGACCCCGGAGCTCATTTTTTTTGGCAGTGCATTTTCATGAAAGGGGCTAGGAGGCTCCGCCCTCCCCTTAAACAGATGGTGTCTGGACTTGGTCCTAGAGGCTTTCATGAAGGCTCCCTTCGAACCTCTGCATTCAGTGGACCCTAAGTTATTGTCCTTAAAGACTGCGTTTCTACTGGCTGTCACGTGTTAGTGAGTTACGGGCCCTCTCGATAGAGGGTTCCTGTTTGTGCTTTGCCAGTGGTGGTGATAAGGTTACTTTGCGCACTAACCTGACTTTTCTTCCTAAGATTGTTTCGCAGTTTCACCTGAACCAGTTGGCGGAATTGGGGATCAGAGACTTAACACACTCTGCCCTGTCAGGGTGTTGAGGTGTTACATGGATAGGTCTAAATCATGGCAACAAACAACCCAGTTACTGGTATGTTATGGGTTGCATACTCAGGGTCAGGCACTTTCCAAGCAACGGTTGCCGCATTGGATAGTGGATATAATCAAGTTGGCTCATGAGCTGGCTAACTTACCCTCTCTGGGTAATGTTACAGCTCACTTGACTAGAGGGACTATGACGTCTTGGGCAGTGTTTCATGTGGCATCCCTGCCGGACATGTGTAATGCTGTGCCGTGGATCACGCCACATACGTTTAGAAGGTTTTATCGACTGAATGTTGCTGGTTCAGCGGCACCTTCTGGGGTCCAGAGTCCTTGAGGCAGCTTGCCCTCTTGCGCGGAAGCCAGACAGTTAGGCTCGCACCAGGGCAAGGCTTGTGGCTGCTTTGGCTCACTGCGACAGCTTGGGTATACATTTCCCTTTTCATAATGGTTGACATTTCGAGATTGAAAGGGAATGTTGGTTTACAAGTTGTAACCCTGGTTCCCCGAAAAAGAAATGTCAACCATTAATTTTGCGAGGTCGCTAGCTTGCCTTCATTGCAATTTCAGAATCAAATGGCAAAGGTTTGTTACAGAATGCAGCAGATATGTGGTTACAGTGGGCCTGTCAGGCAGCTTTTTGAATATCAGGTCATGTGACACAAGGGTCATTTCCCAACTCGTAATGGTTGACATTTCTTTTCAGGGAACCAGGGTTACAACTCGTAACCCAACAATATATATATAAATGTGGATGGATGGCTCCCTAATGCCCTCTATACACGAGCCGGCACTATTCCTGTATACAGTACATAAATAATCTATAGGATTCATATTGGGGACCTGGGGGTCATGGGAGATGCTGTTTATATAGTAAAAGGTCAAAATATCTGTCCTCCAGGAAATAACAATGGATATCATGATATATTATGACAGATATTAATTTGTTTGGTTTCATAACTTTCTCACCTTTGTAACACTGTATGTGCCTGCTGTCAAAGTGTATGGAGTGGCTTGAGATGCTTTGAAACTTTGAATGCTAAGGCACAGGGATTTCATCACAGGAATGTATCTATTCACTGGAAAATTAATTTTTATTAAGCGCTGTCCTGCTTTATACTCTTGAAATAATCGATTGACAAACCTAAGCAATGGGGGACGTTATGTGATGGAGGCAGGGAGCACTATTCAAATTGTTCTCTATGGGAAATGCTGTTCACTTGCCATTGCCGAAAATAAATATGGGCTACAGAACACAACTGTCCTAATGTGATATTAATTATGTCAGTTAAAGTGATTTCCTGATTTTGTAGTCAATTAAATTGTTTATTTTTGTTACCAAAAAAAATGTCTTTCTTTTAAAATCAAGAGTATCTATTGATTCTTTTATACACGGGTGACATTTTATGGCCCTTTATAGCACTTGTTATTGACTCATACCAGATCAATAATATAAATGCCCTAACAACTGCAGTTAAACTCATTTGTCATTTATCGGGTTCACCAAGTAACAAATGTATCAATCCGACATTACTTGCATTCTTATACAGATGTATGTCATCCAATTGCCACTACTTAGGTAAAATGAACAATTTATGGCACAGCGAGCAGTGTGAATGTGTGGTAAAAAAAAAAGATGTACAAAGAATAGCTACAGATTTGTTTTCCTTATAGAAAATTAAGGTTGTGGTCTTGTCTATTTAATATAATTCCCTAGCTCAAGGCAGTAAGATATCACAGTCATGCAGCCGTTGTAGGCATAGATAGACTGATTGTTCTGGGATCTAGTATGATGTTTTGTGTTTGCTGATCATTTCATCTTTTAATTAGTAATGTACAGTACCTATGGACGTTGCTGCTGAAATAGACTACTGGTGAATATTTGTTTAAGTTTAGATCTTAAAAACTAGAAGTAGATGAAAAACTCAATGAGCATAAGACACGTACCTCTCTACTGCAGAGTTTGCTCTTTAGTTGAATGGTAAGGTGTTTGTCTTTTGAACCTCATGGTTTGCGGTTCATGTCCAGCCCTTGCCTTTCCAAGCAATTCCTGACCTTTATTATAACTAGGGCTTCTGTTTTTTGGTTTTTATTCATTTTATTTGAGCTATTTTCAAGTTTTATGTAAATCAGGTTGTTTAGGGGCTTTCGCTTTTTATGTATTGTATGAAATTATTATTTTCGTTTAGTTTCTAAAATGCTTGGGCGTTTTTTTTTTCTGTCGCAATAGTAGTAACTTGACAGTACTTGCACACTTAGTTGTACCTTTTTTTACTTTGCTGTCTTCCACAATTAAATCCTTATGGTCACATGCACATTCTTCTGGGGTTTTTGTGTGTCTAGGCATTGTTTTTACATTTTGCCAAAATTTGCAATTGTTTTAAATTCTCACGATCTAACTGTAATATAGCTTTAAATCTCGCGAACCAGCCTTCTACTGTAATTGTAATCTCATTTTAAATCTTGCAAGCAGAATCTGTAGAATTTGCTGCCACTCAGTAGGTGGGGTGGTTTTAAAGTATTCAGAACGAATCAATAATAGATATACAAATCAGGAAGGAGGGACATTGCCCAGCTGCACTAGTTTGTTTTTGTTTTTTTGTAGTAGGTTTTTTTTTTTTTAATGGGAATGGCGTGAAGTCAACATAACTTGAGTAAACATATCCAGTGTTTTTCTGGTGTTTATTGGTTATACACCAATTTTTGGTATCGGGGGTGTTTTATCATTTTTTATCGGTTAAAACCGAAAATCAGAAGCCCTAATTAGAACCCTGGTTCCCCATTCTTTCCTGGCATCAGGATTGATGGCAGGGAGCTTGACCAAAGGTAATACAGTTCATGTATAAGCTCCTCTGCTCGAAAAATGAAACTAACCCTCCCTATAAATATAAATCCTAACTTCCTCCCCTTGACTTGGGTCACAGGTTCAAGCCTATAGCTCTCAATTTATGACAACCGACATATGCTCGACAGCCAAAGCAACCCTAATAACAGAAAGCATCCCCAGGAGTTAATTTAGCACGCGTCCATTCCGAACTCAACCCAAAGAGCAACCCCAGACGAGTGAGATACAGCTTCATGTAGAGCTGGAAACCTAAGGTACCAGTGCCAAAAAAAACAAATAACCAAATTACTCGACAGAGAATTCCTAACCCCCCGCACCACCACCCACTCCCCACCCCTACGATTGCTAAAATACATTAAACACAAGAATGTTAACTTCCCCATCTGAAATATTTGGTAGTCTAGATTGCTGCTAATTTAAAACTACACCAAGCAGAGTTAAAACCTTAAATGTTTAATCAGACCTGCTAAATGTTGAGCTCCAGTGTGTTTTTAATGTATTTTTACTAGGGCTGTCACTCGATTAAAAGTTTTGATTGGTTAATTTCTGGGCATTAGTTGATTAATCGGTAGATTAATCCATGCATATTTTTAATAAAGGTAATGATCTTATAGTGGCTGTCCTGCATAGTAATACTAAAAAATCAATAGAATCTAAAAGAAAAAAAATAAGCCATATGGGAATTTGGTCTTTTTAAAAGCATTTTTATTATTATTATTTTTATTTTAGTAAATGTAATAAATTTTCACCGAACAACTGTTCTTTTGGGCCACTGTCAGTGACATACCTGAAAACACAAGACAGCTGAGCTGTGTTTCCAAAATCAGTTGTTTAATCTACCATTACAGCTACGTACTTGGCTTCCTGTACTTCTGTTTTTATTTGCTATGAATCTTGTTAGAGGTACCTGAGAATACTGTGGCTATTGACAAGCGATTACTAAACATGCTGTCATATTCAGAAATCAGAGAAAGTAATTCCACATAATTACCTCTATTTAAGAACTAGTGTCTTCAACGTGCCCTCTGAATGCCAGTTCTTGCTTGCCAAGGTAAATAGAACCAATCAAGCATTTAAGAACCTCACAGTGATTTTTTCTTACTTGCTCATTGTGGTGTATTGTATCCCTACGCTCTGCTCATCCAGGTGAACATCAATCCGGGTTTGTCCAAAAGTTTTGAGTGTTACAGTGGCTCGCAAGTGACTATGGGAACGCTCATGTTTTTGTGCTGACTTCGATAGACATCCTAGATTGTTGTAGCCAGTGCTGTTCCATATCGCCTTTTCTGTACTGAACAAAAGACAGTTCCAGCAGTATAATCTCTTTTTTTTTTTTAACAAACTCCAATTTTTCTGAGAAAGTTCTTCTTGAAAACGGATTTGTAACCAAATCGACTACGATGTCTCAGTTATCTGATGAATTTTTTTTTCAATTTGTAAAAAGCAGTTCTATATATTACTTCGACGTTCTCAATGTAATTCTCAATAACAGTCTCTATAATATTCGCAATATTGCTTGGAAATTCAGCTATTCTTACACCACTTACCCTAGCATACTTATGTCCCGCCTGATGTAACTATCACTGATACTGTTATCTGCTCCGTTATTGAATCATATTTTGTCATACTTGTACTTGCTACAACCAAAGTCATTGTATTTATCTTGCTCTTAATTGTATTATTACTTGTACTGTGATTCTTGAAATGTATTTTTGTTTACGACTGTAAGTCGCCCTGGATAAGGGTGTCTGCTAAGAAATAAATAATAATAATAAAATAATGATTGGACAGCTGCAAAGCCAGGGCAGATCTTTAACTTTCCCATTGGTTAAACTCCCAAGACCTTCAACAGTTTATATCCTGCCTCCGCTCACTTATGATTGGTCTGCTGCAGAGAAAATGCAGATCTTCTATTGGTTGATGTTATTTTATATATATAAAAAATACAGTTCTGCATGATTAAACTGTAAAGAACGAATCTGAGATCAACTCTTTAGTTGATTAATTGGTGCGGTTAATTGGAGCAGCCCTAATTTTTACTCTTTGTAGTCACTTTCAGTTATGCTTACTTCTGGTTCAAAGAATCCTCCTGCACCAGTAAATACACAGGTTGGGGTCCTAAATATAAAAAGAATAGATGGATCACTTATTCTTTTAATTTTTGGAAAACTACTAAGCGATATGTAATTTCAATATGTCAACATAACATTATTAGCCTAATTCTGTAGGGCGTGATGCAAACCTTTTGGCCATAGCTGTAATGCGACCCATATAATCTACTAAATAAAAACACTGATTTATTGTCATCTATATGCAGGTGTATGAAATGAGCGACCAGCTTAGCAAAGAAACTTACAATATGTTGCTGACAGCAAGTAGCCTACTACTAAAGTCTTAGAAAATATATCCTTTTACAGCCAGTTATTTAGTAAAAAATAGTAGCGAACTACAGAAATAATAAAAAAGGCAAAACATGATAACAGTATCAAACTGGCTACAGGAAGTATGCTCATCAGGGGCGATGTATAAAATACTGACCTGCCTGTCCTTGTATGAAATATGGGAGGGATCAAACACTTCAGGGTGCTTGGACACCTCTGTAGACAACAGTTTCATTTTCCTGGCAATCACGTGTTGTCAGCACTTGGCTGTGATTAGTTAATCTACTGACGGTACTGTGCGGCAGCCAGAAAAAGTCGCTCTGGATTCGATTTGAGTGGTACCGCTCAGCGGCACAGCGGAACTAGCGGTATCGTCCCGCGCTGATCTGTCCAACACCATATGAAAGCAATGGCAGCAATACAGGCGGAAAAATGCCTTGCGTGCCGCGCCTGTCTGGCCTGGGCTTTAGTCTTCAATTTGTTGAAAATCTCTGTAATGTATTATATTGTAACAACTCACTACATATTTAATTCCCTTACAGGCTTAAAAGTGTCTGTTTAATTAGTCTGAATTGTATTTGTTAAGAAAATCCTTTTCTTTACTTAACCTTTTCATCAGTTGCTTTGGGACACCACCAGGCATTTGTACAACCGGCACAAGTGACTCCCCAGTTATGACTGCCCTATACATCAGTTAGCAATGACACATTATGATCATTTCTTGCTGAAATTAAACCAATAGCTGTTATATTTAAGATGGGAGCTCTTTTGCTTGTTACTGGAACAATCTATCGAAGGGCTTTTGTTTTGATGTTAGTATAAAAAAAGCATTTTCATTGCACTGAATGTTGCTAAATAAAATAATATAACCAGTATGCCTTGATCATACATATAATGATAAGCCAGCTTTGTTTCATTAGGAACAAACCCAGATGTCTTTTGTGTTTGAGGTACATCTAATTTCAAAAACAAAGAAAGAAATCCACTTTTGCTAAGGTTTGTAACATTTCCCCAAAATAGAATACATAATTTGTTTTGGCATTAGCGCTGCATTATCATAGTAAACACAGACCCTGAAGATCATAAAACACTTGTCTCCTCTCTCCTCCTCACCCCCCTCCGTTCCCAAGCCATGACAGCAAATGGCCATCCAGGAGTAAATTTATAACTGCCACTCCAGCTGACAACCAAACGTTATCTCTGAAGCCTCTCTGTCTGTCACATGAGCCTTCTGAAAGCTGAGTGGCTAAAGCTGGACACTAACCGCACCAATCAATACATGTTGTAATGAGGACTTTTCCAAATCTTTTCACGTGTGAGCTGGTCCATGTCAAGACCTCTTTCTTGTAAGCTTGACATTTTCTTTGTCAGTGACGCTGAGGCCTGCTGCTGTTATACCTCTATTGCTGCTTCTTCAGACAAGAAAATAAGCTTCACCAAAGACGCATTTGGCAGACCTGGCTGGGCTAGCTGTTGGTGCACTGCTTCTTAGTAAAACAATGGAGGTGGCGTCTGTAAGAGAGGGTGAAGACTTGCAGGGAGAGGAGGAGTGGATAAAAGAACTGATAGACGAAGCTAGCTGGCAGGTCAGTGCAATATTAATACAGGGGAGCTGGGGAATTAAAGTGCACAGGGGAAGGGCAGGGTGGTGATTGAAAGCCATTGGTCACACTATCCCAAGATGGGAAAAAAAGATACAGATGTGTGCAAAGGAAGAGTTTTTGTTAACCCATTCCAAACCATATTTGTGTTTTTACCTTGGAAACTCATTTTAAATGAACTGAGGCTTCTGCAGATAAGATAAGCCATCCCATATAAAATATTTTACATACTTGAGGGGCTTACTGGCATAAGGTGAGTTTTCATGGTTGGTTTATTTTCTGTCAAATCATCTTTCACAATGAATGAGCTGCACTTTAAGAATTATAATTAAAAAGTGAAAGTTGTTTGAATAAGTTATGATCCTCTGATTTTCACACACTTCAGCATAAGGACAAGCATATGGAACAAACTTTATATATTGTGGAAATTTGTTGCTGTATAAATAAAAAATGCTGTATGTGATAAAAAAAAAAAAGATTTGCTTACCACTGTAAGATTCTGTACTGTACCAAACATCACAACGATCTATTTTTGAGACTGCTCTGCTGCGTCATTGTAATTTTAACCAGAGATTTCCTTCTTGCCCAGTTAAAGGTGATTATTACAGCACAAGGTATATGGAAGTGTGAGTGTGCTGATAAAGCTATGGCCAGAGTACAGACAGGAGCACTGCCTGTAGACTGATATGCTTGCAGCTTATAAGTAAACAGAATCACATAAATTGTCGTGTGTGAAGCGTTTACAGATTAGTTTCCATTAGGAGGACGACATAACGTGAACAAAACGAGGTGATCTTCCTGTTACAGGAAATCATTTACGGTCAAATGCATTTTTGTAATAAGGTTTCCTTTTTTTACTTTCTGATTTATTAGAGGTCCACGGGGGCAGTTGTTGGACATACACTTTTAGCAGTGAAAAAAATCAGAAGCTATGTAAAACTACACCTGAAGCTGTAAAATTACAAATTATTTACTTTAAACATCATTTAGTGCTTTCTTTTGATGGACTTTGGCTATAAACCTACCACAATAATCGATAGTGGTGACCATTTATTCATCTTTATATCTCATTTTGTTTAATGAGGGAAGTCAGTTCTGAGAAGGGTTTGTATATGTTTGTGTCTGTGATTATTTACTGTAAGTGTGCCTGCAGCATGTGCCTAGTTATGTATACATGGTATGTTTTGTATTCATAAGTCAAAACAAACATTTTGGAGTAGGAATTTTGGCAACATTATAAATTATTGTCACTGGTTTATTTTAGCACACAGATGCTTTTCTCACTATGAATAATTATAGTATTTATAATGTAAAGAATGTGCCTGCTTTATTTCCAGAAGGAGACCAAAATATAACAATAATGTTTTAAAAATAGCAATAAATATATTAAAACTTGGGCAGTTTCTGATTAATAATACATTTTAGTAAGCCTGCTCTTAAAGGGGAAATCCAACTTCTTCCTAACTACCAGTAGGTATTTTTTTGCAATTCAATTAAAAACAAGAGATAGATGTGTTGTATGATTTAAATGATGCACCTCAAAAGGATACTCTATAATTTTGTTTAGACATTATCTGGTTCATAATTTCATTGTGGCCACTTGACACCTTGGGCAATACTCTCTATTACACAGAGACAAGTAAGTGTTTCTACTTGGTATATCATGCATAATAATTTAAAACAGTGCAATCAATCCAAGCCTTGCAGGATTCCATTCATATCTGTTTTTCCCTTGATTCCATGATTCAGCTCGAAAGCATAATTATATAGGGAATATTTTGAGGAGATTGTACAATAGTGTATGGATGTCTTTAATACTTAAGTTTATATATATATATATATATATATATATATATATATATATATATATATATATATATATATATATATATATATATATATATAGTACTGTGCAAAAGTTTTAGGCAGGTGTGAAAAAATGCTGTAAAGTAAGAATGCTTTCAAAAATAGACATGTTAATAGTTTATATTTATCAATTAACAAAATGCAAAGTGAGTGAACAGAAGAAAAATCTAAATCAAATCCATATTTGGTGTGACCACCCTTTGCCTTCAAAACATCATCAATTCTTCTAGGTACACTTGCACAAAGTCAAGGATTTTGTAGGCATATAGTCAGGTGTATGATTAAACAATTATACCAAACAGGTGCTAATGATCATCAATTCAATATGTAGGTTGAAACACAATCATTAACTGAAACAGAAACAGCTGTGTAGGAGGAATAAAACTGGGTGAGGAACAGCTAAACTCAGCTAACAAGGTGAGGTTGCTGAAGACAGTTTACTGTCAAAGTCATACACCATGGCAAGACTGAGCACAGCAACAAGACACAAGGTAGTTATACTGCATCAGCAAGGTCTCTCCCAGGTAGAAATTTCAAGGCAGACAGGGGTTTCAGATGTGCTGTCCAAGCTCTTTTGAAGAAGCACAAAGAAACGGGCAACGTTGAGGACC
The DNA here is from genome assembly GCA_030684275.1 of Acipenser oxyrinchus oxyrinchus. Classification (NCBI taxonomy): domain Eukaryota; kingdom Metazoa; phylum Chordata; class Actinopteri; order Acipenseriformes; family Acipenseridae; genus Acipenser; species Acipenser oxyrinchus. The sequence goes on along the minus strand of CM060247.1, from coordinate 18,803,139 downwards.
GTGAGCGCAGTGGTCGGCCAAGGAAACTTACTGCAGCAGATGAAAGACACATCATGCTTACTTCCCTTCGCAATCGGAATATGTCCAGCAGTGCCATCAGCTCAGAACTGGCAGAAAACAGTGGGACCCTGGTACACCCATCTACTGTCCGGAGAAGTCTGGTCAGAAGTGGCCTTCATGGAAGACTTGCGGCCAAAAAGCCATACCTCCGACGTGGAAACAAGGCCAAGTGACTCAACTATGCACGAAAACACAGGAACTGGGGTGCAGAAAAATGGCAGCAGGTGCTCTGGATTGATGAGTCAAAATTTGAAATATTTAGCTGTAGCAGAAGGCAGTTTGTTCGCCGAAGGGCTGGAGAGCGTACACGAATGAGTGTCTGCAGGCAACAGTGAAGCATGGTGGAGGTTCCTTGCAAGTTTGGGGCTGCATTTCTGCAAAAGGAGTTGGGGATTTGGTCAGAATTAATGGTCACCTCAATGCTGAGAAGTACAGGCAGATACTTATCCATCATGCAATACCATCAGGGAGGCATCTGATTGGCCCCAAATTTATTCTGCAGCATGACAACGACCCCAAACATACAGCAAAAGTCATTAAGAACTATCTTCAGCGTAAAGAAGAACAAGGAGTCCTGGAAGTGATGGTATGGCCCCACAGAGCCCTGATCTCAAGATCATTGAGTCTGTCTGGGATTACATGAAGAGAGAGAAGCAACTGAGGCTGCCTAAATCCACAGAAGAACTGTGGTTAGTTCTCCAAGATGTTTGGGCCAACCTACCTGCCGAGTTCCTTCAAAACTGTGTGCAAAGCGTACCTAGAAGAATTGATGCTTGATGCTGTTTTGAAGGCAAAGGTGGTCACACCAAATATGGATTTGATTTAGATTTTTCTTCTGTTCACTCACTTTGCATTTAGTTAATTGATAAATATAATCTATTAACATGTCTATTTTTGAAAGCATTCTTACTTTACAGCATTTTTTCACTCCTGCCTAAAACTTTTGCACAGTACTGTATATATATATATATATATATATATATATATATATATATATATATATATATATATATATATATATATATATATATATATATATATATATATATATATATATATATATATATACACTAATTACTATATTGATAACCAGTTACTATTTAGTTTTATCACACTAATGTGTTTACATCCTTTACATCCTCTCTTTTAAATCTTTTTACCCTGCCATCAGAATTTGGTTTTCAAAAACGTTTGAATGCCCAGCTCCATTACAATCCAGACTCCATTACAGTCTAGATAAATGAGAATTCCCTACCTCGCTCCCTCCCCAAGAACAACCAGAATATACTTCAAATTCAACGACTTCATTGGTGATCCCTAAAATGTCACATTGAGTTTTCTACATCAGTTGTAAATGTATAATTCTTGGGGTACAGCTACACTTATGGGATGGTTTATTTAAATAAATAAAAAAATAAAAAAACATGTTTCTATTCAAAGATACTTAAGATATTTAGATATTAATTTATGAAGCCTATGGCATGCACGCATTAAAACAAAGATGTAAAGTTTGGATTTTATGTAATTTCCCATATTTAACCCTTTCTAATACATTCAGATGTTGCCAGTTGGCAATAAGGATGTAATGTTTTGTACATAGAGAATATCTACCACACCTAAAGATGTGCATGGTCAATGCACCCAGGTAAGTCTACTGACCTGCATGACCAGATATCTCTGTAATTTCGTATGAGTGAGGTCAGATGGGGTCAAATGTCACAGCCCAGTCGTTCCGCATTTAGTCATTTGTCCCAATACATGTTTGAGTTTAGTGTGTGTATGTAGGTCTGACATTAATAATGAGTTGACATTTAACTCCTTGACCTGCCCAGCTCAACTCCCATTGCACTCCCTTCACACAGAGAGAAAAAAGTACTGGGAAAAGTTAATACAGTATATTTTATCTCCATATACAGTCCCAGGATGGGTCGTGTTGGTAGATGGAAGAGTGCCGAGTTTAACCCCCCTGTCAGGATTTGAATCAGACTTTAGACCCAGAAGTGTCACCTTTTGATCCACCAACACAAAACACAACCATTAATCCCACCAGCATTGTCGCGTTAAAGGGCTTGTTTCATTCAGGCGGCTTATTCACATTCTTGGCATAAAGCCATGACAGACAGTCATGAAATATCAACAACACTGGTAATTATGAATCCTAATTTAACAAATTGATTAATCTCCTTTTAATGACCTCCTTGTGAAGAAGGGACTGCAAGTGATTTTCCATAAAACAAAAATAAGAACATCAAAAACAGACCCTATTGTAATTAATGCAGTTATTCTAGCATTCACATGTTTTGTTTGCTAGTGATCCAAATGAGTTAACATTTAAGACAAAAACGTGCTTCTCTCCCCTGTATTGCTTGCAGTAAAAACAAAATTATATGACCTACAGTCTCGAAGTCTAAATTTGTGTTTATCCTCAACCCAGTATACAGCATTCTCTCCAAGGTGGTCGACAGCAGTCAGGTTAATGCAAGCATGTGCCCTTTGTGCTGAGCTGTGCCTTGTGTCTTTATATGGAACAGGATAGTCAGACATCTGTTATCTAGGGTAACTTAACTTTCCTGTGAACCCTGATAGTGCCTAATATTTTAAGTTGCTGGCTCTGTTCACACACATAAGAAAATCTGTTTTAAGGAATTTTAAGGTTTTTTTTAAACTTTTTTTTTTCTTTTTACTTTCTCATAGGTTAAACCGTGAGAAGAAACCACTGTTACATTTGAATCAAAACAGTCCTTAACAAAAAATTCTTTTAAAACAGTCTTTTAAGTTTTATGACTAGAGCGCAATATCTCTGGGCTTTGGCTTTACAACTCTGTTGTTTCCAGTAATTCACAATTTAATTGTCGATGTAGGTTCATGCTTTCCATCAACTATAATGATTACAATTTAGTTTTTCGTAAATATTTGCTGTCATTTTATTTTTCAAATCGTCGTTTTGTTTTTTAAATCTCTCACAGAAAAATCTGAAATCTCTGCATTAAAACAGGCATGTCTGCTGCTTACTCCAGTAGTCCCCATGCTTGTTGGTTACTGATCGATGTGCCTAGTTTTAAGAATGTAACAGTAATTCACTTCACCAAAGATACTAGGATTCGTACAGACGATTCCATTTTAAATGAATGCAGAGATGCTGTCAGTATGTTGTGGCCTTCACCAGAAGATCCAGTATGATGAGTGCATTGACCTCGCATTTTTTAAAGGTATCTCATGCAGTTTTTAAAATAGCAATTCCATATTTAAGAAGGTTGTTGCCTTATAAGCCCATAGGAAATATCAATGCTTCGCTAATGCAGGGAAATATAATTGTGCTACATTTTTAAAGCTATTAAGTTCATATTAATTAGCACTTATTTATTTTTTAAGAAAGAAAAAAACACACCCAATGTTACCTAACCAGAAACAAACAGCTCTGACTTTCAATTTAGAGACTAGTAAGGTTTCTTAAATTCTTATTCATTTTAAAATCTTCCTTTGAGAAAAAAAAAAAATAGTGCTTATGATGATTTGGAGTAAACAACTTTGAGAATCTGGCCTGCTATCTTACTGTCATTATCTTACTGCCAAATAAAATTCAGGAGAATCATGATGCCAAGTCTTCCTTCCGCTACATAACTTTAATTTTTTAATATCGGCCTTACCCGATCAGGCTTAAATCCATGCGTTATTTAACGATTGTTAGTTTAAATTAATTAAATAAAGAATTGTATACATTTTGAAGAAACCAACTACAGCCAGCAGCAGTTTTTGAAATACAAACTTTATTTAGTCCATTAAAACAGTACTTCAATAACGTAGCCCATCATCTCAGATACTGATTCTTTTAATATGAGATAATATTATCTCTGTAACAAGAGGCATCGCCTCATTCACCAGAAACAAATTACTTTCTTTTTTTTTCTGCTGAGAAATATTGAAAAGTGGGAACATCATCATATCCCTGAAGTGTTTCTGATCCCTTTGTTGTTGAGTTGCACAGTTGTTCCTGAGTGCTTAGACAGTGCTTATTAGGTTAATTATCATTCCGAGTACCAGAGAGTCAAAGTGCAATCAAATCCTGATAGGACTGGGATAATCTGAACTCCTCCTAGTAGGATCTAAAACTCAATTTAAGGATCTCAATATAGCTGCCCTTAACCTCGGAAACTGTCTGCTGCTGCCTTCCCCTACAGTACAAAGCCTTGGTGTACTTCTTGACAGCAACCTCTCCTTTGATGCCCACATCTCCTCCATGGTCAAATCTTCCTTCTACCATCTTCAAAATCTCCAAGTCCATCCCTACCTTTCCCTCCCGGATGCGGAGATACTTTGTCATGCTTCTGTCTCCTCTCAACTTAACTACTGCAACTCTCTTTATGGTGGTCTCCCGGCACGCACCATAAACTGACTGCAGCTAGTTCAGAATGCCACTGCCAGGATCCTTACCAGATGTAAAAAACGTGAACACATCACCCCCCGTCTTGCCCAGCTGCACTGGCTACCTGTAAAGTTCAGGATTACTTTCAAAACTCTCCTGCTCACCTACAATTACCTTCATCACACAGGTCCCGAGTACCTCCTCAACCTGACCTGCTATGTCCCTGCCCACAAGCTGAGGTCCTCCGACTCTGGCCTGCTTGTTATCCCCAAGCAAAAGTGCACCACACTTGGAGAATGCTAGTTTAGCTTCATGGCTCCGACTCTCTCCCAGCTTTGGTGTGTGACGCTCCCACCGTCGCTCGCTTTAAATCAACTCTCAAGACCCACTTGTTCACTCTTGCTTTCCAAGCTCTTTAAGCCTGATATCTGCTATTAGCTGCTGTGTTGTTGCTACTATTTAATGTATTGTTCTACTATATCATGTATTATGCACTTCTATGTATTTAAAGTATTATGGATTTTGGTGTTACCACATCTTGTAAAGCGCTTTAATGGTGGTCCACTTGATTGATTGATTGATAATGGAGGCTGTGTGGTCCAGTGGTTTAATAAACGGGCTTGGAACTAGGAGGTCCTCTGTTCAAATCCCACCTCAGCCACTGACTCATTGTGTGATGCATAGTTCACACACCCTAGTCTCTGTAAGTCACCTTAGATAAGGCGTCTGCTAAATAAACAAGTAATAATCATTTTTTATTTACTACTGCTACTTAATCTACTATTGAGAGAATGCCCCCCAAAAGGGGCATTCTCTCAATGTTATGTAATCTATTATTTACACAGTACTTGGTACTGTATGTGTGCAGTGTTTATATTAACAAGGCATTATTCCTTATATTATGTTAAGATTGTTTGTGTGCTTTAGTACCCTTATAAGTTATGGTGGAGTTATAGACTCTATTTACAGTTTTTATTTCTTAATTATTGCTTAATGTGTTATATTTACAGTTTTGTTTTTAAATTGGTGCATATAATGAATCTAGCCCTTTGTGATTCTAGAAGTAATTTTAATATACCAGGATTTCACAGTTTATAATATCACTAGTAATTGTTTTAGCTTTATATATGCAGGTTTTGAACACCTCTGTTGACTTTTTTACATAGATTTAGAGTGTCCAATTATCTTACCCCCCATTTTCTCCCCAATGTCCAATTATATTCCTTCACATTTCCAGAGCGGATATCACCAACTACCGACCTTTGGAGAACAAAGGACAGCCCAGCAGGTGTACACCTGAGCTCACCAGGCACCTGGCCAGTAGGGTCGGTTGCAGCACAATGAGGAGAAACAGTCCCTGACGGTTTTGCCTTCCTCACCTCTGTTGATTTTAATGGTTAACTATGCTTTGTACATTTTTTTGAAATTTAAGTAAACAATAATACTAAAAATAATAAAGTAAATAAATGCAGATTACCCGTAAAATAAAATAAAACGTACAGTATGTAAGGGCAGCATGTACCATAAACATGATTCACCCTTATCTAGAGTATGACTTTTAGATGACTATAAATTACTATTTCACTCAAATAAACAGATTGTATATATCATGCTGCTTATATTGAAAAAAATCTTTGAAATCTTATTTTACTGAAGCAATTTCTCAGCATGCCTCCCCACTGTGTAGCTGTCGCTCATAAATTTAGCTTTTGGCGTATATAAGTCTGCGTTAAAGATAATGTCAGGTGCGGCATAGGACGTAACAAGGCTCAATGGCTTGTATATTTACTTTGCAACATTCTTTCTTCACTACAGGGTAAGAGGTAATTTATGTAAAGAAATAGGACTCTGGGCAGAGGTGACATTTTAAAAGCGCTTTTTACCTCCTAGCTGAAGAAAAGGCAGGAAAATGATTTAAGCAAGGCAGCTGCCATAGCACACAGGTCAGTCTGTCTCTCCTTGGATTCAAACTGACTTGTATTCTTGTGAAAGCATGTAGTACATTTATAAAGCATAGTCCTTTCTTTCACTTTGATTTTCCTAATGAAAACCACAAAGTTTCCCATGTGAATTTGCTACATTATTTTACTATGACGTTTTTAATATCTTATTTTTTACCATGGTATATCATTTTACTTATTGGAGGATGATGATAAATTCTGCCTGGTTTCAAAAGGAATCTAGTTTTAGAGTAGCACATTTTGATGTACTTTGAAATACTGAATTAAGTTTATTTTAGTGTCTCAATTCAGCACTGTTGAGTTTTTCTTTTTTATGGAGCTTTAGATGCACAGCACCAACTGAAAATTATTTTAAGAACTGCTTGATGTAGGTCTTTTTATTATTATTATTTATATTCTTTGTTTTTTCAAGGACAACATACAGTAAATAACTTTAAAAGTAATTGATTCGTGATTTACAATTTAGCCAAAGGCTAGTTTTCATTCATAATCCCCAGGCAGCCATGCGTGGATCTGGTATACAAATCGGCACACTCACAAACCTAATTCCACTCTTAAATACATTTCCTGCAAGCTATCAGATTAGAGCAACAACATTTAAAATAAAGAGAACACATCAGCTCCTTAATACATTATACCAAATATCAACATAAAAGTTAAATTAAAGTATTAGTGTGACACTTAACATTAAGTGTCTCTAAACAAACTGTAAGTACAGTGTAATAACACAGTAATTATACATATGGTTGTGTAGTTATGCAACAACATGCTTTATTCGCTGACATCTTTTGTAATTACTCTGTTTACACATGTGGTTGAGTGTTTACATTATAAGCACTATGTAACGCTTATGCAATTACAGTCTAGAGGCACGTCATGTAAAGTGTTACACTAATTTACACTTTAAGAGTGAATGCAGGAAGATACACTTTTCAATAGTGGCTCAAAGGTTTTGACCTTAAGTGTAGTGCAAACGTGGAAAAAAACATAGAAACTTGTAAAAAATAAATAAACTGAACTATTCAAAGAAGGACAACAGTTGTTCAAAGCATTGCAGCCCCACATTACATAATATATACAGTACTGTGCAAAAGTTTTAGGCAGGTGTGAAAAAATGCTGTAAAGTAAGAATGCTTTCAAAAATAGACATGTTAATAGATTATATTTATCAATTAACTAAATGCAAAGTGAGTGAACAGAAGAAAAATCTAAATCAAATCCATATTTGGTGTGACCACCCTTTGCCTTCAAAACAGCATCAAGCATCAATTCTTCTAGGTACACTTGCACACAGTTTTTGAAGGGACTCGGCAGGTAGGTTGGCCCAAACATCTTGGAGAACTAACCACAGTTCTTCTGTGGATTTAGGCAGCCTCAGTTGCTTCTCTCTCTTCATGTAATCCCAGACAGACTCGATGATTTTGAGATCAGGGGCTCTGTGGGGCCATACCATCACTTCCAGGACTCCTTGTTCTTCTTTACGCTGAAGATAGTTCTTAATGACTTTCGCTGTATGTTTGGGGTCATTGTCATGCTGCAGAATAAATTTGGGGCCAATCAGATGCCTCCCTGATGGTATTGCATGATGGATAAGTATCTGCCTGTACTTCTCAGCATTGAGGAGACCATTAATTCTGACCAAATCCCCAACTCCATTTGCAGAAATGCAGCCCCAAACTTGCAAGGAACCTCCACCATGCTTCACTGTTGCCTGCAGACACTCATTCGTGTACACTCTCCAGCCCTTCGGCGAACAAACTGCCTTCTGCTACAGCCAAATATTTCAAATTTTGACTCATCAGTCCAGAGCACCTGCTGCCATTTTTCTGCACCCCAGTTCCTGTGTTTTCGTGCATAATTGAGTCGCTTGGCCTTGTTTCCACGTCGGAGGTATGGCTTTTTGGCCGCAAGTCTTCCATGAAGGCCACTTCTGACCAGACTTCTCCGGACAGTAGATGGGTGTACCAGGGTCCCACTGTTTTCTGCCAGTTCTGAGCTGATGGCACTGCTGGACATCTTCCAATTGTGAAGGGAAGTAAGCATGATGTGTCTTTCATCTGCTGCAGTAAGTTTCCTTGGCCGACCACTGCATCTACGGTCCTCAACGTTGCCTGTTTCTTTGTGCTTCTTCAAAAGAGCTTGGACAGCACATCTGGAAACCCCTGTCTGCCTTGAAATTCTGCCTGGGAGAGACCTTGCTGATGCAGTATAACTACCTTGTGTCTTGTTGCTGTGCTCAGTCTTGCCATGGTGTATGACTTTTGACAGTAAACTGTCTTCAGCAACCTCACCTTCTTAGCTGAGTTTGGCTGTTCCTCACCCAGTTTTATTCCTCCTACACAGCTGTTTCTGTTTCAGTTAATGATTGTGTTTCAACCTACATATTGAATTGATGATCATTAGCACCTGTTTGGTATAATTGTTTAATCATACACCTGACTATATGCCTACAAAATCCCTGACTTTGTGCAAGTGTACCTAGAAGAATTGATGCTGTTTTGAAGGCAAAGGGTGGTCACACCAAATATGGATTTGATTTAGATTTTTCTTCTGTTCACTAACTTTGCATTTAGTTAATTGATAAATATAATCTATTAACATGTCTATTTTTGAAAGCATTCTTACTTTACAGCATTTTTTCACACCTGCCTAAAACTTTTGCACAGTACTGTATGTCACTTGAATCCACATTTTGTGCATAGCTGGAGTTTCAATGTACTGCCCCTTGACTGAATTCTGTAACCTTGTGAAAAAAGAATACTGATGCTGCATCACGTAATCTGTTGCTGTGTATTCCCAAATCACTCTTTGGCGCATGGAAGCAAACCAAATCAGAATGAACTAAATTTGAAAGATCGAGTAGCTTATTTAAATATAGCTGTGATTGTTAATTATAAATAATGGATTATTGTTTGGTGATGGATTAATAACTCACTATGGTACAATTAAAATAATCCAGCAACCACTGAGTATGAACTATCTTGGTAGGTAGAGGAAAGACATAAGTGAGTTCTGTTCAATTATTTTTTTTCATGGCTTGCTATCAATAGTGAGACACCTCTCAGTTGCTAATAGACAATATAAAAACATAGAATCAAAGGATCTGAAATCCCATAAACTGAAGCTTTAAGAAATTCCACTGGAGAGGTGGAGTGACCAGAATCACTTACTGTTCACTTACTGGATGGGTTTTCTGATCACAAAAGCAGACAAAAACCTGTTCAGAGACGAAACCCATACAGAAAGAACACAGATTTTCACTATATTATAAATATATGCAATGTAACCGTTTTATGTGTTACATATATGCATCACATATCCATATATTGATGTATATAAGCAAAATAGGGACATGCATGATCAAAATTAATGAAATCATGCAACTGGATTATTATGCCCTATAAAGATAGATGGATGTGTGTGTGTATATATATATATATATATATATATATATATATATATATATATATATATATATATATATATATTGTAGTGATCTCGGTTAACGAGGCAGGCATCACACAGGGCGAGGCAATCCACACACAGGCGGAGGGCAGGTGCGAACCCGGGACCTCTCGCACTAAAGCATAGCGCCGATACCGCTGAACAAAAGAGCCGGCTCCATTACAAGGAGTGTATATTGGGCTTATGTCTCTGTGTGTGATTATGTCACCTACCAGCCCTGCTGCTGCCTTCCCCCGAGCACGCCACACTCTCCCGTGCCAGCTTCAAGTCCGTCCTGGACTTGCTTACCAGACTACATTCTGACGAGTGTGTGCCGGGGTATCTGCATCACACTTCTGACACCAGGTTGTATACCCAGACCAGCTTGCCGGCTCGAAACGGCCTGCCTTTTGCCCGAGTGTCACAGGTGCACTTTTAGTATTTCTCATTGAGCGTCAATCATACTGGAAGGTCGGGACAATACCGTAAGTGAATCGATGATTTACTAACTTTGCCTTTGGGTTGTGCAGGGGAGTGCTTACAGGGGACAGCGCCAATTAGAACATTGACTGCAGTCAGCTAGCAATGCTGGCGACCAACCACAGAAGATCTGCATTTTCTTCACTACAGTGCAATCACTGCTACACCAGTGGATTTGTGTATAGGATGTTAAGAATGTTACATACATGTCATTCTTTATGTATTTATTTTTGTTGCCAAACCACATGCCTTGCATCCCACAGGGACCCACTCAAGTATACTTTTTTATATACGTGTATATATATACTGTATATATATATATATATAGATATATACTGTAGTTATAATTTGGTCACATGAAAGACCTGCGTGCCGGGGCTCGTTTCTATATCATACAGTGTCGTATCAGGCTAGTATGTCGTTGGGAACACAATGGAAGTAGCGTTTCTATGACGTTGCTCACACAGACCGATCATATTTGAACTTACGATCTCGCAATATAGAAACGTCTGTTGTTTAACAAAGCCATTTGATAACGTTTAGTCTTTCATTTGTCCCTTTTTAGGCATGTTTAAAGGGCTGCTACTTTTTCAAATTTGGCTTTGTACATTTAATATTTTGATCAGATACTATACAAAAGAAGCCCTGCTGTATTGACCACAGCCTGCATCAAGTAAATACCCATGGAAATTGTTACATAATAGTAATACTTAAAAAAAGAAAATGCTGCACTTTCTACAGCACATTTGGCAAAAAATAAATAAATAAATAACATTCTGCACCCCAATAACAATGGTACACCCTGTCAGATATGGGTTATGCATTCTCAAGTGCTGGGCTGAACAGTTACTGTATTTCGGATTGTTATTGTTTCATTAATCTAAGCTAATTTCATTAAGCTAATATTTTATTAAATGTTATCTGCAGAATTCTAAACAGTGGCTTAATTTCCACATTTTTCTTCCTTGGATAATATATGAAAATATGTAGTAATTTGTATAAAACCACTAAATGAAGGGCAAATATATAGGTTATTTAAAAAAACAAAAAAACATATATTTAGATTATATAAAAAAATGTATTTAGGTTATAAAAAACATGTATTTAGATGATAAAAACACATATTTAGATTGTAAAAAACCATATATTTAGATTATAAAAAACATTTAGATTATAAAAAACACATATTTAGATTATAAAAAAACATTGGAGAGCACTGAATGTTAAAACCAGAATTATTCAGTGTTTAAAAGGCATGTCGTATGCAGACAGGCTAAAATAACTGAATCTATTCAGTCTTGAACAAAGAAGACTACGCGGTGATCTGATTCAAGCATTCAGCATTCTAAAAGGTGTTGACAATGTCGACCCAAGGGACTTTTTCAACATCAAAAAAGAAACAAGGACCAGGGGTCACAAATGGAGATTAGATAAAGGGGCATTCAGAACAGGAAATAGGAGGCACTTTTTTACACAGAGAATTGTGGGTCTGGAACCAACTCCCCAGTAATGTTGTTGAACCTGACACCCTGGAATCCTTCAAGAAGCTGCTTGATGAGATTCTGGGACCAATAAGCTACTAACAGCTAGAATGGGCAGAATGGCCACCTCTCGTTTGTAAGCTTGCTTATGTTCTTATGTTCTTACAAATCCTTATATGAAAAATACTATAAAAGCATGCCAATTTTAAAAACAATCTGCATATTATTTATATATGGACATATATGTATACACATAAAAACCAAATGAAAAAATAAGAGGCATATAAGTGTAACACATATTGCTTTTAATATATGTAAAATATAAATTCTTTCTATATGGGAATAGCCATAGCCACTGTCACAAAAATGGCATCCACAGATGAGAACTGAGGCCAGAAGATGCTTTGTTTAATGAGTCGAAGACATGTAAAGGCTGTATGGAAAGCATCTGACAGAATTGTGTGTGCCATTGATTGGCTAAAAGTATAATTTGCAAATTTAGTAGGCAGGGAGAGCAGTGCATATATCTTGAAGCGAGAGGCTTTATGGATTTTAGATTTCATTGTACGGAAAGACAGCCCTTGATATTTAACTCAATGACGTTTACTTGTGGCCTTTCATTACTGGCAGAGAAGTAGCAGCTCATGAATAATAGATTGTGGGGCTCGGTCCAGTGTAGAATTTTAACTTGTTCTTAACATTATCTGATAGGTTGATTGTTTTTTTTTCTCTTCATAGTAAATCACACACCAAAAAGGTGCAATAAAGAAACAGAAGTGGAGTTTCATTTGAATTTAGATGCTGACTCTTTATAGTGGCTGTATGTATCTTCCAGCAAGCAAATAGAAAACATCTGGAATGAATCCAGATACTAACTGAGTATCATTCCTATGTCACTGTTCGCTTATTATCAATTTGAAGTGCCTAGGACAGAATATATAATATCATTACTGGTATAATATAATTTCACTCCATTCAATTTCAATTGGATTAGTCATTTGTAGGCTACGATTTATTTATATCTCTCTTGATATCACTTTGGTGTTGAAAGGCATTGAAATAAAAGGCAAATTAAGAGGCAAGTATGTTACTTTTTAAAACTATTGTAGTTTTTTTGAGATTTAATATTGCAATTTGTATTTTTACAGCCTTTTGACATGTATTAAAAATAAGATACTGTATGTGTACAGTAGGCTTCACCGAAGTAGGACATCATATATGTAGGAGGCTGTGTGGTCCAGTGGTTAAAGAAAAGGGCTTGTAACCAGGAGGTCCCCAGTTCAAATCCCACCTCAGCCACTAACTCACTGTGTGACCCTGAGCAAGTCACTTAACCTCCTTGTGCTTCGTCTTTCGGGTGAGACGTAATTGTAAGTGACTCTGCAGCTGATGCATAGTTCACACACCCTAGTCTCTGTAAGTCGCCTTGGATAAAGGTGTCTGCTAAATAAACAAATAATAATAATAAACAAATAATATAGTATACTAAATTAAAATAAGTTATAATGATGAACAGTGTAATTCATACAATATTTACCATATAAGACTATTGTACATTATAGAAGTTTTGCACACATTAAAACAAAATGCATGGATTAACATTTATTTTCTGTTATATTTTATTATAAGCTATACATTATTTTTCAAACGATTTTGTGAGTTTGTTTAGTGCTTTATTATGGTGTAGAATAGCACAGTTTAAAAGGTGGAAAGCTTCTGACACTACTTGCTTTTTTTGTCGGTGTTACTAAGACAAATTGTAACTGCAATCAAACAAACCATATAAAATTAGTTTGACCCATCATTAATGCAATTGATTTGCACTTTGAGTGCATGTCGATAGTTGGAGAGTTGGGATGGGGGATATATGTAAGAGGAACAGCACTTATGGCAAAACCCTCTGTTAAAAAAAAACTGTTGTTGTTATCAATTATCAGGTGACTGTTGATCAATTTTAGCAACAGAATAATGATTTGTTGTCAGATGTTTACTTTGAAACAGCAGGGGCGTGCAGCCTTCACTCCTACATGATGAAAGAAAGCCAGCTATTGAATAAACATTGTGTTCTTGAAGACCCTGTCATACTGTTTGCTTTGTGACCCTTTTAACCCCTTTAAGAAAAGATAATATTGTTTCTACACTGTAATATTCAACTGATGTGCTTCCAGGCTTTATGATATTAGAAAAGCATATTTTGACACACTCATACTAACCGTCACCAAAATGAAATACTGTACACAATTCGATTGTCAGCGTTGTGCACATTCTATTCACATAAATGTAAAGTTCTGTTTTAGCACTTTGTTTCTGAAATAGGCTAGGATACACTAGGCTACAAAACATTATACAGGTTAATCGTTATTATTAATATAGTTAGAAGGTTTATTAGATGGGGATAACATATCTTTCTCAGGAAAGGGCATGGTCTAAGGTATTTGTAGGTTTAAAATGACAGTTTTCTTTGTTTAAATTCGAATCTTCAGGAGGTGGCTAAACATTCAATTTGAATTCGACAATGAGCATTGGTCCTGTACACACATCTTTAAGGACTGTTTTTTCAGGAGTGTTATAAACATTTTTTTAGATTAAATATTGGTTATTATGAACACAGTTCTAACCCTAAAAGCATTTAAAAGGGTTTTATGATCTGCAAACTTAATTTAATGAATTTAAACTGACTTTAATTATTCCTTGAATATTGTTTTACTTTATCTGAATAGGGCCCATTGTGTTAGTTTACTGACAGTTGTTATAGAGTGTAAGCAAAATATATTTACTAAAAAAAAAGGCAGCAAGAGAAGAAGCCTTTATTATTATCTTAATATTTAATTAAATTTTGTTTCCATGGAAAGGCCAATTGAGCATAACGCTCATTTCTGTTGGTTTCCTAGTGACAGAGTAGCAGAGCGAACCCACAGCCATTCCCTTGATAGGAATCCTAAATAACTATTCAAACATCACATACTCTCACTATAAATACAGGTTACAGTGCAGAATGGTCCATTCACCACTCATGTTGGTAATGAACAAGACCAGTTTGATTTAGCTACCTAATTACACACTGGCCTCTGATTAAAGATCTTTGCTCTGGCTCTAGCCTTCGTTGTTATCAGGGTTATTTGTTTGGAGCACTGCAACGGCAGGGGTTTATGGAGATCCTAATTGAAATACATTCACAGGATTAATGATCTAAAATAATCATACATAGCCTATCAATTCAAAAGTTTTATTTTTTGAAATTCTATTGTAGTGACCCGTCTTCTTGTAGTGTTAAATTTCAAAGTACCAGTGTCCTTCTTTCATAAAGCATTAGTACTATAGTTAACAAACAGAACTGTACAGACATAATACACTTACTGACATACTAATGCATTTGGAATAGTTATAAAGCCCGCTATATTTGCCAATAACATTTAGATTTTTTTTTCTTTTTTATTTCTTAAATGGTAAAGCTCTGTAGTTTTGTTTAAAAAAATAAATGAAGTGCTGCATGAAAGCTGTCATACCTGGTACAATTTGTGTCTGAGGCCTATATATGTGTTGTCTTACGGTCTCAGAGGGAAAAGAAATGTGAGGGGAAACAGCGACAGTGAAGGATCTAGCCACTGAGGCATGAAATGAGAGGCTGAAGGTAACTTCTGTTACCCCATTGAGGAGGCTTGTGGGAATAGTGACATCAAGACCCTGAGTACTGCTGTGTGATGTCACTGGAAGGACAAAATTAGAATAAAGTTCACGTCAGGTTGTAAAACAGCCCCCAGCTTTAGAAACTGCTGCACCAACAGAAAAAAAGCTTAGAATACTGAATTAACAGTCATGTTTAGTTCCGCATACCATCAAAATGCCCCCAGGAGCTGTCTTTACTGGAAGAGCAGACATAATCTATAATTGTAGTACAGTGGATTTTGTACACCGTACCATTTTTAGTGGCACTACCTGGCAGGAAAACATGTGGAGAAGAAGAGTTAAGGACAAGGATTATCCTAGCTGTCCTGAGACTTCAAATCAAATTAAAAAAAGAAACCCAACCCTGGCATTAAAAATCATCACGTCTTGGTTCTAAACGAAATCCTTATCTTTGTCAACATTAATTATAAGACAGCTAATTTCATCATTTCTTTTCTCTCTGTGGGCAAAGGGCTTAGTTAAATTGATAGTTGTCTTACTGTATCTGGAAACTGTTACAAGCGAAAATATATATTCTTTAGAAAATATTGTTTTTGTAAAAAATAAACAAGCACATTTGAAAATGAAATGTTAATTAGTAAGCGAGTAGAACTAGTGGCAGCTATGTTTAACACACGCATTCACCCACAAATATTTAGGCAGTTTAGAAAAAAACCACCAGAATTTTGCAATGGACTATACATTAGCATATGGTATGCACATATGGAACTGTAAGATGTGTGCATGCATACCATTAAAAGAAGCACTGATCCACTGTTGGTCCGTAGCACATGCTGACTCCTGAATATTAAGTTATTACATGAATGTATTACATGTTGTTTTTCTTGTGAATGAATAAACTTCATAGAATAGAGATGTGAAGCAAATTATTATTATTATTATTATTATTATTATTATTATTATTATTATTATTATTAGTAGTAGTAGTAGTAGTAGTAGTAGTCGTAGTAGTAGTCGTAGTAGTATACTGACCTGGTGTGTTGATTAACTAAACTAAATATCCCTCAGGGCAAGTACATTTACTGTATACTTTTATGGCTACAGGTCCATATGATCCCATTTTTTAAATAGCTATTGAACCAACCTAAACGGCTTCAAACCTGACCAAGCAGCTCTGACCAGCTCAAAACAAGTGCTAATTTCAAACAGGGAACAAAGTGCAACCTTATGATTACAAACAAGCCACATGAAACCTGCAAATCATATTAAAAAGATACCTTTTCTTCAAAGCAGCTGTCCAAAAGTGAGTGTTTGCTGTTACAGCTGTGACCAGATGCAGAAAATGCTAAGTAAAAGGGGTTAAGCATATTTCTTTAACTACGGTGTCAAAGAAAGCTGTTTGGTTGGCATGGTACCCAAGACATGGCTGTGAAGTGACCTTACTTTGGACAGGACTTTTAGAAGAAAAAGACAGAATCCTTTTCAGAATTTTATAGCGGGAGCAGAGACTTTGTTTTCCAAATGCTAGAAAGGTTATTTGATCAATAAGATCGCATTGACAATAGTAGCTGGTGTCGTACCTTTAAAAAAATATTGATGAGGCTATAGAAAAGCATTTACTTACCTCCTGCTAATGGAAATCTGTGATAATGATCTTTGAGTAATAGGGCAGGCAAGAAAACTATTTGTTCAGGAATCTAGCCTTTACCAGTCAATAGCAGTCACGTTTGTTATGAAACAGAAAGATTATTCAGAGATTTATAAAGGGTGCAGTAGGTGCAATACAACCTTACTCTTATAGAATTTAGTTTTTCTTTTTTTTCATCTTGGATGAATTATTGAGTGCAAATTCAGCAAAAAAACATATTGTTTTTCTTAAATATGCTGATTAGACAGTTGCTTAGCAGAGGTAGAATGCCGCTTGTGTCAAATTTCAGTGTATTTCTATATAATGCACGCTGAGCTCTTGCCATATCTCTCAAGTGAGTGATTTTTCAATAATTCTTTGCCCTGCCGGCAGTATTCCCTGTGTTAGCATTACAGTGGATGATGAAGAGCAAAAGCTTAGAAAGGCTCAGGACAGTTTACACCATTTTAGAGTGGTTGTTTGTCAAGAAACAATAACCACTTTTATGTTCTGTGTTGTTTTGTCTTTCTCAAGCTTTTTTGTTGTTGTTGTTGGTTAATCCATAATGTGTCACATAAAGATCAGTTCTGTATAATACAGGTGTAAAGACGGCAGTCAGCCTTTAAAATAAGTAAATAAATAAATAAATACCATACAATACATGTTTCTAACCAAAGCTTTGTCCTAATGCAACTACATTTTGGAACAGATGTAGTTGGGGTTACAACTTATTTTACAGGAGACAGAATTGTTTTCTAACCTAATTTTTGTTTGTGTAGTAGGTTCCCTATCATAACTACACACATTCAGGGGTCCCCAGTAGCTTATCCAGTAAAGCCACTTCCGTGTCATATGATTAGGAGCTTTATTGTCCGAATCCTCGTTGAGCTGAGTTGGCTTGCGTTGCATTGGCATTTGCACTCCTGTGATTTGGGGAGGAAAGGCTGGGGATACTTTACCTCATTACACTTCTTGGAATTGTCAGTCTTCTCAGGCTGAGCCCTTCCCTCCAGGGTTTCTTATGTTTAGCAGGAGAAAATAGGCAATTGGCATGACAGCTCGTGAATAACTGCTTAGGTGAATGCCAGCGTCTGATAATCATGATAGGAACCCAACTGTGTTCAGGTCATAAAGCACGCTGTAGCTGAGTAATAAGTGCAGAGCGTGCTTACTTGGATTGAATTTCAATCTCATGACCTGGCATCTCTCAAAGGCAAGAGTGCATGCAGCCTGCTGAGACAACCCGTGCGCAGGGCACATTGACTGTTTCAGTTTTGTGCCTTTATGGGACCACATTTTACTATAAATTTGTAAGTGCATTTAGTAAGATTTTTTTTTTAAATTATGCTTCTAACAAAGATATTACTACCAAGGTGTTGAGGTCTAAAATGTATAAATAGTATATATATATATATATATATATATATATATATATATATATATATATATATATATATATATATATACTGTATATATATATATATACAGTACTGTGCAAAAGTTTTAGGCAGGTGTGAAAAAATGCTGTAAAGTAAGAATGCTTTCAAAAATAGACATGTTAATAGATTATATTTATCAATTAACAAAATGCAAAGTGAGTGAACAGAAGAAAAATCTAAATCAAATCCATATTTGGTGTGACCACCCTTTGCCTTCAAAACAGCATCAAGCATCAATTCTTCTAGGTACACTTGCACACAGTTTTGAAGGAACTCGGCAGGTAGGTTGGCCCAAACATCTTGGAGAACTAACCACAGTTCTTCTGTGGATTTAGGCAGCCTCAGTTGCTTCTCTCTCTTCATGTAATCCCAGACAGACTCGATGATGTTGAGATCAGGGCTCTGTGGGGGCCATACCATCACTTCCAGGACTCCTTGTTCTTCTTTACGCTGAAGATAGTTCTTAATGACTTTCGCTGTATGTTTGGGGTCGTTGTCATGATGCAGAATAAATTTGGGGCCAATCAGATGCCTCCCTGATGGTATTGCATGATGGATAAGTATCTGCCTGTACTTCTCAGCATTGAGGAGACCATTAATTCTGACCAAATCCCCAACTCCATTTGCAGAAATGCAGCCCCAAACTTGCAAGGAACCTCCACCATGCTTCACTGTTGCCTGCAGACACTCATTCGTGTACGCTCTCCAGCCCTTCGGCGAACAAACTGCATTCTGCTACAGCCAAATATTTCAAATTTTGACTCATCTGTCCAGAGCACCTGCTGCCATTTTTCTGCACCCCAGTTCCTGTGTTTTCGTGCATAGTTGAGTCGCTTGGGCTTGTTTCCACGTCAGAGGTATGGCTTTTTGGCCGCAAGTCTTCCATGAAGGCCACTTCTGACCAGACTTCTACGGACAGTAGATGGGTGTACCAGGGTCCCACTGTTTTCTGCAGTTCTGAGCTGATGGCACTGCTGGACATCTTCCAATTGCGAAGGGAAGTAAGCATGATGTGTCTTTCATCTGCTGCAGTAAGTTTCCTTGGCCAACCACTGCGTCTCACGGTCCTCAACGTTGCCCGTTTCTTTGTGCTTCTTCAAAAGAGCTTGGACAGCACATCTGGAAACCCCTGTCTGCCTTGGAATTTCTGCCTGGGAGAGACCTTGCTGATGCAGTATAACTACCTTGTGTCTTATTGCTGTGCTCAGTCTTGCCATGGTGTATGACTTTTGACAGTAAACTGTCTTCAGCAACCTCACCTTGTTAGCTGAGTTTGGCTGTTCCTCACCCAGTTTTATTCCTCCTACACAGCTGTTTCTGTTTCAGTTAATGATTGTGTTTCAACCTACATATTGAATTGATGATCATTAGCACCTGTTTGGTATAATTGTTTAATCATACACCTGACTATATGCCTACAAAATCCCTGACTTTGTGCAAGTGTACCTAGAAGAATTGATGCTGTTTTGAAGGCAAAGGGTGGTCACACCAAATATTGATTTGATGTAGATTTTTCTTCTGTTCACTCACTTTGCATTTAGTTAATTGATAAATATAATCTATTAACATGTCTATTTTTGAAAGCATTCTTACTTTACAGCATTTTTTCACACCTGCCTAAAACTTTTGCACAGTACTGTATATATATATATTTTTTTTTCAAATGGGTCAATAAAACACCCCTGGTTGAAAACCTCAGCTGGATTAATGTAGTAGACTTAAGAGCAGCAGTATTTAGATCTGACACTATTTAGATAATTAAAATAGACCTGAGTGGCGCATCCGGTAAAGGAGCTCCGCATGGAGTGCAGGATGCGCCCTGTAGCCTGGAGGTCGCCGGTTTGAGTCCAGGCTTTTCCACTGCCGACCGAGGACAGGAGCTCCCAGGGGGTGGCGCACAATTGGCCGAGTGCCGTCCGGGGGGGCTTAGGTCGGCCAGGGTTTCCTCGGCTCACCGCGCACCAGCGACCCCTGTAGACTGGCTGGGCACCTGCAGGCTTGCTTTTAAGCTGCCCAGAGCTGCGTTGTCCTCCAACGCTGTAGCTCTGGGTTGGCTGCATGGCGGACTTGCAGAGTGAAAAGAAGCAGTCAGCTGACGGCACACGCTTTGGAGGACAGCGTGTGTTCGTCTTCGCCGCTCCTGAGTCAGCGCAGGGGTGGTAGTGGTGAGCTGAGCCTAAAAATACAATTGGACATTTAAAATTGGGAGAAAAAACAGGGTAAAATCAATTGGTAGCTACTAAATTTAAAAATAAAATAAATAAATAATAATAAAAATATAGACTTTAAAATAACTAAATGTAAGCATGTAGCAACTTACTTAAGTTGTAGGATGTCTGCTAAGGAGTGGAGTAACAGTGTGATGGATCTTTTCATTAGGCCACCCTACTAGTACTGTATTCACATAAACAAATTGGTGTCACTGTCACTAGATCAGAGCTGACAGGAGACTGACTTCCCACCCACAAACGGATGCTTAAGAGCGAAATGGACTGCCCAGGCTAAAGTGTACCTGCTGAAATCCATGTTTGATTTTCTGAATTTTTGCCACAAAAATGACAGTATAATTCTGCTTTCTTTTCTCTTGCTCTTGCAAGCCCTGATTGTGTTTAAAATCAAAATTGAGGTGAATTAGGATGCATTGCGCAAAGAAAGCTCAAACAAAGCAAAATATTCAGCTTGAGAAATAAAAGAAATATGAAATAATAACCTTCACTTTTTACCTCCCAGTACTAATAAATATGTATCTTCCTAGCTACTTTCTGTCTATCTGTTCCATGAAAACTTCTGTCTAGGAATGAAGCAGAATAATCAATAGTTTTTCAGTTTGCCAGGAAGTCTTCCAGGATTACCAGAATGAAGGAATTTAACTTTAGACTTTAAAAATGAGCATGCTCTATTTAAGGAAAAAGGGTTAATTACTAATAACCCTAACTTAGCAATTAACCTGAATTGCATTACTTTTTTTTGGATATGCTTCAAAATACTGGTACACTAACTTAATAGAATTATATAATTAGAAATATCTTTGAATTGAATGGGAAGAGAGTGCTGTAAATGGTAAGTACAAAATAACTCTATATGTACCTTTATTTTTAAGAGTATATCCTTTTTCTTTCTTAAGGGATAGGTTTGGGGAAATATACACATTCATGCCATACACTGATTGAATGCTGAGCAATATTTATTCCTTAAAAAAACCTGGAAATTATTTTTTCAATATAAACTGTAAAGTTCTAAATATGAAATTAAAGGGCCTTTGGCTAGGAAAGCAGAATAGTATTGTAAGGAGAGATAAACATTGGCCATATGTAAGGCAAGCCAAATGATCATTTAGAGAGATCTCAAATGAATTTATAGGTATCTCTAAATATTTTAAGATATCTCTAAATAATTAAGATATCTCAAATACATTTAGAGGTATCTCAAAATGATTTGCAGATCTCTTTAAATGGAGCTTTAACTGAGATGTCTAAAATGCATTTTCAGATATCTTTAAATCATTTTAACATCTCAAAATGTTTTTGAGATATCTTTAAATCATTTTCAGATATCTCTAAATCATTTCAATCAACGTCCTGTTCATTTAGAGAGAACTCTAAATCAGTTTAAGATATCTTGAAATAACCTCCTGTTCATTTAAAGATATCTCTAAATAATTTCCAGATATTTCAAAGTATTTAAATATATCTTAAAATATTTAACGATATCTGTGACAGGGAACCGGGTCGCTGGTTCCTGCGCAAGTGTGTGCCTGTGGAAAATCAGCTGCGACGCGCAGTTGGAGACGCGTTGCTAAGCAACCAGTTGAGTGGCAGTGACTACTACGGAGCCGTTTAACTGCAAGACGGGACCTGTGAAGGCGATTGCCCAGCCAGGACCGTCAGAATGGCCCGGAGTCGCTGGGAGGCCAGGACTTCAGAAATAACACAACAGAAGTAGGTCAACTTAGGGGAGGTGGATCCCAAAGCAGTATAAAGAGGGTTACCGTAGAGTAGTAGGTTCCTGAAGCGGGACGTTCCTTTTAGTTGGACTAGCGCTCGTCATTTTGTGTGGCAAACTTTTATTTTTAGCTTTTGTTTTTGTTTTTATTGCTTTATTAAATGTGACACTAGGTCTACCATCGCTGGTACCCTAGTGTCAGTTCGGTGTTAAAATTAAATCTGCGCGCCTGAGCAGCGTATCAACACCAATGCTCTGTGTCTGTCAGTATTTTCCACTGACTACCCACACATGTAACACTTCACCCTGTTACAATATCTCTAAATAATTTTAAGATATCACAACTACATTTAGAGGTATCTTAAAATGATTTCCAGATATCTTTAAATGAGATATGCATTTTTAGATATCTTTAAATAATTTAAAGATATCTCAGAATGTTTTTGAGATATCTCTAAATCATTTAGATATATCTCTAAATAACTTCCTGTTCATTTAGAGATATCTCTCTAAATCATATAGAGATATCTCTAAATAACTTCCTGTCCATTCAAAACATAAAGCATTTTCACAGGAAGTAATTTAGAGATATCTTGAAAAGACTTCCTGTTCATTTCGAGATGTCTCTAAATGATTATTTAAAGATACCTGTAAATCAATTTGAGATATCTGTATTTTCATTTTTAGATATCCCAAAATGAAATTAAGATCTCTTCAAAGCGGCTTATTTACAGATATCCCATATTCATTTAAAGATATCTGGAAATGTTTTACAGTATCTCTAAATATTTCAAGATATCTTAAAATGCAATTGGAGATATCTCTAAATTATAATTTGGCTTGCCATGCAAAACTTACCGAATCCTTCATCGTGCCAATAATAGTGTTTAACATGAGGGTATTTCACCGGGTGATACATATATGCCATTTACAGTCAAAAAATACGAATAACGTGCCCTTAGAGACCAATTTTCTCATTAGCATATTATTCGTCTGATTCATAAATCTGTATTGTGTTGTTGATTGACCCTCACCGGCATCATAATTAACACTTGCCTCAGACCAGGCGGAGAATGAGATTTGTCTTAACGGTATCATTTCCTAGAATAATTTCTGCGTTTAGGGACATGTATTTAAGCCAATAGTAATAATAATAATAACGTCTTTGTTTAATGATCCAATAATTATGTAATTTAAATATTTTTGTTATCTGTAATGCATACATTAAACTGCATTGTTAGCTCGTCTGAACAGGATGAGCTACTTACTGGTTGTAAAACATATAAGTCACATTTGTAGCCTATCCATTGCTCTAAGAACAT
Source organism: Acipenser oxyrinchus oxyrinchus (assembly GCA_030684275.1). Lineage (NCBI taxonomy): Eukaryota > Metazoa > Chordata > Actinopteri > Acipenseriformes > Acipenseridae > Acipenser > Acipenser oxyrinchus. The sequence continues at coordinate 18,779,393 of CM060247.1, read as the reverse complement.
TCCAGGCTTGGTGTGCTTGTCTTGGAACATGAGAAGAGTGAGAAGACCCCACAGTGACGTTTATCTTGCCAACGCTTCTGGCAGTATATGATATCCCCATTTACAGTACCAACCGCATTAACCCGATAAGCTATCTCCTGACATATTTTGTTCAGCCACAGAACCTTGTATTTCCGAACAGCTGACCTGCTTTGACAAGTATGTCTTCTTTTAATAGTGCGAGTTACTAGGGGAGTGAATGAAGGTTTTCTTAACCTCTCACTCGTGTCCAGCACTTTTAGTACAGGAGTCCTTTGCTATACAGACACAGTTATGCCATACATTCTGATATGCGTGATATGTCCCCAATCATATAACCAATTTAGTGTGACGCTAGGAACTGCATTATCAAAAGAGACCCATTGAAAAAAAAAAGACGACTGTTATACTGACTGGATGAAAATAAACCCAACAACAGATACAAGGATCCTACTAAATTGCTAAAAGTAAGAACATGATTAAAAGAGAGCATATAAGCATACTCTACAGAGTTTAAACAAACAGATTGATCGTTTGGAAAAGGGCAACATGCTTTCAAAAATACTGATGGACTCCAGTGGATCGAAATGCAAGATGTGGACTACAATAGTCTTTAATTGCTTTTTGCAAAGACAAAAAAGTTTGACTCATGCAAAAAGTAGCAGATAGGCTATGTGTTACTTGTAGCCACCCATACACTACAGTTTCTATGTACACATAACAATGATTTAGTTCTGTAAAATGTGTGCAGTATATCCAAGGTACTATATAGTATCATACCGTGTTAATGCAGCACCATTATATGTTTTGTGTACTTAGTAGGCTATGGTAAAATAAAATGTGCTAAAATTATTTCGTTTCAATTTAACTTGTTTTTTTTTTTAAATTGGCTTTGTAAAGAGTGCACTTGGTTATTCATTTGATTTTACTACGCTGCTTTACAGCTGCGGCCTAAAGTTTAGCATCACCTAGAATTTAGGATTGTGACAATTAAAAAAAAAACATAACATCATTTTGATATTTTATTTACATCATTTAACCAAAGAATATTACAAAATGATACTGCAAAAGTGTACTGGAAGCCCTAATAGTAGTACAGGATTTCATGTTAGATTTCGAAAATGTCAAATAAAAAAATGTCAGGTTTTCCTTATTATATGGAAAAAGGCAAAACGGTATGTTATTCAATATGTTAACGTAGCATTATTTAGCAGGATTCATTCAACTAGGAAGCAAAATTATTTCATTATACAGGGAGATGCAAAACTTTTGGACATAGCTGTACTGCTAATTCACTGCGTTCTAGAGCCCTTTTCACACTGGCATGCTCTACCCAGGTCAGGACCCGGTGTCATGCGGGTTGGGTACATGATTTCACGCTGCTTTTGATAAAGCAGGGTTGACCTGGGTGACAGACGGAACTGCACAATACATGTATCAATGCCCAGGAAGCAGCTTGTTATGGACGCTTCCATCCATGTGTCTCTGGATTGAACCGTTGTCCCAAATGCTGATTAGAGCAAATGTTTCTTCATCCCTGCTGCAATCTGGCTCATGGTGTGTCTCAATCAACAAAAATGTGGCTAAACATAATAAACAGAAATGTTCCTTGCTGAAGTGAAACCTTCATGCAGGCGTGGCTGTTTGTTATTGCGACGGCTCATGAACGGCTGTCATGCATTTTGTCTCGCTCAACCCGGGTCAAAGCGTGGCAACCCACATCCTGAGGTGGGTCACTGGGACCCGGGTACGACCCAGGTACGTGGTATCACACTACTCGGAATTGTGACCCGAGTGAAAAGAGGTAAATTACAACTGTACATGCAATACTGGCAAAATGCAATAAACCTAGCCTCGATTTACGATGGTCTGTACTGTCTGTATTTTTTGGAGATTTTTTTAATAGATTTGACCCATGATATTTATGTTATAGTTTATTACATGTGATATAAATATTGGTTGGAACTTCATGTCTGAAACAAATATCATCACAATGCACAAACAGCATCCCCAAATTGTTGTCAGCCACGTTGCTGAAACAGAAATGGAAATAAATGGCTAAACCTGATCCATTTCCACATCGAACAAGATGAACGTGTCCAAGTCTGTCCGCCTTACTAAATTCCGCCTTAAGTAACGGATGGTAAAAATGCAGTATTTAAAAAAAATTACGTGCTTTTCTGGTATATTAATTTAAGTGTGTTCATAGAATTATGTTTTCGCTTATGAGTTGTAACAAATGCATTTGTACTGTGGGATAAGTTGAGATGTGTTTTTTATACTAACTTGTATACTTGATAACATTCATTTAAAAATCCAATTGCTATAATTAATACATTTTGTGACTAATTTGAAGCTATTAATATGTTTCAATATTAACTAAATTGAGTAATTAATCAAATTGATTAATCTTGTAACATAATTGATTATTAAAATGTTTGGATATACTGTTAGTTGACTGATTACTGTCTTGTTCACAGTCATCTTGAAATAACGTTAGAATATGGTTTGGTGGACAATAATAATAAAAAAATATATGTTTTTGACCGATTCAGATTTTGCTGCTAATGTATTTATTTTCAAGAGTTTTTCTTTAGGTGGTCCTGCAGCAGCGCTGCCTTTGTACCAGGGCCCAGTAAATCCTAGCACTGGCACTGTTCAGCACAATGATTTATACATTTAAAATAAACTGAGCACTATGAATAAGTGTGTGTATGCGATTTATTTTTTAACCTGACCTCTTTATGTTTCGGACAATCTGTCTCCAGTGTCCTGTAGCCATAACGTGACGGTATAAACAGATGGTGTATGCCATTGACGTCTTAAGTAGGAGACACAGCTCTTTTACATACCTCTGACAATTGGTTAGATACAATCTCTTGGTAACAATCCGTGACAGTAAATCACATCTAAAGCCATTACTGGCCAGTAAAATAACTGAAATTACTGCCATCTTTTATGCATATGGGCCATGGTATGATAAACAAAAAGGTGGTTATGTCTTGATGCATATTCGCTCACTGTATTGCACCCTTACAATTTTCCAAGTCATTTGAATCAGGTCTTGATTTCCATGTTGAATTACGATACCTCCAATGACAGTGAAACCTTTTGGCAGACATACATGTTACCAATACATATCTATGGTAACTGTTTCCCTGTAGTGTAGATTGGAAACTGTTTCATGCTCCTGTAAAGTACGGGGATTCTTGTAGGCCTGTCCAGGAGCCTATTTCTAATTGCTCTCTCGCGGGACAGACTCTCATTCTGAACTCCTGGAGAGTAAACATTGATTCAGTGAAGAAAAGATTAAAAAGACTGAAAGGTTCCAAGTTTTAACCCTTCTCTATCCAGGCCAACAGTGCAAGACTTGCTTTCTTATCCAGCACTCCTTAAAGTAAAGAACATCCCGTCTATAATACTGCTTTCTCTAGTCACAAAACTTCAAATCACCCTTAAAAAAAAAAGTTGTCATTTATTAACACGTTTTTGGCTGTGTCTAAAGAGAATTTGGAGTTAATAATTGAATATTTTGCGCTCCCAGATTAAGTTGCAAGGCTTAAGAAAGGTTGAAGTGGTAGACTAGTACAGTGGATTGTTTAAATTATTGCTGCCTGTCATGGGAATTTATTAGCTATTTCATACATTGGTTAAAAAAAAAACGTGGTTTAGCCCCTTAATGAAAAATAAAAAACAGTACAAACCACCAATATATAATTCGACAATAAAATGTTATGGAATTTCCACCTAAATGAAAAAAAAATGCATGCAGAGAAATAAATGTAAATATAAGCACTCATGTCCATGCCATGTCTAGTTAGTATGTTTCTTCTGTAGATGATGATTTTCTTATGATGGATCTAGTACGTCAATATAGCAGTAACGTTGTTACAGTTCATTTTCCTCAAGCTCTACATATTGTGATAGACTGTATAATGACTAAAATCAAGAGCTCACTTCAGCAGATAGCTGATGTGATTTGCAAAGAAAATGGGTTTCCTACTGAATGGAGAAATTTAATATATCAGGTTTAGAATCAGCTACCACTGTTCGTTAACTGTTCAAAATTAATTTAATTTCTGAATATTTATTTAGGCAAATTAAAGCAAAGCCTACTTTTCTCTGGATAACATTTTCAAATATCATCATGAGCAGCCTGAATACAACAACATATTTTATTTAGCATGGAAATGGCTATGACCTGAATCAAAATGAATGGCATGTACTTACTGCCTTGCAATGCCAAGTTGTCTTCTCTCATTTAAATTGGGAGAGGCAATTTGGGGTTTTTATTGTTTGTCAGAAATTATATGAGAGTTGTGCATGGTCCCAGTTACCCTGTTTCTGTCAGTCAATTTGTCAGTAGAAAAACTATCTAAACAATGATAAGTGCACAGTGATGACCCTTATTTCTGGTGTGGATGAGACAGTACTAGTAATACCTTGTGAATTATTGCAAGGAGATTTCTTGTGAAAATGCAGCGTTCTAGTTCAATTAACCTTACATATTAATGGACCAAGACAATAAGAGAAGCGCTATTGGTTGAGGTCAGGGTAATTTAATACGAGTGTAATGACATTTTTTGTAAGAGCAGAATTAAAAGCATTTTATAATGGATATTGCCATAACCACCGTACATTTTTTTTATTTATTTATTTACATTTTTACAGTGCCTTTATTCAAAGAGCTTTACAAATTTTAAACAAAATGGTACAATCAAGAAAAAAATGGGAGAAGGATGTAAGTTTATTGGGCTAGTGTGGAGAGATACTAATTAGTTGCTTATATGAAAGCAGAGGGCCAGAGGCTAGGTCAGGGTTGGGCAAGCAGGGTCATAACAGGAGATCAGGGGCCAGGAGTATCAGTAGGATGGGCTAGGGAGAAGAGATGTGTTTTGAGGGAGGAGTGGAAACTGCGCAGTGTGGGTGATTGTTTTATGATACCTGGGAGTCTATTCCAATGAAGGGGAGCAAGAAGGGAAAAGGAACGGAAACGGGATTGGGCACAGGGTGAGGGTGGGACAGAGAGGGACAATAGGGATTGGGAGCGTAAGGGACGTGGGGGAACATAGTAGGTGATCAGTGCAGCCAGATAAGGTGGGGCAAGACCATGGAGAGATTTGTACACAAGGATAAGGAATACAGGGAATGATAATAGACCAGGAGCCAGTGTAGCTGGAGGAGGGGAGGGGAGGTATGGGAGGAGCGGGGGAGGTTGAATATAATATTGGTAGAGGCGTTTTGAGTTTGTTGTCATGGTGTAAAGGAGGAGGGAGGCAGGTGAAGATGAGAAAGTGGACCAGGAGTTTAGTAGCAGAAAAGGAAATGGAGGGAAGTATTTTGCGGATGTTGAATAGGTGGAAACGGCAGGTGCGTGTTATGGCCAAGATATGGTCAGAAAGGGAGAGGGTGGAGTCAAAGATCACACCGAGGTTACGAGCAGAGAGGGATGAAATGAGGCACAAGGGAGGGAATGAGATGGTAGGGCAGGGTGGGGAAAAGAGGGGAGGGAAGAAAAGGATTTCAGTTTTGATGGGTTGATGAGGAGATACCGGCACGCCTTCCAAGATTGTATAGTAACCAAGCAAGCTGATATACAGGCGGCAAGGTCTGGGGTAAAGGAGGGGTACAAAAAGAAAATCTGGGTGTCGTCAGCAAAGAAATGATGGGGGAAGTTAAATGAGGAAATAAGAGCTTCAAGGGGTGAGGTCAGAGTCCCGGGGGACACAGACAGAGGGGGAGGGGGCTGTGAAAGATTTCAAGCATTTTATCAGACTGATACTTAATTAGTCAAATAATTTGTGATTAAATGTGTTCTGGCTAGTGTTTAAAAATCCATTTTCCTATGCCTTTCATTAGCTCAATAATTAGTTTTACTACTATTAATGTGTGATATGTCTTGGAACTTTTTTAAGGTGTTTAATTCAGGACACAAAGAGTCAATAGTGTGCATGTGTTCTTGTCCACATCAAGTATAAAAGGCTTTTTCTTGTTTTATTAACCATATACACTGAGTTCCGTGATATAGTGTCAGAATTATGGTAATTAAGATCTTAAGCTAACAAAAGAAGATGGAATGACTCATTTTATAAATTGGGTGTGGGGTATTGTGGCAAAGTGGTTAACAGTGTGCAGGTGCAGGTGATCAATAAACAGACAGACAATGATAATCCAGGTGCAATCGTGTTTATTTTTTGTAATCCAATTGCCTGATGGCGAAACAGCAGTAAATAATAACAATGCTAACAGGCAATACAGCAGTGTGTATTGCTTTGTTTTAATCCACAGATTGGTCCCGAAATAATAATAGTCCTGTTCTTTTTCACCCACGCGTAACACAGATACAAACACAAACACAAGTCCACGGTGCATGCTCTATTGCTCGTAGTGAAAATACAGTTCTTTAGTGATACAAATTGCAGTGTTGTTGATCCAGGTTTAGTGCTGGCCTTTGGCGACAGCTCCTGATCGTGTTAGCTGTCTAAATAACAAACAAGTACAATTTAGACACGAGAAACAAAACACTCATGTTCACAATACAGTTCTCCTTTCGGTCTGGTATTAACCATAGCAAAGGAACAGATCACATCCCTACGTCCCCTTAAATACCATTAACCATGACCCATTGGTTAACGAGTGCAACCGCTCCTCCAATCCATGGATGCCACATCATTTTCCCTTCCGGGTCAATGATTTAGTGTACCGTAGTTCTGCCCCTTCTAGATGGCCGACCTCCGCCTAACCCTGGGAATGAACTGTCGGGCCATCCAGTCCAGGGTACTCTGTTCCCTTTACACAGCGCCCTCACTTGAGTCGGAAGGAGATCTAACACCAAGAATCATTAGATCTCTGTCACAGGTATACCCCATAAATTCTGCACATTTAAATTGGTGCACCTTTTTTTTGCCTGTGAAGAGAGTGATGATTTATTCTCTGGCTGGTGTCGGTCTGGCATTAACTCAGATTTAAAATGAGAGTTTAGGGCCAGGGCCAGGTGGCTATCTAAAGGGCTTGCACATTCTGCTTGGATTTAAATCCTATTGGTCCTGACTGGCATTACCACTGGTTTGTCCATAAAAACTCTGCATGTGACATTCGGTTCCTGAGCAGCATATGCAGGCATCACATAGCTTTGTTTGCTGTAGGATACCTCTGTCCTAAACCAATAAAAAGAGGTTGAAGGAGTATAACAGCTGTCTACTAATAATCTTGGTGCCAGTGTGTATTTAAAAAAAAAAATTTAGTAAATGCTTAAAAAGTATCATGTTATCATGTGCAGAAATATATTCTTTCACTTTGTTTTGGTGTGTGTGTGTGTGTGTATATATATATATATATATATATATATATATATATATATATATATATATATATATATATAACAGTTCAGCATGTTTCAATTCTCAGTACTATTGGGTAATGACAATCAAAAGGTATATTTGTGTATCTTTTTTTAACAAATCTGGTAGAGGGCCTTATAGCAAGAGAAAGAGTGCTCCACTGAGGGGACCAGCAAATGCACTTGCTGCCTAAGCATACGATTTGAAGAATGTAAGTACTGTCATAACACAGTCAAACAGTGGCACATTTGTCAATTATGTAAATACAACCAACTCACAGTGATGTGTGTGATTAACATGCCAATATAAATCTAGATAGAGCGCATCATTTTTCTTTAAATTGTGATCAGGCCATGCAGCCACCATTCCCTTAATCCATCACAGGTTGTAGGAGCTGACTTTCAAACTTTCTCTCGGCCTTGTTACTCAGAGTTTCTTTTTTATTTTTTTTTTATAGCACATCTATTTTAACCCTTTCAAAGCTGGGTTTAGAATGCTATGCTGGAATTCTGAGCCGTTTTTTTTTTTTTTTTGAATTTGTGAAGAAAATGCACACACTTGTTTTTAAGTCATAAGTCATTCAAATTTGACTTAACCAACATAAAACCGTATATCATTTAAAAGCTTAGAACATTTGGAATATTATTTTCAAACTGCTTACAGAATTCAGAACATGTCAAAATGTAAAAAGGTACAACATTGGCAGAAAAAAAGTTACAAAAGGTTATTAAAATAAGGTTTCCCCATACCACTTTATCCTCCTACTAGCCTATTTCAGTGTTTCAGGTCCCAAATGATGGTGGTACAGATAAAGGAATGTCCCCACAGGAGATGCAGTACTAATCTGTCTCCATATGAAGACCCTTTTTTTCCCAGTAACTATTTACATAATTCAGAACATGGTAGAATATAAAAAAGCACAGAAATTATAAACACAGAAAGTAAAATTACAAACATATTTCAATAACTATTTATGTATGCACTTCGTCATGAAGACCATCAACAGAATTAACTTTGACCTCTTGAGGTCAAATAAATAAGTAAATAACATAATAAATAAATAAATCAAACAGTAAATACATAAATAAAAAATAAATCTTTTTTTTTTTTGTTTGTTTTTTGTAATAAATACATACAATAGTGAATTTGCACCACCAAGTATAAACAGGGCTTTCAGAGGGAAAGATCCTCCTTTTATGCTTTTCTTTTTCCTGGCTGGAGTGAGAGAACAGGAGCTTGTTAAATTTCACATCATGCAGGCCACCTGATTTATCATCATCTCATGGAAGCACTTAGCTGTCCAGTATCAAAGCAATCCAATCAGGCCTGTCACGCTAGAAGAAAAGAGGAAATCCTATTGGATAATGGTTTACATTCTTCCCTTCTGTGATTTATTTCTGTCATATGACTTACAGGGCTGATGCTCTGTTTAAATTATTTGACTCACCTTACTTTCAGCTGCTTTATAAAAATAAAAATAATTTAATTCTGTTCTGCAACAGGGGGAATCCCAGGTGTGTGTGTGTGTGTGTGTGTGTGTGTGTGTGTGTGTGTGTGTGTGTGTATATATACACACACCAGGGGCATGGGAACTTCATGGGCTTTATTCCAGGGACATATGCAATGTAGCGATGTAGGCTACTCCCCGTACCTTTACTGGTTTTGGAACTAGAGTCTTAAGGGCGGCTTCTCAGTTGACCCTTACAACACAGGCATAGAGGTGAGTTTCTCCCTCATTTTTTTTAGCCTTAGCTACTTGTTACTGGGGTTCCGAATGGTAATGCACAAGGCAGCTTCGGCTTAGCCTTGTAGCATTCCAGTCGTTCGGCAATCTTGCCCTTGCGACGGCTCAGGTATACTGGCACGTTCGGTAATGGTTACAATTCATACTTGAAGGGGAACATTAGGTTATTATCATAATCCTGGTTCCCTGAAATAGAAATGAAACCATTAATCTTCAAGGTCGCTGCATCCATGATTGCAGCAGGCTTGAAGGAAAAATTACGCTGAGGTCTGTGAGTGCAGTACTTTTATGCCCTTGGGGCCAGGCCATAACTGTGTCACCGGCTCTGCGAGCAGTTTTTATATATCTTATTCAGATTCTGGGGTCTTTAGGAGAAAAAATACCCATATGGTAATGGTTACATTTCTATTTCAGGGAGCCAGGGTTATGATAATAACTGAACAATATGCTGGTTTTCTTTGCACGGAAAGGGCTGTGTGTGCAAGCCAAGCAGTGCTTCACCAGAGCTAGGCCCATTTAATACACAGGATTTGTGTTTTATAATAGACAGAGAAAAGAATGAGCAATTAGCGTGAATGAATTCCTTAAAAAAAACAAAAACGTACTTTCTCAAGAACACTTATTATATGCGTTGACAGTAGCCTGATTTAGAAAAAAAAGACAAGAGCAGCAAATAAGTAAGGGTACGATGCAGAGGCTTGCGTCCTATTAACGTTTCCCTCCCTCCCATCTGCCATGTAATACAGGCTCAATGCTCAGAATAATCATCTTTATTCTGTGAGGCAGCTGAGGTCTACAGGTTGGGATCCTCCGCCAACTGTCATTATCCTAGGGGAGGCAGTCTGTATATTGTGCTACATCTGCTTGGAAACATTGGAACACTCTATGCACAGAAGCAGTAGTTGTGTTTTTTTCCTCTCCCTTTTTTGACATCAAAGGTAACTCAATCCCTATAAAGGAAAAACAAACACAGTATTTGTTTAGGATTTATTTAATTCTCAAGTGGATGCCTTTTAGCCTCAAGAACAAGCACCCTTTTGTCAGCTGCTAGTGACAAGGGGCCAAAGTGGACAGAGACTTTCTGAATTAATCACACTAATTAACAACATCGCAATGGAGTGTGAGCCGCTCAAGGTAGGTGGGAAGTTATAAAGGCATTAGTGTTAAGTATTTTGTTTTACAAGATTAATAGACAGGAACAGTGTTAATGTCAGTGCTTGAGACATCTATTATAAGATTAAGGTCTTGCTTCTTGACTTGATTATTCCACCTCCCCCTAAAGGGGTTATGTGGTGCAGCAGGCTGGTTCACAGAACTCTCATCACCTCTGTTGTTGACTCTGGACAGGTCACAATCAAATTTTTGGGGGTTTTTAATCTCACCTCCGGTTGACTTTCGTCTACACCTCAGTATTACCAGATCATTTGGCAGAATTGTTTGTCTCTACTTGAAAGAGGCCTGAAGTGAATGACAGGTGTCCCTTTCAATATTTGTGTGTGCTGACTATATATGTCGGAAAACATCATGAGGCCTTTTTTTTAAGGTTACAATTTTGGCATGGTAATTTTTAGTACGTTTCACGGGCGAGGTGTGGCAAAAAAACAAGATTTCATACAAAAGTCACCAAATAATGAAGTTTTAGATACATCAACATACACAAGAGCTTTTAAATAGTACACCAAAGCCAATAATATAAAGACTATTGCTTTTGACTACTGACCAGTTTAAATGTTACTTCAGAGTACTTATAGTACATACTTCAGACATCATCTGGTCGGAGCCGAGGGTCTCTGAGCCTGTGCGACAATCAGAATTACGTCATCTACAATCTTGCGACATGTGTCTTTTTTGGAAAGGCTTACAGCCTTAACAGATCGCCAAACCTTTCACCTGTCAAAAATACCTCAATTATCTCTAACTGTCACATACCTGCATCTCTCTTATTAATGTATGAAATTTTCCCTTTGGGGTTCTCTGTTGGTTGAGCCGACGGATGTACCAACAACGTCATTTTTGTGTTTTTTTTTATACCTCTTATATAACGGGTACAAACTCAGAACTACTCAGATGTCAATTTATCCAATTTTGCGAATACAGTCTGTATTTAAAGTATGAACAACAGCTACGACCACTTTGCACAGTCAAAAGGTCTGTGAGACGATGCGTCCTTCGTACAGCAAATAGTGAAGCTGCACAGCTTTTATAGCCTGTTGTATCGCAGTCGTCTGCGACAGAACTATGAACCAGGCTTTAGAGTTATCCACGATTCTGAAAGAGCATGTTGTAAAGAAAGCCACTTCTGTCTACAAAAAACAGCTCACTCACTATTTTTTTGTATTTTAGCTGTCAACCATTTTCATGCTTGCTCAGCAACAAATCTCATTCTCTGACCTACAGCTACATACATAACCGTGCATGAACAACCAAACAATTTACAGACACTCGCAGATTTGTATTTTCAGTGCGTGACATACTGCATTTTTGATAGAAATAAAGGAAGCGTCTAACAAATGTGTTATTACATCCATTTCCAAGATTTCACAGACTATTGAAATTCACGATTTTCGTGACCTCCGTGACAAAACTGCAGCCTTAGTCATAGTGTAACTGTTCAGAGCAAACAGCAGTGATTGTAAAAGTTCCCAACACCTGCTCCTTTCTAAGGGATTATATTAATATGCCTCTTTATTGTCAAGGTATAGAATTTGTGAAACTAATCAGTAATGCTGACATAACATAGTAGCCTGATCTCGGTCCTGTTCCTGATATAGCTATAGCTTCACACGTCTTGATGCCACCAAGTTATATCCTTACAAAAATTCCACCTAAAATAAGTACTTTTTGGGTTTCTACTGAAGTCAGACATGCAGATTAAACCCATCATAATGCAGAAAGTTAAACAAATGTTGGTGCTGCTAGCCACCTAAAACACTTATTATAGGGACCAAACCTTCTAAAATTTGAATACTGCTGTTATTATTACATTTACTTTGCTGAAATTGTGACATGCTGCAGCTGTTCGTGTGGATAGCTGCTGAGAATGTTCTTTTAATTCCGAGGATGAGCACTGTGCTGTCTGCCTGATCCACAGCAGCATCCTGCTTTAACTCTTTTACAAGAGCCCCTGTAAAATCTCAGCTGATGTGTTTATTTATTTATTTGTTTATTTATTTTTATTCCCTCCCTATATTTCCCCCTTATGCACCTTATACTTATATAAAAACCCTCCCACTCGCTTTTGCTCACATAAAACATAATGACAGGGGGAGGAAGCAGGTGTCCGAACACATACAACTACTCAAGGAGAAGTAAATTCCATCAAGGTCTGCTTTCTAATAAAATAGAGTGCCCATAAGGCTAAACTATGGAAGTGATTTTTATTTGTGGCTCAAGGAATAACAAATAAGAAATGAAACACAACCATACATAGCATTATGGTAGATACCCATTTTAACAAAATGTAAAAATAGGGTGGGAATCTTGGCACATTTTAAGGGGCAATTCATTGTGGACATTTGTTTGTGGATTGAGCCTTGATAAGCAAATGTATTGGTCTTCAGTAGGTATCTGTATTGCACAGCAGAGGTAGCAGATTATAGGTCAGTTAAGTCAAAGTCCGCCATCCTTAATCTTTTTTATTAGGAGATCACCTCTATATTGGTAACCAGATGCTTGTTCACGTCATCAGAAAATCTATTTTATTTACAAACATTTTGATTGGTAATATCTGTGTAATTTTTTTTTTTTAATGAATCAGTTGGAAAAACTGGGACAGAGAGTTTTCTTGTTTTATTGGTTACAAACATTGGTAGTATTTAGATTTGCAGCTGCTGAGATCAATTGAGATTGTCCCCATTTCACAACATGAAAAATAAAACAGATTTTAAAACAAACTGAAATTCATATGTAAAATCAACAAATAGGATTGCTTTTATTTTGTAAGGTATGACATGAACTGTATTTCTTTTGAAGTAAAATGATTATGGTATTATATTTTGAGGATTGGAGTCCTACTAAAAAACAAAGATAATTGATTTCTATGTTTCTTCTGTGTCTGTCAGTTCTGGACATGGTTACTCTTTGATTTGTGTTAAGTGCAATGTGTTGCAGCATACTACTCCTTTCCCAGCTGCTCTTTGGGGAAATTTGAGCTGATGGTCAGCAAAGCACTCCTGGCATGTTTTTAGCCACCTTACAGTTTATTTAGGGGCACAGTGTTATAAATTAAAGATACAAAGCCCTTTAATAACATACACACTTGCGGTTTTAATATGCAGTTAATATTATGAGCCTTCCTATAATAAGTTCCATTACCAATACCTATTCATTATGGTAACTATCAAATAAAGTTAAATTCAAATATGTATCTGTAGCAGGGCGGTAGTAAGCCCTGCTGATTTAAATGTGTGTATTTATTTTAGAACAGGGTTTCCCCCTCCGCCCGTGTTATTTTGTATTAATTTGTTTGTTTGTTTTATTTATGTATAAATATGATGTGAAACGCCGCGGGTTTGGTTATTGTTTTGTTATTTATGTATTTAGGATGGCGTAGCCGATTTGTTTGTTTTGTTTAGTAGCGTGGATGGGTAGCCCCATCCACAGCAGTTTAATTTAATAAACTCGTGCAGTTTGTGACCGAGGGTTAATAGGATAATTATTAACTAGTTAAACCCCTCGGCCATGATATAAAAAGCCTGCAGCTCTCCATGTTCGTGGGGGGTGTACGAGAGGAGCGTAGAGTGGAAAACGAAAACGAAAACGAAACTGAATCTGAACCTGAATAAAATAATACAGGAACAGTGACAGCGACTGCCCAGCCTGACCCGTATGGTTTATTTATTATTTGGTGTTCGTGATTTGTTTTATTTAAAATATTTATTTTTGCTCTGTGAGCACAGTTTCTTTTTGTTAAAATATTTGATTTATTTTTGCTGAATAAAAACGGCACTGCCTTTAACTGCAGTACTTGCCTGGTGTGTGTTTACCATCCTGCTTCTGCCGTGACGTCACCGCCTAGCCAATCCTGTCACAGTATCCTTATTTAAAGTCATTAGCAAAACGACACAGAGATTCAAGAGATGAGATGGACCATTGGATTGCTCATACAATCACTGCCACCCTACAAAAGACAACTTCTATAAATGCTAGTTGATGTCTAATAGATATATTTTCTTGTAATATCTGGGCTTGGACCACTACAGCTACCCTGCTGACCAAGATGATTTGTTCACAAACTGATACACATCCCATTGCCAATCCACTTGGCCACCCAGTCTTAGTTTAACTAATTCTGTTCATAATGAATGTACTCTGTATATGCCTGTTGAAACAGTTTGCAGGTGGCCCTGGTTAGCAGTCAGCTGCATTTACAGAACACAATACAGTAAGTAACAAAGGAAAAATCACTTAGCTGTAAAACAACAGCGCTTTAGAGTCATTTCACAAAATTGCTCTCAAGTTGCCCATTTGAGTAAAGTTGCAATTATCATAAATTAATGCATCACATAATTTTCAGTAACACGGAAAGGTGGTCAGGAGAGAGGGTTTCAGCAGTAATAATGCACAGGGTAGTACTGTAGTTTAAATATGACGGATTCTCATGCTTAACTATAGCAATATTCATAAAGCATTTGCATAACCTGTACTGTAAATGTAAACGGCTGCAAATGCATGATTCATGACTGCAGCTTCTTGTGATCTGAATTTCTATATCCAATGGTATTGCAGTGAAGGCTGAGTGGTAGCCCCTAGAAGGATGAAGATTGTTCTTACTGAGAGGTTCATCTGCTGATGGTTTTAATATAAAAAGTCATGTTAGTGTGTGCACCTACTTGTTTTTCTGAACCAGATACAGTACATTAAGCATCACTGTCACATGGCTTCCACTATGAACATCACCAACTTTTACCCCTCCCTTGCCCATTTATAAACGCATGGCTTGTTCTGTATGTGAAATAGTCAGATATCTACATAATATATAGGCTGTACATAGTACTAAGATGAACATACTGTACAGTATAGTACAGCATTTGTGCATGTAACATAACCTAATGCTCCCTCAGTAGGATTCTGAGGGCGTGTTGCACTTTCTAATCTTACTGTTCTACCTGAAGGCCTGGGTAGCTGCTATAAAATTGTTTACTTGTTTATCAATAAAAAGTGCCACTAAATGGTAATATTTACACTCATTCTGAAGGGTATTTTAAATCCAAGCTTCACAGTTCTGTTTCAGGTTGTAAATCAGAGGATCACCAAACAACGTTCCACTTGCTTTATGAGCAGATAACTGCTGTTGAATGTTGGGGCTCAATGCATTGACATCTATACAACAGCCCTACTTGGTATTAACAACTGAGTTTGTGAGTAACTAATTCCTTTAATACAGATTAGTTCCTGTGGGGTATTGATTGCATGCACAACCCAGGCTCAAAGAAAAAGCTCCAACATTCAATTACTAACGACAATAGATTGCCTTCTTACTTGCTTGCTTGCACTGCACAGTTCAAGGCAGCATGATAGTGTACAGTTTTTACTCTGTCACATATTAAGTTCATGCACGATCACACAGTTCCGCGCCTGGTCTCTATGGATTGTTTAGATTCGCAAGTCAATTAATTCTGTTCAAGTTTATTCCCCAAAGAGGTTAGGAGCTGTGTTTTCCCGTTTCGACCTTTAGAGGATTGCTTATGAGTGAGTGCACAATAAAATGCATGAACCAACGGTTCTGCGCTGGTCTCCGAGTTAGGATTCTTGTAGCTTGTCAGTTCTGTTGTGAAATAACGGAGCATGTGTCAGGCAGTGTCAAAGGCAACGGTAATTTTGAAAACAGTACACGCCACTGATTGTAGGCGAACTTTGCTTTCTGTTTAGTGCAACCCTTGGGATAGGGTAATGTTCTTCAGTGGCTGTGTACAGTTTGGTCACCTCTGTGCGCTTAAGCAGAAGCGTAAACCGTGTAATATTCTCAATCACTGCCTCTGAATGAGTCTGTAGACAAGTAGAGGACTATGCAACAACTAGACACTAATTCAGTGGGGGGTTGTTTTGAGTAGCGCAACCATATGTGTAAGCACTTAATTATAATTTGAATAACCTGATTTCATATTCATTGTTAATTAAAGGTTAAATAAACAATCTTATTCTTAAGGATTGTATTTTGAAATAAAAAAACAAACAAACAAAAAAAGTAGTAGGTCATGCTGTAATTAAGGAAAGATAACAGATTTTTTCTTTAATACTGTTTCCTCTGTAACTAATTTATAAATACTATTACACTCAATTGTATAATAGTATTCAAGTCAGAGTCATGCAATGTCTATGTATAGGACATTGGCCTTCACTTCTGTACTGTGACTGAAATACAGCCAGGGGGCTTTGTAAATTGATTTCTGGTCATCTCAACCTGGCTTATAAAAATCACATCTGGGACCGTAACACAAAATGACATTTACAAATTGGTACGTAATGCAGTAATCTTAGAGCAATTCCACTGTATTTACAATTTGTTACATTATTTACATTTGAGAATAACAATGATTATTTGTTTAGTATCTCAAATACAGATTTTATGCTAAGTACATAGTAAATACTATGAGAAATGGAAGTAATAAAAATTTAATTGTGAGCCAGTGCATCAAACAAAGCTACACTACACTAGTATTGAAATAACAACTCAAATAGACAAAACTCAGATTGATTAATTAAATGCTCTAAACACTGATTGAATTATATATATGTCAAATTTACAAAGACTGATGATTAAGATGGAAACTCAGAAACTTAAATAAATTGATTACAATTAAAATTTCCAACTCCCCATTTTCCTGTTTCTGTTTAGTCTATTCTAAATCAATACTGAGCATTGAATTCAAGTACAGTACTTTAAAATCGCTGCTTGGTCATTTATTCCAGTGCTGAGCT
The DNA here is from genome assembly GCA_030684275.1 of Acipenser oxyrinchus oxyrinchus. Taxonomy (NCBI): domain Eukaryota; kingdom Metazoa; phylum Chordata; class Actinopteri; order Acipenseriformes; family Acipenseridae; genus Acipenser; species Acipenser oxyrinchus. The sequence continues at coordinate 18,762,371 of CM060247.1, read as the reverse complement.
TTTGCACTGTGAAATGCATAATCGGAACTTAGGGCTCAGCTCGACAGTCAGCCAACTCATGCAACCAATGCAAGGCCAGATTGGATTGCATGTTATGTCAATTGTTACACGTGCTCAGTGTTTGAATACTGTATACAATTTCCTCACGTTCTATTAACAATCATATAATATTTATTTTCAATTTGGCATATATTAATTCAGTTTAAGTGTTCAACTTTGTCTATTTGACAGTTGAGTTGAGCTTTGTTGATGTTTTATGCGCTGGCTTCCACAATTATATTTTTGTTACTTAATGTCAAACCACTGTGTAAAGGGAGCTTAATCGCCACACGCATGCTAACATTTGGTTCATATATCCACATGAACTGGATGAACTTGTCCATAAGTGTTTTAGGTTTTCTTTTTTTCATGGGCTTTAATAAGCTCTTATGGGATTAAAGACGACACATTACTATTTGGGCTTTACAGTTAGTCTTTGTTTGTACACTTTGTACAACTATGGCCAAAAGTGTTGCAGCACCTTATTGAATTAACTCATTTTGCTTCATAAAGTCAAATAAAACCTGCTGAATAATGTTACGTTAACATATTGACTTGCATACCGCTTTTCCATTTTCCATACACTTAATGAAAAACTGATAAAAATTGAAAGAATGTGACATTTCGAAATCTAACATTAAATAATGGCTTCCGGTAGACTTTTGCAATATCATTTTGTAGTCTCTTTGATTTCATGATGTTATTAAAATATCTAAATTGTGTTCATATAGTTTTTTTTTAAATTGAGTCTCAATGCTAAAATTCTAGGTGATGCAAAACTTTTGGCTATAGCTGTATGTGTGAGATTTATGAACAAGCAGCTGGAAACATAGTGCTTCACTGAGACTCAGCCATTAGATTCCATCAGATAAATCATGACACGAGTTAAAGATCATAGACACCAGATACCAGACACCAGAAAGGCATGTTGACCTCCCTCAGCTTGTGAGACATGTCTGTTCTTTTAAACCGTCTTTCCTCCAAAGGTCTAGGAGCTAATAATGCTGCCAGTATGCCGTGGAATTGTTTGGTTTGCATAGCTTTCATGAGCCTGTTTATAGCTTTCAGGAAGGCTGTCATACTTCTGTCCTAATCCACACACCCAGTGGAGCTGTTGACGGGTCAGCTCGGTTCATGCAGTGTACATCACTCGGAAGCCAGAGTAAAATGGGTAATTGGACACCTGGCATGACATTGGACATTGCCCAATCAATCTCTTTTGCCATTGTATTGTTTTATTTTTTGAGTGTGATATTTAAACAGTTTAGCACCAAGAATGTTTATACGTGTCATTTGTGTATTTATTTATTTTTCTACATACACTATAACAAAAATGCATTGTAAAAATGAATTCGGGAGTTACATCATAGCAAAACTTGGAGCAATTTAGACCGTCCAGGTATAAACAGTATGTATATAAGATATAGTGTATGTATTTAGTTTTTGACAAGCCTGTATTTTAAAGCTATATTTATGTTATCACTGTTTCTTTTTGCCGTTTATATTAATAGATAATTAATAAATAGTTAATATTTTACTTTTTAACATATCATTTTAGAATGTTTTCTTTTTACATAAATAATATAAACAACATATAATTCTGTGGCAGGTTTTCGTAAATCAAGACGGCAGTTGGCCAGAAGCCACTTAAATGATCAGTGGACCAATAGAGTATTACACATGCATAGGAGTTTTCTTAGAATCGTAATGACGGAAAGTTAGAACATAGAAAAAAATTGATTCCAGTAAACATAATTAGGTCGTTCACCAGATTCTGCTTTGATGCTAGATTCAATTAGACTGTAATCGTATTCACAAAGCTCAGCTTGAACTCATGAGTTATCCTAAAATGTATTTTTAGGTTCATTTTTAGGAATAAAATCAAGTTTGTTCTTAACAACAGTCTATAACCGTTTAATAAATACAGTATCAGCCTTTTTTATCAAAACATATTATGGGTTTGATTATGCTCTCTTACTTAATAGATGTATAATGTGGCCTAAAAAAGATTGCTGTTGAAAAAAAGGCTAAATTTGGATTACCATAGAGGATAGTAGGTTTAATCCCCACCAAGAGTTGGAATAGGCTACATGCACGTTTGAAATGAATACTCAAGGGAAGGCTTCCTCAAGTCTAGAGGGTATGTAAATCTTGCTTAGGTAGATAATTTAGCCATGGGAAGCAGACTAATGTTCTCAAGCCTGTACAGTGTGTCTCAATTACAGGTAACGCTCTTTTAAAGCGGGCCCCGTAGGGATTTTAAAGGCCATTCCTAGAAGGCCTCTCCATCACTGTCTTTGTCACTTGAGTACAGCACTGATGCCTGCCACTGGAACCCTCTAAAAATAAGACAGTACCATGTTATTAGAATATGCTGTGTATATTGTTGGGGAATAAATGGGGTGTAGTAAAAAAGTATAGGCTCTATTTTGGTTTGCTATTTCAAAATGTTTGGTAAGGTTTGTCTGAATGGAATTGAAGTCAGACAGCATGAATACATGTAGTATGCTAATGAAAGACATAGAAAGCTTTGTGCTGTGTGCTCCGAAGCTTGACACAGATGCACACTCTCTTCCTTTGATACTTTGTTGGTTTGATAAAAATTAAAAAAAACATTCAGAACAAAAAACAACTGTAGTGAAAGCATATGTGCCAATCAGTATGCACAAAAATAAAAGTATACAGTACTATAGTATGTTAAAAAAAAATCTAAGAAAATATAATAAATCTAATATCTTAAATTGTATAATCTAATATTCTTTCTTCTGCATTATAAATCCGTTAATATCAATAGGAAGCCACCGATAATGACACTTTATACAACCTTTGAAATTACCTTGCACTTGCTACATCTGAGAGCCTTGTGAAGTAGCCTACAAAGACGTTTTCTAAAAGCTGTTTGTCGTAAGCAGCTGTTGCACTATCTGGAAATGCTTGGGTTGCAGCAGTTTAATTACAGTGCATTCTAGCAAAGACAACTGTTCCTCTTGACTACCTTATAACAGAACACTCTTAACCATTTTCAAGAAACACATGGCTTTACTCTTATTCTTTTTCAATATAATCCTGGTTGTTTTTATAATTTTATTGAACACCTTTCTTAAAGTGAGAAGCAGGATTTGTCTTGTCATCATGTGATCATGTTGTCTTATAAGTGTGTGATCATGCTACTTTCTACAACTAGGCCGCTGGTTTACTGTTCCCACAACAGCCCGTAATTTCAATCAGATCATCAGTGCTTTTGCACCTCTCCTTTACAGTCAATTGTAAAGAATCCACTGACCAGACCTGGATAGTTATGTCTTGAATAGTAGTCTTAGTAGTATGAGATGAATACTGTGCAGATTCACTGGTTAGTTGAAGCATGATACATTAGTCTTTCATCTTTAGTTTAGCAAAAAGAGAATCTTTGGAGGGGAGGGAGGGAGGGTGGAGTGGAGTGGAGCGAGGACAGCAGTCCCGAGTAAGTAAGGCTATCTGTACTGTAGAGCTGGTGCTAACTAAGCCAAAGTTCAGTTGAAGGGCAGACTTTGACTTACCAGTCATGTGACTCTCAGGTTGGTGAGTGTTTCACGTAGGGCAGCTTCTTATCTGATTCCTTTATAACAAACCTGGTGTTGACAGCATAGAACAGGTTATAGGAACAACATGCACATTATTCAAGCCACATGATAATCGTGCTAAATTACTATTCGAAGGAAAGATAAAGCAAGGAGTAAAGAATACATGCACAATGTAAAAGGACTTTCTTTAAAAGGGTAATTGCTGTAGTAGTAGCCACCATTCCCCCCTATACAGAGGCTGTATATCTAACAAAACTAAATAATAATAAACAGCTTAAGGCCATGGCACAAAAAATAAATAAAAAAGGTTTATGGTTCAGAGAGGGGGGAAGAGGAAGAGAGAAAGTAGAGTATTAATAAACAGACTTAGATGCAATATGTATTGGACCATCTTCTTGTCTCCCGAATATTAAAAAAGAAAAGAAGAATGCAGTCTGTCATATTGATGCCATCCAGGGAAGAATACATTTACAAAGTGTTTCATTGTTAGTCTTATGTTAGAAATAAGCAATAATATTTACTGCATCGAAGTGGAGCTTGTGTTTTGGCAAGAGGGAGCCTCAGGTGATGTCTTATATGAGTCATTAAAGGGCCAACAATTATGATCTCATTGCACCCAGAACTAATTGCAAACCTGCATTTCTATCTTCTCATTTTTTCATAAAACAAAAAGGGAATAATTTGTATATATTAGCTGCCTATAAGAGATCTAAAAGACAGTGTAGGCAAGGAAGAGAAAAATGGAGCTACAAAAGAGCTCAAAACTCAAATAAAAACAGCACAATGTTGTCAGTATAAAACACTGCATGCATAGCCAGCAGGGAAAGAAAGGGAACCAGCTGGTTGTATGTGCAGCATAGAACAGTTGCACCAACATAAAATTCAGAGGAAGAAAACTAACTTTCAGGGTTTGAGGTCCATGCATGGCAAGGGGAACACTGTGCACAGAGAGGAGGTAGCCAGTACAAGCCTATATGGTGAGCTGGTGGTGAATTTTGGCTCACATTAGTCAAATATGGGCGCCCCTGCTAAATTATATCTATTATGGGTTGGTATAGGTTTGATTGCTGTGATGAACTAATGGACTAATACTTAACACAGGGGACAGACAGAAGAGGGAGATTAATAGTCGGAAGTGTTTGAAGAACAGGACTTCAGAGCTTGATGCAGCGAATGTTCTGTAGAGTAAGTGTGGGGAACTATGCCTCACTCCAGACTCCAGGTCTGGACTGAGATATACAACTATTACAGTACTTCCTGTGATCCCATTCACCATTGAGTGAGCTGAACTATAAGGGCTGCATTGGTGCCAGAGTGTGGGTCAAGCCTTTTTAACCTTACAGTGTGAATCGTGTATGTAGTCGGTTTGTTATAATAACATCTTACAAACACCAGTTTGTTTGTTTTTTTGTTTGAAATTTTAAACTCTACTCATCCACTCTAGATTACATTTCATGTTTTATACATATTTTATAAACCCTATGCCACAGACCACACCCCCTATCCCCATCCCTAACCTAACAAGCTGAGTTTTCTCTATATATTAATTTCACAAACACTTGATCTCTCCATTTAATTATGATTCTCAATGATTCTTTTCAGTTCGCCACAGTTGTTTTTTTTTTTTTCCCCTGAAGAAGTTGTTATTTAAAAGCATCTATATACTGTAAAATAAATCCAAGAGCAGTATCGGACTCACTGTTACAAAATACCTTACAGCAATGTAAATCATTAACTTGCTATGACGTGAGTTAATGTAAGATCCAACAGAGAATATACATTATGTACAGCACAATACCAAAACCATAGTGTACAGTAACTTAACCCAGTAACTGTAACTTATTGTATTAAAAAACGGTATTTACAACTGTCAATCCGACGTTGCCTCTGACATTAAACTTTAATGAGAAGGACCTATGGCTTTATGATATTGGCTTCATACTCAGTAACCAACTGTATTGTATGATCCTCTCGGTCAAGTTTGATCATGGGTATTGTTAAAAAAAAAATACTTTGTGTTAGTAATTTTACAAAGCTGTCAAAGCCTCAGGGACAATTTAAAGTACTGACTGTGTTTGTAGGGTTATATAAAGAATGTATGCTCTGTTTTGTAGACAATGACATTGGCCGTGAGTTTGGGTTTGTGGTCCTCTTATTTAAAAAAGGGTGATTCCTCCGACCAATATAATACCCATATTGGAACTCTTGAATATCACCTTAGGTGGCTCCAGAAAATGCTGAAACAATGATAGATGACTGATAGAGAAAGAATTAGAGAGAATCGTGACTTCTGATTTCAACCAATATGCAGTTAACCAAACACTTACTGCAGCTAGTGAGCACACTCTAATGACCACAGAGTTATGCAAGATGGATTGTCACCAAAACTGGCCACATTTCCACACACTTTTATGTCAATATATTGCTTTGCGTTGAGGGTAAATGTAATTAAATGTGGCTGCTCCCATATGACTCCATGTACTGTAGTGGTACAGCCTATAAAGCTACAGTATGACTGATTGCCAGAGCTTTTAAGGGTCATTAAGTTTAAAGGTCATTAAGTTTAGCGGGTGTCAGTGGTTTGCTTTCTGCATACACATTTTTATAAAATAGTTTGTGTGAATTTTCTTTTTTATTCTCTTTCATGCAGTGTCTCATGCCAACAAGATATAGGATAGCACTCTCATTAATAACTTGGTGGCGCTCCTAATTCAATTAAGCAATATGCTTTAGCCTACTGTCTTTAAACATGCCTTGATATTCAATGTTTGCTCTTTTGTTCGCCCATGGGGGATGTTAATTAGTAATTGCTGCATGTACAGAGGGACAGTATTTGAAGTTACAAGGTCCATGCATGATGGAGAAAAACAGAGCCCAGTAGATACAGTAAACACATACCAAAGATTGTAGTTCTTTCATAGAAATACGTAATAAAACTACGCACCCTTTTTTCACCAAACAAAGCAGATGGTTTTGTACTGTTACATCATCACAATGTCAACAACCTCAGGGTTAAATATGTACTGAAGCTTAAAAAAAAAAATAATAAAATAAAATACCTATGGTTTATTAGCTTTACTATCAGAGCTATTCAAGGTTCTTGGCTAAAACAGCCATACCGATGTTGAAGGATTTCATAAGAAACCATAAAAACAAAACAAAAAATCTGTATTTTTGTGCTCACTAAAACATGTTTCATATTTTTACGCACACAACATAATTTGTTTTTTGTATGTGCTGCTAGCAAAAATGACAGATTGCCCAGCCTTTACCTCTACTTAAAAAGAGCTACCATTTCACTCACAGTTTATGATGTATCATTTTAGAAAGTAGATGTGTTGAGTGAGTCATGCTCACGTTCCATGGCTGACAGGGTGATTTTAAGCTGCTTAGGATACTATAAGGCACTTCTACTTGCTTAACAGCCTCCATCTGATGCACATTGACAGGTAGGAAAATGCTTTAAATGTTAACAAATATACCCTTTTAAGGAAAACTAACATGACATAGCAGCCCAAGGTTCATGGAGTGAAAAGTACTGTTGTGAAAGGGGTATTGGAAAGGCAGATTCTTAATAAAATACCTAATTTAAACCCAGCATTTAATTTTGACATATCATGTAATAGAGTTCTTAAGGCTCAGTGATATCAATATGAATGTCTGAATACCTATATTAAAAACAGAATGATTGGTTTAGCTGTGGTACTCCGTAAACTACCTAACCATAATAGACTCTAATAAGGGTATCTCTTCAGGTAATGCAGGGGTTAATCTTTGTTTGAAGAAAGATAAAAAAAAACATTTGGGGAAACTCTAAATCAAATCTTTTTTACAGCATTACAGCTGACTGCAAGATTATCATTCCTAATATCCATTTTAATGAAATCTGCTGTTGGAATGCCTTTTAGTGCTCAGCACACAAGCTAGATTGCAGCAGGCAGCAGCAGCACTCTGAAATGAAAATAGCCGGTGTAATCAGTGGAATATAAATGGCAACAGTGGCTGGTGCTCCCTTTTATGATGCTGTGAAGGGAAAGAATTTAGTGGGTAGCCATATGACCAGGCGCTGCATAACTGAGAAGCTAACACTTTGTATTGTCCTGGATTACTGTGATCCTCTATCCTTGGAGGTATTTGTTACAGTGCCTTGTGACCGACCCCCCATCTGAGGGTGGAAATAGAACAGAAAGCCATTATACGTAACACATGCATAGGCACTGCATGCTACTGCTGTTAGCATAATTAAAAACTCACAAAATGCCAACATTAGCTTTCATTAACTTGCACTGTGATTAAAATAAGCATGAATAGTACAGATTCCTAGAATTCAGCAAAGCCTGATTCAATATGTCTTTGCTATGGCTAATTGTTGACAGGAAAAACATGCTTCTTTAAAAAAAAATATATATATATCTTTTTATACATTTTAAAGTTTCTAGACTAATTGCAAGTGCAAGGCATACATATTGTTTTTTTTTTTGTGTTTGTTTTTGTTTTTTTGTATTCTAGTTCATTGGTAAAATGCAATTTCCACAGAAAGAGCCAAGCTGGGATTTTTTTATCTTAATAGTTTCTTACAAACTGGCACAGGGTTTGTTTTATATGCTGTAATTTTTTTTTTCTTTAAACATTATTTGACAAGGGCAACCCAGCATGTTTGACCTCTCGTTTGAGAACCTTTTGCTTGTACAGCAGAAAGGATTGAGGACCATTCAGATCACAGACAGAAGCTGGGCATTGGGTTTTATTTTATGTTTTTAGTGATGTTTGAAAGTTCATGATGCTCAGTGGAGACTGAAGTCCTCTCTAAAGTATCCACATATCTGAAATATCATAGGCAGGGGATATGAAAGCTTCCCTTACATTTCACTGCAAGCATGCATCAGGCCCGCTCTGAGAAAGAAAATGTTTACATGTCAATCCTGGGACATTGAGTTAACCTCTGATCTGACAACCCCTCTTGGTTAAGTTTTGCGTCAGTAGGGGAGTTTGACTGCTCCTAAGAACCGAGAACTACACTCTATAGCACCTGTTTTTTTTAAGGATAACTCACATCCAAATACTGTCTGCCTTTTTTAGATACAGTAACTTGTATATTACAGTGCCTTCAGCTTTAAAGTTCCTCGGTTCACCCAGTTAAAGTCCGATTGACTATGGTTTCGCTGGAACATCTCCTGTTAAGTAAATATCCTTAGACAAATATCCTCTCAACAGTTAATAGATTGCTTAAAATATGTTGCATTAGTTTAAGATGATACAACCCATGAATGATGCTATATTTATTTTTTTGCTTCTATTGCATTTTTGTGGCATTATGCTGCTAGACTTGTCGTGATACTTATGAAAGAGCATAATAAAACAACAATAACAACTAGACCATAATGTAGGATTGCCAGTTTATTGCCGGTTGCCAGTGAAAAGATTTAATGTGGCTTTTTTTTCTTTACTTGGGACAGTTAAGCACAGTTATCATACCAGGATTCATATACCATAGTTGTGTATTTTTTTCTGCCCATCTAAAGCTTACAGCAGTATACCTACCCAATTTAACCTATTATATATATATATATATATATATATATATATATATATATATATATATATATATATATATATATATATATATAGGGTAAGGTTATGTCTTAGAGCATTTCTCCCAATAGCTACAGATACAATATTATTATGCTATGTGGTCCATATGGACTCTCAAAAGGCTATCTAGAAACATAGCAAAAGCAAGGCCTTGCTAGGAGCCAGAAAACTTTCCTTTGGTTGGAATTAGGCACATGAGGATCGCTGCAGAAATAATGTAAGTCATCTCTGTTTCAGACATAAAAGGTGCAACGAGTCACTCCTACCTTCCTTACTTTATTAAAGAGGTAACATTTTTAGGGATGACTTTTTCTTAAAAACATTTTTTTTTTAAATAAAATTAAAAAAACAGCCAGAACTCTCCCAGACAGGATGGATGTGTTGGATAAGCTAGTGAAGCATTAATCAGCAAGGCTTTTTTTTTTTTAAGGAAAAGTGAAGCCACTTGCTGTGAGCTGAGGCTACATGTAAACACTTGTGGCATGACTGCTGCTGCTCACTATTTCCAAAACAAGAAGCTGAAAGAACTTTAAAGCTTGCTTAAGTAATCCATTGATAGTTTCTGCTTATTTTAATCAGAGATTACTGGCTTACTGTTTTAGTTTCCATGCCTTTGGATAATAACTCTTGTTTTTTAGTTAATAATACAATGTATTTTGTTCTTTTTTTAAGTGTAAATCTAGTTTTTCAAATAAAACAAGAACTCAGTGTGTGTCACTTTTATCTATGTTCTGTGGTAACCAGGAGATATCCAGACCTTACTTTAAAAGGAGTCCTGGATAGGGTTCCCACTTCTGACTTACAAAAAACCGGGATACCAGAGTCATTTCGTACATAAATAAATAAATCATATACTTTGACATTTAATGTCCCGGGAAGTCTTACAGATTTCCCAGGACAGCTGCCTCAAAAAGAGAACAATCCAGGCAAAATCAGAACGGGTGGCAACCCTAGTCCTGGATGCAGGCAGGCAAAGTCACAGTCAAGTATAGGAAAGCATGTAAAAATATAAGAATAAAGCAAATATTGTAAAGATTTAGGTAAGCATGAGTGCTTAAGGTGTGTAGAGAAAGCTGCTGCAGATTTTAACATCTGGAAGTATATGAATGGCTGCAAGTGTGAGACTGGCTGATGGAAACCCCCTGCTCTAGCTCCAGGCTGGCTCCAGAGCTGATGGAAACCGCTGTGCTCTAGCTCCAGGCTTTCTCCAGAGCTGATGGAAACCGCCTGCTCTAGCTCCAGGCTGGCTGCAGAGCTGATGGAAACCCCCTGCTCCAGCTCCAGACTGGCTCCAGAGCTGATGGAACCCCCCTGCTCCAGCTCCAGACTGGCTCCAGAGCTGATGGAAACCCCCTGCTCTAGCTCCAGGCTGGCTCCAGAGCTGATGGAAACCCCCTGCTCTAGCTCTGGGCTGGCTGTAGAGCTGATGGAAACCCCCTGCTCCAGCTCCAGGCTGGCTCCAGAGCTGATGGAAACCCCCTGCTCCAGCTCAAGCTCCAGGCTGGCTCCAGAGCTGATGGAAACCCCCTGCTCCAGCTCCAGACTGCCTGCAGAGCTGATGGAGACCCCCTGCTCCAGCTCCAGACTGGCTCCGGAGCTGATGGAACCCCCCTGCTCCAGCTCCAGACTGGCTCCAGAGCTGATGGAGACCCCCTGCTCCAGCTCCAGGCTGGCTCCAGAGCTGATGGAGACCCCCTGCTCTAACTCCAGGCTGGCTCCAGAGCTGATGGAAACCCCCTGCTCCAGCTCCAGGCTGGCTGCAGAGCTGATGGAAACCCCCTGCTCCAGCTCCAGGCTGGCTGCAGAGCTGATGGAGACCCCCTGCTCCAGCTCCAGGCTGGCTCCAGAGCTGATGGAGACCCCCTGCTCCAGCTCCAGGCTGGCTCCAGAGCTGATGGAAACCCCCTGCTCCAGCTCCAGACTGGCTGCAGAGCTGATGGAGACCCCCTGCTCCAGCTCCAGGCTGGCTCCAGAGCTGATGGAAACCCCCTGCTCCAGCTCCAGGCTGACTCCAGAGCTGATGGAAACCCCCTGCTCCAGCTCCAGACTGGTTCCAGAGCTGATGGAGACCCCTTGCTCCAGCTCCAGGCTGGCTCCAGAGCTGATGGAGACCCCTTGCTCCAGCTCCAGGCTGGCTCCAGAGCTGATGGAAACCCCCTGCTCCAGCTCCAGGCTGGCTGCAGAGCTGATGGAAACCCCCTGCTCCAGCTCCAGACTGGCTCCAGAGCTGATGGAATCCCCTTGCTCCAGCTCCAGGCTGGCTGCAGAGTTGATGGAGACCCCTGCTCCAGCTCCAGGCTGGCTCCAGAGCTGATGGAAACCCCTGCTCCAGCTCCAGGCTGGCTCCAGAGCTGATGGAGACCCCTGCTCCAGCTCCAGGCTGGCTCCAGAGCTGATGGAAACCCCTGCTCCAGCTCCAGGCTGGCTCCAGAGCTGATGGAGACCCCTGCTCCAGCTCCAGGCTGGCTCCAGAGCTGATGGAAACCCCTGCTCCAGCTCCAGGCTGGCACCAGAGCTGATGGAGACCCCCTGCTCCAGCTCCAGGCTGGCTCCAGAGCTGATGGAAACCCCCTGCTCCAGCTCCAGGCTGGCTCCAGCAGCCCCTGCTCCAACTCCAGAGCCGCCCTGGTGCAGCACCAGAGCCACTAAAACTTCTAATCAGTAAAGTGAGTGACTATCATAGCAACACCCTATTTATGTTTGTTTTATTATTATTGTTCAATCGGGTCTGCAGCCTGCAAAGTGAGGAGCACATGATGCTTTAAATTTTCACACTCCATAACTTTGGAAGCCATTGTCACACAGGTAGATTAAGACATATACAAGGATTGTGGGAAACCTTTGGCTTTTGACCTCCAGGTCAAGGTCGTAGAAAACCAAGCTGATTCTCTCTTTTTGACTTTTTCACAACAGCAGTAGAACCGATGATCAGATTTGGATAATTCGTTTTTAATTAAACAGCTAGGTACGAACTTGGTTCTCATTACGTTTGCAGTAAATCGATTATTCACAAATAGGTTAAAATAGCCTCTTTTTCCAACCTTTCTCAAAATACACATCCCACATGTACCAACATACACTACCGGTCAAAAGTTTTAGAACACCCCCATTTTTCCAGTTTTTATTGAAATTTAAGCAGTTCAAGTCCAGTGAATAACCTGAAATGGTACAAAGGTAAGCTGTAAACTGCCAGAGGTTAAAAAAAAAGTTTAGGTTACCAAAAACAGAAAAATAATGTACATTTCAGAGTTATACAAAAAGGCCTTTTTCAGGGAACAAGTAATGGGTTAACAACTTACAGCTGTTCTGCAGCAATGGAAGTAAATTAAGCCTTGAAAGTTGATGCTAACGATTCCTACAGGTGTCCCAACTTTTGTTGATTACTTACAAACCCTCTGTCTGTATAAAAGCAGTGTTGGAACAGACTGTGTTACTACACCCTCTTAAGCATTATTTGGACAGTATTGTACTGCAGGAAGTAGTATATTGCTATCATAATGGCGAGAAAAAGGCAATTAACAAAGGAAGACGGACAGACCATTATAACCCTTAAAAGTGTAGGTCTTTCCATTAGAGAAATTGCAAAGAAAGCCAAGGTGTCAGTGAGTAGTTTCCTACACCATCAAAAGGCACTTGGAAACTGGAGGAAACTCTGACAGGAAGAGGTCTGGCAGACCCAAAGCCACAACAGAATCAGAAGACAAGTTTCTGAGAGTCAACAGCTTGCGTGATAGGCGGCTCACAGGACAACAGCTTCAAGCACAGCTTAACACTGGTCGAAGTAAGCAAGTCTCAGTTTCAACTGTGAAGAGAAGACTTCGAGCTGCAGGTCTGACAGGTCGAGTGGCAGTAAGAAAGCCATTGCTAAGATGGCAAAATAAGAAAAAGAGGCTTGCCTGGGCCATGAAGCACCGCCAGTGGACTACTGAAGAATGGCAGAAGGTCTTTTGGACCGATGAATCAAAATTTGAAATCTTCGGTTCATCACGCAGGGTTTTTGTACGCCGTCGAGTAGGCGAAAGGATGGTTCCTCGGTGTGTGACACCAACTGTCAAACATGGAGGAGGAAGCGTGATGGTCTGGGGCTCTTTTGCTGGATCCAGAGTCAGTGACTTGCACAGAGTGAGTGGCACCCTGAACCAAAACGGCTACCACAGCATTTTGCAGCGCCATGCAATACCCTCTGGTATACGCCTAGTTGGTCAGGGGTTCATCCTACAGCAAGATAATGACCCAAAACATACCTCCAGGCTATGTCAGAACTACCTTAGAAGAAAAGAACAAGACGGTAGGCTTCAAATCATGGAATGGCCAGCACAGTCTCCAGACTTAAACCCCATCGAGCTGGTTTGGGATGAACTGGACAGAAGGGTGAAAGCAAAGCAACCTACAAGTGCAACACATTTGTGGGAACTTCTGCAACAGTGTTGGGAAGAACTTTCCGAACAATATTTGATTATATTTTGATTATTATATTTTAGATCCAACTTTTCTGCACAGCATTTCCAATATTTGTTCAATTCTAGGATGGTTGTAACATTTTGAGACCTGTAATCTTTATTATTATTATTATTATTATTATTATTATTATTATTATTATTATTATTTTTATTAGTTTGTGTCAGGATGTGAGTGGTGTGGGAAGACGTCAATGTCTACAGTTTTATAATTACCACGAAATAGTCCATTTTTAATTCATAATAATCACCCCCTATACCAACAATGGTATGGGGGTAAAATGGCGGGTTTTCAGTCCCAAACAAAAAGCATTCACAAAATAATAACACAGTACTGTAATCCACAAGTGCACAGGAAAGTGCTGCGCTTGTATTTACAGGTGTGCAGTGGTGCTCCGGGATGTTTGTGCTGGCTCTGTGGCTGCAGCTTCCCAGTTGCTACTCTTCTGCAATACACAAAACAAAATAAAGATTATATATTATATATATATATATATATAATATATAATCGGATGTTCTACTCCGTCAACTTCTTTGGACAGGACAGCTCCCAGACCATTATCGGGGGCATCAGTCTGAAGTATGAACTCTTTACTGAAATCTGATGAAATTAAGGCCTGGGCTTGGAATAGCTTCCTCTTAATCATATCAAAGGCCCCCTGACACTTCCCTGTCCACTTCAATATTTTTTGTCTTTTTGGTGAGATCAACCAGGGAGTTTAGTGGAATACTCTGGGATAAAGCGGGAGTAATATCCTGCTAACCCCAATAGTGATCTCACCTGAGACTTGGTTTTCGGGATTGCCATCTTCACCAGAGCCTGGACTTTAGAGGCGATTGGCTTTACCTGACCATTTCCCATGATGTAGCCAAGAAATTGGGTCTCTTGTTTGCCAAATGCACACTTACCCACTCCATGGCTGCTGGGCAATTGTGGGCGAGATGACCGGTCTCATGGCACTGGTAGCAGACCAGTGTAAATGGCACCCACAGAGCCTGTGTGTCCTCCTGTCGGGCTGACAGGGGAGGGCGGGCTGACCTGTTGGGTTTCGAGGGGTGCAGGTCCGGGGATGGAGGCTGTCCTTTGGGGAGTGGGGGAAGTGGTCTTCATGACTGAAGGAGCCTTGGGTTGGGTGGAAGGTGGGGTGAGCTAGTATGCCGGCAGGGAGTATTCAAACACCTTGGCCAGGTGGTCTGCTTGCTCCAGTGTGGTGGGCCGGTGCCGGCTGACCCATGCTTGTGTCTCTGGCCCCAACATGTGGCTGAACTGTTCAATTGCAATCAATCCAACTGCCTCTGTGATAGTCTGTGTGTCGGGGCAGAGCCATCGGGTCAGCTGGTCCGTCAGCTGTTGACTCACCATGCAGGGCCTGACTCCAGGGGGGCACCGGTAATCCCAGAAACCAGCGGCGATAGGTCTACTCCATTATATCCAGATGCTGGAGGATGGCCTGCTTGACGATGTCATAGTCCATGACGGCCTTGTCACCATTCCTGAGGCCATCTTGCTTCTTTGGCCAAGTGCTCAAACGCCACTAAGAAGGCCTCAGGCTCATCATCCACCGTCTTCTTGGCGGGTCTGGGTTTGGGTAGTCCTGCAACTACATGCTTTCTCCAAAATGGCCGACTTCTGGTTCCGACCTTCCATCGAGTTGAGCCGTCTCTGGGAAAACATACCACCAACCTTACATAGCGCCTTTTCTGGCCGGGAGGTAGACTTGCAGCTCAGATTCCTTCCCTCCTTGTCATAGTTGGTAACTAATATTTATGGTAACTCTTCTCAGTCTTGCTGTAATAATAATATGCAACCATACAGTAAAATGCATTCAATAAGGAACATATATATAATAATTGAATGTTGGGACTAATATAAAAAAAAAAATGTCTGTGTCAGTCAGAAATGACACAGTTGACAGAAATGAGAAATATTTATCACAACCTGTTTTGCCTTGCACCGATTTACCACCTTGCCAGAAGCTGGCAACAGTTTCTAAATTAGCACTGTGTGTGATTTCTATATATACTGTATATAAAAAACAGAAGATCAACACAGCCACTCTTGGTCCCCTGTTTACTTCTAGCTGTCAAATAAACAAGTCCAGATGAAACTGCACATGCAAGCTCTACACACATGTGAAGTTGCAGTGGCAGGGATTATTTAAAAAAATATGCATTGTCTACTTTATGTTTTTACCTAAAATGCACACAAGATTTTTAAATTTTTTTAACCGTAAGTACTGTATGGCATCCTTTGTTTTGTAATTAATTTACTAGGGTAAAGTCAGGCCATTCTTATTTCTGGGATATTTTTCTTTATATATTTTGATAACGTTTTGCAAATGAACAAATATTCAAATGCATGTCTGAATCCTGAACAGATATCTGAACATGAAAATATCATGTTCGCTCCAGCAGTATAATAAATATATGTTACATGGATAGAATCAGTGTTATATAAAGTACAGTATCTAGTATATCTAGTATATCTTATGATACATATTACTATGATATACATTTCATTTCATGGTCTGTCTGTCACACTACATTGTGAACATGATAACTCCCTTGATTTTGTACCAATCTTCATCAAGCTTCTATTTTATTATTCAATCCTAGCCTCCCATGTTTTGGATTGCATTTGACTATAATCTTTAACTCACTGTCCTCTTACTGTGCGATTATGAGGACCCTCTCTATATGCCTGCACTGGGTTTCATAAAAGGTAATGGCTGCAGATACCGGAATACATGATTCTAGTTGATCATAATGGGCGACCCCTTATATCAATGGAAATATTATGTACATTAAAGCAATTCTGTATTTACATTTAGTTATTGTATATACTTATTTATTTTGTTCATTCAAATGTTTGAACTGAATAATTAAGGAAGGATTTTTTAAACCGTGAAAGGCAGGAAATAGTAGAGCTGCTCTGGCGTGCTCCAGCATTATTATTATTATTTGTTTATTTAGCAGACACCTTTATCCAAGGTGACTTACAGAGACTAGGGTGTGTGAACTATGCATCAGCTGCAGAGTCACTTACAATTACGTCTCACCTGAAAGACGGAGCACAAGGAGGTTAAGTGACTTGCTCAGGGTCACACAATGAGTCAGTGGCTGAGGTGGGATTTGAACCGGGGACCTCCTGGTTACAAGCCCTTTTCTTTAACCACTGGACCACACAGCCTCCCCAGCTCCAGCTCTGCTCCGGCTCCAACATCCCCAGCTCCAGCTCCGCTCCGGCTCCAACATCCCCAGCTCCAGCTCTGCTCCGGCTCCAGCATCCCCAGCTCCAGCTCCGCCTCGGCTCCAGCATCCCCAGCTCCAGCTCCGCCTCGGCTCCAGCATCCCCAGCTCCAGCTCCGCTCCGGCTCCAGCACCCCCAGCTCCAGCTCCGCTCCGGCTCCAGCATCCCCAGCTCCAGCTCCGTTCCAGCTCTAGCACCCCCAGCTCCAGCTCTGCTCTGGCTCCAGCATCCCCAGCTCCAGCACTCCGGCTCCAGCATCCCCAGCTCTAGCTCCACTCCGGCTCCAGCATCCCCAGCTCCAGCTCCGCTCCGGCTCCAGCATCCCCAGCTCCAGCTCCGCTCTGGCTCCAGCATCCCCAGCTCCAGCTCCGCTCCGGCTCCAGCATCCATAGCTCCAGCTCCGCTCTGGCTCCAGCATCCCCAGCTCCAGCTCCGCTCCGGCTCCAGCATCCATAGCTCCAGCTCCGCTCCGGCTCCAGCATCCCCAGCTCCAGCTCCGCTCCGGCTCCGGAGCTCAGCTCAGAAAACTTGCAAGCTCCGCTCCGGCTCCAGTCCCTGGAGCTGGCTCCCTAATGGAAATGCTGAGCCTCCATTGGAGAGTGTTGATTGTTGGTGGTGTCTCAGTATACAACAACCAAGTACCTAACTCTCATTAATGCACTGTACTTTGAAATCCTAGAGTAGAGGTGGCTGAAAAGTAAGTTAAATATAATACAGTACCTCAACATTGAAAGCTACCAATGCTGGACCTTTTATTTGGAGCAATGCTTTTGGTTTGCAACCAGGTATATGCTGTATTATGGTAATTGAGCAGTTTAAACAATGTGAGTGAGAAAGGGCATTGCAATAAGGTTGCATTATATGTCTGCAAATTAGATTTCAAAGCAATATAATGTGAAACCCAAACAGCAGTATTCTAGGAAATACAGAGACCATAAAAACGAGCATGTAATTTCCTCATGTCTTGACATTAATCAACCTCAATACTGAAAAGGTATTGGAATTCCACAGATACAATTCCAAGTCATGTTTATATGCTGTACAAAAGACTATTTAACCATAGCTGCATCAGATGAGCTCCTAATACAGTTTCTTGTTTAAAAAGGATATTTTCTCACTCCTATTGAGCAATATCTTTATGTGAAGAACCGGTTCAACAAGCCACTTGTAAACCAATCTTATCAACATTTAACTAGGTATTACAGGAATTACATTTTGTTTTAGTAAACAGTGAAAAATACCAAATAATAGAGAAGAAGATAGCCCTGTATAAGCCTAAGGTTGCTACCTTTGGGTGTCGGTTTCTCTCAGTTACAAATAATTATTTTCCATTAATGAGAGTAGATCTTGTTGAGCATTCCGCCACTTGCCCTGCTAAGGAAAGGTAGGGTTCCCGCAGGACTGGGAATAATGCTTCAGCTCTCCTTTCATTTGGAAGTATGTTTGCACCTATGTTCAATAATTTCACTAATTTAGTACAAAAGTTTTGTATTCAAGGCTTTTTTTTAATGGATGAGGCTAATTAACTATTGTTTTACCAAATCGTACCAACATGCAGTATTATATGAGAAAATGTGACTGTGTAGGACCAGTATGCAGATTGCCACTGAATTATCGATTTGTAAAATACTCTAGCTATGATGTAATCTTCATCATCATTACAAGAGGATAGTGCCCTTTTATGGCCTTTTTTGAGGTAGGCTGCTGTACATTACAGAATATCACAAAAAACAAACTTCTTTTTAAAAAATGTTAAAAATTATAAGATATGAACACAGTATGCTAAAACTGTATTTGCCACTTGATATGCATTTGGTGGAGTAACTTAGGTACCCTTTAAGGGTCAATATGGAGTTTGCAACGGAGAGCAGCCTATTGTAGAAACATTTCGAATCAGGTTTGAACCAGCATGTGAGAGCCCTGGGTGCTGCATGCTTCAACTTCTTTACTAGACCAACGGGTAACAAGCTGCCCAAGATTTTTTTTTTAATACTCGGCAGTGACTGAGCTAGCAGGTGGGTTAGCAGAAGGGCAAATAACAAAATGATCTAATACCCTCCGTGCCATGTGACTGACACTGAATTTGAAATCATCCGAAATATCAGCCTATAAATAGTGCAGTGTAAATGGGAGATCAAAGGCAGCGACATTTTCTTCGTTTGAGAAGGGTGTCATTTTTCTTCCATAAAGATGATGAAAAGGAGACCTCAAGAAGGGAACAGGAAACAATGTGGACTGAGAATCGTTTTTAACTTTGTCAGCAGCATAGATAACAAAAACGAAAGCACAACTTATTTTTTTCCTTTAGAATTTTCCTTTAACGGAAATATTTTACGCCACCATGCTTTGCTTGGATTTAAAAGGAAGAGTGATATATTCACATGCATCATTTATATTCAGTCACCTCAAGGCTTTTTACCCCCATTGTATGTTTTATATATGAATCAAGACATGCCTTTAAAGATATGTTGGGGTTTTTTATACCAAAAAAAAAAAAAGAAATCTGTTCATAAATATTTTATTGATGACACGGTACATTTTAAAACATGTTAGGAATAAAAAGAAAATATTTAAATGATTAGCACAGATCTTAATACATTATTTGCACACTACATCAGTCTTCATAAAAGTACAAATTCCTTTGATATGTCAGTGTCGCTGATGGCACCTTCACTTCAAGACATTACAACTAGAAAGGGCAGCAGTGTGGAGTAGTGGTTAGGGCTCTGGACTCTTAACTGGAGGGTCGTGGGTTCAATCCCTGGTGGGGGACACTGCTGCTGTACCCTTGAGCAAGGTACTTTACCTAGATTGCTCCAGTAAAAACCCAACTGTATAAATGGATAATTGTATGTAAAAATAATGTGTAAAAAAAAAAAAAGTAATTGTATGTAAAAATAATGTGATATCTTGTAACAATTGTAAGTTGTCCTGGATAAGGGCGTCTGCTAAGAAATAAATAATTGTAATAATAGAAAGATCCATATATGTTATTTATTTATTTATTTGTTACTAAAAAAAAGAAATCCTTCATACGTGTTTTCTACTCTTATTTTGTTTGCCCTTCTGTGCATGTCAGACCTTGTTGGCATTTCAGTTGGTTTATTTTCTCTAAAGGTAGTTCTGTTTTCCATTTTAAAGCCTACTGTACTCCCAGCTCTGTTCATTTGGAAAATAAGCAGCAGCAGTTTGTAATTGTCACCAACAAGCTTTTTGTTATATTGATCACATTTTATAGTCGTACTAAAAAGAAAATTGGTAACATAAAGGGATTAATGGAGCTATCTCATCAAAATAATTATACTGTAATATTGATTGCATTTCACCAAACACAAATCTGGTGTGAGTTCAAAAGGTTTTATTTTTCTGAAATATGAAACTTTTATTTTAAACCCTATGGGACAGACATCTCTTAAATTGTATCTATTTGATTTATCTTTAATGATATCACGAAGCTTGTCCACACTGGAATAGCATACCTCATTCTATGAAGGTCTGACTTGTGTTGGTGGCAGGAAGAAGCAGGAATAAAAAAATAACTCCTGGATTGGCATTTGCAGTTGCAATCTATTCCACACAAACACCCCTTTTTGAGACCACACACACACACTTTTGTGCACCTAGTCAAAGTATGTTCTGAGTCTAGTACAAATGTTCTAGTACTACACCATAACAATGGGGACACTAGTTCAACCTTTTTAAACCCAAATCAACTAAACGCAATTAAAAAATAAAATAAAAAACAGCTGACCTGACTAAACAGGGAAGTTTTGCTATGTCTTTGTGTATTGTATCTGTGATATCCTTCCCTGTTGTGCTGTGGTTACAGTTTTTGAATATACACGTTAACCACACCAGCCTTGCGCTGACACGGAAAGGAAGGAAAAGGCTCTGAAGAGATTTGTATTGGCTAATTAGTGAAGATTCTAAACCGGAAAATTTACAGAGCAATGAAAAAGTAACGGAGCACTAATCCATGAAAAAAGTAACCTCACTGACCCGCTCAGTGGTGCCTGGGACTGCAGATACGTATATATGCTTACATATGTCAAACACAAGTTTGTTTAAACAGATTATCCCTTACTGTACATAACTGATTAACTAATTAGAGAAAGCATAACCCTTAGAGGTATTTTGTAAAAATAAAAGCTGCATCCCCCTGTCACAAATGAGTTTGAGACCCAGTTGCCCAAACAGTAGATCTGACAGACTTGGCAAATTCAGTGCTGTTTATAGGAGCGCAGGTTTGTCAGTGCTTCTATGGGCTCTGCTGTAGAACTCTTTGCTGCAGATGTCCACTTACAACTTCACTGAAGGCAGTAGAGCTGTTAATGAATACAAAAATCATAGAATGTTACTATGGCGTTTCTAATGTTTTTCTCCAATCAACAACACTTCATAACAAATGTCACTGGTTGTGTTTAATTATGTATTAACTAACACATGATTTCATACTGAAGTATTTACAATCTACACTAATTCATATGAAACCTTTAATCAACAATAATTCATTGTGAACAATAAATTATTTTAAAGTGTCATCACATTTATTTATTTTTTGGCTTTATTTCCAGTAATAAAAATTAATGGTGTTCAGTTTAATGAAGTAGATTTGTCTTGTGCACTTTGTAATTTGTATTAGTAAACACAAAACAATATTTAGCATCTAGTTCCAACGTAATTTTATAAATGTTCTTGAAAATTGGCTGTGATGCCTTGCCTTGGTTGGACTGCAGGAAAAAATTAACCTAATTACTGAAACAGTCATTAATTACAACACATTAACTAGGAGTAATAAAAACGCTATTAAGTCAAATACATCTACCATTAACATAACTGTAGTAATGTTGAGTACAGCAGGATTCAATAAACAAAAGGTGTAATTAAAAAGGTGCAGGACCATACATTACAATGCTAGAGCTCATAAAATTAGTAATGTAACAACAATTGATATTCTGGAATATTTATTGCATTCTTTCTTGAGTTTCCATGTGCACCAGTATGCATTGTAGTGCATAAGATCTGAAGTGCAGATGCAGGACTTAATCCCTTTTGACATTATCTCTGAAAAATCTTTGTATTATTTATGTTTTGTATACCCCATATCACCAGCTCTCTCGCCTCAAGTTCCTCTGGGGCTGTTTCTACAGAGATTATAGCTGAGCACAGATCATTTTAGGTCAGAAAAATAATCTGACCCCAGTTACATTTACTGATTTTTTTTTTTCATCATCTAAGTTTCATTTCTAATGTTCAATGTACAATAAAATAGGTACATCACAGCAGTCTTAAGTACAGCAGTTAAAAACTTGCACCAAGCTTGGTATCTTATTTTAGTGTATACCTCATATGCTAAAAAATAATAACAAAAACAAGTTCTGCTAAACAAGTACATGCTGAGCCATGTGCGAACCTGTAAGTGAGAAGGAGAATTTGAAAATCAAGCAAAGCAGCCTACTGTACCTCTAAGACATGAAAACTAAATCTGGTTAAAAATTTGCAACCAAGCAAATAGGTACCTGGAATCCAGATAAGAACACATAGCTCAACGAAACAAGTAGGTTTTTGGCCTAGATTTAATTAATTTCTGATAAGTACAGTACTTGCAAATTGTCATCCGACGGCAATTCTAATGTTTAGGCACATCTGTAAGAGTTTACTTCTGTATGCAGTACTTTACCACAGTGAAAAGCATATGAGAGTACCCTAGTATGGTAGAGCATTTTGAAGGCATGGTTTGAGCCTGGCATAAGCATGATACATTGCTAAATTATTGTGCAAATGTACCATGGTAAACTTTTATAAGGGATTTCATGAGAATGCTGTGTGGCCCATAGTCTTCAGTCAAACTAATGGCTAATGGGACAGGGAGAAAACCGGAATGCATAGATCACAAGGCACTGTCAGAAAGATATACAGAATATAGGCAGGGAATGACTCACGAAACACCCCGAAAATGACAATGAAAGTTTTAAAATCAGTTATAAAAGAAACTCAAAGCCAGTTAAAAAAAAAAAAAAAAAAAAAAGTTATTGATGTATTGTTCAGTTCCTTGATGAAAGTTGTACCAGGTTTATTGGCATAGTAACTTCTGTTTTGACCATTTCCCTGGGCTGTCCCATCCCTAATCAAATAGGTAACTTGTTTTGAATTAGCAATATATTTTAGTCTGTTCAGTTATTTTCTGCGCTGGATTCAATTTAGAATCAAAATGGATTATCATGCATAAATTATCAATTTACAAACAGTTTTTTTGATTTACAGTAAAGAGTTATATAGACCAAATACATTTTCAGAATATTTAATTTCCTTTTTATTTAATATCCATTGGTTTCAAATTGTTCTGTATTGTTGTTCCTGCCTATATTATTATTTTCTGTCCTTTCTGAAACTTTTATTTTGTATACCGATTTTCCATTTACAAGTCCATGTTTGCCACAGATGCCTAAGGAATAGAAATTACAGTTGCATGCCCCTAGTGGCAATTTGTAAAACCACCACCTTTCACAAATTAATCATTCAGAAATGGTTGAAAGGGACATTAGGTATACAGAATAACAATCTAAACAGAAGCAATACTAGACACACAAATAATGGGATATCAAACAGGTAATTTAATATTTTTAAAATGTAGCTGGGTGACTGTCCATTTAACTCCTTGTTCATGGTATACTACAGCAAAACATTTCACAGCAGCAGACTTGGGGACAGGCCCCACTGGAGGTGCTGGAAGTAATGTGGAGCTGCCTGAGATTCACTGATTTTGTTGCATTGATTTAATGTTGCGGTTTAAAAATATGTTGAAAATGTATTTGGTCTATACATTTGTGAACTTCAGTATTTTGAAGTTCACAAATGTGTTGATATCTATTAAAATATTAATGTCATTGGTCATTATCATAAGTCATTGGAGCAACATTTTTAATGCAAACAATAGCCACATTTCGTTTCACAGATCGGAAAAGAAGTGTGGTGCGTGTGGCTAGTGCCGCATCTTTAGCAGATTATAGCCTGATGATTCTCTACTTGGACCAGGTTGCTGTTTTACACGGTCTTATATACTGTATGGAAACAGTAAGGTTATGTTTTAGAATGTATGATTTGGAACTCAGCATGCTTTAGTAGTTACAGTACCGGATGGGTAAATCGCCTCAGAGCAGTAGTTTTCACCTTTACCAACCCTTCGATATTCCTGTACTGAAAGGGTAACTGTCTCTGTGTGTGTGTGTGGCACTGCAACCATGAAATTGATGTGATGAAAAACAACTGAGATATCTCTATGAACTATTTGCTTTGCTATTATGGTCCACCTTTTCTGTCACAGTGCACTGCCTGGATTCCGCCGATAAGGAATACAGAGCAAATTACAAAGCAGCTATCTTAGGTTATCAGCTGCGGTGTTTTGGACCACCCCCCTTGCAAAGTTTTCTTTACTGCAACAGTCACTATTGAAGCAATGTTTTCCCTTTTTTATCAAGAAAAATAAAATTGTAAACCATATGGCTAAGGCAATAATGTGCATTGAAAACTTATTTGAGCAGATAAGAAAGATCAAAATACAAACAGACTTTATTGATACATAGATATTGTACTATATGCAAGTCATATTTTAACCAGTTTCTTGGTTTCTAGTAAAGTGGCAACAGTGCTGCATCTTTAATTTGTAACATACATCTTACAATATTATGAAATATTGAAGTCTGTGAATTATTAAAGTGTCTTTCTGAAGTAAAAGTACATGATAACTGTTAAGTGTTTGGGTTGTCACTGAATAATAACGAGTCAGACACAGAGCATTGGGTGCTGACACGCCGCACAGGCGCGCAGATTTAATTAACACACAGGTGCTGTCACTAAGGTACCAGCAATGGTAGACCTAGTGTCAGATTTAATAAAGAAAACAATACAAACCTCAAAATAAAAGGTTGCCACACAGGACAAGCACTAGCTTCATTAAAAGAGACGTCCCGCTCCAGGAACCTACTACACTATGCTACCCTCTCTGTACATGTTGGTATCCACATCCCCAAAAATACCTACTGCTGTTGCTCCCGAAGTCCTGGCCTCCCAGCGACTCCGGGTCTTTGACAGTCCTGGCTGGGCAGAGCCTTCACAGGCCCCGTCTTGCAGTTGAAGTGTTCTGTAGTAGTTATCCTGCGGAGCGGACGCTCTCCTCCTTGATGCAAACAAAGCACCCCTCTGTGTAGCATGAAGGTGCAGTCGCCTCGAGCTGTGGTGCAGAGCTGTGTGCGTGCAGCCTCCCCGGGCACGCTCCCCAGCCAATCCGGACCTCTCGATTAGCTCAGTGCCGGCCGAGCCTACCTGTCCCAGCTGCACACATCCGCGCAAGAACCAGCGACAGGGCCCTCCCTGTCAAAGTAATGTTCTGCCAACATGGTCTAACTATGAATTAACATAATCAAATCATGAAATAATGGGGGAGCACTCTAATTGTTTTGTATGCTCTGCTAAACACTGTTGAATAAAGCGCTGTCTACTGATTTTTTTTTTTTTTTAATTATTTGGAAATATCCCAGTTAAATTTCATATAAACCTATTGGGTAATTCTGCACAAATTTAACTACTGTAGCACACACATGCACAGATTCACACATTATATCAACGTCACATATACTGCATTTATATCAAATGTTTTCAGGAAATAGCTGATTTGGCCATTTTTCCTTCATTACCAACGTAATCAGTGTGGAAAGTGCTTGCAGCCAATGATGATTAAGCCTAATTAGCATATTTACTGAGATTATGATGGTCATATTGAGTGAAAAGGAGGGTGAGTGTTGTGAAGCCTAGAGCGAGCTTCTGATTAATACTATGGTATAAAGCGCAGGAAGCAAATGCACACCAGAATGAGCTTTTAGTATACTGCTAACTGGCATTGTAGTTATTAGTAGAAAGACAGTGACTGGTATTATTTTATTCTCCCCTCCCTTTCTATATCCAAATTCATATTAGTAATACTTATTCTTTTACTATTTTAAGATAATGGAACCAAAATTTAAAAAAAAAACAAGTAACGGAATAAACTGTAACTATTTTGCATGCCGTAATCATTCATTCATAATTTTGTGAGTTTGGCTGTTCAATTAAAGAAGATTTTCCACCTTTAACATTGCAAAGGAATTCCCGGGATAAAGAAATGAATGACAGAAAATGTAAGAATAATTTCCAAGTTTTAATTAAATCTTGTAATCAGCCTTAAATGAATAGCTGCAAATAAAACACTGATCATAGTAATTGCTAAACTGTATAGTGCATTGGGTTTTGCTATAGATAATGCCAGCCAGGCAGACTTGTTTTGGCCCAATAAAAGGCTGACTCAGTTCCACTGAGGTTTGCTCAACAGTCTATGCAAGTGAGTTGATTTATTTGAAGAAGAGAGATGGTAGTGGTAAGGCTGTCTGTCATCTCTACTTTATGTACTTTAGCTGTGAGGCACTGGAGCTCTCCACTGTTTTCTTCACTCTTCCTGCAGTTGGAATGACATCAGGTTCAGTGACAGGATAGTTCTATTAAAAATGGGAACTGACTGCAACATCTCTTCAAAGTTGTGAATTCTGCTCAACAGCCCACATCAGTAATATAGTCAGATTTAAGGTATTAAAAAAACACAATACCCTTCTAAAATATGATGGACAGTAAAGCCTAATAAAGCTTTTGATTTTTGTTTTTATTTAATGCATTATTTATATACTGGCATCCTTGGGTGTTTTTATGTTTTAAACTTGGTGTGGATATTTATGTGTAGCTACTGTGCTTAATTGGAAACAGTAAAACAAAATGCAGTTCAGGGTGCTGTTCAGCTTCATTCATTTTAACTTTTAAACCCAGTGGGTTCACCAATGTTTTATTAACCAAGGTTACTAAAGTGCTGCAGCTGGTTTCCTAGCTAGGGGATTGCTAGTTATTAACTGGGATCGCTGCAGCAGAGAATTGGTTACATGTTTTATTCCTGAAAATATAGTGTTTGAACACTGTATTACTGAATACATCTTATCTAAATTCTACAAGATACGGTGTGTCCAGATGTCTACAATCGTCTTGGGCTGCTTGGTGACCAACTGAATTTGATTGGTAGGGAATCCTGAGGCCTCACACAAAGTAAAAAAAACAACAACAAAAAACAACTTTTAATCTCAAAAGCATTAGGTCCCATTAATTGTACGCCTGACATATTTATGTTGTATTTTTTCCACCACTGACCGTACATTTTGCTGGTTGTTGTTTTTTTTTGTACACATTTGCACTTCCACATTTGGTTTAGTATGGTTTAGTAAAAGACAATAGGCTGTTTTCTTCCTTTCATTGTGAAAAAATCTATTTTAATCTCAACAAAAGCTTGTCTGTAAAGATCTCAACCATAAACCATGATTTTAGTCCCTTCACTCTCTGGTCTCAAGAAGGGTCACTACTTTTCATAGTCTTAATGTATTTACTACAAATAGGTAAACCTGTTTTATTATTATTATTATTATTATTATTATTAGTAGTAGTAGTAGTAGTAGTGGTCGCAGTAGTTACCTTTTCTCAGCAGCCTGTGGACACATCTCAATAGGGAACTACAATCCAGCTCTGGAGCTATGGGACTTGGCCTTAGCACAGGCTTTTCCACCAATTTTTCCTCTTCTAGACATATCACAAATGTTCAGCATATTCTTAACTCACATAAAAATGAGTTCAGTAGTAGTAGTCCTATTTAATGGCCAATGGCAGCCGGTGAAAAAATTTGGTTTAGCACCTCCTAAGCAAAAGGGGGTGCTAACAAAGACTGGCCATTAACTAAATTCAAAGAAAAAAACAGTAAAAAATTCTGCAAATTAAATGTTCAAATGTAGTAGTGAACCAAAATAATAGTAGTAGTGTTATCGCCTAAACTACTTACTACTTCACAATTAAAATAGACGATTTATAAAATAGTGAATGTATACTAAACTTTTGCTGTAATTCAGAATGTGGGCTTTAAGATGTGTATGCTTTAAGATGTGTATTTACTTAATTGTAATTTGCATATTCATAAATGACATAAAACAGCTTTGCTTTCCAATACATTTGCTGTAAGGGGCACAATTGTAGCGTTCAGTAATTTTGCAAGGGAATTGCCTGTGATATAGCTGCAATTATGTATAGGAGATCAATGCGTGTTCTGTGCTTAGTTTGAGGACATTTTGAAGTGTACCTCATACAGTGTTCTACACCTGTGTTAAATGCCTGACTGCAGGGAGGCATTACTTTCAATTTCAAGGCTCAGTCCCCACAAACCGCATCATGGAATTGATAATAATCTATATGGTGTTCCTATCAGTTCCTATTATGTGACGGTTTCCTCTAACCTGAACCTAACACCACTGTAGATTAGGGTATGAAGGATTCAATGACTGTAAACAGTTCATTAGTCATGGAAGACCAGTTAGCAAACATAGCATGGCTTTTTAACTTTTGTTATTAAATAGAAGTACAAAGCAAGTTGGCCAATTTGGAATTCTGATGTAGAAAGAAAGAATCACTACAAGGGAATCAAACTTGCAGGGAGAAACCCCAAATGGTCATAAGGGCCCACAGTGAACAACTACAAGTGTTATTGCATAAACTGGATTACATGGACGGAATGCAACATTTTCATCAGGGGCACACCTCTTAAACGACAGCATTCTTCAAATTGGTAAGGTTTTTTTTTTTTCCCACAGCAACATTGCAAAAGGACCAGTGCAATGTATGGGTACCCATATTATTTAATATGTAGCAGGGCAGATTTGGGATTTCTTGTGTACAATTATTGTAACATTCTCCTGTTTATTTTTACTTGGTTTTGCATGAAGCTTATTTTTACTACCACATTACTACTGTGGCATACTATGGTAAAAGCAATCAGTAGTCAAATGCTGTAAAGCATAATACATAATACAATCATGTGAATTAGTGAAATTCTGGCAAGTATACTGTAGTATGGTTTCTGCCTCTGTGGTTGCAAGCATGTTTATATATAAGTGAATTAGTGAAATTCTGGCAAGTATACTGTAGTATGGTTTCTGCCTCTGTGGTTGCAAGCATGTTTATATATAAGTAACAATGTTAACACGGGACATGTTCTGTGCTCCCTTGAACATGATGCATTTAAAATATTAATGTTTATAAATGTTTAAGCTCAGATCCTCCACTTTTGAATGAGTCAGCCTGTATGCTGTATAGCATGCATTAGGAGGGAAAAAATCTATTTTAAATGTTTCCAATTATCTCTAAATGTAGTTCCAGTTATCTAAATCTACCACATTAAATTCCAGTAGCACATGGTGCAGTGATGCAATTCCACATTACAATCCTGCTACTGGATATCTTCTTCTAAACCAAAGGGATACATAGGGTTAATATTTTTGGGGGTGGAAATACAGTACTGCAAATCAGACTTGTTTAAACTAGTGTACACTGAGGTCACCAGCATGAGATTGGGGGTGGTCTTAATGCTTGGCCATTTCAGACCTCGCGTTTTCAAATTGAGACCATGAACATCAAATTGGTTTGAATATGGGACATCACTTATAGACATGTTAAAGATGTAGTGCCCATACCGTTTTATTGTGAAATATATAAGGGTGTATTTAACTGTATGCTCTATAGCTGTTTCATAAGATGTAAGCAGATATTGTTGGAGGAAGTTTGTGTCGATACACCTATAAATACCTTTGGTGAATGAAAACAAACTGGACCATCAACAAGGTTCTGCTGGAATAAGAAGAGAAGAATGTGTGGTTAAAAAACTGAAAGAAATGACAGAATTGCCTTCATTTTTAATAGGGATGGAAGTAAGACTCCCATTGTGTAGCAGATTGATCCATTCCTGGTTTTACATTGAGTTTAATGAGACACACCTGAACTTGTTAACTATACACCATGGCTAATCAAGCTCATAAGAAGACCTGGAATGGGTGAAACTGCTATGCAACAGGAGTCTTATTTCCATCGCTGTATTTCTCAAAACAACTGTTTTTTTTGTTTTTTTTGTAAGTTGTGAAAGTTAACTTGCCTCTTTGGTATTCATGTGAGCCGTTTTATTCCGCCCTCAGGGCAAAATCATTCCTTTGCCACAGTTCTTGATTTCCATCAATCAGTAGCCAAGAACATGTCAAAGTGAGCCGAAAAGATATCAAGGACTATGGGAGGCCAAAACCGTGTTATTTAGTACGCGTTTCACATATTTAGCACACGTATTGATTTGGCCCAATACGTGTTCTAAATAAATGTAAATGAACTGGTCATTTTACAGTAGTACCTACGTAGGGGCTGGTCATTTTACAGTAGTACCTACGTAGGGGCTGGTCATTTTACAGTAGTACCTATACAGTGGCTGGTCATTTTACAGTCATGCAGCATAATTAGAGTAGCCAATCATCTTCGGGATAACATCTTTTTTATTTCAGCCATGAAATACGCTTAAAAAAATTAAGAATAAGGAAAATTGCAAATCATGGCAGCGAGTGATTTTCTTCTACTGTGTAAATATAGATTTGCTGAGTGCTGCCGACTTCTTGAGACAGACAATGTTGACCGTGACACGGTTCAGTTTGTATTAACATTTTGCACAATGTTTTTTTTTTTCTTCTAATTATATTTATTTCAGTTTTACACTAAAATATGGAGTTACCATAGCTAATATTAGATTAATTGTCAGATCGTTCAACACTTGTTTCAAATTTCATATTAGTTAAAGTGGGGTTACCACTGAATGAAAGCGATTTCTAAGGCTCTGAAACCGCTGGTTGATGCTCGTCTCAGATGGTCCGGGTCTATCCATCTTTCACTACACTTTACCCAATGCCAAGCACATATACCACCATGAATTGAAGGGGAATGGCAGATGTAAGGTGACTTTTAATTGGATAATTTTTTACACTAACTATTTTCTTTAAAATCATTGGTTCTCATTTCATTTTCAGTGATCTGATTGGCCAAATTAGTATGTGGAATAATTAGAATTACAGCACATACTAGTCAAATTAGAATGTGTACTAAATATTTGAAACATGCACTAAATAATGTGTTTTTGACCCGGATGGCCTCCCATAAAAGACAACACATACAATGATTGAGGTGCCGACACATTCCTGTATGTTTTGAGTGTCCACATCGGTGCGTTGCTGTTGTTTTTTCTCTTCTTGTTTTGTATCCAAAGCTTGTTGTCATTTTAAATGCAGTCACCTGCTGCAGCCTCTGCTGTGAATTGTATGATGTCTTGGAAGATAAAATGAGACAAATATGTGCTGTTTAATGAAATGTGACTGTTTGCCTTTGTTTGGTAACAAACAATTTTTTACAGTGTGTTTGACAGGAGGCTTGCCTAGTGCCTTATCAAAACTCACCAATAACATGTATTGAGCAGATCAGATGCTGGTACAGGACTGGGTATGATCATGGAAAAATCCCTACCAGTGTCACGTCAATTTATGCTACATATCAAATGTTCCTACTTTGTGTACTGCGCATGCCCAGACTATTTTCACCCTGCACCGCTCATGCCCAGATTTTTTTTTCCCTTAAGTCTGAGGACGATCATCAAAATCTGCTTAGTATTTGTTGGATGAGAAAGCAGGTGTTTTGTAAAGTTACATTTTACTCCACGTGTAATAATTACTTTTATATTAAATACAGAAAAGCAACTACGCTGACTACATTTCTTTTTACAGGTTTTCTTGACACTATAAGTAACCCTTAAGTACACCTTTGTAACATTGGTTTGCAAAGGTATTATTATTATTATTATTATTATTATTATTATTATTATTATTATTATTATTGGTATTTCCTGGTGTGAATTCTGATCGTGCTGTTGGTATTCAATTAAAATTAAGTAATATTTATTATATTACATTATTTTAGTTCTGCTATATATTTTTTAGAATCTTTTAAAACTGCTCTCTATATAACCCCCAAGATTAATTGTTGGATTGTTTTAACAAAGTTTATAGATGCAAATGACATTTTGGTACGAAGTAGCAAAAATTGACGTTACACCAGTGCAGTGTCATTTTCAGGTACTTAGCAAGCATGGAAGTGACTGTTCAAATCTGGTATGTTATGCTGTTCATCTTTTTAAATTGAATTTATTATATTTTTCCACCATTAAAAAATAGTATACTAATATTTATCATAGGCAATACATTGGGTCTTGTACTTTTTTTTTTACTTCTGCAACTTTGCAGTGGACTTCTCATTTTGTTTTGTTTGTCGTGATTTTTTTTTTCTTTTTAGAGGAATTGATTGTCTGTTTCCAGTTTAAGTTTGCAAAAAAATAGTGTATAATTAATGGTTTAGGGGAAAAAAAAGTATAATTAATGGTAAATGTACCTCTGTTTTGACAATAGGAAAACACATCACATCGCAATTGATTGCACCTGTACCAAAATCTCACAGTGTACCACTTTCAATATGACAGTGTACCACTTAATAACATTACATGGGTCAAGTTTTGGTATGTGTAGTACATTGTGACCATGTAACACTACACCAGTACTGAATTTAACAAATAATTGTATGTCTCAGTTTTGGTCTTTTATTATTCAACTTCCTAAATCATCTGCATATGCATATGTATAAAATCTACTGATCTAACATCGTCTAAGTATAGTGCATGGTGAATGCTGATATTTAATTGAGAAATGGGGGAAAAAGGTCGATATGTTGATGTCATGTGTTTTGTATTATGTTCCAAAACTGCTATCTGCTGAGTTTAACAATCTCAAGTGGGATACAGTGTTTATTTTGCTACACTGTGAAATAGCTCTCACTTTCCGACGATATTTTCCTGATCTGCTTGGTGACAGATCCAGCGTGGGGAGGCGTTGTGTATAAAACAGACTTTAATCAGACAGGGCTTCATTGGATTCAAAGATTCAGTAGTTCAAAAGACAACTGAACGTGCGCCAAACCCCGCCTCCATGGCAGTACGTCATTGGCCTTACTCGTGCTGAGGGGGGTTGGGTGGAGGGAGTGACTCCTCTGCCTACTTTTAATAGCTTTGTCATGTGATGGTAAGCAGTTGTAAGACAGGTGCCTTCAGTTCATTCTCAGTATAAGGGGGCAGTTCCCTGAGTGAGAAAGCTAACGGAGAGTGTGGAATTTTTTTTGCTTGATTTTTTGGTGTGTGCCGTCATTCACTGGCTGGATGGCGTGGAACAGGTGTAACCAGGACTCTGCATGGAGTGAAATAGAGGTGAGCTACAAAAATAAAATACAAATCTGGAAAGTGGTTTTGGAGGTTCGGAAGATTTGGGAAAGATGGACCATGGAGATAGCGATTGGGTTAGAATAGAGTATTTGCGATTGATGTATTAACGGTGTGCTAGTTTCATATGACGATGTGTGCAAGAATTGAAAAAGGAAACAAACAAACAAACAAAAATAAGTATTGTGTTAATTATGTATTACTATAAGGAGTTGAAAGTATTCTGATGCTTCGTTCTATCATGCTAACGTTGCCGCCGGTAACTGTAATGTATCACTTACCATTCAGGCAAGCATTTGCAGCCTAGTGTCTGCGTGATGTCTTACAATATTGGAAACTATATTCATATGGTTGGCTTTGATAATGTTTCCAGTCATGTGCAGTATTTACCCTGTAACTGTGTGATATGTATCCGTGTGTGAATACTTTCCAGTGACTCTATTTGGCAAAATGCCAGATTTATTTAAAAATCAGGCAGCAGTACTGTGCAACTTTAATTTTAACTGAATATTTGTTTTTGTAGTATTTAACCTTTTTTATGTTTTCTGTGGAAATATAATGGAGCAAATACAAAACCAGAGAGAATTATACGAAGCAGAGAGGAATGTATAAGCTACTCTAAGCTACTGCTAACGCATAACGGTATACAGTCGCTTGAGAGCATAGTGATCGCTATACTTTTTATAATGTGAATGTTGATATGAAATATCAAGTACAGTTTTTAAAAAAAAATCTGCAATAGAGACATTTCCATAAGTTCTAAGTGGCGTTTCTGTATGCAACCTGGGTATATCACATTTACTGTTTAGCTGTGCAAGCGCTGATTGGCTGAAATTAGTTTTTAATCCAAAAACGGTTCACGGTTGCGCTCGTGTTAAATCAAATGTGTTTGCATGCTTTGATAAATAATACGGAGAAACAAAGACATCCGTTACTGTGGGTAATGCAGAAGTGTAAGCTTCTGGTAGTTTAAAAATAGATTGCAATACATCATTTCTACAGCTTCAGCCTGGGACATCTCACAGAACAAGCTCCCTGATGATTGCAAGATTCTGCCTACTGCATGTTCTAGGTTATACACCTGTTTTGTTGTGCTTGCATTTATAAAATAACTGTTTCCTGACTATCAACGGTAAATAAAACACACGCGAGTTATCTTTTAATGAGTGTGTGGTGCAAAGTACATGAAAAGTTGACCTGCATCAAATGTTGCGATCTTACAAGTAGACATTGCTGTGCGCCTGAGGTTGTGCACATACTTTAAGTGGAAACATGTATTAACTGTTTTATGCAACAGTAACATACCTTTTTTTGGCTAGTCCAAATAATAGGCTGTCTGGTTAATCACAGACTACGTGACCTGACTGTCAAGGAATCTTATATACTGTGATGTTTGTTGTTCTTAAATAAGATCTACAGTACAAAGTACTGATGTTTGTTTTATTTTTTTATTATTTTTTTAACATAGTATTTAATATATTATCTGCTGCTTAAAACCTTTCAAGTTATAATATACCTTGGGTGTTAGATCTGCATTATAATATCTGTTAATAGCCTTGTAGGTGTCAGGTTTTATATTCATTGCTTATTTACTGTAAGGGCCATAGTCAGTTCATAAATCATGAAGTCCAATTAATAGGAGCCAGGGCTATCAGTAGATTGCTTCCCAGTTCCAAAGTTATAATCATCTCCCTGTACTGAAGCATCCCATGGGTTAGTCTTGTGGATTTTATATCAGCCTGGGTCGCAGCTGCTGCAGTCTCATTTTTTTTTCCATCATACATTATTTTTTTAGCACCAAGAAGGTGAATGAGATTTGAAGGAAATACGGTATTGGAATTTGGAAATGTATTTAGTAATCCTGTGACTGTAAATTACGTGTTGTTTGAAAATGTCACCTGTCTTAATAATTGTACCATATCCTCTGAACCTTTAGCACTAACAGCAGGGTGGCGGTATTCATATTATTGTGTGTAACCCAAGCATGGCACATGTGAAATCTTGTTTCCACTTGGAAAAGCGTATGTCTCAAGGGTGCCCTGGGCTGAACTCCAGTATCTCCATACCCACGCTGGTTTCTCCTATCTTTCCTTCTCCAGTTGGACATTAATATGAAGGTGTAGCCAGCACAAATTACTCATGCCTGGCACTGTAAATTGACCCCTTGCTACAAAAATGCTTCTGGACTCCCTTGCACTAGGAAGGTGAAACACTAACTTGTCTTGGGATGACTAATTACCTCAGTTGACATCCAATCCATTAGGGATTTGTGGACTCGTTGTACTTGCTCTGGCACAGCAACACTGTAAAGACCTGTCTACCACCACTATAAATTCCTAAGCAGAACCTTTAGTGCCAACGATCGACTCGCTATATGACTTCCCTCCTGGACCATGGAAGGATCTCATATCACCTTTCAACATCATGTATTGGAAACTTTTCTGTAAAATTGATCCATTCATCATGTTATAACTGGTTCCATCTGCCGTATGTAAAGGATAAAGATCACCAGTACTGTACTTGTCACATTTTGTTTAATTCACATTCATCAATGTCTACACTTGATAGTGAAAATAATTGACAGCCCTCCATTCTGCCATATATCTATATATTTTTTTCTTCAGTTCAATTCAAGGTTTAGCAACCGCCTCCAGTAGCCTTTGCATTGGACTCTCATTAGGTAACTTGCTCTTGTGAGTTGGAGGGACTGATTTCTGCCAGCCCGCACACAGTCCTAATTGGGTTTGACAAAGTCTCTGTTTAGACCAGTTTGATCTCGGACTACTCCTGATGGAAACAAATAGGACTGATTTCAAAGCCACCCTTTGATGAAGACACTAGCCTAAATGGTTTTCTATTTGATTTGTGACCAGACTGTATGGAGGTTTATCCAAACACTGTCAAATGTACAGCCCACGAATGGAAACAGGGATACTCAGTCAAGGGGCTTATTCAGTGGTGCTGTTTAGAAGATTACTAAAATGATAGACCTGTCAGGTCAGACATACAATTTTTCAGGCTGAGCTGGAGGGTTTCAAAACCACAAACTACTGCAAATAGGGAGCTGTACCTTTTAATCACAGTTTAGATTAAGAGCCTATTTATAGTTGTGTGTAACATAGTTTGCAGATTAAATAAGAGGTCCAGAAGCATGTTTAAGTTGAATGTGTCTGACTACCTTGCACAATAAACTTTATGCAGAGCCAGGCTGACTGTTTTAGAATGTGTGGATTGCAGTATTGCCATTCGAATGAAGCTGATGAGTTGTATCTAAGTGCAGTGGAGCAGCTGTCAGACAGATGTACATGAATGCAAGGGATGAACACTGAAATGTCAGAAGATATTGTTTAACAGTGTTGAATTTGACATTATCGAGAAGGCCAAATAAAAATACCAAACCGTTCATGCTGGCACAAACAACATATTTAAGAGCATACCGCCTCACCATGCAGTTATTCTTTTGTAGTGTGGTGTCCCATATGGTTCAAAATAGTTTCCACATATTTAATAAAGTTGTTGTTTTAAGTTTTACTTCCTTATTGAAAGATGTCAATTATTACTGTAAGTAATCTGCAGTTGTGTTTTTTTTTAGATCAGTTTAAACAATGGTTTAATCACATGCTATATTGAAAGACTTTTCATTCGAACTCCGCTTTCAATCACTTAACTAAACCCTTAATTTATCTAATAATTTGCTTAATTAGACCTTTTTAATTGTTTTCAGTTCTTAAACAGTTCCATAGTTCAAGCTACTTATAAAATGTTATAGCTAACTTGAAATCAGCAACTGTTTAAGAGTTGAAAACAAGTAAAAAGGTCTAATTAAGCTAATTATCAATTCAATTAAGGGTCTAGTTAAGTAACTGAGAGCGGAGTTCGAATGAAAACCAGCAGACACGGGGTCCCCAGGACCAAGTTTGAGAAGCCCTGGACTAAGCATTCAACAGCTAAATTAAAATTAAAAAAAAAACTATGGTTTTGCTAAAAAAAAATTCCAAACAAAAAAAAAACTGAAGCCTGTGAAATTTTCCAATGGTGAAA
The DNA here is from genome assembly GCA_030684275.1 of Acipenser oxyrinchus oxyrinchus. Classification (NCBI taxonomy): domain Eukaryota; kingdom Metazoa; phylum Chordata; class Actinopteri; order Acipenseriformes; family Acipenseridae; genus Acipenser; species Acipenser oxyrinchus. The sequence goes on along the minus strand of CM060247.1, from coordinate 18,725,198 downwards.
CATTCATTTAAAATACTTTATGCCTCTCTGGTGCTGCTTCTCCTTTTACATTCTCAAGCTCCTCTGCTATTTAATTAAACATGTTTTATCTGGATTTGTCCCCGCAGTGTGCCGATCTGGTTGGTGAAGACCAGCCTCTCTGCTCAGACCTCCCAGAGCTCGATCTTTCTGAACTAGACGTCAGTGACCTGGATGCAGATAGCTTTCTGGGTGGACTAAAGTGGTACAGTGACCAATCAGAAATCATTTCCAATCAATATGGCAATGAATCATCTAACTTGTTTGAGGTAAGCCTGTCGTCCCTTAAAGAGAGACAAGAGAACACCAGTAGGCTTTAATATATATATTTAAATATTGGCTATAGTATTTGTGTCTTCCAATTGCCTGAGAAGAGTTTAGCAATCTGAGATATATTATGGCGATAAGATTATGATCTTTAACCTGCAGTGTAACAGGCCACTGTCTCTGTGGTTTATCATGTTACAACTAATTGGTTTGCATGAAGCAAAGTTCTCAGAAAAAGCAAACTGCGGAGTACAGTATTAAGTAAACATATCTTTGATAGGTCAGGTTGTGAAATATCTTCAAAGCTTTTGAGTAAAACTTTAAACCTATGCACCTTTTGTCATCTTTTAGGAAGCAAAGTCCATAAACACAGTGAATCACCAATTCCACCAAGCTGCTAGTTTAATATTTTCTCTTAAGATAATTTAGTGGACAAGTAATTTAGTTTGCAGTGTAGCCACATAAACTCAGGGCCACTGTGTGGAAAAATCCAGACATGTTCTATCTTTGGCCTGATTTATGTGGTTTTGTAATGTAATTCTTAAATATTGTAAGAGCATGTGTTCCTGCAAGTTGTTGTTATTAGTAGTAGTAGTAGTAGTAGTATTAATTAGTCATTTAGCAGACACTTTTATCCAAAGCGACTTAAGAGATGGTGAACTATGAATCAACAACTGCTGCAGAGTCACTTACAATAGAACCTTGGTTTTATGTCTCGTCCGAAGGACGGAGCACAAGGAGGTTAAGTGACTTGCTCAGGGTCACGCACAGTTAGTCAGTGGCTGAGCGGGGATTAGATCCAGGGATCTTCTGGTATCAAGCCCTTTAACCACTGGACCACCAAGTCTCTCTCAAATGAGGCAATCTTGATTTTACAGTAAAATGAAGAAAAGGGATTCCAATGGTTTTTTTCAGCATGTTGAAATGTAACTTTTAATATGGATCAGCAGATAAGGAGTGTGCTATGGATTCTTTTTTCTTTCTCTCATCTGGGTTTCCAATTTAAATTCAGCTCTGTTTGGCGAAAATGGTTTCCAGTTTTGGGGATTTATGTGAGAATAATTCTGGTGGTCTAACCCAGTTTGCACAGTTTGTTGGAACTGTAGTTAGGCCTACTTAGTGGGGCCACAATGAGAAGCATCTGACCCTTTGAGAGTCTGCTCTCCACAGGTAGAGCAGAGGAACATCCAAGAGCCTTTTTGGTAAAGCTTGTACTGGTACTGCTTGTAGGGTATTTGCATTATGATAAATATGACACGAAGACCTCATCATTATCTGATTTAGCCAGATGTATTTGCATCCAAATAATTGTTTTCTGTGAATGAATCCATTGAACTTGTATTGTGTGATCTGGAATCCGTTTTCCAAATCTTTATTGGATTTAAGTTGCTGTATTTTACTACTCTTTAAACCTACTGTATACATTCATACTACTCCAATACCCAACTTATGCTGGTGTCTTGCACTTGCACTAATGATGATTTCTGAATGTGAAAATTGTATTTCATTACTGTATTTATCAATGGAAAGTAACAAACTGTACAGGCAGTCATAAAAAATGCTTTGAAGAACCTTGTCCCTTTTTAATAATCAACCATAAACTATTGATAGTTTTCTGATAAGAGGATAAGTTACTGACTGTTTCTTAAGAAGAAAAAAAAAGTATCCAAACACTGCAGTGCATTTCTAGAATTAGCCAGTTTGGGTCGCTCCTGCAGGTTATTCATTCAAAGTGCAGTCAGATAGATTAATTAATTACCAGATCTTGCGTAAAATGACTTGGCTTGACTTTTTAAATAGCCAGCAATGTTTTTTTAGCCTGTCTTGTGACTGTGTTAATGCATTTCCAGGAAGTCATTGTGCCAGGGAGCTTTCTGGACTGCCCTCTAACACCAGCCTTTATTTCACTTTCTCATTTTCTCCACAAAAAAAAAAAAATGTAGCCATTGGCAGGCAGTTCAGACAGAGATATGATCAGGAAAAGCAAAAAGGCACAGGATTCAATGACTTGATGGCTGATGCCCTTAAGTGCCAATTCAGCATGATTTATCAGCCCTCTCTATTCACTAAAATGGAGTCTAGAGGTGGTTGGATGAGGCAGCGTACAGTACATTGTATGCATACCTAGGAGTCTGGGGCTGTGAAGGAAAGCCTCAAAGCTGTTTGCAGGCTGTCAGTGCTAAATGAACACTTAATGTTTATGAAACAGCTTTTTATGTGAGTAGCTTGGCACTATTTATTTTGTCAGACTAGTCATTAAGGGAAAATAAATATTTTAAGGCTTACTGTTTTTTGGGTTGTTTTTTTTTTTGGAGGACACAGCAATTGCATTATTTTTTAGCAGCATCTCAGGGTGGCTGTTGCTATTTTAGTGCACATTCTTACTCACGATGAGCACGATATGAGAGAACTACAGAACCATTACTCATTGCTCTGCGTCCAGAATATTTAGACTTCAGTTAAATGGATGCTGCCTGTAGCACACAATTCAGAATGATTGATTGGTATTTGTCATAGTATGCGATTATGAAAAAAGATGATTGTAAATATTTCAGTTGTGTATTGATAGTGACGTAAACACTGCAAAGTTTCTTATCTGAATGAGATGCATTTTGAATAGTATCATCAGGTGTAGGTGGAGTCTAGCATTTATATGCTGCCCCCTGCTGTGGGACATTATATGTGTTTACAACCATGGAAATCATAAGTATGCATCTTACAAAGGTTGTCATGGTTAGAGTTCAAAAATACAGAATGTTCAATATCATTTAAAAAAAAAAGATAATGACATTAATAAGGCTTGTAAGCAGTCCCTGATAAAGTGGCCATACGCTGTACTTCCATGCAATATAGAGGTATTTAAAAAGAAAAAGAAAATGGTCTGTGGAGAAATCAGATCCTGCAGGGGAACTGGCTTTTTACTAAGAGCCAAATCTGTCATGTTTAAACAGTCCTTTAGGTATAACCCAAGGGCATAAGCAACTGTTTTCACTATAAACAGGTAGGCACGCGATTTCAGAAAGTGCACCTGGTACATGTCACAGTTCCTGTAGCATTCTTTTCATGCTGCCCAAGGTGTGCAATACTATCCCACTTCTGAATGTGCCAACTTTTAGTATTTTATAATCATGCCCACATTATCTGAGACATGAGCCGGACAATCCAACTCTTCTTAGAGGCACTTCTTATCTACTAAAGAAGGAACGTTTTTAACAGTCAGACGGAGAGGCTGGGGGCTCTCCTCTATTCTAATACTACATAGCACATGTTCTAGCTAATTATAAAAGGCCTTCAGTTCTATCATAGAGGACACACTGTACTCTGGTGGGCAGATTTAAATATGAGCTGTTGTCAGCTGAAGTGCCGCTGTCTTTGAGGCTACACATAACAGGTTGTGTTAGTAAGTGTTTCCACATGCTACTGCCCCCTTGTCTCTCAGCCATAGTAAATCCATTTCAGTCATGACAGCAGTCACGCCTTGCTCCTAATTTAGAGCAGCACATGATTTAGAGACAGGACTAGTATTGCATGTATGAACAGTCAAATATCATCTCAATATTTCATAGGTTACATGCTGTTTAAAGAACACAATGTATTTCTGGCAGAAAGTCCAGCAAGGGTGTGTTTTGGGTTGACCACGGGAAACTGTGATTTTAATTCTTAAACTTGTGCGGGACTGGAGTATTTCAATGCTACTGTTTGGTGCCAGATGTCATAATGTGGTATGTGTAGTGGCGGGAGTTTGGCAGTGGTTTTGATTATTCTCTAGTGCTGCTTATTTTTACCTAAGGGTAATCTGATGTAAGAGCTTTTATCTTTTTTAACCTGGCCTAAAAAGCAAAGCCAATAAGCTCTCTGATCATTTCCTTCCTATGACAGACCAAAAATGGCAGAAGCATGTCTGTATCTGTTTTTTTTTGTTCTTTCTTTCACACATTAATACATCGATGACTTTCTTTAAAGAAGGTATAATATAGTTTTATGTTGATTTGGGTTTTAGTTAAACAGATGTAAATTGTCCAGAACTATTTTTGTTTTTAAATCTTCCCTTAAAACAATGACTAACAGGAGAAAAACTCCAGACATTTTCATCATAGCTCAACTGTCATGCAGATCATAGAGCCATTGTCAATGTTTGCAACCCCAATGGCTGCTTGTGAAGAGGCTGACAGGGCAGCGATCGCGGGACAAGGCAAGCACTCAAGCAGCAGCAGAGGGTGTAGTGCAGTATAAAGAGAGACCCTGAAGGACAAGCATAACACTGTTGATGCTCCAACAGGACCTGGTGATAAGGGAATGCATTCTCCACCCAGCAGCACTGTTGACCTTTATTGAACACTCGGATGGGAGCACCAATGTTTTATATTTCCACAAAGATGGATGCAGCCCCATTAATCATCTAGAGTTCTTGTCATACTAAATCCCACATGTATCTGTCTCTCTGCCTACTGTGTCTATCTGTGTACCTTTATGATTCATATGTCTATCCATATTTCTGTCAACACATACATAGTGTTTGTGTACGCCAGAACCTACAGTATATATCAATCGTTATATATACATACATATCTAGCACTGTGTGTGTATATTAGAAGATTAATTGATTAATCACATGAGTTTTTCAATTGATTTGCAAATGTAAATCCCTTAATCTGATGTGAAAGCATTGTAGTACACATGGTAAAAATTTAAATACGACAATTATAAATACTGTTTTTTCAGGAAATTATACTGCTATTGGGTATTTCATTGATTAATTTCTGTTTTTAGAACATGTCGCCTTTAATATACTGTATGGCATGATGCACATATAAGTGCAGACACATACTGTACACACAAAGTCAAAGATGAGTTAGCGCATACAATAGGCTATATGTTTAATATAATAGGGCGGTGTGGTAGTCTGAAAAATACAATTATAAAGTATATGAAAAATATTGGCTAATCCTTTTACAATGTCAAGTCCAACTTTAAACAGCGTCCCGATTCAGAACAAAACGTCAAGGTAAGAGGTAATATGTTTATTTAGTAATCAGCAAATAGCTTTTATGTAGTTGGTAAGTGCTGAGCTCTGAACGTTGATAAGATCATTTGCTTTCAGGTGTTTTCCCCAAATTGTGCTCAGCATTGAGTGTAAATTGAATAGAGTGACCTTTTGATACTGAATCAAATTGACTGCATTTCCAAAGAATCTGTGATTTCAATTACCATAAATTCCTGATATTGGGTCCACAACCTGCACACTGGTTTCTGCATAACAATAACTTATCACTTTGTCCTGTTAACATATCTAGGAGAGTGATATCTTCTTTTTTTGTTGTTGTTGGTGTCTATTACTAAGGATGTTAAAAGCAGACTACGTAGCAAATTACAATATAATCTGCGTCTGCTTGATGTACTTACACTGCACTGTGTAATGCAATGTAATGTCATGAGGTGTGAGAGGTTAAGAAAACATTTTATAAGCAAGGAGGTGTGTTTAGAATCCATATATATATATGTTAAACACAAGCAAGTGCATACAGTACTTCAAGTGTAGTCCTATTAAGAAACTAGTTAAATAGATTTGTATAGCTCACAAGATTTAAAAAAATAAATAAATAAAATAAAATAAAAAACACACATTTGCGTGAAGGCAATTCTTTGAGGACGGTCCCCTCTCCTGTGCAGGGGATTTCAGTGTTCATTACCTCCCTGGCTCACAAACCTGGCATTTTAAAAGCTCCCCTTTTATTCTTACTTGAAAGGCTCTTGTGACAAGTCCTGTTGTGGCATTGCTCAGCTGGGGTGAAATTGGCTGAAATCAGCAACTCAAAATCACCAAAGTCGTAGTCATTAAACTGGGTGGTGAGGGCCTCTTATGTCTGTCCTTATCTGTACCTACCAAGCTAGGCTAAAGGAATGCAGCCTGTCACTGCACTTCTCCTCACCCTGTTAGATCTTTATTTAAGACCGCAAAGTATTACAGAGCAGCGGAAGCGCACCCTATGCTTCTGAGTGTGCGTCATTCAACAATACACTCTTAAGTAAATAATTGTTAAGACTGGGCTTCAGAAGATTTTAAAATGTAAAAATAGATGCAATTAATTAATTGCCTGAGCCTAGTCTATCTGTTTAGTTGCTGCTTGTATTTAGATGTCACCGAAGTTAGAGTACCGTGAGTGATCCATTTTAAGATCTGTGCCTGGAAAGATAATTCCAGCTGTCTTTGTGCAGTTCATGAGGCACACTTACGTTGATGATTTAGCCAAGTTAAGTCACAGTGGATTAGCTTGTGTTACATAACTATCTGTACTCTACACACTCAAAGTTCTGTGTCTCACACAGATATTGATTCCTGTTTTGAGATTGTAGCTAAATGTGACAATTAAATGTTTGATATTCTTGAGCGAAATGGCCAGGCATTGTGTAAAGACATGTATTGTCTTTGATGTTTATTCAGCAGCTCTTGCTGCCATATGTTGCACCTGTGTGACCAGGCAATGTGTCAGCCAGACTAACATATTTTGTTAAGAATGACTTTGATTTATTTCCTCTGAAACCTGGGGCCGCAGTAATAATAGAAAATTACATTATTTGTTTATGAAATCTAATGTGTTTTCTCCGTAGAGTTCAGATGTTGAAACATGCACAAACCTAATTCAGATGGCTGTGTGATTAGGAATTTTGCCCACTCAGTTAACCTCATCCGAAGGAGTGCTTTTGAAATGTGAAAACTAAACGGCACAATTACATTTTCAAAGCAGGGATTTAACCCAAGAGTTAGTCAGGATTGGTTCATCTGACCTGTTTCGGTTTTGAATCGGCCAATTTTGTATGTATTTTTTTTATTATTGTTTCAAAGAGGAGATGTAACAGCATCTGTGATAGACTGTTGTACTGGGGTTGTCTTACAAACCCATATTGGACACTGCAGCTACCCCCACCATTCAGTATACTTCTCCAAAGTACAAACACATTTTTGCCAAGCAAGGTGTTTGAATATCCTTGAAAACAAATGCCTGGGTTAACATTTAAATATGCCTTAAAGTTCAGATAGAGAACAGAGTTAAAAACATTGTACTTGTTATCGACTGAATGAATAATATCTCCCGTGCACAATGGAGCTATAGAAATTCATAAAGAGTTAAACAGGCAAGGACAAACTTCAAAGACAGTCTGTCTGATAACAAAAGAGTGCTTAATAATGACTGATTGGTGTGTGCGTTTTACTGAGGGAAAGGGGGACTGCATTAGGATCCCTGTGTCATCAGGATGTTTTATGGCTAATTGAAACATTTTAAGTAAAATGCCATGAACAGTAACCCGTTGGAATTGAATTAGGTTAATATAATGTGATCTCACAATTAGCCCTTGAATGTTAAGATTTAATTGTCAGCTCCATGAACTGAGACACGGGTGTGCGGAATAAGGCTGCAGTCGTGTTTTCGTTTTCAATCGATAAAGTGCACTTCGCTATCAGAATCTCTCTCGTGGGTACATACCTTACAAGTAAGTTTTGATGTTAAATTACAGTACATTTTACAGAAGTGGTTAATGATTTTCTTTAGGAATAAAGTTAATGCAGTGTCCGTGTCGCTCTGACTCACTATGATATTATTGGATGAAAATTTTGAAGAGCATTCGCTTACATCTTTTTTGCTGTATTATGAGTGCCATAGTCCTTGACCGTTCTTTATTGAAATAATAAAAATCTTAGCAAAGCAGCTCTATCATGTCCCTTATGATTTTCAGGCGATTGCAACGTTTTATAGGCCTCTTTTTCATCCTGCCACAACACCAAATTCATTGAGGCAATTTGCACTGCTTTTTTGTGAAAGGAAAATAGAACTGTAATGTTACAAAACTAGTAACTAGTGAGGTTAATTTAACCTCAAAAGTGCCCTAATCGTTTGTTTAGTAGTTTTGACATATTGACGTTTAACAGTGAAAATTGCACTTAAAAGGAAATGCTGTCCCCTGATGTTTCTTTCTGTGCAGGAGGTATTAAGACCCCCTTGACTGCAGTTGTGCTCTAAAATTGTTTTAATATAGGCTTTATTGAAGATCCACTTCACTTGCCTTCCATTGCTATTGTGCTTCCTTAGGACCTCTGTTACTGTGATTTAATTCAGACTTGGGCGGTTATCTTGTTGGTTCATGGCTGAGCTGTGTTTTGAAACCAGGGGCTTATGGTTCTCGACCATTAGGGCATGATTCCTCTTTACAACGCCTTTTTGGTTTAAAGTAATAGAATAAAGAATAAAGATTAAGTGTTCTGCAACTAGTGTAAATCTGAAGAAAATTCAAAAAGGCTTGCCTAGTATAAAAAACTATGATAAGATATTAAAATGCATTATTTAAGCAGTACTCACGGTGCATTAGATTCTGCATCAAAGTGTTATAATGCTGCTACTACCACAGGACCTTCATGTACGCTGGATGTTTAATTGTGACAAGCTTATCCAATAGGGGAGATTTAAAAATATATACTGTGTGTATAAAGTTATATATTATGCAGCTCTATATATATATATATATATATATATATATATATATATATATATATATATATATATATATTCATTGTGCATTCGTCTTTGTAATGGATTTCTTGGCGGTGATATTTTTTTAGTCCAGTAAGCTCCATTCTTAAATCTAGGAGTGACAGATCTGACTCATCTAGAGCATAAAATGAAAGAAAAAGACAAACCTGGAGATGTTTATGGACATTACAGTGTTAGCTGCTTGTGTATAAAGAAACTATCCTTAACTGATGTTCTATTTTTATTTTTATTTGTATCCCTCCCCCCTCCCCCTAGAAGATAGATGAGGAAAATGAGGCCAACTTGCTGGCAGCTCTTACTGAAACCCTGGACAGTATCCCAGTGGATGAGGACGGATTGCCTTCATTCGAAGCGCTGGCAGATGGGGACATGACCAATGCCAGCGATCCCAACCGCCCATTGACACCCGATGGCGCCCCTCCAACCCCAGAGGCAGAAGAGCCGTCTCTAGTAAGAACCCTTCGTACTGTTTAACAAGAATGGGATGATCAACTGGCTACCCGCTGCATGGGTATGATTTAGTCAAAATAAGGTTTGGGTTTTTTAGTTAGGGTGATAAGAATCAAGAGGCAATTCTGAAACTGAGCAGTCAGTTTTTGTTTAATTTGTCTTCTAGGTTTTTACTACATGAAAGGCATATGTTGAAATAAGCACATGGGTTGCAATGGTTGGTATGTGAGTCTTTGTTCAATGAAGGTTCTTAATAATTTAATTGAACCCCTCAGGTTATTTAATACTGTATACCTCCTTTAATCGCTCACTTTAATGGCCTGCTAATTGTGCAAGGTAATGTATTCTGCAATACAACACTTTTACTATTTGTCCTTCATTGCTAACATTGATGGTGTCTTATTTTGAGTTGGGGGGAGGGGGGAGGCAGGTTGCTGCTAAAAATTGGTTTAGTTATTCGGGATACGGAACAAACCTACAAGTTTAGTATTACTGGTTTTAAATAAAACATACCATGAAACATTACTAAATAATAATAATAAAAAATTCTATTCAATTTGTGACAGGGGTAACATTTTTGCTCATTAGGGTTTAGGTGGCTTCATGAAATAGTTTACTGTCACGCCTTGTCTTTTAAAATTGAAATCTCAACGTACATTTCACAATTAAAGCAACAGCAATCTATCAAAATAAATCTCATTTTCTCACCAGTATATACTGTATGTCTCCAATATTAAGGTTGCCACAACCCTCTATTTATATTTAAAGGGGTATAACAATAACATGTTCCATTTGTTTTAATTTTGAATATTGCATAGTTGATGAACTGGCATGCACTGTTGGAGTGAAATATATAATTTCTAAACATTTTTTTTCTTTTATTGTTAGATTGAGGCTTACATTTTAAGATGTTAAGTTTTACATGCATTGATAGTTTTTTTCTTTGTCTTTTCTGCAGTTGAAGAAGCTCCTGCTGGCACCAGCTAACTCTCAGCTCAGTTATAATCAATACACAGGTGGCAACGCACAAAATCATGCACCTAATAATCATAGAATCAGACCAACCCCTGCTGTTGTCAAGGTAGCCACCTAATCTTTGCATTAAAGACTACTTCTGAGTAACACAATGATTTATTATTATTTTTTTATCATTTGTTTAACATCAAACTGTGAAGATAAGAAACTTGTAGAGAGCAGTCTCTCTGGAATGATTCAATTGTAATTCAAAAACAATAGCTTATGTAACGCTTCCAAGGGGAACATCTGGATAATTCTGTAATTAATGGGGGGCCGTTGGCAACATTAGTTTTATTATCCAAAACACTTGCCAAACACTGCTTCATATTGTATGCATTGATCATTCAGAATTGAATCACTGAGCATTCTTGCTTTAAGGTCATATATCAAATCCCACCTACCCATTACCTGTGCTTGTTCTATATAACTCTAGGGGCTGTTATCAGAAGGTATGCTTATGTACTTCTTTTAGCTATTGTGGAGCCTTTCAAGGCCTCTTAAACAGAATGTAAAAAAAAAAAACTATAAACCAATTTAAGTTTAAGTTTAACCCTTCGATCCACTTATGGAATTTCTTCTGCTATTTTTCTGTCTCAGACGGAAAATGCTTGGAACAGCAAGGCGAGGGCAGGCTGCCAGCAGCAGCAGCTGCAGGAGAAGCGGGTGAGGCGCCCGTGCTCAGAGCTACTCAAGTACCTGACTGCCAGTGAAGAGCCTGTACACACCAAACCTAGTAAAGAACAGAAAAGCATCAGCAGTAAGGACAAAAGCAGCGCTTCGTCGTCATCTCCTTCTTCTTCTTCTTCTTCTTCTTCTTCTTCTTCCTCATCCTCCACCAAAAAGAAGCAGCAGCTGCAGTCTCAGCAGCAGTCGCATCACCAGCAAGGTGAGAACGAGGCTGGAGGCGATTATAGTGTTGCCGGTGTGGGTGCTGGGAAGTGGCGGTGTTACATTCGGGGGGCTGGCTCTGAGGCGCAATCTGAACCCAAAGCCCCTGCTCACGTCACCCATGCCCATAGGAATGACCATGGCATGTCCCGCATCCAAAGGGAGCGCAGGCTATCTGGTGAAGAAGGATGGCCCCCAGGGCAGCAGCCTGTCCAGGACGCTGGGGTCCTGGCAGCCGCTAAGTTTATTAGGTACATGCATTCTTATTCTCAACCTCCTAGGGAAACACATCCATCAACCAGGCATGGGAATTGTTATGAGGAGGGCCGCACTTCAGTTAGAAAGCATGTAAACAGGGATGAGGTTAAAGCTGAGCTTAATCAGTTCCATGGCCACATTAGGGTGACCATAAAAAAAAGGGAGGAATCTGAGCATTCATTACTCAGGGAGCTGTTGAAGTCCAAGCAAGAAAGAAACGTTAGCGACCATAATGAAAATCATAGTGCCTCGTTTATCAAGCCAGAATGGGAAGCAGACAGCATCTCTTCCCAGGTGAGCTTTTACAGTATCCCTGCCAAAGGAAGCCTGCAGGTAGATGATAAACACCATACCAAGAGCAGTGAGAAAACAGAGAGGCGACAGTGCAGCACTAATAACAGGCAAGTTGAGTCAAAAACTACAGAGCCGATTTTGGACCTGCTTTGGGAAGAGTTAGGGGTAACATGCTGGGGCAATGAGACAGGGTCAGACAACCTGGAACCTCCTTGGGAACTGCAATCCCAGGGCTGTTTCCAGCAGGTCTGCTGCGGTGGTTATGATGATGGTGATGTCATGAGCAGCCCCATGCGACCTCAGCAATTCTCAGTGCCCCCCCTAAGCCCCCTCCTTCCAGACCATATTATTTCACTAGAAGACCGCAGAACCTCCGTCACACAGGAGCCCCACCTATTCAGGCAGTACCAGGAAGACCAGGTCACCACACAGTTAGGTACAGTAATCACCTCTGCTGCATCCTTCGCCTCTCTCTTTTTTTTTCTTACTCTTGCTTTAACCACTTACTCCGGATAGATAGATCTAGTTTGACCTTATACTAACATCTCCCATGAATAGTTTATTCAATTCTCTTTATAAACAATAAAAATAAAATAGATCAATAAGGTTGGCAAAAGACTTTGTCTAATACAGCACATTAGTTTCAGATTATTTTGGAAAATACACCTTTTAAGCATTCTTCAGTGAATCACTGATTTAAGGCCCGTGTACTATATAGTACATTACGAATCATTTTATTTAGCAAGCCAATTTCTGTCAAGGCCATACGAAGTGCAAGTTCTATTGTTGTAACATAAGTGCCCTTCTGTAATGACTGCGGGTGATGTAACTGAAAAGCATTCCTCAGCAGCAGTTAGACATAATCATAGCCTTTAGCAAATGCACAAGCTTCCCTGGCTCTTCTTTTACCTTCTGTTGATTTTCTTTGCATGCAAAACCTCTTTGAATGGTTACCATAGAGATCCATTAATATATGTTTGTATGTATGAGTTTTGTTTAATGACTTCAACTGGTCAGTAACAACATTTCTGAGTTGTGTATGTATGTATGCCATAACATTGCCATGCCTTGTATGCAGCTTTTACAATTAAAATAAAGGATTTGGTTGCTGAAACTGAATTTATTATAAATATATAGAGGAGATGAACTGCTAGTCCATTGTTATTTAGGTAAATAATCCATGCCTGTTTTGTATTTTACAGCCAAACCAACCACCTTGCCACTTCCTTTGACCCCAGACTCTCCAAAGTAAGTGACAGAGTTCTTAAACATTTTTGAAAATCACGTGTCACTTTTTTGTTTTCCTTTCCTTGCATTTCATTTTTTTTATTTAAAAAACAAAGATAATGAACGCATCTAGCTAAAAATACAATTGTGTTTCAGTGACCACAAAGGATCTCCATTTGAGAATAAAACCATTGAACGCGCATTGAGTGTTGAGCTTTCTGGAACAGCAGGTAAGATAAACAAATGAACATAAACATTATTTTTCCGATCTTTAATTATATATTTTCATACAGTCCTATCCTTCTATTGATGTATTTATTTATTTTAAATTACCGGCCCAGCCAGGTTAACATGATTTTGCCTTAGACGGATTCCCATTCTATTAAGAATAATAGAACTGCATTTATTTAATAGTTGCTTAAGTGCACAGTTCAAGGTAAAATAACTTTAGTTACTCTTGTATGTGTTCTTATATGGAAATGGAGCACTATTTATGGGGATTTAACCGTTTTTGTTGATGTTTCTGGTATACATAGACTGTATTTCTACGCCGTTTGGGCCTGGCGTCTGATATTCTCTGCTATTGATCAGATAAGCACCCCTGCCAGTTTATCAGGGACTATGTGTCTTTTTAGGGAAATGCACTTTGCTGACTGGTGTCTTCTGTAATGCATTCTTGAATGTTTATTAATTACGAAGGTTATGGGAGCGGCCTCTGTTTGCTCTAAAGATAATTTTTAGTAAAATTGTTAAATTTTCACAGGTCAGGACCAGGAAGTGGAAACTTTATTCACTGTTTATACATTGAGATGCAGTGGTTCAGTTCTGTCATTCAGCACTGTCTGGAACAAGAGTTTACATAACTGTGTTTTATACTGGGGAGGATTTCTTTAGTCTATGCCAGCTTTTAAAGTACCTTCGTTGTAGTGTGTCCGTTGCAGTAATTACATTCTTTTTTCATCTAATTTCTGAACTCCTGTTTTTAGTTCAGCTCTAATGGAGCATTGTGGTCAGCCATCTCGAAAACTTATGTGTGTCATTTGGAACGTGGTCTAGGCAAGGTCTTAGAGCAAAGTGAAGGACACGGTTATGGGAAAAGATAGCACTAGTGTTTTCATGATAGGCAGAATCGGTTACCAAACTGTTCTGTGAAATGTGTGTTAATTGATTAATTTTGACGATCCAGCAAAAGAGCCCCAGACCATCACGCTTCCTCCTCCATGTTTGACAGTTGGTGTCACACACCGAGGAACCATCCTTTCGCCTACTCGACGGCGTACAAAAACCCTGCGTGATGAACCGAAGATTTCAAATTTTGATTCATCGGTCCATAAGACCACCTTCCAGTCTTCAGTAGTCCACTGGTGGTGCTTCATGGCCCAGGCAAGCCTCTTTTCTTATTTTGCCATCTTAGCAATGGCTTTCTTACTGCCACTCGACCTGTCAAACCTGCAGCTCAAGTCTTCTCTTCACAGTTGAAACTGAGACTCGCTTACTTCGACCAGTGTTAAGCTGTGCTTGAAGCTGTTGTCCTGTGAGCCGCCTATCACGCAAGCTGTTGACTCTCAGAAACTTGTCTTCTGATTCTGTTGTGGCTTTGGGTCTGCCAGACCTCTTCCTGTCAGAGTTTCCTCCAGTTTCCAAGTGCCTTTTGATGGTGTAGGAAACTGTACTCACTGACACCTTGGCTTTCTTTGCAATTTCTCTAAAGGAAAGACCTACACTTTTAAGGGTTATAATGGTCTGTCTGTCTTCCTTAGTACAATACTGTCCAAATAATGCTTAAGAGGGTGTAGTAACACAGTCTGTTCCAACACTGCTTTTATACAGACAGAGGGTTTGTAAGTAATCAACAAAAGTTGGGACACCTGTAGGAATTGTTAGCATCAACTTTCAAGGCTTAATTTACTTCCATTGCTGCAGAACAGCTGTAAGTTGTTAACCCATTACTTGTTCCCTGAAAAAGGCCTTTTTGTATAACTCTGAAATGTACATTATTTTTCCGTTTTTGGTAACCTAAACTTTTTTTTTTTAACCTCTGGCAGTTTACCGCTTACCTTTGTACCATTTCAGGTTATTCACTGGACTTGAACTGCTTAAATTTCAATAAAAACTGGAAAAATGGGGGTGTTCTAAAACTTTTGACCGGTAGTGTATATATTAAGATATGCGCTGTAATTTGAAAAAATAATAACCCCCCACCCCCCCATGATACAGCCTGTGCCCCCCAGTTTGAGAACCACTGTGCTAGATCACTCTAGCAAGCATATAATGATACGGTCCCCTTTTTTACAACGCTGTATGTGCTGTCTCTGCAGATGGTGATTCAACAAAGAAGCATAAGTTCCCTGACAGTATTTTTTTTTACTTTTCTGTTGTTTTTTTTTTTTTTGGTAGTTTTTAGTGCACATTTCATTGCAGCAATCATAAATAAAGCTGTGACTGAGCTCTACTGAAACATGAGCTGTGCATCTGACTGTTTGTGTTGGATTGTTTGTCTGACACCAATTACATTCTCACTAATGGCAGCCATTTGTTGCTGTTTACAGCAGACCCTGCACAAAAGAAAAACAGTAATAAAAAAAGAAATAGCCTGAATTTCATTCCAGTAGAGGACTGCATTGCTGGTTGTTTGTGAAAATGCATTAACAGTGCTATAAACTGCTACCTGTCAGCCTTTTGCACATAACAGCCATCTGTCTCCACATAAATCTGTCAGGAATAGCCAGGTTTCAGGAAAGCAAGAAATGTACAGTATGGCTTGCATGGGGAATGAGAACAGGATCAGTAACAGTCACTAAGACTTCATTACATGTTTAATAACATTATGACAGTCTGGCTAATGCCTACTAATTCATCTGGTTTATTGGCACGGTTACAAAAAGCATAACATAGAAGAAATCACATGCCATTTTTTAAATGTTATATTGCCTATATTTTCTTCAACAAAAGAAAACCAAACATTACTTTTTGTTTTTCACTGTAGATTATTATAAGGATAATGTGGAGAATAATTGTATTTCTGCAAGATGGACAGCTACAGTACTAAAAAAAATATATATTAAAAAATGTATCTGTTGGGGATCATTACTGTATGTTTAGAATTTTCATTGAAAACAAGTCCATGTGCCACCATGGGACTAATTCCACTTCTCTTTATTAAGCAGTGTTGAAAATCCAAGTTAAAAGTTAAATAGTGTAATTACAGAAAGTTAGATTGTAGCATCATTTTTTTATTGTGGTATTTCTTATCTTAACAGTTAAAATAAAAATTGGGTTCAATATCCCTTGTTCCTTGCTTGGGGTGTGTGTTGCAGCTCCACATTTGAGCAATATGCATTATTAAGTTACATGGAGCGTTGCATTCATCTGTCACAGCTGCATTAATGCACGTGGCTTAGGATTAATTGAGCTAATGTAAATATATGTAATCCAGTTTTTGTATCAGTTTATGCCTCCACTGTCCAGTACAGAACAGAATATTTTTGTTTTTTTTCCAGGTCTGACACCTCCCACCACTCCACCTCACAAAGTCAGCCAAGATAATCCTTTCAAGCCTTCAATGAAGCCCAAGTCATCACCATGCAGCTCTTCAGCCCCCCCATGCAAAATGCCATGCTACAGTGATTCCTCCACCTGTCCCCTGGCAATCAGCCCAGTAAAGAAGGGTCCTGAACAAACAGAACTGTACGCCCAGCTTAGCAAGGCATCCGCATTGCCTGGGGGGCAGGAAGAGCGAAAGGGGAAACGTACCACCACGCGTTTATTTGGTGATCATGACTACTGCCAGTCCTTAAGCACAAAAGGGGGCGTTTCCCTTAACCGGTCGCAGGACCCGCAGGATGACAGGCATCAGGAATGTAGAGACTCCCCATCCTCTGCTGTGCAACAGCGGAATCATTTCTTGCCTGAACAGGACCAGTGGAACAGTAGGGAAGGGAGGCAACAACAACAGCAGCACCATGGAGGGAAGCAGGTTGACAACAGTCACTCGAACAGCAGGAAACCGCTTCGAGACCAAGAAATCCGGGCGGAACTCAACAAGCACTTTGGTCACCCCAAACAAGCCATTTACAATGAGGAGGTGGAAAAGGCCGTCAGCCGCCAGGCAGAGAGGGACTCAGGAGATGAGTATTACTGTAAACTGCCCGGGTACATCCGCCCAGGCCTCCCCTTGGAAGGGATGTTCGATGACAGTGAGGACGAGAGTGACAAGTTCCTGTACACCTGGGACGGGACCCATTCAGACCTCTTGTTTGAAGGCTCTCCTTCCTGCTCCCCTTCCAGCTGCTCCCCCTCACGGGGCTCAGTTTCTCCACCCAAATCCCTCTTCTCTTCTCAGCGTTTTCACCGGCCCAGGTCGACTTCCCGCTCCTGGTCTAGGTCCAGGTCCCACCCCCGGCGACGGTCCTGCTCCCGATCTGCGTACTCCCGTTCAAAATCGAGGTCCCCATACAGCAGGTCCTCATCACGGTAAGAGGACATGAAATGACTTTCTGCTTGCCATCCATTACCATGTGCTGATCTGGGTCTGTGAAACCAACCGTTAAGCCAGCCCCTCTTTTTCATAGTATACAGTATATGTCTTGCTTTTCAGCTTAAACCTCATCAGGATTAAGTACACTATTGAAAATTTAAAAAAAAATAAAGCAGAAAACTTGTACTTGATATAAAGCTTTTACCGCATGTAATTGTGTCAGCCAGCTGAGCATAGTTTCAAATCAAATCATCACAGAGCCTCAGCTACTGTCTTTGACGTCACAGCAGTAGTTTAAGAACACAAAAAAGTATTGATTTCTTGGGTAGATTAAAAAAACACATTGTGTTTATAAGAAAATGAATACCCAGTTCTTGTCCCTCTGGGATTATATATTTGATTATTATCACATATTTTACTTTTTTACATTATCTACTTAACTATCACATACCATTGATCACTACGTTTCTGTAGATAGTGTTATTGTGTCATTTTAAGTGTTATTGTGTCATTTTAAGTGACTGTGCTTGCTTTTACAAAAAAAAATTTAAAAAAAAACCCTGAGCATCTTCAAAATGATATGTTTCTACCCTGTGGAAGCTGCATGCTATTTGAGATTTCTCCCCAGACCTGTCTAGATTTCTCTCAGTATTTGAGCAGCTGTCACTTACCTAATCGGTGCCTGGCCTTAGTATCTTTGGAGACTACAGACATATCAGTGATGACATTATTACAATGCCTATGGAGTTCTGGACATTGTCACTTTCAAACATACATCAGTGGAGACTGAAAGACAAGTGAGTGTATATCCGTGTTATTTCGGATACCATGAATAAAGCTTGTCATTTAAAAAGTGTCTGAAATTTAGTTACCTCAAAAATATAATTTGTTGTGGTGGATGTCATTTGACAACATGGCTTTAAAGCAATCAGTGGCATCCTTGCGGAATACAACAGTTCTACAGTGTCTTATGGTTATGTAAAGAAACCTCAGTGACTGGCATAGGAACATGATTTTCTTATTTCAAGAATGCTGGCATCAGTTCAGCTGTGTTGGTGTCAGTTTCTCTGAAGTATTTAAAGAAAGGCAAACCACACTGCACTTCTTAGACATGCATCCTCCTATTTTTTCAGATCTCGACATGACAACGATTCAAGCCACAGTAGACCCAGGTCCCACAAAAGTCCACATTCACATTCAAGATCCCGATCTAGGTCCCCCTACAACCGGAGGCCCAGGTAACTGTCTGACTGGTGGACCCTTGAAATCAGTTATCAATACTGTCACCATGTGGTAACTGTTCATTTAGCAATTAAGTTAACTGGGCCAATGCTTATTATGTTAATAGAAAGTGATAAACAGATTCCCCACTGCAGCCAACCTTTACATTATGTGTGACACTAGGGAAGCAATTTATAGCCGCACTGCACTAGTTAAGCTAGCTGGAAGGCTTTGAAGGGAGTTGACTTGTTAAAAACAACAACAGAGATGTCTTGTTTTTCCATAATGAAACTAGTAACACAGTGAAAGTAAATTAATAATAATTGTTTGATTTATTGAAAAGAAAAAAAAGCATAATAAATCACACCGAAGACAGTGGATGTGAGAGTAAAGCAGAGTCTGGACTTGGAGTGTCTTTGACAGCCGCAGTGGTTGTTGGTTACCCCTCCCCCCACCCCCCGGCTCTCTCCCTGTTGGAAACACTGTCGTGGTGATGCGTAGAACACCTCTTAAGTGGGGCTAAGTGGAATTACACAGGATTAAAGAGCGGAAATGTAATTAAATAGACGATTTGTTTTTATGAGTTTTACTTCCAACGTTTGTAAGTAGACTTTAGAGTCGTCATGCTGATGGGGTTCTTAAATCAAAGTGAAAATTACAAGAAATAAATGGCACCTTTTAACTTAACTTTTCATTATGTGAAACAGTTCCAATAGTATTTAACAGACCTTGTAATTACAAACTTGGAGCAGACTTCTGATCCACTGACGCTCAACCCCCCCTCCAGGTATGACAGCTACGAGGACTACCAGCACGAGAGGCTAAAGAGGGAGGAATATAGACGGGATTATGAAAAACGGGAATACGAAAGAGCGAAACAGAGAGAGAGACAAAGGCAAAAAGCAATTGTAAGTATTACTGAATGTTAAATAAATGATTTGGAACAGTATATGTCTTGTTTTGATCTAATGAAGTGTCAGGACAAAAGTATTCCTGCTAATGTATTGTTTTCAATTTGTCGTGACTACAAAGAACTTCAAAGTAGAAAAGGATCAATGCCATCTTTTCTATCCAGCTGATTTGGTTACATCTGAGGCAGTTAAAGTAATATATTGTTGAAATCCATACAGATCAAAATATCCCACAAGTTACTTTATCGTGTCCTGGGAATTCAACAAACCTTTGGTTTATTCAAATTGTTCATACTTTCCTGTAAAAGCCATGTCAGTAAAATGATGGAGGAGCTATTGCCCCTTTCAAATTCACACAAATTTGATTTCATTATTATTAATACTCTAGTGTAATGTGTGAATGTGTTTTTTTTTTTTTTTTTTGCTCCTGGGAAAATCTCTGCTGACCTTGCCCAGTAAAGCCAACAAGTGACTATCACTATACATTTTAAAGAGGACCTTTAGCATGGCTTCTCATTTAGTACTTTAAATGGCACTTTCGATCCTGTTCAGATCCGATTAGAATCTAATTCAGGAATCTGTTCATGTAAACTGAGTTATGAGATATGAGAATCCCTTAGATGTTAAAAACAATCCATTACATCACTGGTGTGTCATGTCATGTTAAGGTATGGGGGTCTGGGAAAATTACTAACCGCAATTTCATTGTCTGTAGTAATAACATTGTTCAAACAGCCAGAAGCAAAAACGTGTTAGTCCATATGAAGCACACTCAGTATACCAACTCTAGGGAAATAGGGAAATGAGCACGGGGCAAACCTACATGAATCGGAAAGTGGGAACGTTCAGAGAACACAATCAGATTTTGGAAACAGTTTGCCATGTAACTGCTGTGTCTCTCTGATTACCTGATCTGATTGCGTTTAGTTGAAGCTACAGCTAGTAATGTACTTATTGTCATTACATAGCAGTTGGTAGAAAAAGAAGGTAGTTTTTTTTGTTTGTTCTGGCTTGCATGTCTGTTGTTTGTACCCACAGCATCTTGTTTTTACAAATGATGCATTGTGTTTTGTTTTGTTTTTTGGTTTAGGTTATAGTTGTTTTCATTGCCCTTTTCTGTGGTATTGTCATCATTCTGTAAGCGACCCATAACGCTGGCTTTTGACAAGATAGAAATCAGCCACCCATTACTGCTGTGCAAGGCAGCCTCAGCAAAGACAGTTTCTGATAGGCCTTTGCTTTTATCTCTAAGGGGGTGAGGGAACATCATCTTTTACTGCACAGCTTCTAAGGATGAAGTGATTAAATTCCTTTGAGCTGTATTTCCAAATAGCTACATATCTCAGAATGATCCACAACAGCACCATTTTATTTTTTTTTTACACTGAAATTGTTAATCTTGCAGTTGTCTCTCTTGAAACAAGCAGGCAGTCAGCGGCCAGGCTAAATTAAACAGGTGCAGGATGTGATGTCCTGCATGCCCAACAAACATTTTAGAAACCCAGAACAGCATAGGAAAAAAATATTCAAAGAGTGATGTTGCTTTCTTGAGATACAGTATGAGGGGTGTGGTTTCATCAGTTCAAATATTTCATTGCAAGATTATGCAGGCTTTACCTTTCAAAAGACCTCTCTTTTGTAATTCCCATTTGCTATTTCTTTAATCAGGAGGAGCCGTGTCGTATGTGGGCAGGCTCAGGTCTGACATAACCCGCACAGAGCTGAAGCGACGCTTTGAAGTTTTTGGCGAAATCGAAGAGTGTACAGTAAATCTGAGAGATGACGGGTAAGACTGGGGCATAACAATTATTCTGATGTTAAGAAGTAAAAGGAATTAACCAAAGTAGTTAATTTATGTATTTCTCCCTGGCCTAGGAAGGATGAATTTGTTCACAGAGCCAGGGCTTCACTGGCTGCCATGTGAGGCAATGTTAACAATGCAAGGAGAGGCAACCCTGTGGTTTAAATATTATTCAAAATATATGATTTAAAAAAAGATTACTGGGCTACATTATCAAAGCTCTGTACTCTGAATTACAATTAATTTAGGGGTTTGTGAATCGCCTAACACCTTTTAGAAAAGTTTACTGCTGTGTAAGTGTAGTTGCGTATTGTAACAGTATAGTGAAAGCATATTAATTCACATTAAACTTGTAACTATGGTAAAGTACAGTAAAGACCATGGCTGGCCATGGTAAAGTGCATTAAAGGCATCGTAAAAGCACAGGGAACTCAAATACAATGCAAATATAATTTTATTTCCTGATGTGAGAATCCAGAAAATTGTACTAGATATTACCATTGAGGGCACTGTGGTTGCATAACACTTAAATATTAAATCTACTTTTTGTCTTTTTATTTTCAGGGACAATTTTGGTTTCATCACCTACCGCTATACTTGTGATGCCTTCGCTGCCCTTGAAAATGGACACACCTTACGCAGGTCAAATGAACCTCAGTTTGAGTTGTGTTTCGGGGGACGCAAGCAGTTCTGCAAATCAAATTATACAGACTTAGGTAAGAATCATTAATGTACTAATTTGTACAGTAGGTTTGCTTAACAGTAATAATGAATCTTGGATGAGGAATGATGTAATTGTATAAATTTCTCTGCTTTGTTTCTAAACAGACCAGAGTGGGATGGGAGGAAGTCTTCTTTGTTCATGAATGTTCATATAATGTACAAAAGAGTACTTTGCACATTGATTTGAGGGGTGAGAAAGAACTGTTGTCCTGAGACATAAAGTCAACATGCTGGAAAGAGACCACAGACAAAATGTCCTTGTGTACATGCAGCCTTGAATTGTGAATGGATTCTTATATGTTTCCTGATCTCTCTCTCTCTCTCTCTCTCTCTCTCTCTCTCTCTCTCTCTCTCTCTCTCTCTCTCTCTCTCTCATTTTTCTTCTTTTACTCTAAATATTTTATGAGAGGGTAACAGTGTTGCTCAGAGGTTAGAGATGAGTACCAGGACTGTAAGTCAGGATGTCATTGTGGTAAATCCAATATCAGTATTTCTTGTGAGCTTTAGCCTCCCTTCCATTGCTGTGTTGCTGTACTACTGGAAGTAAGCCCACTGCAGTGTACACCTCTCTTTGTTACCAGTTTTACTGTGCGTCTAACCCCAAAACGTTGTTCAGCAGAGCACATGGCTCTGTAGCAGCCGTATATATACATTTCTTTTTTTCACTTCCCTAAATGGCCAAACAAGGCGGTCCAACTTCACTGCACACATAAAGGTGACACTCAAGGGTCCGAATGAATATGCCATAGTTCAGTGCACAGCCTATACACTAAATAATTGGCAAAATGGAAGCTCTTCAATACATAACACCAATGATGAAAACATGAAAAATGGGAAGTCATTTGTTCCAACACTCTTTACAATGAGTTAATTAAAAAGAGGACAGGAAAGACTGTTTGAAGTGCTGACAGCTATTGTTTAATGTGGTGAAGAGGGCAAATGTTATCCTGGGGCTTTGAAGGACAGTGTCTTGTTTTTTAGCGATGAAGTCATTAAATTATTAGTTATTCATTAAACTATAAATGAGCTGAAGATGCAATGGTTACTTGCAAGAGAAACCATTAATTATCAATCCATATTTTAGATACGGTGCTCTTTTTTTCTTGTGAAAGAGACACACAAATACCTTCAAGTAATCTTTCAGTGGTTTGTGTTTTTAATTCAAAAGGAGTGGTGACTGAAAGCAATGTGGTTATCTAAAGTTTTCTAGAGATTATCACTCATCTGTAAAGCAGACATCCAGAAGATACTATACATAGTTAAAAGTACAGGTAGTTGTGGCAGTAACTGACAGAGACATACTGTACAGTATAGCCAGATTGTGATATGATAGTGCTACTTGGAAGTCAGGAAGGGCAACATATCAATAGCTGTGCTCTCATCTTTCAGAGCTTATCCAATATAAAAACTGGGCTTGTATTTTGGGGTTAAAAGGTTACTCAGCAAGGCCAGCATGTATAAAAGTATATTAATATGCATTATGTTGGAGTACTGTGATGTTGCTCATCGTAACCAATACAGTAAAATGTTATTGGTCAAGTCTCACTACACTTCTACTATTACACTGTTCATTTTGCTCCGCGGCTGAAATCACACAGACTGCCCTTTATGCTTTCAGTACAATCTACAGTACTTTATTTTGAGTTCTGCGTGCAGGTATTTCATCCTTCAGAGAGTGCAGCGTGACACCCCACACCCCTTGGCCATTGTCTCAGATCTCTCTCATATGCCAAGGCCGTTCCATTTCTCATGCTTGCTAAGTGTGCTTTTGCCTGCTTGGCACCCCATTTGTGGAAATGTCTGCTAAAGAAGATAAGACAGTGTTATTTATTATCAGCATTCAAATCGAAATGTATGGTTCACATTTCACAATTTGTCATGTGTTATTTATATGTCAAAAGTGTCTTCCTGTGCAGTTTTGAATCATTTAAAATATGTATCTAATGCACAATGCAGAAGTACAAAAAATAGCAATAATTATAATGATGATAAAAATGAAATGCCGTACACCATTTACAATCCTTTCTTTCTTAGTTTCTGGTTCTGGTTGTGTTACCTAGCAAATATATCCTGGTCTCCACAGTTTAGATCCAAGTAAATCAGACTCATATACTGTGTGTATATATATATATATATATATATATATATATATATATATATATATATATATATATATATACAGTACTGTGCAAAAGTTTTAGGCAGGTGTGAAAAAATGCTGTAAAGTAAGAATGCTTTCAAAAATAGACATGTTAATAGATTATATTTATCAATTAACTAAATGCAAAGTGAGTGAACAGAAGAAAAATCTAAATCAAATCCATATTTGTTGTGACCACCCTTTGCCTTCAAAACACATCAATTCTTCTAGGTACACTTGCACAAAGTCAGGGATTTTGTAGGCATATAGTCAGGTGTATGATTAAACAATTATACCAAACAGGTGCTAATGATCATCAATTCAATATGTAGGTTGAAACACAATCATTAACTGAAACAGAAACAGCTGTGTAGGAGGAATAAAACTGGGTGAGGAACAGCCAAACTCAGCTAACAAGGTGAGGTTGCTGAAGACAGTTTACTGTCAAAAGTCATACACCATGGCAAGACTGAGCACAGCAACAAGACACAAGGTAGTTATACTGCATCAGCAAGGTCTCTCCCAGGCAGAAATTTCAAGGCAGACAGGGGTTTCCAGATGTGCTGTCCAAGCTCTTTTGAAGAAGCACAAAGAAACGGGCAACGTTGAGGACCGTAGACGCAGTGGTCGGCCAAGGAAACTTACTGCAGCAGATGAAAGACACATCATGCTTACTTCCCTTCGCAATCGGAAGATGTCCAGCAGTGCCATCAGCTCAGAACTGGCAGAAAACAGTGGGACCCTGGTACACCCATCTACTGTCCGGAGAAGTCTGGTCAGAAGTGGCCTTCATGGAAGACTTGCGGCCAAAAAGCCATAACTCCGGCGTGGAAACAAGGCCAAGCGACTCAACTATGCACGAAAACACAGGAACTGGGGTGCAGAAAAATGGCAGCAGGTGCTCTGGACTGATGAGTCAAAATTTGAAATATTTGGCTGTAGCAGAAGGCAGTTTGTTCGCGAAGGGCTGGAGAGCGGTACACGAATGAGTGTCTGCAGGCAACAGTGAAGCATGGTGGAGGTTCCTTGCAAGTTTGGGGCTGCATTTCTGCAAATGGATTTGGGGATTTGGTCAGAATTAATGGTCTCCTCAATGCTGAGAAGTACAGGCAGATACTTATCCATCATGTAATACCATCAGGGAGGCATCTGATTGGCCCCAAATTTATTCTGCAGCATGACAACGACCCCAAACATACAGCGAAAGTCATTAAGAACTATCTTCAGCGTAAAGAAGAACAAGGAGTCCTGGAAGTGATGGTATGGCCCCCACAGAGCCCTGATCTCAACATCATCGAGTCTGTCTGGGATTACATGAAGAGATAGGCAACTGAGGCTGCCTAAATCCACAGAAGAACTGTGGTTAGTTCTCCAAGATGTTTGGGCCAACCTACCTGCCGAGTTCCATCAAAAACTGTGTGCAAGTGTACCTAGAAGAATTGATGCTTGATGCTGTTTTGAAGGCAAAGGGTGGTCACACCAAATATTGATTTGATGTAGATTTTTCTTCTGTTCACACAACCATTGTGGTTTGTTAATTAACATAATTATTAATTGAAATATTACCTCTCTTAAACCAATGCTAAGACCTAGTTAAACAAACAATTTCAGTTTACAAACTGTTAAGGAAATGAACTAGATTCTACTGTACTTCATGCAGTAGAGTGGGATATTATGTGTTTGCTCAGGCATGGCTACTGTACAGTGGTGTATTAAAGACAGTAAAAATAAAACCGTTATGACTAAAAACAAAAAATCCATGTCCTCAATGAGTCATTGAACGGCTATAACCTGTACTAGAAAACAAAAACCTTCCTTCAAGGTAAAAAAAAGTCCAATTTTATGACTAGAACACATTAGCATTTACTTTGCATTGGAACAAAAATATTAGTGATTCAATGATGTACTGTATGGTTATTTAAGTTTGTTGGGCTGAACATTTGCTATTTTATTTTTAGATTCCCATTCTGATGACTTTGACCCAGCTTCCACTAAAAGCAAGTATGACTCCTTGGATTTTGACAGCTTGCTGAAGGAAGCACAGCGAAGCCTGCGTAGGTAACAAGCGCCAAACTTGCCATCGACAGAGGGATTCATAATGCCTCATGGATGTTCTGTAATTCAACAATGAGAGACTATCAGAAGTTTGGCACTCTATGTATGGAAAAAATAAATTAAATAAATAACGTTTACATGAACATAGCTGTTGAAGAACCGAGAAGAAAGAGTATTGAACCAACAAAACTTCCTATCTGCACAGAGAACACAGTGCTTTGGAACATGAAAAATGTGGACTGAAGACCTTCCATGTTCTACAAACAAACAGCTTTTTTTGACTGGTGGAAATGTGCAGCTTGTTCAGTTGTGTTTTTTTTTTCCTGATGTTTGGATGTGGTGTTACACTATTAATAAGAGTTGGGAATACATAACTGGGGTGATTCAGATATCTATATTGACTGCATTGTGCAAACATGTAGTTACGTATTTACATATTTAGTTAAATGGATTTTTTATTTTTATTTTGTGTACATATCTGACAAAGTTCTTTATTTGTTACAGCTATGCACTGTAAAATGCAGCCTTCTTTTCAATGATGCTGACATTTTCTTAATCAAGAATGTTCAACTGTAGTTATTATGATGATAATGATGATGATGGTGACCTGAGACACTTATTGTACCCAAACATGTTTAGAAAAGTACAGATGTTCTGATATGATTGTATAAATATGCGTGTGTGGATCTGGGGAGCACATGAACTCCTTCTTTTCTTTTATTTCATAATTCAAGGCTGTAGTTACCCATGTCTGCTGGAGTTTGTGTACATGTTTTCTCTGTTGCATAGTCAATGCTCTACCACATATTGTAAAAATACATATTGTAAAATAC
Organism: Acipenser oxyrinchus oxyrinchus; assembly: GCA_030684275.1. NCBI lineage: Eukaryota > Metazoa > Chordata > Actinopteri > Acipenseriformes > Acipenseridae > Acipenser > Acipenser oxyrinchus. The sequence continues at coordinate 18,698,072 of CM060247.1, read as the reverse complement.
ATATCTATCTATCTATCTATCTATCTATCTATCTATCTATCTATCTATCTATCTATCTATCTATCTATCTATCAGCTTAGGGAACTGTAACATATTCAGTGATTACTTTATTTATTTTTTTCCACTGCATTGCCCTCTTCTGTGGCATATGCCTGTTATTGGTTATCATTTTTTTTTTCTCAGCCCTATTTATCAATATTTATTTTTACAAAAAATATTTTGTACGTTTTAAAACATGCATAACCTGCATTACATCAAACTATTTATTCTGTTAATTATTTAATTAAATATTTAATCAAGGAGGGGGGAAAAAAACATGTATGCATACAAGTTAAGCATAGTGTTCCTTTTATGCCTTTTTGTTTTCTAGATGATCAAATCGTAAGTTAACCAAGCTGGATACAACTGCATTTGTTCTGTTCAGAGTTCACTGTCTATAGCTGCCACAGTTTGCTTTATTTTGGATCCTGATTTGTGTTATTGTTTATTTAGATACATTTTTTTAACAGTCATAAAGCAATAAATACAAGTTTTGACCTTGTTGTACTAGTATACTCCTCAATCACTGCTCTTGCTGTTGTTTTGTAGATAACAATGCCGGTATTTTAACTTGCTTCAATATGTGAATGCCAAACAAAGGTTTACAGTTTTCTTTCCTGGATTTTTAAATCTTCTCTTTGATGTAATAATAATAATGAAAGAAAAAGAAAAAAAAACACAAAGCAATAAATTATTTTTTAAAAATCACATTTTAACTTATTATGTTGTGTGTATCTGGACCGGACGCATTACCCAGTTTGCTCGCCAAAACATTTTAGGAGTTTATTCCAGTTTGTTTTAGCACAATGTCCTTTTAATAATGTTTGACAGATAGTGTAGGTGTCTGTGTGTCAGCATTTTACACTGTAGTTAATATTTATGTTGTCTTTCCTTTTATAGCAAAAAATATATGAGATTGAATATTTTGGAAGATTTAGTATTCCCTAATATAGATGCTCAATCCTTTAAAATACTGAATTCACCTGCTGATGGTTGGACTAAATTAACCATACCAGTGATCCATTCCTTTCACAACCCTAAACTAAATGCTGTATCCTTTGGTGTCTGGAATTTACTTGCAGTGATGTCTGGATATCAAAGTACCCTTTTAGTGTTTGACAAAAGGCAGCCTACAATGATGTCCCGTTGATTGTGCTTCCTTATTGCACTTAGCGTTCAGGTTATGAGAAAGCTAGATTTACATCAAAAGTTCTGGAAAAATCTCTGGACAAAAGCTTATTGATCACTGTATACTTTTCATGAAGTAAGCCTGTGTAGATGAAAGCTCTTTATTTCAGGTTATACAAGACAACCCCCAGTAAAATAATATGAATACCTTCTTTTTTTGTCCTGTCTGGAGCTTGGGTAATGGTGTCCTGTCCCATTTGATAGCTGTGGCTTTAATCATTGTAATATAAAATCTGCTTTGTAAATTGCCTAGAGTAGCAATATAATATAACACTTGATGATTCAAGATTTTAACTGAGTGACAGACTTTTTAATAATGTCAAATACTGGAATATGGCACTGCTTTAACGTTTGTGGGTGAACGTCTTTATGTTATTAGGACTATACTGTGGGAGAGGGAGTGAGAGTTGTCTATTTGTGTCCTATCCAGGTTGCCTTTCATCCGCCAACTCTATACCAATACCTTTGTGGTTCTACCCATTGTATACAATTCTTGTGAATTTTTTTATGTGCAAGTCTCATCAGCCTCACCAAGCTAATAAAGGGAAACAGATGTTTCAATGAATTTATCTCTATTGTGTTCATGATGTGCACAAAATTAATTCTGATTTGCAGTGTGTTCGGCAAAGTTTAGTGACAGATGTTGGGGACATGAAGAAGTCAAACAATGTAATGTACATGCATCCTTGTATTTGAATTAAGCAATAGAAAACACTCAATTGTACATTGTTGTAGATTGAAGGTTAGTGACAGGTAATGTGGGACGAGACTGCAGGATGGGTCATTCAAACAAATGTACAGTAATCTGTCGCGTATCCGCCCGTCACATATCCGCCCTACCCGTTTACCCGCCATGATCAACCTCTTCAGCAACATTAGTTTATTATTGAACACAGAAGATTAGTTCAGATATTGTAGATCCTACCAAAGTTTTCGTACACTGTGTTGTATGTGATCTGTGCGCTGCCATTGCTGGTAGTTTCACATGAGCTGTACAGGTCTTATCAACTTCAACCTCCTTCTTGCTCTCCTGCCTGTCACTCAGCAGCGAATGCACACACCCACATGGCAGATAGCGACCCTGTCACAAGCGTTAATACCCTGTATCTTTCTAAACAAGGGATTTAGGGGAGCTAATAAAAACTGAATCGGAAAACAATAATTGTGTGAATATAGTAATTGTTACAGCTGTGTATAATGGTATTTAAAACATCATTCATTCATCCGCCTTTTTACATATCCACCCTTACTCTGGTCCCACCACAGTCGGATATGCGATGGATTACTGTATTTTCAAATATATTAATTTAACCAGGATAGAACCATTGAGATATATGGCTCAAATTTCAAGGGGGTCCTGACAAAAGCAGGCAGCAAGAAATAACATTATAAAAATAATGGCAAAAAGAGGCAAATCATTCAAACAGGACAAAACGCTTAAACCAATCTAAGTAACTAAAAAAACATTGCACTCGCAACACACCTGCCGCCGACCCTTCTGATGACATGTTAGTGTGGGCTACATGTGCACTTAGGGTTCAATGTACAAACAATATCTACCAAGAAGAAATATCATACCTATCTGACTTCTTTATTCTTATTCATTAATTTGAAAAGCTGTAAAAACATACAATGCATGTTTGCTTTGCACAGACAAAACCATAGTATATTTGTGTTAAAAAAAAAGCTGATTGATAATGGGATACACAAAAGTACAAAGAGCTAGGGGAGTTGTAGCAAAGTTACAGTATGTATTTACAGTAATCCTCACTGAAAATGAAGATCTGAATCTCAGACTATCCTGTTAAAACAATAAATAAATGCAGCACATACTATTACATACTCACAATGGTAAATCACAATACTAATAATGCTTTTCTTAAATGAAGTGGAAAGCTGACTGAATAATGGCATAGCAAAGAATTTCAATTTAGTAGAAAGTAAGATTAGTACTGACTGAACAACTGTGTTCCTTATGCACCTCTGCATGAATGGGCACATAGCTTCTGGCATTTTAAACCCATTAATGTGATTTTTAATGAGAAACCGGAACAGTCTCCACTTTATACATATATATCTTGACTTCTTAGCCATTGAACATGTTTGTGCATTTAAAATAGAGCCTTTTTTAAAATTCTACTAATAGTAATCTTTGTAAACTGAAACAAAAGCAATATATAAAGTTACATTGGGGGGGGGGGGCACAAACATGTCTACCCATTTTCAAATGATTTACTTGAAGAAATATCATAAGGTACTAGTGTAAAACGAACAGTTAGCTTAAATCCAAACATTACTATAATACTCGTTCCATAGAGTGTTAAAAATTATGAGAAGTTAAAAAATGAGATGGAAAATTTGCAATGCTGTTCATAAAAGATACATTCATAAAATGTTTAAAAATAAATAAGGAGTTAACTTGGCTCTGTACTTGGGTACATTTAAGAACACTGAATGTGAAAGATAAGAATTGAATTACAGTAGAGCTGCCAAATAGTTGCTAAACTGACAACGTACAGCATATCGATCCACAATCTTTGAACATGGTTTTAAGACAAAGAGTGCAATAAGAAGGACAGTCTGTGGAAATACCACCTTTGGAAAAGTTGTTTGAACTACCTAATATTTCTTGGCAAAACAAAGCCAAACCACACCTGCTGGAGTTCAATCGCTATGTGAAATCTTGCATTCAGTCTTGGGACCTGCAACCAGCAATGCTGACCTGTCTCTTTTATTCTAAATTTGTGTAGCTCAATTTGAACAGACCTTCTTGAATACTACATTTTCTGATACCTTCTCTTGAACACTAGCAGTCTAGTCAAGCTCTCATACATCTATACGGTTACATTGATGTGCAATGCCAGCTTATGTTATGTTTAATTTCTGATGATTGTGATACTAGTGCCTCACAACATATTAAACTGAAGTCTATGAGATTATTCATGTCAAAAGCATGAACAAGAGCAGGGTGTGGATGAGGTTACTGTGCTATGAAGTTGTGCAATTGTCTCTGTTTAGTGCACACTATGGCCTATAAATGTTATAGGTATGAATTTTATCTGAAAAGGTATCTTTATTGTTTTTTCATGGACAACAATTATACAAGAACACAATGCAAACATGCTGGCAATCCTTGATTCCTCAACAGTAAAATTATTAAATTGTGTATGAAGTCAGAAAAAAAAACAAAGACAGTGGTGCACCAAGCCCTATTTGCTGATTTAAGCAATGTAGTTGAAGGACTGTTTTTTGAAGAGTTTCTAAATATTCACTCAGATTAAACATGGTTTCGAAAAAATAAAAATACACTCTCTAAAACAGTTCCAGCTTGTTATAATAAAAAAGGATGAAAAAATATCCTTAAAATCTGCAAGTTCAACTCATTGTTCACTAATTATAAAAATAATTATTCAATAGGCAACATATTTTAATAAGGAAAACATCTCTGTGAATGGTATACTGTATATGTTTGCATTTACTCCAAAAATGAGTTTCTGCAATGGTGACTTTCAAGATATGCAATGCTTCACCAGTCTTGGTAGTGATCATTAAAAAAGAACACATATTGCTGGTAATGAACTCATAACCTGCAGGAAATAATGACAAAGCCTGAATATTTGTCAGGTGAGAAAGGTATGTTTGGAAGCTGGCTGCCCAGAGCAAAAATATAATACCCATATATAATATACAGAATGTTAAATGCAAAATATATAAGAATAAGAAATGGTATACCAGAAGGTTTTAATGAGAGGATGACACCTTTGACTACATAAAAGAAACATGCACATTCAATTTTTTAACAACGAAATCGAGTTTGGGTGTGTTTTTATTAACTGGATTCCTTCATGCCTTGAGGAATGAACTATTGCTTTCATTTCTTCTATTATGAGGTCCTTCAAAACATGCCATTTTGAAAGAAGCTAGAAGATGTTTGTAAGAAAATACAGTTACAGTACTTGCATGTGGTCTGTATTATTTGACATAGCACTATAAAAGTATTACCAACCAAGAGTTTTATATATTTATATATAAGTAATATATTTTATTACATCCACAGGTCTCGTTGTATGGATTGTGAGTTCAGAGGTTAAGTTAGTTATTGAACAGTCTGTAATAATTATTTACACCAGACACGCATTAACCCAACCTCACTGGGCCATTACTTTTGAACATCTACCCACTACTCAAAGACAGACATCCCCTTAAAATTAATAAACACTTAGAAGGAAATATTAACATATGTTTAAAGTGTATGATAAATAGAAGTTGCTGGGTCAGCACAACTGGAAACTGAAATCCTTGCTATTTATCCAAATAGCTGAAATAAGTCTAAGTTTCCAAAAGCATGCTGGAAGACTGAGGAACAGGGTTCAGGGAGTAATTATGTCTCCAAGCTCATCCAGCTCTTGGCATCTCTTTTTGAAACTACTCGCAAAGATAACCATAAACAGAGCCAATGGTGTCAAATTGCAGTGTTTATTAGGAAAGATACCAAAGTATCCTTTTATCATTTGAGAAACATAGCTAAACGTAGACCTATTATTTCTGTATCTAATGCATGCCTTTGATTCATCTAGAATTGATTATTGTAAGGCACTTTTCTCTGGTATCTCGCTTACAGCTCATTCAGAACACGACCGCTAGAATTCTGACTAAAACCAGAAGTGAAAATATTATTCCTGTTCTGGCCAGTTTGTACTGGCTTCCTGTGAAGTTTAGAATTGATTTTAAGATTTTGCTTTTAACTTATAAGACCCTGAATGGATTAGCACCCAGTTACTTACAGGAATGATTGACCCTGCATACTCCTAACCACATTCTTAATTTACAGGATGTGGGGCTGTTGATTATCCCTAGGAAGGGCCTTTTCTTCTATAGCTCCTAAATGATATAATGCTCTACCGCCTTCTGTCAGGGAAACTGGGACTCACTGTTGTTAAGTCGAGATTGAAAACTTATTTTTATAAAATATCTTTTCTATCTTAGTGTTTCTATTTTACAATATAAACTGCATTATCTTTTTTTTACTCTTTTAAATTCCTGTTCTCAACATGTTATTTATTAGACTGTTTTTGTAATTGAATGGTCTAATTGTTGGCAGTTTTGTGTATGTGACACGCCTTGGGATCCGTATACCAATGTATTTTCTTTGCTTTGTATTGTATAGTGCTTGGAGATACTTTTTTGTATGAAATGTGCTATATAATACTTGGAGAACACTTGTTTAGCTTCATGGCTCCGACGCTCTGGAACTCTCTCCCAGCTTTGGTGCGTGATGCTCCCACCGTCGCTGGCTTTAAATCAACTCTCAAGACCCACCTGTTCTCTCTTGGTTTCCATGCTCTTTAAGCCTGATATCTGCTATTAGCTGCTGTGTTGCTGCTACTATTTCATGGATTATGCTACTATCATGTATTATGCATTGTTTTTTACTGTATAGCATGTATTATGCATCTCTCTGTATTTAAAGTATTATGGATTTTCTTGTTGTTACTGCATCTTGTAAAGCACTTTGTGATGGTGGTCCACTATGAAAGGCGCTATATAAAATAAAAAAAATGATTGATTGATTAATTGATATAAATACAAATGTATCTGATATATTACTATTTATTAAGACCAACACCTGTTCCAAGCCCAGGCCTCAAAAGATGAAAGGCTCAAGTAAACATTATATGGTGGTAATGTCTGGGGGTTAGATTTAAGACAATGAGGCCTCTGACAGGTGTATTGGGACCTTTTGTTTATTTTTGCTCAGAGGTTTCTCGCCTCATCAAAAACGCAGCACATTTTATATGGGTAACCCCCAGGCAGGATTGAAACCTGTGACCTTGTAAACCTAGCGGTGTGTGAGTGTTAACTACTGAACCAACCACGCAATTCCAAGCAGTCTCTCCAGGTCTTCAAAAACCTTGTTTTCCATGCCTGCATTATACATGGTATAGGATTATCTATGTTATGCTTTTCCTATGCCACATCATTCATCTACAATGTGAAAAAATGAGAAACTGATTCCCATTCCCAGAGCAGCTAAACCTAACTCTGAACTTTTCATTCAATGTGTATTTGTAGAAATGCTAGACATGCAGAAGAACTGGATATAATTGTCTTGACATGCTCCTGGTGGTTATCAGTCTGTTATATACGTATCAGATTTGCTGACATTACCTGTAAAATGTTACACACTATGTAAGTGCTCAACCTGTTTTCTATTTTGCTTCCTGGGTTATTGTGGTGCTTATAGATAACATTAATAACATGTTATTGCTAGAGGTGGTAAAAGGAACAAATCTGTTTGGTTCTCAGAGTGATGCTGTAAATCTGGTTCCCTGGAGACAGTTTGGGTTATGGGACCTTGATGCTTCCACCCCAGTGTTAAAACATTTATCAAAAATATTTATTGCATGCTACTCAGGGGAAAAATAATGGGGTGTTATTTTTGGTTTGTTACAAACATGAACTGCTGTATACCAAACACAGGATGCTAAATAAAAGCCAAGTAATAAGCATGGTAAAGCATTGTAAAACATTCACGTTTAACCATGGTAAAGTTCAGAAAATATTAATTATTATTATTATTATTATTATTATTATTATTATTATTATTATTATTATTATTATTTATTTATTTATTTCTTAGCAGACGCCCTTATCAAGGGCGACTTACAGTCGTAAACAAAAATACATTTCAAGAATCACAGTACAAGTAATAATACAATTAAGAGCAAGATAAAATACATAGGATATTCTCATAAACGGCCATTTTTTATTTTGGGTTTCGTTCTTTTTTTTTGGGACATTTGTTTCCCGTCTCCTGCATTAAGCCATTAAGTGCCATTATCCCCATTTGAGGACAAGCTACTGTAATTTTTACCTGACATCTACCTGTTATTTTAATTGTCTCTTTAACTATATTGTTAAGACAACTTACTCTAATTTTGTTACCCACAAAAGTTTAATCTAAATGTAACTGTTAATTCTGCAAATATAGATGTTCAGATGCTTTTATGACACCTCAATATAAATAATTGCCCGCAGTGATGATAAAGTTCCATGTCTAGGTGTAGAGCATCATAGCCAGCATGACATTTCACTGGTATGATTATGGGCACTTCTAACTTGACTGTCCTCAAAATAGGACTCAAAATGAAGGATTTCAATTTGTTTCTGTAAATATTGATCAAATATTGATTTAGAATGTATCATATTACATAAATACAGCTTGTGTTCTGATTTTTTCAAAGAAAAAATGATTTGGTAGTTAATGGGTTGTTCTTTCCCCAATACCAGTATGTTATCACCTTTTTTTAGGTGTCAGCTAACATATTGTTTTGCACATACATTTCTCTTAGTAGATTATTTGTGTTTAAGTCACAGTTGCATGATTGCACTGAGAAAGTCCTTAGGTTTCCAATACCAGCGCTGCCAGGACCACACAACAGTGGGAAATGACATGACACCAGTGCTAACATTTTTTCATTCTGGATGTCAGCACAACAAAACAGCATCAGTCAAGGAGAAATATGATTGAGGGAGGCCATTAGTTGTGGTGTGCTGAGGGAAGTGGTGTGCATCACCTGAACCTGAGAATAATCCAAAACAAGGAACTCACACTAAGAGGATTTACCCAGCACATAAAAAAAAAACCTTCTGGTTTGAACAGGTGGTTTCTAATAGAAAACCAACTGCACAGTCTGACTCATAAATTAATCTAAATCCTAAATGACTTTGGTTTGTACACAAGCTGTAAGAAGAAAAACACATTCTCATTTAGTTAAACTTTCCCATTGCAGGTAACCCTGTTATTTTGTTATTTCTTTTTTTTTTCCTTGAAATGTCGCTGCTTTTTTGAAAAGAAAAAAAAAAATGTTACAATACTAATAAGAAACAAATTATAGTGCCTAATTTGTTTGTTTTTAGTCATTTATTATTAACCTTTCCCTTTCAGGAACCACTGGTAAATGGTGATCTGTTTCTCTAGTGCTCTATTTTCACAAATGATACTATACATTTTAATATCAAGTGTTATCAGTATCCGTATAACGGAATGCAGACTTGAACTCAGAAGGATAATTTATTTAAAGACATTGAAGCTACAGATTTTACAAATGTAACAGCAAAATGCAAAATCAGGCTGAGCGCATATGGGCTAATACTAGAATTAAAAATTATCCAGCATAGGGCAAGCATAGGGCAATTACTTGTATGGTAAAATTCTTAATCACAATGTAACTAAAGCTAAACGTTTTCAGTGTGGGATTTGAATACAAATTAACAGGTAATCTAAATTATTCAAAGAAAGATTTGGATTCTTATACTTCTACCCTTTGTTGTAAGGGTGTAAACTCAAAGAGATTTGGAAGATAAGAAATGTAATAAGAAAAGACAAAGACATCAAAGAATGCTAAAAGGAATTATCTTAGTAATGTAAAAGCTGCTGTTCTTTTTTTCAATGAAACTCAACATAACCTGCATATTTCCTGGATTTACGTGTTTGTATGTTATGGTATCCTAGGGAAACTGTATTTACAAATGACAATAACAAACTTAACAATATTCAACCATTCACTTTACATAAAAGTATTGGACTCTCATTCTTAACATTTTGGAATCCATTTTGAGGTGCCATACAACCAAAAGATTGTTCCAAAAAGAGAAAGTCACATTGGTTTAGTCAACCTCCCACCCACCATAACACTGTACCTTTTCCTGAGAAAGCATCATGCATAAATGCAGGAATTGAGAATATCAAATCAGTATTAAACTAACCAATCTGAAAAAAGAAAACCTTCTGATAATGCTGCCCAGTGTGTCATAAATCCAAACAGTGATAGTGCACCTGCTATTTAAAAACAACCAAAGCCTATTATGAACATTGGTTGTCGGACCATTGGCGTCAAGAGTCCACAACATGATTCAATTTACATGGTAGTCTAGGCAGAAATCAAGAATATACCAGTCTACAATTACAGCAAGGCTGCATTAGAGAGGAAATGGATTGACTGGGCAAGAGAAGAGTCAAAAGAATGAGCTGAATTGAAATGGAAAAGTTAACTATTATAATAAATGTTATGTAAAAGGATAAACAAAATGAGGAGGCTAAAAAAACAGTGTTAAACAAGCAGTGACAAGATTGTGAAATATATCTGAAATAAATCTTTATGTGTATAAATAAGGGGAAATAAGGGGTGTACAAATAATTGGGAAAAATAAAGGACAATTCATATGCAGGTAAAGTAAGAAATTCTAAAAAGAATTGTTACAATGATACTTGCATGAGGTAAAACAGTTGAAAAGCACTAGAAACTATCTGATGTACACAGTTAAGTATTTCTTAAATGTATTCACAAGGGATACTAACACAATGCTGCTTAACACGCACTGTTTACCAAAAGGCCTGGAGGATTTTAGCATCAGTGAAGCAAGGGAATTGAGAAAGTTAAGTGAGATGAGAAATATAACATTTCCTGGCCTATGTGAAATGTATTACCGAGTGCTAAAGAGAAAAATAAAAGAAAATCTGCAAACCACTAGCACCATCATGGAAAGATATACCAAGGTTCCCTTATTTAAGTTTACCAGGGTTACCACAGTCAAAAACCTATATCATGTAAAGTGATTGAATTGGAGGTAAGCTGTAAGAGCACCTTCATAACAAAAACTATAATTAGAGAAATAACCAATACATACTTCCTTGATTTCTTTGAGGATGTTTTAGCTGAGGTAGATTATAGGAGCACTCCATATTATTTTGATAAAGTTCTGGATAATTGGTGTCAAAAATAAATACAAAAATGAATATACTGTGTAACTGGAAAAAAAAAAGCAAATTAAATATAATATAAAAAATAGACAAGTGCAATGTAAGGTTAAGTTTTAGCATATGAAGGTATAGAGAAGGACAACTACACTAAGAATTTACCATGCAGCGACAAGTTAACAACATATTTTCATAACTTCAAAATGTACTTGAAGTTTATGAAATAAGTTATAAACTTAGAGGACTAGAGGGAAAGTACAGAAAATAAATACAGCAAACGGAAAAAGGGATGGTAATTAGGCTCAGAAAAACAAATTGTAAAATTGTACAAAGTTGTAACAGCTCAACCCCTGGGGTCATTCAGAAAACATTTAGATACTGCCCTGTAGCTAACTGTATGCTAGCAATGGACTGGCCTCAATGGGTCAGATGGCCTTCTCTTGTTCAAGACATTTCTTATGTTCTATGAATTATATTTATCACTATAGAAACCAACAATTATTATTCTGTACATTAATTGCATTGCCATCATAGAGTATGTGACCTACTGCAGTAGAGCCACTTTGTTTTAGTACCTCCTAAATGGAGAATGTAAGTGTACTAGACATGCAGTATCTTAGTAAGGTTTTCAATAAGGTAATTTTATAGTTTCCTCTCAAGTCCTATTTACAGCACAAAATGTTATACATTTCAGGGTGAAATGTGAATTCAACAGTGCAAAAGAAAATGTTCATCGGAAAATTCATGCAACAGAAACAAGAGCTGCGAGAAGTAAGCCTTGGGACTTGAAAAAGGAATTATGTGCTTGTGACTTTAGGAAGATGACATGCTTTACCCTCTCAAGGGGAAAATGGAGTAGGATAGAGGATACATTTCAGAAGACTAGAAGTCGCCCTGACTAACAATGAACGCCTGTGCTTCAGGAGATAGGTACCGCCTGACCTCCGAAACACAACCACGCGGGGTGACAGGAATTCTGAAATTGAGAAGGAAATGAACATGCAAAGGGGCCAGAGAGTAAAACTGGTATAGATGAAAGCAAGATGTTAGTAAAGAACACAGAGTTCCCCCTTGGCACAGGGAGAACCAACCTCTCAGAGGTGAGGCCTCCAAGGCTGGGGAGCATGTATGCTGGCCCCAGGGGGAACCTAGAATGATAGAAGGATTGTTAAGGTACATTTGGCTGGGGGTCCCCTCTGGCTCTCAGAGAACCTTCCTTTCGGAGGTCGAGGTCAGCTCGGCTGGGCCTAAGGTTTGCCCCCAGAAGAGGACCTCTGCTTCCCTGCATCTGCGCCACCAAAGTGGTTAAAGAAATGGGCTTGTAACCAGGAGGTCCCCGGTTCAAATCCCACCTCAGCCACTGACTCATTGTGTGACCCTGAGCAAGTCACTTAACCTCCTTGTGCTCCGTCTTTCGGGTGAGACGTAGTTGTAAGTGACTCTGCAGCTGATGCATAGTTCACACACCCTAGTCTCTGTAAGTCGCCTTGGATAAACGCATCTGCTAAATAAACAAATAATTAATTAATCTGACAAATTTCAGTGAGTGAGTAGTGGCTCGAAGAATAATGCAGATACATGGCAAAAGCACATGTAAAATGTAACTTTCCGTGAATTAACCATGCATAAAGCGCCATGTAATCAACGCTATATTTTTTAACACCAGTACTGTATTTACTGTAGAAATATTGCATGAATCACTAGTATAGGGGAATTGGGGGACATGCTGTCAGAGCATTATATCCGATATATATAGTGAAACAGGGAGCAGAGAAAGTGTAGTCCTGAGGAGCACAAGACTACAGTTCCCAGAAGGCCACAGGGCTGACAAGATTGATAGACTGACTTGATTAACTAGGGAAGAGCCCCTGCACCTGCTCCCATAACAACACCCAATGGTTACAAAACAAACAAACAAACAAACATGCAGAGCTTGTTTAAAACAGGTGCAAGTAAACTGTTTTGTTTTTCATACCCATCTGTGCTATAGATTAAAACAAGTTTGTGCTGACATTTTAGTTTCCGGTATTAGCAGCAGCAGATGTGAGACTAATTCACCAGAAACATGAGAATGTTGGCTGTGGTTGAGACTATTTCGTATGTGTTTGGAACTTTTAATCTCTGCAAATGGCTTCTACTGTACCAAACCCTAAGCTCATTTACAATCTTGCATTTTTTAAAACGATAACTTCAGAACATTCTAGTACACTGAAGAAGCTGATACAGCTGTATACTTGAATTCGTTTCTTATAGTTTTACCTAAGTAGAAAAACACAGATTTTTTACACAATTGATTTTCAACACCTTTATTTTCATTGGTCAGAATAAGGGTTAGGGTCAGGGATTTGTCTTTTAAATCTAAAGCTTTTGTTGCTTGCCATTTCAATATACAGCCATTTAACAATACAGACATATTACCACATAGATAAAATGCAGTATTATGTAATACACATACTCTTAAAATCACCAACATCAAAGAACAAATAAAAATAAATATGCTATACTAGTCGGTTAAAAGATTATTATGCCTCTGGTACTCATTAAAGGAGTTTGTTATATCAATCTACCTGCCAATGACATAATTAAGGGGTGTTTCCTAATCTGCATAGTCTGCTCTGTCAAGCAATTACCTCTCATTTCCCTTTCCTCTAACTGGCCTAACTGGCCACTTCTGAAGTCACCAGACAAAGCGAAAAAATACTAATGACGAGATCTGGCAAGGCAGGTACTGAACTGCTATCTCACTGTAACTTCTTTACTTCAAAGAAGATTCTGGAAGAGCTCTGTTGTAAAGATTTCCCAAGTGAAGCTTATATTGTCACAGCACTTTGTAAGAGGGAAAAGATCAAGGAAGATAAGAAATCCACATGTTATATACTGTACAAAGAAGGTAACTGTGGGACAGCTGCCTCCAAAATGCCTCCAAATTATGTAGCCTATAGTTGTTGATGTAGTTGTCCAATTTTTTATTTTACAAAATAACAAATTAAATGTATATGTTCTGTAGGTATAACAACTCTGAATGGACAAAAAAAAAATCGATATTGCCATTTATATCTACATTGATTTATTTAATATTTTATAGGTTAGTTGACATCCAAGCTGCCAGTTATATCCCTGTAAATGGTTTATATTTTTTAAACATGAATATACTGTGAACAGTCTGACAATTAGAAATTAAAGTTTACATGCTGTTTTTTACAGTGTACAATAAGAAGCCCATTGGGGCTTCAAAAAGTGAGTAGCGGGGTTCTGAAAAATATAACGTTACACGTCCCCACATGTTGTTACACCTGCTTAAATACTGTACCTGTAATCTTCTTGTCATTGTTAACATCCTGACAACGTCTTACACTTATAACTTTAATGTCTGTTTCAAAGTTTGAGATTTGTCTCTAAATCACTGCAAGAAGAGCGATAAAAAAATAAAAAAAAATGCTCTGGTTTTTCTGTTCCGTACCACATCGTGGATCATTATTGCTATGTTACTTGCTTCACAATGTGGGCAATAATCCTTACACTATCAGTGCACTAGAGCTGACATATTTTTTAAAAAGCTTTGAAAAAGACTTTAAAGTTATGAGTGTAAGAAGTTGTCAGGATGTTAACAATGAAAAGAAAGATTACAGGTATATTATTTAAACAGTTGTAGCAACAAAAATTGTAATAAAAGGCACACAAACAATTGAAGGTCAAGCTATTCTGATTCCAGACTATTTTTGTTTTAAAAAAGACATTTGTTGGGGAGGTTTATTTGTGCCACATATGTATTGTCTGTGACCAGATTCATGTTCGCTGAATATGTAGAACTATACATAAACATAAAAATCATATTGCTACGCAATGTGATTTTTATGATCATGTATAGTTCTAGATTGTGAATTGAAAACCTGGTGTTTAAAATGTTCTATGGTGCCTGTGACAAAGAGCGAATGAATCCTAGTCAACAATCTCCCTCCTGACCTATGAGGGCGCTGTATAACCGGAGCAGAGTACCCAGTTTTTTCTGGTAATAATGTATGTATAAAGGGGGGCCCCCATCTTTTTTTTAAGGGGGCTTTAAAATTGCTTGAGCTGGCCTGAGGCCAGCACAAAGCTCTCACTCTCACACACTCAAGATTTTAATGCAAACCAGCAACAGGAGACTTCCAGTAACGTGCGGTGATGTCAGTGGTTGGGTAGGCACTGGCCAGTCTCACACCCCAATTTACATAGATTCGATCGGCAGGCTTATAGAGAGCAGAATTATAATTATGCACGGTTGGGAACGAGACTGTTATTGACGCAGCTCAATGAAACCCTGATGTAATTACACAATTCAACCGACGGATGGCACTGAATTTCAATACCTACTTTATTATTATCTGACCTCAATGTTAAATTGATGGTTATTATTTTCCACAAAAGAATGTACTGTAAAGCATATACACTGATTTAATTCGTACTATTAGTGTTTTTATGAAAATGCCCAAATCTACAGTTAACCTGTTACATTCTTTAAACATTTGCTCACCAATACCCGACAATTAAAATGAAAATAAATACTTGCACTTACATATCTGCTTGTATATGAAGTCCATCCTTCTCTACTTCTGGACGAAGATGTCCGACATCATTGTACATTGCTCTTTCTTGGCCTGAAGTTTTAAAAGTCTCTCCTTTTCAATGGAAATAAGCGCCAGGGATGAGAGTTGCCCTTGATCGGTCCGATCCCGAGTGTGGGTTTTGATCTGTTTAAGTTGACATATAAAGTTTTTCATTTTCGGATCGGTTGATGTTAGACTTGCTAGCACAGCTTGGTTGGTTTGTAAAAGAGCGGTAACTCAAGGACACGCCCCCAAAGGCACAGAAGGTCTGTGCCTTTCCAACGGTTGTTCCCACAGCATTTTTTCCCCAAGAATGCATGTGTCAATATTAACTGTGCAATGGAATTAGTGTAGTCAGGTGACAATGTTAAGGCAGCGACGCGCTGTGCTTTTTTTTCACTCATTGCTGAGACTGTAAGGTTGAAACGCACTTGTGCGACTGAGTAGAGCGACTTACGTTCAAGTTAAGTGATAGGGAAAGGCAGAGCGCATCGCTGCCTCTCGTCTTTTCGTCGAATTTTGTATATTACCAAAAAAAAATCCACTATGGAGAAATGCATTGTAACAACGAAAGGTCACAATGCATTTCTCCATAGAGGACTCACATGATCGGACTGCTTATTTACATTTTCTATTTACAAATAGTGCAAAGATAGTATTGAGGAAGACAATCCTCCTTTTTTGATTGAAGGCATACACAACCCAGGTGGTACCATTTCCAGCAACACACATATAGAAGTTGAATTTGCTCACATGCAGGATCTTCTTTACAGTCCTGACCAGCACAAATAGTCCATCTGGTGTGTGAATTTCTGGTTCTCACAGAATTGGCCACATACTTGTTCATATTTTACGCCTCTACCTTTGCCTGGGAGTAAGCCTTCACAGCCTTACTCAGTATTTGCTTTCTGTATTTACTTCTAACACAAGTCTTATTCTTCTTCTGTGTCTCCATCCAGTAATGTTGTTCTATCAGTGATAAAATCCTTTTTCTGCCAGACTTTCTCTTCCAACATCTGCGGTTTCTTCTGAGCTGAGACAGGCTATAAGTATGCTTGTCTTTTTGTGGTGCAATATTACATACCTTTTCTACAGCAATTACTATACATGGTAACACTTTCCAGTACTTGGACAAGTGCACTGTGAATGTTGGTCCAAAGAAAGCTTGACAGCATGCATCTTGTTACTGAAAACACTCTTCACCACAAATGTTTATAGCTGTTATAGCATTTAAAGTTACAAACCCTTTCTCCATGCATGTTTTTGCAAGTGACTCCTTTGTCATTCTATACCTAGGGCCTTGTTCAACTTTTGGTTTGGTTTCAGATGTTCCATTTACCTTTTCCACAATAGTGTCTAAAGCATAGAATTCAGGAAAATGAATGTCTTTTGGATGTAATGGCATGTCAAATTCCTTTTTTACCTTGTAGTTCCCCAAGCCACTTTGTGCTCTTTTGAATTCATATAATAGAGAAAAAGTGCCTCTGCATCTACAGGTAGTTATTTACATTCATTGTTTTCTTTGACCATTCTGTTAAAACTTTCAAAAATATTGTTAGTTGCATCCTTTTCCTTGAAAGCAGCACATTGCCGGAAGTAAAATTGTGCTCCATACATCATCAAATCCTCCTTTACGTTTCCATCAAAATACTCACAAAAGGATATTTCTCTGAAACGTTCATACAGCTGGAGGAAATGATGTTTTGATGATGCACATTGAAGCTGGTCAACATCATCATACCTTTACATCATCTGATTTCCCTCCATGTTTCTTAACCCAGACTTCCACACCCTTTAAAATGTGGTTTCCACCAAACACAAGTGGTGCTTGGGGCCCCATTATATTAACTACTGACTTCACTATGCCATTTTTCTCTGTCTGAAGCAAAAGGAATTTTCCTGGAATTAGCATAGCCAGGTTTCTCAAAAACTGCATGCAGGAAATGTTCATGGTGCTTTTGTAACATATGTTCATGGATAACATATGCCACAGGAAAGACTAGATCGCCACAGACATTTCTGAGGACAAACACAGATACATAAAAATCACCCAGCTGGCATGGCAGCCATTATACTGGGACCTGATTCTGCAAGTAAATTAAAAGTTATACCCCTTTCAAATGATTTGGTTGCACTGCGCCATTCATGAAATGGCTGCTGACATTCGTAAACAGCTTTACACGAAAGTGTTTTGAAGTCATACATTTGTATAGCTGTGTATGTTTAAATTTTACTTACATGGAAATTGGGGGTTGCGAGTTGTTCACCCTCAGGAAAAAGTGGTCCCGGACTGAAAAAGTTTGAGAACCCCTGATATAGATCAATGCTCCACACAAATGCATCCATGTGTACAGCCAGCTCATGCAAACTAAAAATGTCATCACATATAATCAGTTTCCTTCACTTTTCATGGTGAATTACATTCTGAACCTGTTTGAGGTTCCTCGGTCTGTCAGCCGCCATGCTGGCAGCATCTTTGTTATCACATGTATGAGTGCTAGCTGCTGTTTGCATTTTTTTGTAAATTATACCCGGACCTTTATCAGAAACCCTATGGGTAGCACCAATCTCAGTGAGAACTGTGCATTTTAATGAGACAAATGGCCTTACATTGTATTTACTATTTCCATGTGTAACTGGAACAAACAGGGTGTGATCAGCAATATAATGGATTAGAAAAAATGCTTGTGCCCTCGATTCTCGTTTAAGCAATACACCATACGTTGAAATCCAGGCAACATTGCTTTGTTCGCTTTTGAAGAGTCCTTCATCTTGGCTTTGTTGGTACCTTTCAAGATCAATCAGTACTGGTCACACAAGAAATCTAACTTCTTCTGTAGTAGTTGTCTTGTACAAGAAAACATCCCCTCCTCTGGGCAGTACTGGAGGTTCACTTATTACCAGATAACCAAATGTCACAACTTTTTGCTTTTCTTAATACAGAACTGTGGCATGCTGGCCAAGTGGTGACGTCAGACCCAGAAGAAACACACACAGCACTGCGAGTGAAATGGTGAAGACGTTTGCTTGCGCCAGTTTATTGCAAACAAAAAGTTTAAACAGGCAAAAACACTTTGTAAAAGAAAACGGCACATTGGCCAAAACAGACAAACAAAACGAACAGACACTAACCAACAGGGACGAAAAGTAAACAAACAAGTACCGTGCTGGTCCTCCAGCACGACGTAGCAATTGCTTATTATTTTTTTTTAAATTTACTTTACTCTCCTCACTCTCTCCCGTTCTTTCGCCCTGAACACACAACCCAGAGTGAGTAAAATGTGCATCTATATATACTGTTGTGACGGGATTCAATTACTAATTAATTATTCACTTGAATCCCAGCACGTGAACTAATTTGTGCAATCCCGTGCTCACATACTATTACATATTTTATCTGCACGTGAAGTGATTATGCAATCCTCATGCCTAAATACAACTATATATTTTAAATCACTTGTGCTACACAGACCCATTTATATCCCGTGCACCAATACCTATACACTAACATCAACACACCACACGCAACACAACACATAACACACACATGGGCGGGGCACACTGCCACACAAACCTACCTCTTTTAGGTCATACTCTTGATTCTTTATTTCAAATAAAGCCAAATTTATCTTGCAGTAAAAATCAAAAGTTAGAAATGAAATCTGTCTTCATGTAACATTTCTGCTGTCTGTAAAGTATTATGGTCAAGTGGCTATTGCAGGTGGCAGGAAACAGTCAAAAGTCGAGAGTAAAATGCCAAAAGTAAGCTTTTATTGAGGTCACAGGTAAAAAATGACAGTACAAAACACTAATAATTTAACAAAAACAAATCTACAAGCCTCTATTTAACACAGATATTCTACACAGAGTACACAGCTACTAAGTCACTCCAGCCTCACTGGAATCTCAAATTTAGTGCCCCTAAAATGAGCTTACCCTTCCTTATCACTAGCCCTTCTCCAGGACTAATCCACTACACCTTCATTAAACTATAGTTTTATAAATGCATTTAACTGATTCACACTTTTTAGGGTAATTTCCTTGGTTTAAACATTATTTACCCACTCTCACTTGTTAAGCATACTATAGTTAAAACCCAACCAAAGGATATATTTCCCCCCACATTAACTATTATTAAGCGCGTAGATATCACATTATGTGATATTTTTTGTGGGAGTTAACTAATTTTATTTTTGATATTTTTTGTTGGTGTAAATGGCCATAATTATATATGTATTTACATATTTATTTACAATAGGGATTCTCTGTGAATCTCTCAGCCTCTCTGTCCCTTTGGGGGGGAGTATACGATGATCCTCTGCCTAATATTTTTTGTTCACCAGGAAGAACACGTCGCATAGATTTATTATTTTATTGTTTGTTTTTTAGCAGGCGGCACCATAATGCTCTGAAGGATGAGGCTGTGCTCCAACTGTTTTTACTCTACTTATTTTTCTTCACCCATTGTTGGGTTCAATGTTTTTGGAAATCTATGAGATTTTGTATTATAATAAAGATGGTTAGTTAGCGCAAGATTGTCCTGACTGAAATCATATCATTGTAAGTGCTTACCCCCACCCCCCACCCCGTACGCACATCATTGCATTATCTGGCCCTCCAGTGAATGTAATTGAATACCACTGATATACAGAATTGTAAACATAATAAATACAATTCTCTTTGCAGGATCTGATGTTCTGATTAAGAATGCACCAGGAGATGTGCTTGATTATTATAGGCAGGTTCACTGTGTATATTCAATGTAAATATTTGGCAGTGTATCAAATGCTGGTTGAGTTTTTACAATGTTTATCTGATCCGTCTTGCTGCTAATTTGTTTGATAAATAGGGAGCATTATTCTTCTTAAGAGAAGTGTATCGAGATTGCATGCTATTAGCGCTCTGTCCAGGAAGAGTGATTCCCTCCTCCCTATTTCATCATGCCACATCAATGCGGTTTGAACTTAGTGTCTGAAATTGAGCTCAAGTACATATAAGTGCAGTTAATCAAGTTGGAAATGAGTGGACCTGAAGTTGCTCTGAATTGGAGCTTTAATGTGAATAAGATGTAAATAACTAAAGGGAAAAGAACGCTCATTAGTTTACCTTGGTTCTCAAAAACTAGTGACCTAGAGAGAGAAAGAGTTCTAATTCAATTCCGTTACTAATGACTGGGATGTATAATTGTGATTAGATGGAGGTAAATTTGAAAAACGTTAATGTGTCAGATTCACCATGTGGTTCAATGAAAAATGTACACTTCAAAAAAAAAAAAAAAAAAATATATATATATATATATATATATATATATATATATATATATATATATATATATATATATACAGTACTGTGCAAAAGTTTTAGGCAGGTGTGAAAAAATGCTGTAAAAGTAAGAATGCTTTCAAAAATAGACATGTTAATAGATTATATTTATCAATTAACTAAATGCAAAGTGAGTGAACAGAAGAAAAATCTAAATCAAATCCATATTTGGTGTGACCACCCTTTGCCTTCAAAACAGCATCAAGCATCAATTCTTCTAGGTACACTTGCACACAGTTTTGAAGGAACTCGGCAGGTAGGGTGGCCCAAACATCTTGGAGAACTAACCACAGTTCTTCTGTGGATTTAGGCAGCCTCAGTTGCTTCTTTCTCTTCATGTAATCCCAGACAGACTCGATGATGTTGAGATCAGGGCTCTGTGGGGCCATACCATCACTTCCAGGACTCTTTGTTCTTCTTTACGCTGAAGATAGTTCTTAATGACTTTCGCTGTATGTTTGGGGTCGTTGTCATGCTGCAGAATAAATTTGGGGCCAATCAGATGCCTCCCTGATGGTATTGCATGATGGGTAAGTATCTGCCTGTACTTCTCAGCATTGAGGAGACCATTAATTCTGACCAAATCCCCAACTCCATTTGCAGAAATGCAGCCCCAAACTTGCAAGGAACCTCCACCATGCTTCACTGTTGCCTGCAGACACTCATTCGTGTACACTCTCCAGCCCTTCGGTGAACAAACTGCCTTCTGCTACAGCCAAATATTTCAAATTTTGACTCATCAGTCCAGAGCACCTGCTGCCATTTTTCTGCACCCCAGTTCCTGTGTTTTCGTGCATAGTTGAGTCGCTTGGCCTTGTTTCCACGTCGGAGGTATGGCTTTTTGGCCGTAAGTCTTCCATGAAGGCCACTTCTGACCAGACTTCTCCAGACAGTAGATGGGTGTACCAGGGTCCCACTGTTTTCTGCCAGTTCTGAGCTGATGGCACTGCTGGACATCTTCCGATTGCGAAGGGAAGTAAGCATGATGTGTCTTTCATCTGCTGCAGTAAGTTTCCTTGGCCACCACTGCGTCTACGGTCCTCAACGTTGCCCGTTTCTTTGTGCTTCTTCAAAAGAGCTTGGACAGCACATCTGGAAACCCCTGTCTGCCTTGAAATTTCTGCCTGGGAGAGACCTTGCTGATGCAGTATAACTACCTTGTGTCTTGTTGCTGTGCTCAGTCTTGCCATGGTGTATGACTTTTGACAGTAAACTGTCTTCAGCAACCTCACCTTGTTAGCTGAGTTTGGCTGTTCCTCACCCAGTTTTATTCCTCCTACACAGCTGTTTCTGTTTCAGTTAATGATTGTGTTTCAACCTACATATTGAATTGATGATCATTAGCACCTGTTTGGTATAATTGTTTAATCATACACCTGACTATATGCCTACAAAATCCCTGACTTTGTGCAAGTGTACCTAGAAGAATTGATGCTGTTTTGAAGGCAAAGGGTTGTCACACCAAATATGGATTTGATTTGGATTTTTCTTCTGTTCACTCACTTTGCATTTAGTTAATTGATAAATATAATCTATTAATGTCTATTTTTGAAAGCATTCTTACTTTACAGCATTTTTTCACACCTGCCTAAAACTTTTGCACAGTACTGTATATATATATATATATATATATATATATATATATATATATATATATATATATAGTTAATGGGCCCTGTTATAAAAATAAACCATTTATTTTCATTTATTTTTTATTATGTTCATGTGTTTAAACCTAAAATTAAATTGCTGAATTTTGAGAATGACTTTAAGCTCAGCATCTGCTTAGCACACAGTGTGATCAGGAACAGTGATTGGAACAGTCATTCTGTCACTTGGTCTATATTCATGTTTTGACTGTCTGTACTATATGTTAAGCAGCATTGCTTCAGAATGTTATACTCCTAACAACATAGTGATTAAAGTTGCACTTGCCATCAAGTTATTTTCAAGAGGTTTCTAATCTAAAACATCCACCAATGGTATGAAAAACAAAACAGTGCTGAAGGAACGGAGGTGTGAGGTGAGCTTTAAACCACTGCGCCACCTAGTCTCATCTGACTGGCTATGCTGAAAAGGTCACTAAAGCAATTATATCACACTTGCTCTGTAATACATTCACTGGAAAGGAAACTGAAATGTAATTATTCTCTGTGCTCAGATGTCCCCACTCCATGTATTTGTATCCAGAATCAAAGCTGGATATCATATTCTATGGGAAATGCTGTTTTTTTTTTTTTTTGTTGTTTTTTTTTAAATGCTTCCTGGAACACGCTTCACAATAAAATCAATGAGTGCTAAAAATATTAGGACCTTGAAAAGAACATGTACCTGCTGGTGTGAAATGTAAACACAAATAGCGCTTTGATTGCATTGATTGCCTTACCTTCTGAGACCTGTCTCCATAGTGGAAATTCCAGTTGGTTCCAGAAGAAAATTAGCAACTGGTTTCTAATGGTATGAACTGGTCTTTATTGGTATTAACTGGTTTATACTCCTCACCAGTTAACTTCTACTGGTAGTCAGATGGTTACCAGTAGAATACAACACCCTTTGTTTTAGAAGTAATATTGTAACCAACTGGTCTCTATTTCTTTGAAATGGTCTGAACTGGAAGGTACTGGTCTGAAGTCCCTAGTGGAAATTCCAGTTGGTTTCAGAAGAAATTAGCTGGAAGCTACTGGTTTTGATTGCTTCTTCTAGGTACATGCTAGCAATATTCAAATATAAACATACATTAAGTATAACTTTTAAATTGCCTTTAAAGCTAGTTTTTTTTATGCATTTGTCGTTAAAAGTGTACATACCCCAATGTGTGAAAATTTAATTATTGGGGTGTGTGAACTTATGATGTCAGCTGCATTTAATATACTAAAGTTATGATTGTTATTAAAAATATTATGATCGATATATTATATATATATATATATATATATATATATATATATATATATATATATATATTGTGAACGATTGCACCACTCACGGGTTCGTGCCCCTTTAAAAATACGACCCAGTGACAACAGAAATGGATTTTCTAGTGCAGTTGCGCTACTTTTTAATAAACACAAAAACAAACAACACAAAACAAAAACCTAACTCCGTTTTGGAGTACTTACTACACAGGTTATTCCCTGACTAACTTGCAGGATGGCTAAGCCGTTTACCTGGCACACAAACAAACCCACACAGGTTTACACCGCACTTACTCTTTTGTATGATTTCTCGGAAACAGAGCACCTCCCTTCTGCTTCCTTCTACTCAGCAGCCCAGAGCAGACTAACTGCTCCTCTTAAATACCCTGCACCTGGTCCCAATTTAATAATAAGCACCAGGTGCAGGGAATGATTCATAATAAAACAATTCACAAATCAATTAAACAATAAAGTAAAACAATTAAACAATACAAAAGAGGTGCCATTTTTTCTTCAGGGAGGTTTTAACCCCCTCTCTGTGCTGTCTCACACATCCCGCTGCCTTACACATCCTTCCCCCCAAGTGTGCAACACTGACGGCCATTCCAAGGCCACCTCCCCCCCTAAAACCTAACCACCCACCCTCGAGTCCATAAATGTCCTTTCTCGCCCTCTTCCACGGGCGGACTTGAGGGTGGATCAGTCCACGCCCCGCCCAGCCAGGTAGGGACCACGCACCGGCGAGGGACCCCAACGGTTTGTCAGGGGCGACGGAACGACAACCGGGGCACTGGAGGCTGCAGCAGCGGGCAGAGGTCTGCAGCTGGGACCCAGTGTAGCGACGTCCGGTCACCAAGGGGAGCCAAGCAGTGACCAGGGGAGCGTGGCGGCGTCTGGGAGCAGCACAGCGGCGTCTTTGTGTCCGGGAGGAGCGGAGCAGGGGACCAGGTGGAGAACTGTGACCCATTCTGCCGACTCCTGGGCTCTAGGTCAAGTGAAGGGAGGTCCAGGCCAACCAACAGGGTGTCCAGGAGCAAGGCGAGGGACCGCACGCAGCTGTGCCGGACTGGACCGCAGGGGTGGTGGTCGGGGCTGTGGTGGAGGTATGCTTTTCGCCTCCTCCCCTCTGGGTTCCTCCCCTCTGGGCTCTGGCAGCGGCTCTTCCCCTCTGGGCTCTGGCAGCGGCTCTTCCCCTCTGGGCTCTGGCAGCGGCGGCTCTTCCCCTCTGGGCTCTGGCAGCGGCTCTTCCCCTCTGGGCTCTGGCAGCGGCTCTTCCCCTCTGGGCTCTGGCAGCGGCTCTTCCCCTCTGGGCTCTGGCAGCGGCTCTTCCCCTCTGGGCTCTGGCAGCGGCTCTTCCCCTCTGGGCTCTGGCAGCGGCTCTTCCCCTCTGGGCTCTGGCAGCGGCTCTTCCCCTCTGGGCTCTGGCAGCGGCAGCTCTTCCCCTCTGGGCTCTGGCAGCAGCGGCTCTTCCCCTCTGGGCTCTGGCAGCGGCGGCTCCTCCCCTCTGGGTTCTGGCAGCGGCGGCTCCTCCCCTCTGGGCTCTGGCACTGGAGTCAGCGGGGCCCCTCTTGCTTGCTCCCACTTTTGGAGCAGCAGGTCTAGCTCTGTCGACTCCGGATCCGGCAGCCCTAGCTCCATTCTCCACTTCTTTGTCTGCTCTTTCTGAGCAGCGGTGTTCCGATTGATCATTGCGATCAACTCTTTTAAATCCATTATAACTGGGTCGTAGGGGCGCCCACACTTTCTGCCACCAAATGTGAAAGATTTCACCCCTCACGGGTTCGTTGCCCCTTTAAAAATACGACCCAGCGACAACAGAAATGGATTTTCTAGTGCAGTTGCGCTACTTCATAATAAAACAATTCACAAATCAATTAAACAATAAAGTAAAACAATTAAACAATACAAAAGAGGTGCCATTTTTTCTTCAGGGAGGTTTTAACCCCCTCCCTGCTGTCTCACACATCCCGCTGCCTTACAATATATATATATATATATATATATATATATATATATATATATATATATATATATAATACCCAAATGGATTTCTCTCACGTTAACTAGACAATGTTGTTTTTCATATGAATCCCTTCATTCTTCTGTTATTTCTGATGAAGTTACAAAGAAAAAAATGCTTACCATTCAGATTGCAATTAATAGTAAAACAATCATTTGAGCATTTGTTCTTTAAACTTCTATGGTAAATGTTTATGGTATCATAAGTGTAAAGTACTGCATGCAAGCAATAAAAATGTGCATTATAAATATCAAATGGGAGATACTGAAATTGAAGACAGGAACTATGAAAAAGACCTAGGTGTTTATGTTGACTCAGAAATGTCTTCATCTAGACAATGTGGGGAAGCTATAAAAAAGGCCAACAAGATGCTCGGATATATTGTGAGAAGTGTTGAATTTAAACCAAGGGAAGTAATGTTAAAACTTTACAATGCATTTGTAAGATCTCACCTAGAATATTGTGTTCAGTTCTGGTCACCTCGTTACAAAACGGATATTGCTGCTCTAGAAAGAGTGCAAAGAAGTGCGACCAGAATTATCCCGGGTTTAAAAGGCATGTTGTATGCAGACAGGCTAAAAGAATTGAATCTATTCAGTCTTGAACAAAGAAGACTACGCAGCGATCTGATTCAAACATTCAAAATCCTAAAAGGTATAGACAATTTCGACCCAGGGGACTTCTTTGACCTGAAAAAAGAAACAAAGGGGTCACAAATGGAGACTAGATAAAGGGGCATTCAGAACAGAAAATAGGAGGCACTTTTTTACACAGAAAATTGTGGGGGTATGGAACCAACTCCCCAGTCATGTTGTTGAAGCTGACACCCTGGGATCCTTCAAGAAGCTGCTTGATGAGATTCTGGGATCAATAAGCTGCTAACAACCAAACAAGCAAGATGGACTGAATGGCCTCCTCTCGTTTGTAACCTTTCTTATGTTCTTATGTTCTTATAAACATTATGTGTTGTGAACCTGAGCTTCTTCTCCGTGGTTTGTTGCCCCTTTAAAAATCACACAAGAACTTAAGTTTTCAATGCGCTGACGCACTATTTTTAATAAAAATACAAAATAAACAAAAATGAAACAAAAACCTAACTCTGTTTTGGAGCATTTACTAACACAGGAATCTAACTAACAAACGGGACAGCTAAGCTGTTTACCTGTTAAAACAAACAAAACAAAAAGCACACAGTTTTGTTTTGTTTTTTTCACAAAATGGCTTTCACACTGTACCTTTCAGGACTATGACACAGTCAGGCTCTTCACACAGCAGCCCTGAGCAGACTGCTCGCTCTCCTTAAATACCCTGCACCCAGTGGCACTGGAACAGTTTTTAAAGTGGGGGTACTGAAAGCCCATGAACAAAACTGTAACCCCTGTATATGATGGAAGCCATGCAAAGCCAAGGGGGTGCTGTGCACCCTCAGCACCCCTAGTTCCAGCACCCTTGCCTGCACCTGGCTCCAAGTTATAATGATATCCAGGTGCAGGTGATAATTAAACAAATACACTTTTCTGGCAGGGAGGATAATAACCCCCCTCCCTGCCTTGTTAAAGTGGTTAAACTATTAAAATACTGTAGAAAGAAAGTTTCTTTCATCTTAAAGTTAAGTCATTTTGAAAAATGTCATTTTAAAAACAGGTCTTTTTATTTACATTATTAATTAGTTTTATAAAAACAAGCAACAATTTTAATATTCCCAAAGAAAAAAAAAACTACATTAAAAAATCATACATAAAAATGCATATGCAGTGGATAGATTCACCTTTAATCTGCTAAGGAGAACAGACATCTGATTTTCACATTTCACAATACATGTATTTGAAGAACAAATATTATAGTGTACATTAAAGGAAGTGGTGACCATAAACATAAAAAGTACAAATATTATAAAAAGATACAATAAAACAAACAGTGGTCCCTGTTGCCACTCCAGTTAAACTAATCTAAGTAATAGTTAAGAAATCAATACATTACGCTAATAAAATTATAAAAATAATTATAAAAATAAATCAATAGGAGGAACAATTGTTGCTATTCAGTAAATTCATGTGAAGAAAAAAAGGTGCACACTCATAATGCTTACATGCAGTGAAAAACGCAGGGCCCAGATCACCAGAAAAAAGACTATTTTAATAATGTACAGTAACTTCAGAATTGGGAAATAGCATGGTACAGAACCAAGGGGTTAAATTGGGTTATGCAGACATGCCTCCACCATGCAAATGTGTGTGTGTGTGTGTGTGGAGGGTGGCTGGGGGGAATCTTTATTGTCCAATTTACCCCCCTAAATATCTGTGTATTGTATATTCTGAAACACAATCGCTCCTTATTATTATTATTATTATTATTATTATTATTATTATTATTATTATTATTATTATTAATAATGTGAAAGATGATTAGTGTATTTCAATTGCTTGAGTTTACTTAGTGTTTTCTTTTTTGTTTGTTTTTTTTTTTTAGAAATTGAGCCAAGAATGTTCAGCAATGTTCAACAATGTGCAACTACTTCCAAAAATACTTGCCCTGATTTGGATTGCCCAGCTCCAAAGGACACACGAAACACACAAAGAAACCTTTCCAATTGCACTGACGGAAAAGTAAGAGGTTCTTTTTTTCTTGCTTGTAAATAATAAATGCTTTTTAATTTTTTGTTAACATTTTCCCAGTTTTAAACATATTGTATATCCCCAAATAAAACATAGGCCTATCTAATGTTGTGATATAAATACAGACAGGTCAGCTGGTTGCAGTTTCATTATCTATAGATACTGTGGCTATTTTATGACTGAAGTTCTTAAGACCTGTGTACTGTCAACAAAGTCAAATGACTGTTCATCAATCCTGTAAATGTTGTAAAGGTATGTATTGGAGAAGACACATGGCTGCCTGAAGCAAAATGGAGTTGGAGTTCCAAGGCCAGCAAAGATTCAATTTTTGCTAAGAGCTGGCTGTAGCAGTCTGGGGTACAGACATTTTGAAAAATAAAAGTAAAATCTCAACAGATTCAAACATCTGGGAGCAGTTGCCAAACCAGCTCTCACTCCAACTAAATATCAAGCAGTGAAGGGTAAGTAAATGCTCAGACATAAAGGAAAAGTGTATACCATTTTTTGTTTCTTTTTATAAAACATCTTAGATATCTTTAATAAAAATAAAGCTGGACAAGAAAAGGCATTTCTTGAAGTTTCAGTTGAGATAAAAACAGGAGTAAGGGGATTTTACATGGTCTTGTCTTTAACAAAAATAAATAAAAAATAAGCATTTGAGTGAAGTTTTATTTCATGATTAGATGATTAAAAATATATATATTTTTTAATAACATTATTTTTTTATTATGAAACTGGACTTTTATTATGCACTCATTTGAGATATTTCATGAGCAAGCCATATCACACTTACCATCCTGTGTATATTGAACATACAGTTTTTTTATACATTTATTTCTGCCAGGGCACTGTATATTTGTGACAGTTCTATTCTATTCTATTAGCAATTCTACTTTTTTCCATTACTATTAGATTTCACAGAACCAACTACCAGTTGATGCTTAATAAGTATAGATAAAGACAACATTTTATAACAGCTCTACAGCCTCACTCACTTTTCTCTTAAAGCTCAAGTTAAATGAATATAAATACAGCTTTGTTCTGGTTGTTGTATGTAGTCAGTTGTGCCAAAATTTAAATACTTGTAGGAAACATTATATACAAGAAAACAGATAGCTGGTGTAATTTAAAACTTGGAAAATGCCATGAGAGACCAGAAAATCTACTGGGAGACCAGTACCACTAGAGGTACATACCATTACAGCCCAGTACCAGCAGAAACCAGTAGATCTACTGGGAGACCAGTACCACTAGAGGTACATACCACTACAGCCCAGTATCAGCAGAAACCAGTAGATCTACTGTGAGACCAGTACCAGCAGAAACCAGTAGATCTACTGGGAGACCAGTTCCATTATAAACCAGTAAATCTACTGGGAGACCAGTTCCATTACAAACCAGTAAATCTACTGGGAGACCAATTCCATTATAAACCAGTAAATCTACTGGGAGACCAGTTCCATTACAAACCAGTAAATCTACTGGGAGACCAGTACCAGCAGAAACCAATAGATCTACTGTGAGACCAGTTCCATTATAAACCAGTAGATCTACTGGGAGACCATTTCAATTAGAAACCATCTTATGTAAGACCAGTAGACACCAGTTAATCTGTACAAATCTGTCCAAAAACCCATTTGAAACCAGTTGAAATGGCACACCAGT
The DNA here is from genome assembly GCA_030684275.1 of Acipenser oxyrinchus oxyrinchus. Taxonomy (NCBI): domain Eukaryota; kingdom Metazoa; phylum Chordata; class Actinopteri; order Acipenseriformes; family Acipenseridae; genus Acipenser; species Acipenser oxyrinchus. The sequence goes on along the minus strand of CM060247.1, from coordinate 18,667,962 downwards.
AGATACCAGTAGTAATCAGTTGAGAATTTTCTACTGGAATTTCCACTAGGGATAGAACCTCCACCTCCTGGAGGGCCCTATGATTCAGATCATTTGTTTGGGACATTCTTTGTTCAGTAATAATATTTATTTGTTCGTTTTTCCAATACACATTTATACAAACGGGACCATCAGACACATTTTGAAGAAATTAATTTTGTTACAGGGCACGTATTAAATTGCAATTATCAAGTAATTATTTGTTGACTGCAGTCTAAATGCATACCTGCCTCTTCTTAGCATATCAACATTCCCCCAAGGTCTGTATTTTTCACTGTTGAATTTTGCTTTGTTTTCCAAGGTGGATTATTCAAGACATGGGGAAAAAAATTACCTTGTGAACTTGACATATCGGTTTGAAATGCTGCAATGCTAAAATCATTTATCATTTCACCTCAATATAATGGTTTGAAATGTCAGCAGCTATGACCAAAAGTTTTGCATCACCCTATAGACCTAATTTTACTTCATAAGTCGAATGAACCTTGCTGAATAATGTTACGGTAACATATTGAATTGCATACTGCTTTGTAATTTTCCAGATACTTAACAAAAAAACTAGCTAAAATTGAAAAATGTGACATTTCCAAATCTAACATAAAATACTGTACTACAAGCATGGCTTCCACTAGACTTTTGCAATATAATTTTGTAGTCTCTTTGATTAAATACAGTATCTAAATTATGTTCATATACCACTATAAAGATATTTTAGGTAGAAGGGTAGAAAGGTTAATACATAATTAATTACTTTGAGAACCAAAAAATGAAACATTGGGAAAGGGACACATGATCAATTACCATACCTTGTAGTGTAGTGTTGTAATTAAAAATCCAAACTTCCCAGATCTATGAATTTTGACTCTGGGGAAGGACAAACATTTACTTAATAAAATATCACATGAGCTCAAATAAGCAAACCAAGATTACATTTTAAGTAAAATTCAAGACCAAGCAAGTTTTCACTTCAGAAAGAAAACTGTAAACTGTCAATGGCAAAGACACTATTATAAAAAGTATGCTAAGAGTTATTTTTAAAAATGTGTTCTGAGGCCTTAAGTTTTGTTTGTTACGACCATAGGTCTGTTTTAACCGCATTCGGGAAGGTTCTGTGACCCACAGTCAAACGTTCAACAGCAGCAGTTGCTCAGGGACATCAGAGACAGGGGAATCGCCACCAATCAGAAGCCTGGCTTGCCATGTGAGCGGGACCCGGTTGCAACATTGTTGTCACAAATCAGCGGATAAGATGTTGCAACAATGAAGGGATCGACAGCGGGAAACAGTGCATGCTTAGGATTGGTGGCTGGTGCACCAGGGGCGTGGCCTGGACGGGGGGATAAGTAGCGGGCTGCTGAGACGAATGTGTGGTGTGAGACGAAAGAGAGCTGAAGAACAGAGAGAGAATTGGAGAAGAAACGGCAGAGCCAGGGAGAAGCGGGACTAAGAGAAGCAAAAAAGAAACCAGACTGCATTTAGTTGGCTGTAGCACCGGCCAAAACAGTGTGCTTTGGACTTTCTTTTCTTTTCTTTTCTTATTTTATCACAGTCTGAGTAGCCTTACGCTGCTCAGCTGTAGCTGTACCACCGGCTGATAAAGCACACTTTACCGGTCAAGTGCAGAGTCCTGGCTTAATAAACCGCTGCATCCTGAAACACCTGTGTGAGTCTGCATTAATTCCCATAACACTAAAGTATTTACTTATTTACTTTCATCCACAGTAGTTAAAAAACTAAAATACACACATGTTGTCACCCATACTGCTTTTAAAATCAATAGTCACCGGATTTTATTTTTACTTTGCCGACAATGAAAGTCCCAGTTTTTAGTATCTGAAATGGGTCAGTATTCAATTCATATTTATGGTCACGCTTGATTTTAAGGGATGTTTTTTTTAGTTTATTAACTGTTAACAAACATTGTTAATTTTTAGCTAAGGTTTAGGGTTAATGCAAATCGGATTTAATTTGTTAAACATTACTACAGTAACAATTTGAACCGATTTCAAGCATATGATCCACTGGGTATTGATCATCCATAGGGCTGTGGTGTTTGATTGATCATACATAGGACTTGTAGTTTTGGCTGGCCTAGTATATATTATTAACTAAAAGTTAATAGAAAATAAATAATGTGCATTAACATGTTTATTAGCTGTTTGTTAACAGTTAATAAAATAGATATCGCCGAGCAAAACTTTTGTACCACTTCCAACAAGAAACAGATCCACAGGACAGTGCTTCTACAAGTGAGGTTGGCCCCCTGCACCCCACCCCCTCATCTGTATCTGAGGTGTGAACACCCAAATATTTTGGCACCAGCCGCCACTGAGCAACACGTAGGGATGTATAACGCTACATTTTTCAGACATGTACAGTATCTATGACCACATTTATCAGTGTTCTAAAACAATGGAAACAATTTATCCAAGTATTATTTCTGTTTATGGCTCAGCAAGCAGTTTTTGAAGGAGCTGTTTTATTATTCTTGCTTGTAATTTCAGGCTACTGGGTCACGTCACAGGAAGCAGTAGTGAGATTAAAGATTGACAGCTCAACAGCAGGGGTGGGCACTGTGGGAGCAGCAAAAGTGACCGGCGCGGCTGGAGTGGTGATATGGGGGGTGCAGCACATAGTAAATAAAGAAATCTGATTGCAATTGGGATTGCAATTCCTTTTTTAAAGAGCCTTCAGATCCGTGTCAGTGGTTCAGTCTTTAAAGAAAAGCGAGCTATCCCGGTGGCAAAGGTGTTTAGAGCGGCAAGGAGGATAATCATAGCTTCAGAAGTCTGGGTGACTGAGAAGAGGGAGTGGGCAGCAGGATCAGCATAGATTGATGCAGCCAGTCCGGCGGTGCCAAGAGAAGATGGGTCAACAGCGTTGTCATTAGTAGGACAGATATTATTTCTTTTTTAAAATGTTTTGCTTGGAATGTTAACCTATTAGTGTGGTTTGGGGGGCAGAGCTAGGCCCCCTCTATCCTATCATCTCTTTTCATCAATTAAATCTACTCTATTTAACCCCTAAGTAGTTGTCTTGTGTTTTTTCGTTTGGTGTAAAGTGGATTGCAAGACTCACATTCGATTTTCTATCCAGCAACAAGCATAGAATATGGAGTACTCACGCCATCTCTCTTCTGAGTCAGAGGAGTCTCAAGATTTATTTTCTATACCATCCCCTGCAGCTTCAATCCAGGGTCTGTCCAGCCTCTTCTCTCCCTTCGGCATCTCAATAAGATCCGATCAGGCGTCTCCTGACCAAGTTGTTCCATGTCTACCTGCCACCCAAGGAGTTAATCTCTGCCGATCCAAGCAACTCCGGGCTCAAGACGCTCCTCTAGAGTGACTGTATTGGAAGGACTGGACTGAATAAACTCATAAAAAACCCTCCTTAAAAATGGTAGCACGATCCCAGCAGGGAGCAATCAAGAATCACTTTTTCTCCTTTATCAATCAATCAATCAATCAATCTTTATTTTATATAGCGCCTTTCATAGTGGACCACCATCACAAAGCACTTTACAAGATGCAGTAACAACAAGAAAATCCATAATACATTAAGTACAGAGAAATGCATAATACATGATATACAGTAAAAAAACATAATACATTAAATACAGTGGAAAGTGCATAATACATGATAGTAGCATAATACATGAAACAGTAAATTAAATACAGTGGAAATTGCATAATACATGATAGTAACCATACATGAAATAGTAGTAGCAACACAGCAGCTAATAGCAGATATCTGGCTTGAAGAGCATGGAAAGCAAGAGAGAACAGGTGGGTCTTGAGAGTTGATTTTAAGCTGGGAGAGAGTTCCAAAGAGTCGGGCAGGGATAGGGACATAGCGGGTCAGCAGGTTGAGGAGGTACTCGGGACCTGTGTGATGAAGGGTATTGTAGGTGAGCAGGAGAGTTTTGAAAATAATCCTGTACTTTACAGGCAGCCAGTGCAGCTGGGCAAGACAGGGGGGACGGTAGAAGAAAGATTTGACCATGGAGGAGATGTGGGCATCAAAGGAGAGGCTGCTGTCAAGAAGTACCAAGGCTTCGTACTGTGGGGGAAGGCAGCAGCAGACAGTTTCTGAGGTTCAGGGCAGCTATATTTAGATTATTATGTTGTTTTAGATCCTACTAGGAGTTCAGCTGAAGAAAATTGGCAGACATTCAGGGCTCGATGTCTTGAATGCAAGCCGAGAGCCGGACCGTGGTAGAGGGGATACTAGGGTCAAGTTTTAAGTAAAGCTGGGTGTCGTCATTATAGGAGTGAAACATGAGGCTGTGTTGGCGGATGAGGTGACCCAAGGGAAGCATGTAGATATTGAAGAGAAGGGGCCCAAAAACAGATCCTTGGGGGACACTACAAGTGACTGGGTTTGCAACACCACTGCGTTCAGCATAGAAAACAGACTGCATGCGTCCGGAAAGGTAAGAGGACATCCAGGAGACACAGGTTCCAGAGATCCCAGCATACTTCCGAAGGCATTCATGAAGAATGACATGATCTATGATGTCAAAAGCAGCTATTAGGTCAAGGAGGACAAGCACAGAGGGAGCACCAGCATCAGCATTGAGCAGGAGATCATTCACAATCCGGAGCAGAGCAGTTTCAGTACTGTGATGCAGCCGGAAACCAGACTGTAGAGATTCAAGCAGATTGTTGTCCGTGAGATATTTCATCAGAGAGGAGAAAAAGAGGAGATCGCAGGAGAGGCAACCGGAGGAGCATCAAGGTGGTCAAGTAGTAGACTGGGTTTGTAGTGGGCGAGCGTAGAATAGATGTTGTCGATTTTGTTCCTAAAGGGGAAATCATGACAGGTAAGAGAGGACGGGAATTGGATCCGTCGGTGGTTGGATGTAGGATTTGGTCAATGGTCTTAAAGAGAACATTGGGTTTACCGTGTCCCATAGTTATGATTTCAGAGAAGTATTTCACTCTTATTGCAGTTCCATTTCAGCAGAACCAGTTTTTCTACCCAAAAAAGCTCCCCATCCGCGCCCAGTTGTTCAGTGTTTCCAACCAGACAGCAGACAGTCTGTGCCATTGCAAGACATCCCTACAGCCAGCACATCTAATCAGCAGGCAGCTGCTCCAGCCAGCGAAATCTAGCAACAGCACTCCCTGATATTCCATGAAATAAAAACATTCATGCAGCCATTTGCCGACACATTATCATCGGTCAGTACCAAACTGAGTGATTTGAATAAAAGGGTATCTAATATTGAACAAGAGAAACAAAGTTCTGCTCTTTCAGTAATTCCTTTAGTAAACACTGTAGTGGCCGCTTCAGTTACTTCCGGTTCTGCTGTAACATCGATCATTACAACAGACCCTTCGATATACAACCTTGCTACTGCATCAGCATATGGCTCCTCCTCTTCAACCACAGCTTGTCATCACTCAATATCACCGCAAATCCGGCGCAACATAATTGAAGATAAGGACGTCAATCTTGTTTCATTATCGATGGCGACATCAGAGTTCCTCGATCATAGAGTGGTAGATTGTGGGAATCTATCAGTAACACTAAAATCCAGAGACCCCAGATTACTGAAAAATCGAACATTGGTGGAGTTCGTCCTTGCCTTTGCTATTTTTTTTTTTTTCAGAGACTATGTTATGTTCAGTAGATCCTAACCACAGAGCTAAACTAGACTCCTATGAATTCTACATAGTGGAAATGTCTGTCAGATATGGAGGGACCATGTTTTTTGATTATCAGAAAGCATTCTCAGCAAAAGCAGCAGCTATTCTGGCATCTGACAACCACATCATTGGCTGGGCTCAGCCTGATTCAGATTTGTTTAATAGGATTTTTCGGCAGTCTCAGAGCTATCGCATGTGGGGTATGCGCTTCTACAGGTCACTCATCATCTCTTTGCCCGAAGGCAGCAATAGCATCAACCACCAAATCAGCACCTGGCATCACCTCACCTCAGTTCTCAAACAGAATCTCCTTCCCCAATCCCATACATTCTTCAGCTCCTCCCAAACAATCCACAAGGCAAGATAAATACAGGCGCAGAATTAGATTTGCAGGAGGAAGACAAATCTGTAAGAATTTCAATACTGGTTTTTGCTCAAACAGGCAATGTAATTTCATCCACATGTGCACTGCTTGCGGGGATGCTCACTCCAACACAATCTGCCCTCTAGCTCGCAAGTGACTTTCTCCAATGCTCACAGTCCTCTCCCCCATAAACATTCCGGTATTGTAAAAAAAAAAAAAATTAGCCTCTTCATTCTCTGGAATTTCTTGGAATCATACTAGACACAGAAAGTTTAAAGCCAGCCTCCCCAAGTCCAAACTCAATCATATCTCGACTACGTGCGTTTGTGTTGGAGAAACATGCACTTTAAGAAATGATAAGATTAACTGTTTAGTTTTAGATTGAGTTTGTTAAAATAGAATTTGGGTTTAATATTAAGTGAAGCAGCCAAATGGCAGATGGCATGGAATTTCTTAGTGGACACTAAATTTTATGATAGCTGGTGGGACCTGATCTTTAGAGGGGCATGTGTACTGATGAGTGTTGCATTTTTGTCAGCTTTATTGATGTGTTGTTATTTGAAAGAGCTATAGATCGGAATTAAAGTATGTGCAACGCCAAGCACTGAATGAGTATATGCCATTGACATCCAAACAGAAGGAGCAAAGGAGTAGAAGGGGAGAGATAGGGGAATTGTACATAAAGGTTTATTTTACTATTTTTGTAGCTTGAAACACAAGAGGCACATAACTACCACGCATGATAAAGACTTACACATATCGTAATGACCATAGCATGGTAGTTTAGTCTTGGGCGTATACAGAGTTCATACCCAGTGAGGAGGACATCAGGTGGCTCGGGGTATCTCGTGGACGCAGTAGGGCCCCCCCCATCTTTATTTCTAAAAGTGGGGTATGTTGGATAACATGGAGACGTTTGAATGCAATATAAGATACACATGTTTGCAGGTTTGTACACTCTGTTAGTTTTGTTCTGTTATGTTTTGTTTTGAACTTAAGTTTTGCACCGTGCAGTTTGCATATGAAAGTGTGATCTGTATTGTTTTGCTTTGAGCGTTCTTTTTGCTTCCGGAATTAAACCTGTATATATTGAATAAACCAAACTAATACCTGAAGAAAAGGACTGTGCATTTCTTTCATCAAGAAACAACTACTCACTACTTAAAAAAAAAACTACTTCAGTTTGCATCGACAGCAAAATAAAAATAAAAAAAACTCTTACATCAATATTTCATCAGAAACTAGGAAAGACATTAAAATGTGGTCTGCTCTCATACAGCATTGGAACAGCCTGTCTATGTTCTTTGATGATTTCATTTCAGCACCACACGACCTAGCTTTGTTTACGGCTGCCTCATTTTTGGGATTCGGAGGTCTCTTAACCCTATGCTGCCTACGGAAAATGTCCATATTTGGTTATGAATATGAACACTTTGTGTTTAATTTCTTGTAGCCTTTAAACCGTAAATCAGAAATTAAAACCCAATACACCTACAGAAAGGCATTAAGTAGATATTTTCAGTAATGTGGTTTATTTTGTTGTGGAGCGATTTTTTTTTCCATATGAGCTACTCATCATAATTTTTCTTTGAAAAAAAATAAAAATAAATGTACAAATATTTTTAAAAATTGCGAATTTCAACCTTTTTCCAAGTATTCCATAAAAAAATAGAGTATTTACAATTTCTCATAATTGAATTATCTTGTACAGTTGCAGAGCTAGATAATGTTTTATAATACCACATATTTTACAAAAATCAGCCCCGGAAATGGCAAATATGAAATATTAATAAAACCATTTTAAAAACTGCCAATTTCACCTCTTTCCAAGGTCCATATAAAAAAAAAACTTAGGATATTGTAGTTTCACAATTTCTCAGGGATTTCAAATCTGAAATCAGAATTGAAATATCTTGAACAGTTGCAGAGCTAGATACGGTTTTATAATGTATGGTATTTTAGAGAAAAAAAATCAACCTGTGAAAACATTATTACCCTGTTTGAGATACAATTAGATTGAAGTATAAAAATGAAGAAACTACACACAAGATATATTTGTCTAAGGTCAAATAAACTTAGACAAAATTAAGATTTAAGATGTTTATTTTCAAAACTACAATAAATAACAAATCAAGACTCAGTCAGGGCCCTCCTCCTCTTCAGAGACTGAAACAGATGCTGGAACTGCTTGTCTCCATCCATCTCCTGGCTAACACACACCTACACAAAACATTAAAATATCAATTAATAATAGTACTAAACTATTCTTTTTTTCACACACAGAAAAATTAAACTGACAACAAAATAAAATAAAAAAGTAAAGTAATAATAAACTACAACTAAATAATGCCTCACTGTTCTTTGCACAAACAAAATTAAATATTCATGGCTAAATAATACACAAATAAAGTAAATCATGATAAAATACATGGCTAAATAATAACTAACTTACAGCTAAATCATGCCTCTCTCTCTTCTTTACACACACATACACAAAGTAAAAAACCCTAATAAAATACAAAATAATTACCAAAAGTTAAAACAAATTAAAACAGCTAAATAATAATATTGACTAACGTTACACCTAAGAATGATACGTCCTGAAATTTTTTTTTTTTTTAAAAAACATATCGAAAGAATATCCAACATGTACTGCTGATGTAGTTTTCAAGATCGCATAGTGTGTCTATTTTCTCCTGAGGAGAAACAACTTCTTAAAAGGGGGTAAATAAACTAAAATGAACACGAACAGAAGTGAAACTAACTTAAATATTTGTATTTTACTTGTTGTTATATGCTAGTACAGTAGTTACTCTTGTTTGGATCTTACAAAGTTAGCTCTGCCAAGCAAGCAGCAAACAAACACATACAGACATGACACAGCGATTTTTTTTAAACCCAACAAATATAAAGTTTTAAAAACAAAATAAGGAAAAAAAACAATAAGAATAATTATTTTAAGTATTTACCTTTTAGATTATGTGCTGATTATCAGTCCTGGAATTGTAGATAAAGAACAAGCAATGGTTTTCCAGTGTATGGCCTACAGAAATCAAAAACCTAGCACCACATCAAAAGCTCTTCTTGAAATTTACCCAATAGTCGCAGCAGCTCAGCTTTTGGTCTAAGAAATCAATTTTATTATACTCTGATAACATATCTACAGTGCATATTGTCAATAAAGACCAGTTCCCCTCTTATCATGCAATTACTACAGAGGCTAATATGGATTTCAGTATCTAATAATTTTCTAATACAAGCCAGTCATCTATCGGACATCTATAATAATGCAGCTAATGCTCTTTTTCGTTTACAGATTTACAAATTTCACCCTCTGGTTCTTAAAGCCCTGCCAACTCCAGCTCTCTAAGAGCTCTCCGGCTGTGTTAAATGTTTTATGTTCTTCTTGTATTAAATGTTTTCTCTTTTTCTTTGTTTTTTCTATATGCGTTGGCAGTTCTTTGTCTGTCTACATATGTAGGAGTCTTTAGCCGGGAGCAGGGGGTCCATCCTTTGCGGGGTTAGTGATTCCACTTTCTCCAACCCTTTGTTAAGCTGCACTTCATTGACCTCTTAGAGGAGGGTTCTCCACGAGTCAGAGGGGACCTCCGGCCAAACCCCAACTTTAGCATGCATGATTCCTTTCTTCTTCTCTTTCAGGTTCTGATGCCTCTATTTATGTGTGGGCTCCCAAGCGACGGGACCCCTCTTCGTTTGTCTGGTCTCCTCAGAGACGGAACCCCCCTTCTATATATGTTGGGCTTTTGAAGAGGCGGAACCCTCCTCTTTATATGTTCTAATATCTACTAACTCTATGTTTTCCTTTTCCGGTTCTCGAGCCTCTTCGTATGTCGGGTCACCTCAGAGACGGTGACCCCTCTTCGTATGTCGGGTCTCCTCAGAGACGGTGATCCCCCTCCTGTTTGTCAGGTCTCCTCAGCGACGGAAACACCTGCTACATGTTGGGCCTTTGAACAGACGGAACCTCTCTCATGTGTTTAATGCATGTTAATCCATGTTTTTCTTTCTGGTTCGAGAGCCTCTTCGTATCTCAGAGACGGTGACCCCTCTTCGTATGTCGGGTCTCCTCAGAGACAATGACCCCTCTCCTGTTTGTCGGGTCTCCTCAATGACGGAACCCCCCTTCTATATGTTGGGCCTTCGAAGAGGCAGAGCCCCTCTCTTTTCATGTTTATATGTTACAAACTCCATGTTCTCAAACATTACATCAAGTGGCCTTGCTCCACCCTGTGAATTGTCCAGAAAGAGAAATGCAGTCACCATTCAAAAATTCGGATTCCAATGAGAAAGAAAAACGTGGCGGGCGAGTAGCCATTTTATGTAAATTGATCATCTTAGATTTAAATGATTGAGTTGGAGTCTACTGGGCTGTGTAGCGATACACAAACAGAAACGCAATAGCCCATTCAGGAATTCAGGCGGCGGATCCAGTGGTGTCGAGGGTAGATTAGTCAGTAGCATTTGTCAACCCAGAGAACAAGGTAATGACTTGGGATTTAAATAGGGAGATTGGCACAACAGAACAGTTATAGCTCTTGATGGATGGTGCTGCATTACCTGCACAGGTGTACATTTGTAATGCAAACATAAGGTATATAAAGAAACAATAATTTCAAAACATCAGGAAACACAAGTCATTTCAAACATTAACTTGCATAAGGAATTTGTAGAAAAAGTAAATTAGCATTTCACGTCATAAAAAAAGAGAATAATAAATTCAAACTTAAGTATAAAAATAAATAACAACAATCTTGTATATCATAGCCTTGGCCAGCTTAAAGTGCTTTACATGTAGAAAACCCTAAACTAAAAAAAATACCAAGCTGGACTCCCTAATGACAGCTGGTAGGGAATTCCAGAGCCTTGGTACAATAGTTAAAAGCCCTGTTGCCCTGAGTGTGACATCCTAAGGACACATGCAGTAATGAACTATAGCAAAAACAAATGAACAATTTATTCAGCAGTAATAACTTCTTCCAGACTACTTATGGCCTCTAAAGCAATGGTTCAAGCATTACTTTGTACTGGTGAAAGAGTAAAAATAAAATTAAAAAATCATATTATCACTCCAGGGTCTTCAATTGTGCACTATTGTCAAATGATGCACTTCCCTGCTTTGCCTCGTGCCTTACAATGGGAGGTGTGCATTATTTCAAAACACCTCTTTTCAATACTGTACTGTAACAAAATGTGCTAAGGTCATCTTTGGTTCATAGAAAGTTTGTGGTTTCTGTTGAGTGTCTGAACAGCTGCTGACAGATTTTCATGACTTTACATTCTTTGTCAACACTGACTTTCATTAAGCTTCAAAAACAGATGGAAGATGTGATTGTTGGAGAAACATGCACTTTACGAGAAACTATAGTTTACAAAATTAACTGGGTTTGAGAATCAGTTAGTATTTGGGTTTCAGTTAGTTGGTTAGACAATTTTGGGTTTAATATTAATTACTGGGGCAGGACGACAGATGGCAAGGAGAAAGCTCTGAAGTGCAACATATGGCAATTTAAAGGGGACCCTGTGTTTTCTCAGAGATAACACTTTGGGGCTAAAACATCAAAGAGGATACAAAGGGAGTTCCCTGGTCGGTGATCATTTCATTTGGAAAACCGACCCTACTGAAAACCTGTAGGAGAGCTTGTACTATATTCTTTGTGCTGGGGGCTCTCAACTGAATTACTTCCAGATTCCTTGTTGCATAATCTACAATAACCAAAATGTATCGATAACCTGAGTTTGTTTTCTCTAGGGGACCAACTAAATCCATGGCAATTCTAGTAAACAGGATTTCAATAATTAGGTAGTGGGACTAAAGGAGCTGGTGCAGGTTTTTTTTTTTTTTTCCTGAAACCAATTGACATTCTCTACACTGATTACAACAGTTAAGAATGTTCTGATAAACCTCCGGCCAAAAGAATCTAGTCAAAATTCTTTCTCGAGTTTTATACGCGCCCAAGTGACCACACTCAACACATGACCATGAGATAAATGGAAAATCAACTCTCTAAATTTATAGGGAACCACTAACTGTACAAGCCAATTCCCTTTGTCAGTTTTGGTCACCCGATATAGTAAATCATATCTCGTAATAAAATGTGGAATGGGTAGGCTGTATCTAATATTTTCGTAATTGTCGTCAATTTCATAGATCTGTTCAAAAGCAGCACGTAAATTTGGGTCTACTGCTTGCTCTTTCCAAAAGTCCATTTGGGAGACAGGCAACCTATTCCACATTTTCACAGGTATATCTTTTGAGATCACTGTTTCTGCTTTTCTAAGCCTTTCTTGCTTCGAGGGTTCAGTTTTTCTAGTGTACTTTCCTGATGGTAACCTTTGCGGCCTAGACTGGCCCTGGCTTTCCGGTATATTGTCATTAATACTCTCAGATTCACTCCCAGAGTTAACCATAGCATCACATTTATCAGGTATTCTATCCATTTTACTCATAATCCCATCTTGTTTTTTTCTCATTATCCTGGTTTTACAGTGATGACAGTTATAACAGACAATATCAGAACTGATTCCCCGCTATATGTTTCGCCCCAATGTCCCTTCACAGCTCTTGGCTGCTCTTCGTCACCCCGTTTCCCAAACACAGTCTTGCCCTGTTCATGGGTTCTCAGTTCTTCGGGAATGGAGTGCATGGTTTGGGGTTCCGTTATTCAACCAGGGAGACGAGTTAATTTGCAGTGGTAGGACTGGCTTGTCCAACTATTTTCCTCAAATGGAAAGGAAGTGCTCACAAATACCGGTCCATGATAAGTAGCTCTATGACTCGGGCCGACGAGTTGGTCTCAGGCTGCAGCCACCTCTGTGTCAGATCCGTATGAGATCAAACATCTGTGAACGTGGTCTGTTTCACGTTCCAAGTCAAAATATGCTTTTTGGGCATTGGTGATTAAAATTTGTGCTAGCAGCCCTGCCCATGGCTCTCGAGACCATTTCTCCCGTTCTGCGGTCCATTCGAAGGTTAGGAGGAACGCCTCCACATTATCCAGTTCAGTCTTCTTTGGCAAGACCTGGGTCACTGGTACAACCCGGCATGACTTTAGTCACTTGCTCTTGGACTAGAGTCAACTGCTGCTGTACAAGCCGATTGGCTTCCTGCTAGGATGCACTAACCTGCAACAGTGCCTGTACTGCTGCCTCCATCTTGGTGCTTTTATCCCCGAGCACTTCAGAGGGTAAGAGTCTGTACCTGCGTTCAAACAGCATGCTCCACTTCTGCTGCCACAATGTGACGGATTGCCTTCTTGTCAGAGGTTTTCCTTCTTCAAATAAACATTTGACATCCAGGATGTGAGAAAACACCATATTGTGTTTATTATTTACAATAACAAAAGAAAAATTATGAAAACAAAGCCTAACCCGATCTCAGGTCCTATCTAAACAGATGCTTTCCCTAACTAATATTGAGCCTGTTACCTCGTTTCCAAAACCAAATCACAGTCCAAATCGTATCCAAATACCTTTTCCAATAGTTCATTGCCCTGTTTCACAGTAATAATTATCCTTTCGCTCGCTTTCTCACTCTCCAGCTCTCCTCCACCCAAATTCCTACCATCACCATCAACCAAACACTCACAAATACAGACATTTTAAATGGTAACCAATTACATCATTAAACAACTGACAAATCATTAAATGAATAATTAATTTGAACTGGAGCCTGACTCCAGTAGCTTCCACATGGTCCTAATTCCCCCATGTATTGTCTCTGCACAATAGTAAATATTTATTTTAAACCAAACTTATTTATTTATTTTTTATTTTCCATTATTTAACACAGTTATTATTTACAAAGTGTATTCTATAGCCCAACTTCATTTTTGATCCCAAACACTTTACATTCATGTATTTGTTTACCATTCAGTTGGTTTATGTTGTCTTTTCACATTTTGTTCCTTTTCTTTCTATTCTTGTGCTTAATTAAAATAGCATGTAATAAAATATCTTTGTTGAAATCTACAACACAGTTTGGAATCACAATCATTTTATAATCATGGATGCACGGAGGAAAAAAAGAATATTAAGGAAGTTTTTTCTTTTTAATTTCTTATTAATTTCTACAGTAGCATAAAGCTGCAAGATGTGGTCTTTAAGGAGAGTAGGGTTGCTTTTCACAGCCTGTACTTCGTATTATTGTTTGTCCTGTGATCTTAAGCAGTTGTCTAAGGACTGAAACACTACATTTCAGAGCTAACATCATTATAAATAATTTCTTACATTAAGCATGTGTTAACCCCTATCGGCATGTCCTGTTTTTATACACAACAATTTTAGCATGACATCTGCTAAAAAATGTCTGCATGTTTGGGGCATTAAAAAGTGTCCAAGTTGTCACAACAATGAAGCTATGTGGGTATTATTCCAGTAACTTAAAGAGCCAATATCATGTCCATATAAGTTATAACAACACATGTAAGATCTTGCTGTGCTGTTTCCGATCTTTCTGGATCACTTGCAATAACTTTCATTACTTTTTTTTGCTGTAGTCCCGGAATTATTATTATTATTATTATTATTAGTGTCTTTATTCTTTCCAGTCAGGTAGTAGCAGGTGCAAAGTCAGGAGATGCACTTGTTATTCTCACTTGAGAGTTACCCCAAGCTAATTTACCGACAGTAGTTGCTCAGGTTGCTAGGATACAGTCTGCCTAGTGTCACATGCTCGTTATCTGAGATGAATGAACTCAATGGTTTATCGATTTTAGACATGTTTCATTTTTGTATTTTAGACAGCATTAAAACGTAATTGTACAATTTTCGCAAAATTATATAAGTAAGGAATAACACATGACAGGGTGTGCAGTAGTTATAAAATGGGTGTGTTGGGAGGGATGAGGGGAAGCCAAGCTCCTTCAACCACCCAGGAAGTGCGGCCATTTTATCTTGCGCTTATAAAATTACTTTAAGTTTATAACTACATTTTCAACATTACATTATTTTTTATTGAATGTATCCTTCCACCACTACAAAATAGTCCCTATACTTTGGCTGTAGAGACTGCACATTGGCTTGAATTTATTACTGCTGAGTTATTTATTAGTTTGTTTTTGTAAAATGTTAACTTATTTACTTATTTATTTTTACTTACCAACATGTTTGATATATATTGCTATGTACATTTGATATCTGAATGTATCATTTCCCTACAAATAATGTTGAATGTTCATTTCTTCT
Organism: Acipenser oxyrinchus oxyrinchus; assembly: GCA_030684275.1. NCBI lineage: Eukaryota > Metazoa > Chordata > Actinopteri > Acipenseriformes > Acipenseridae > Acipenser > Acipenser oxyrinchus. The sequence continues at coordinate 18,652,704 of CM060247.1, read as the reverse complement.
CACCACCAGTCCTCCAGATTCTCCGGCTCAGCGCATCACCAGGGTACACGCTAATGTCTACTTATTGCACTGAACCTAGTTATCTATTCTCTTCATTGTTATAAGATCCAATACAATCATACTCTACCCCAGTTTTAGAAACTGCTAATTGGCTGTATTTGGTACTAAAGACAGGGGTGCTCAAAGACGCTCTCGCGATAGCTGACTAGAAATTGATTAACATTTAAAATGCATACGATTCAATTTTCTTTTTTAAAGTGTTAGACTAATGTACAATTATGAAACAAGCTGAATATTTAAGAGGCCTATTGTTCTCAATCACCTGTGAAATGTGAAATTCACTTTTAAAAGCGGTTGACCCAAATGAGTTTTGATCTTTTTGCAGTTAATTTAAATTTTAAAATTGTGCATGAGGCAAAAAAATTTCCAACCTGTGATCAATAAAAACTAATCAGAGCACTTCCTTTGGCAATGACATTTCATAAAGTAGCTTCTGTTGCAGTGAGCGGGTAAATCCTTTTGACATAAGGCGGTGTCATTTTAGTTGCCTTTTTTGCCTAATTAAAAAAATGGGAAAACAAGAGAATGGCAAAACGGAATGTTTTTATTTAAGGTAAAAGAAAAATGTTAAATTGAAAAAGAATGCATGTACAACACTATACAGTTTAAACTATGATACTAGATTGTTAATGACTGCAGTAATGTATCATCACAACACTGTCTTTTTGTAAATCAATTTTCACAATACTGGAATATAAACAGCTAATTTGTTATGCATGTACAAATTATTGTTTCTTTCATGGCATAAAATAAATCACCCTCCTCCTTATTATTATGCTTCACAGGGTTTTCTTATTTGCGAGAAATGCTTCATTTAAGGGTGTATCAGCAACAGGACTGGTTTTGAAGATGCTGAAGCTCCACAGAATCACATACATATTCTAATGTGAGTGTTCTCTCCTCAACAACAGTGACATGTTTTACAAAGTCATCATTGCACTGAATTTATACAAAAGTGACAGAGAAGACAGTCAGGCATGTCTAACTTGGAACATTAGACTGAAACTGAAAATGAATAACATAAACAATTGTCAAGCTAGCTAAGAAATGTTGATCTCAGACCAGTCTATCACTGTTAAAGAGTGACAGAAGAAAATCTCTATTTTACTATATTTGGATAATAATAACTGTGTCTTGCAGGTCTTTCAGGTTTTTGCTAAAGAACTTTGACTGCAATCATAATTGTGGCTGCTAGGAGATATTATCCCACTGTGCTCCTCTCATCTAGGATTTTGTTCTTTAATAAACTTGATTTTCAGGTTCATGTGGAAACACTCACTTTGTCTGATCAACAGCCACCGTAGATCTGTCTCACAGCTGTAAGTCTTGCTGGGGAAACTATTGTAAAGAAGAAGATACAGTTTGAATACATATTGTTTCATAAGTCTCAAATGTTTTAATTATACAAACCTGCTCTGGAAAATCCATTCAACATACAGCAATGAAACACAGCAGGTGAACATTCAGGAACCACCAACATGGGTCATAAAAGGCCCTGTACACGAGACATGTAAGTTTTTTAAAATGAAATCATAAGCATGAATAATGTTTGTCTTGGAGAATGATTCCATCGTGAAGATAATGTTAAAAACAGAATAACGCAGCATTTTCACAGGGACACACAACACCTCTTGACAGATGAGGTCTTTCAAATCTGTTGGGAAGTTGTTGCTTTTTTCACTGCAGGGATGCAAATTATCCTACTGACTTTATAAACACTCTCTATGATGAGACTACACTCTTGAAGGCATAGAGACATATGGAAATTGTTCATCTTCAAGATATTAGCCTCTGAAATCCCAGGCTACCACTGGAGGATGAGTTGAGTTAATAACCTTGAATAATCTAAACAGTGCTGAGGACAGAAATGTGGATATACTGTCTTTAAATAGAGTCATAAATGTTTAAAGCATACACGAAAGAATACAATTCAGCAAATGCAGGACCAATTTAGACTGTTCAGTGGTTTTAATGATGCAGGTTTCCTGCAGTTTTAGTAAGGCATGACTTACATACATTTGTCATGTTTGGTGCAACAGTGAAGTTACCAGTTTTAGAAGATATGTATATATCTGTTAGCATCTATTCAGTTTTAGCTGCAAAATTATAATTAAAAATTAAAATTAATTAACGTGCACTGTATTTATTTAATAAAATACTGTTTTCCCGAATAACTATTCTCATAGCCAAATTTAATTGAATTGGTCCCTCAGTCTTTATGACCTTTTTACAGTCTTTTACAGCAACTGTTTATCATTGAGCCCAACATGTGATCTAAATATATTACTGAAAAGAAGTATTTCAGTGGTCAGTTTCTCTTTTAGTTCATTTTTGTAATGATGTACTGTACATGGAGCCATCAAAGAAGATACAGACTGTATAAAGCCATTGTCTTTTAGCACTATTACAAACAAATATTTAGTTTGAAATAAACACTTCTAGTGCTCAGGGCACACACTAGCTTTGGGTTCACTCAAAGTACAGAAGCTGAGGCTGATTAAAAAACAATGGGTTCAGATGAATGAAACTGCAAGTCCTCTGTTTCTGTGTGATAGGGTGTTTTACCTATAGAATTCCAAGGTGGTGAGTTGTGTGTGTGGCACATAGGTTAATGTACTATCCTTCCTACAGTATCTTGGATATGGGTAGGAATGCTAGAGGTCAGGCTTGTTTCAGCTTAGTCCCTGGTGAACACATTCACATTCCATTAGTTTATAGTGTTTCAGCTCCAGTGGGCAGAGGCTGTGGAGAACTGAAATTTCTCAGTATTCCAAAAATTAGAGGTAGTGGTATGGGCTGATTGGAAAGCTTAATGTAATCCTGGCAGCATAGTTAAATATTCCTTATTAGACAAACTCTGTGTAATGCCACGTATGTCACGTCACCGATGTGGCAACCTTTCTAAATGCAAAATGGACGTGGCGAGAGACCACAGACAAAAGTCCCTCACCAACCCAATAGTTCTGACTATGCCAATTATGTTTAGAGAAAATAAGGAAAAACATTTTAGGAAATCATATAAGCATGAGTTACAAACTGTCTTCGGACCAGGTCTCGGTACAGCTCAGTCCAATGACAGGGGTTTCCACTCTGTCATTGGGGGGGTTGCGCTCTGTCCATGACGCGTTGCATTCCATGTTGTACACAGCAACTATCTCTGCTAGTCAACTAGTTAATTGTCAGAATTAGCATTAAACAGTGCAAAACTACTGGTCACCACTTGCCCTGGCTGCGATATGGATATGGATCCAGTCTCCCGCTCCCCAATTTAGTATCACTATAGCAGGGCGGTAGAAAGCCCTGCTGTTTAAATGTATTATTTGTTTATTTTTAGAACAGGGTTTCCCCCTCCGCCCCTGTGTTATTTTGTATTTGTGTTTTATGATTTATTATTGTATTTATTTATATATGACGGCGAAGCGCCGCTGGTTTTGTATTGTTTATCCACAGTAATTTAAAAAACTCTTGCAGATTGTGGCCAAGGGGTAATAGAATAAATGCCAGCTAGTTAAACCCCTCAGCCATGGTATAAAAAGCCTGCAGCTCTCTGCAGTCGGTGTGGGTGTTCAAGAGGAGGAACGAGAGCGGAGAGAACGAGCGAGGAGCGAGAGAAAACTAAACTAAACTAAAACTTAAGGGATCTGTGAAGGATACTGCCCAGCCGGACCTTTAAGTGTATTATTTTGTGTTCGAAATTTGTTTTGTTTAAACCTTTTATTTTGCTCTGTGAGCAAGTGTTTTGTGTTTAAATGTTTTATTTTATTTTTGTATTAATTAAATAAAACGGCGCGAGTGCCTTTAACTGCAGTACTGGTGTCAGTTTTTCCGTTCCTGACGTCACCACTCGTCCACCCTGTCACAATCACCAATTCACCCATTTGGACCTGTTTATAGGAAACAACAGCAACATATTATTTTAAGAAACTGATAGAATAATTTCATTCAATAGTTTGGAATGTGAATAAAATATTCTATTTCTTTTCTTTTTTTAAAGTTTAGAAATGTAATGCTTACGGTAATTGTTGGATTGAGTACCACAGTACACTGGAAAACAGAGATTATTTCTTATCCACAGACCAGATGCTGCACTGATAATCGAGAGAGCTTCACCATACATACACTTTTTTTGCCTAAAACCCTACTGTGGAGAGACCAACTTCTAACATAGTAAAAAAGACATACAAACATATATTTGAAGAAGCCAGTTGAGAGAATAAACAAAACCTCTACTTTTAAAGAGCAGCTGTCTAAAATGATTATATTAGTCAACTAAAAGCTATGCCATACTGTATATACAAGTCTTCAGCTGTGACTTACATATGATTCAAATTCTTTGAAAGAATACAATTGAAAATGGCAGTGCTATTTTTGTAAATGAGGATGGCTGCATGCAAATGCCCTCTTGAAAGATGTGAGCCATGTCCTTGGCACCAGCAACTGACAGTCAGTTGAGGACAGAAGTAGACAACAGTGCCTGGTCAAGAGTTAATCACTTTGACAGAGCAGAGAAAGATTTGCCTGAGAGACAGTTAAAAAACAAAAGTTGAGTTTTACAATCAAAGCATCGGTTGATAAGAAGGCACTAGAAAATATGCGGTAATAATATCAAACTTCTTAGTTCTTGTAAGAACACATATGTAACTACATTCTATGCCAACAGCAGTTTATCTTGCCATTGATGAAGACCAGTATATTATGCATTACAGTAGTCAAGGCTAGCTAGACCAAAGGCATGAATCATTAGGTAGTGTTCCGCATTTTCGGTTTTTATCTTTTAAAAAAATTCCTGGGAATTTTTCAGAGTTAATTTACATATATTAAAATAGGGATACAACATGACATCAGCACAAAAACAAGCCAGGTTTATTCTCCTTGAAATCATAAAAAGAAAATTGACAGAACTGGACTGTGCAAGACATCGGGAGACGCGTCAAAAATCACACTGGACATTTCCATCAATGAGTTCTATAAGCTTACCAACTAAAGCATCACCATTTTCTGTCAAATATTCACGATTAAGATTGTCGGCATTAGGCAGTGTTTTAGCTGATGGACAGTACTGTCGCACGAACTCACCAATACATACCTTTCTGCAATAAACAGTGGCTGTCCAGCAAAGCACAGCACTCTGACAAACTCATTAACACAGTCATTCTGCTCTCTCTTTTATACTTTCTGGTTTTAGTTTAATGTGTCACTTATTTTTCAGTATGTTCTTTTTTTGTCAGTGCGAACATGTACTTCGATGCAGCAGTATTTGCAGCTCTATGTGTCCTCTGCCTCATCTGACCCACTTCTGCTATTTTTGCTTTTTGTATATTGTTTATATAAGATGCTTATCATTTTCTTTTGTATATTCCTAAACTGATTTACGTTTTCTCCCCATTCCTCATCCACTAAAATATTACATTTGTATAAGTATTTCAATTTAGTTTATGATCAAGCTAGTAGTCGCCCAAGAATTGCCACAATAAACAGATTTTGATTGGCCAACATAATCAGGTGACAATGTGTTTGTGAAGTGACAGAGAACCACGTTAGAACGTTATTTGATACTCTGATGTCTAAACATACCTGCTGTATCCTAGGAGACCGTGTACGGCTGCTTATTGCAATGTCGAAATAAAACAATATTTTAATCAAAAAGTGTTTCACGGGACGGAAGCCAGGGCTGCATAATGGTTAGGTAGTGGCTTGGCCTCAGGTGCATAGAGGTTGAGGCGTGGCTTCAGGGATAAAAGTGCTTAGGAACGTGTAGGGGAAAGATGCTGAAAGGGAGAGAAAAGGACTGGTCCAGACCCACTCGGGGGAGCCTTCTTGAAGGGTTTGAGGCCAGACGTGTTGGTCTACCGGGCCCCTGAAATGACAGAAACTGACTCTAAGCTGTTAATAGGCATTGCCTCACAGCTGGGTTCTCGAGAGAGCTGTTAATGAGCGTTGCCCCGCAACTGGGTACTCGAGAGCTGTTGATAGGCGTTGCCCCGCAGCTGGGTACTCGATAGCTGTTTATAGGCATTGCCCTGCAGCTGGGTACTTGAGAGCTGTTAATAGGCATTGCCCTGCAGCTGGGTACTCGAGAGCTGTTAATAGGCATTGCCCCACAGCTGGGTACTCGAGAGCTGGTAATAAGCATTGCAGTGCAGCTGGGTACTCGAGAGCTGTTAATAGGCGTTGCCCTGCAGCTGGTTCTCGGGAGCTGTTAATAGGCGTTGCCCCACAGCTGGGTACTCGAGAGCTGTTAATAGGCGTTGCCCCACAGCTGGGGAATTAAGGTGTTTCACACGATTTCAAGTTAAATACACCTGTCTCTGGGAGGTCCCACAGTTGGTTAGTACATTTCCTAACAAAAACTACATCGTTAAGATTTCTGACTACAGGCGCTTGCTGTGGACCATTGAGGGCGGCTGATGTCTGGTTGTACGTGGGAACTTCAGTTGTGGGGACCGGAAGTGCTAAACCCAAAGACGACGGCCATTAATTGATTTATTAAGATACTGTTATTGGTGGTCAGGCTTAAATTGTATTTATTGTATTACCAAGTTTCTTTTTACTACTCTTTTCATGGTTCTGTTGCAAAAGGTACTTGTCACCTGATGCTGAGAACAGAGGATTCAACGTCACCAAAGATTACCTCAAAACCAAGAAGAGTATTTCAACAATTTCAATGTTATTTTTCAGAGCTGTGCTGTTTTATAAAGCAGATAAAGTGCAAGCAGACATATTTCATACTGACTGGTAATAAGTTTATGCTCACTCTGCATATCTGTGTGTTTGTACACATACGCATCTGCTTTAACATTTTAACCTCGGTAACACATCAGACAGAGAATAGTTTGACTAACCAATGGAAAATGGCATGCTTGAACTTCAAACTGACACTTGGCCTATTTGACACTGATTGTAATTCTCTATTATAGTACAATATATATGTGTGTGTGTATGGCATAATATATACTGGTATGTTATTTTAGAAAAGCTATAGGTTATCCTTTTAGAATTATGGTTTTATTCTTATGACTGATAGAGGGAATTGGTAAATGAATTTGACTATAAAAATGTGCAAGTAGACCTTGTCTATGTTGGGAAATGGAGTTAAGTGACAACCAAGGGCTTTGTCTGACAGGAAAAAATCCCTTTCCGATAAAGAAAAGATGCAGTTATTAAATCTTAACTGTAATGCATTGGTGAGTCTTTTAAAGTTGCAGGAGAAACACGATAAACTTGTTCTGTGAATAAAAAAAACAGCTCTTGGAATCGTTCAAGGTCACTTATTTAGGTGTAAATAAACTTCTATTATCATAAGCTAACATACTTAGATAGGGGACTGCTGTATCACCTCCGTATGATTAGATGCATCTGAATCTGAAGCCAAAACAGCTCAACCTGCCTTATGTTTCTTGTGCGACATGTAATAAAAAAATAAAAGAATAAATAAATAAATAAATAAATAAAATATTAAACAAAAAAACACTTTAAATAGCTCATTAGTTAAACATTTGTGAATATGGACTACATTTTCAACAGCAGTTTGATTTCACATTTATCCATCGATATGAACAGTGCACAGGAGTTATGACTGTCTGACTAAAAACATACTGCCAGGGTTTTGTTATGAAGTATATCCCTGTAAACCGTGATGCAGTAGTAGCCACAAGTAACTCTATCTTAATTTACCAGTACTGGATGCTGGGTCTCTTTCCCAGTGTAATCACACCAAGGTTAGCAGGTGATGCTACTTGATTATTTCCTTTTTGTAATAATTTGGATATCTAAGTGGACATTACAGAAAGAATGTTGTCAGTTCAGCAGTGATTGGTCAGCACAGATACAGCAGCCCAATCAGGTTCAATGATTTGTGTTGTTACTACGTGATAAATAAATATATTTTGGTGCTCTGAATGACTGAAAAAACCTTCAGCTTTGTATAATGACTAATGTAGTAATAAATTACAAATCCGGAATGTTCTAATACCAACAAATACAAATTATACATAATTCACTACAATATCTAATGGGCATGAACTTGGTAAGTTTCTAAATGTCTATATGTTCCCCTTTCTCATTGGCTACGCCATTTTAGTTTTATAAAGTTTAGCATTTCATTAGAAGGAAAACTTTGTTAATTTCCCATGTTAAGTCTGCATCTTCCCTACCAAAGCAAAAGTGCATACTGTAGTTATGCCACATTCCTGATGGTGTTTATGACTGTGCAGTTCCATGCATTTACAGAATTTATTTGTGTGTGTGTGTGTGTGTGTGTGTGTGTGTGTTATCATTATTAATAACCGTCCCTGTTGCTGCCCAAGATATACAGTATGAACTGATAACAAACCATTTCAATCTGCATTCTGGAATCCAGTTATTTATCATAATTTGTGATTATTTAACTTTGCAGTTGATTTTAATTTGGGGAAACTTTAAGATTACATTTTAAAATAATAGCCATTTAAATTAAATTAATCAAATGTGAATGCAGGCAGTACGTAGCTGTATATTGAAAATAATGGTATTCTAGGAAACAGCTGTTTCAATGGAGTTGTATTAATTTAAGGCCATTATTTTTTAAGCATTATGAATGACTATCCAGCATCAATTTACTTTTGAAATATTTTAAATAAAATTTTTTACATGCATGTTTCAATTGTGTTTTTGAAAATCTGTGCATTGATCAGAGAATATTGTTTTATAAATGTGTTGAATAATATTTTTAATATAGTTTTATTGCTATATGTGTTGTTATACTTCTGTTTGTAAAATGTATGCAGCTGGCTCTTGTAGTAATTTTATGAATAAAGAAAGAAATGGAAGGGGTATAGCTGCTATTGTTTTTCACGTTATTTCATTTCATAGCTAAAAAAAGTGCTGTAGATGTACTGTATGTTTCACAGCTAATAAATGGAGTCATTTTCTAAAACAAATAAGGCGCTAAAGCATGTGCAGGCCTGAATGTTTTATGTTTTTTTCAAGGTCAGTCTTCATCATCTCACTGCTCACTCATTGTCCCATAAACTCATAACCATTACTATAGAGGACATTATATATATATATATATATATATATATATATATATATATATATATATATATATATATATATATATATATATATATATATACAGTATATATATATATATATATATATATATATATATATATATATATATATATATATTGATAAAATATTTAATTGTGAAAATCACAGAAAGACAGCAACTCCTTGGATAGATCGTTTGCACTCAATTTGTTGATAGACAGTATTGTCAAAGCATAATACAAAGTCAGCAAGCTATAATGTTTATGAAAATAAAATACTTTGTCAGAAGACAAACCATCGAAACACGTAAACATTATAGCTTGTTGACTTTTGTATTATGAAAATAAAAATACTTTTATCAACAAATTGAGTGCAGAGCCGATCTATCCAAGGGAGTTGCTGTTTCTCTTTCTGTGGTTTTCTCAGTTAGGTTTTTTTTCCATATTTAATTCCCGGAACAAGGCACCCCAGTTTGGGGAGGAGCGGACAAATATATTTTTTAGCGCTGGTATAAACTTTTGTTGATATATATATATATATTCTTTTTTTTGTGTGCAAAACTACCACATAGCCAGACATATAACAACTGACATGGAATATCAAGAACCAGTGGAATTATTTGTTAGTATCTGTAAAGAGTTCACAAAGAGGGTGTTTAGATTATACATCAGCATTCAGAGTGAAAACTCTCTGTCTCTCTCCTCTGGGCTATACATCATCAGCAGGGCTGCCTTTCTTTTGTGAAACCCCCTCTCAGGCACAGAAATGCACCACTACTCGGTTGTTGTTTGTTTGAAAGATCTAGCAGCCACAATGGCAAAAGACAAACAGGAAGTGACTCGCGTGTTATTGTAGATTACAACAGAAAGTGAAGTCAACTGAGTTCAGTAAATATAACCAGGCAGATGGTTGAATATGTGATCAACAAGAGAAGCCCTTAGAGCAAATAGAACAGACTATTTGCTTCCAAGCGTCTATATTTTATGTCCAGTGGCAAAAGTTTATTTTAAAGAGGGGCACTAGTACTTTATATGGCTTGTACGCTAAGCATAATATATATATATATATATATATATATATATATATATATATATATAGTGATGTTCATTTTTGAAAGACCTAAGAAACTGGAATCAATAAATGTCAGCTTAGTATATTGTTTTTAGACGTGCATTCATATAATTCACATAATTCTGCTGCCACCGTCTTCGTGTGTATCCTATTGCAGGACAAGAAGAAATGTGTGAGGGTTTTCCACAAGGGTGGATGTTAACACAATTAAAACTGTGAATGTGAAAATTAGGATTGTAGTTTACTGTGCATCACTTACTGGTGTTGTTGTTTACCTATATTTCAAAAACGGTTCTAACTTAGCATGTAGCACAACCTCGTGGTTAACTATTGTAACTGTGTGTGGCAAAGTGTCTTGTGTACAGGTGCAGGAGTGATGCAGTGCGTGATGAAACAAACAAGGAGAGTTATAATCCGGTTGGAAATGTATTTTTATTTTTTTATCTAGGTCTGGTGACCAAATGATAAGACCCTGGCAATACACAACAATGTGTATTGCGCTGCGTAAGTAACATCGGGTCGCAATCCCAAATAATAAACACAAATATATCTGCCTGTGACCGAGCTGTCATTGAGTGGCATGTGTGGTGACGTCACGGACCAGGAAGTACCAGAAACAAAACTGTGGATGGGCGGGTGAAGCTGAACACTACTGCGGTCAGCGTATTTATTAAATAATAAAACAAAACAAAAGATTTAAACAAACAACAAAACAAAAGGGCACATTGGCCAAACAAATAAACAAACAAATAAGAGTGCTGGTTTTAGCACCAGCACGATACTTGGGAGTTGTTTTTAAATGGCATTTCTCTCTCCTCGCTCTCTCCGCTCCCCGTACTCTTTGCTGTACACTCTCCCCCGAGCACGGACAGCTGCAGGTTCTTATATTCTGGCCGAGGGGTTAACTAGCTGTTAAGCAGGAGGCTGTGTGGTCCAGTGGTTAAAGAAACAGGCTTGTAACCAGGAGGTCCCCGGTTCAAATCCCACCTCAGCCACTGACTCATTGTGTGACCCTGAGCAAGTCACTTAACCTCCTTGTGCTCCATCTTTCGGGTGAGACGTAATTGTAAGTGACTCTGCAGCTGATGCATAGTTCACACACCCTAGTCTCTGTAAGTCGCCTTGGATAAAGGCATCTGCTAAATAAACATATAATAATATAATAATTATCTTATTACCCCTCGGCCACAGTCTGCACGAGTTTCGTAAGGATGCGTCACTGACAGCTAGTTAAATAAATCAGTAGCTGATCAGCCACGCATCCTCACGAGATTTTTAAAATATAAAAACATTAACAAATACGCTGCGCTTTTATCCGCGCCGCAAATAATAATACAAATAATAATAAACAGTGCACATATAAATATAGGGGTGGGACACTCCGCCACACTGCCCCACAATAATACTAACATGGTCACCAGTCCTGGGTGCATGCAGCAGTGCTCGTGGTGGGTGATACAGTTTATTAGTGACAATCGTGCAGTGCTGTTCCGGGTTAGTGCTGGCCCTTAGCAACAGCTCCAGAATCGTTTTTAGCCATCTAGTAATATACAAAACAATTACAGACAAACAAAACAAAACACTCACAGACATTTTTATCTCTTACGGGGTCTCTCACAGTCCTTACAGTTCAAACGTTTAAACCAAGCGAAGGAACAGATTGCGATTCTCCACCCCCTTTTATGCCGTCACACATGACCCATTGGTAAACGAGTGCAACTGCCTCAATCTGCAGCTGCCACATTGTTTCCTTCCGGGTCAATATGTTCTTGCAACGGAGTCTTGCCTTCATCCAGACTGGCCAAGTTCCCGAACCTGGGAAAGAACTGTCAGACCAGTCCGTCCAAAGAACTCTGTTCTCGCTGCTTAGCACCCTCACAGGTCAGGAGGGAGATTTACAACCAAGAATCATTGTATTTCTGTCACACTGTGCTAGTATTATTGTTTCTCTATATAGTATGTACCCCTACGGTGGTTATTATGCTGCAGTGAGAAAGCAAAACTATAACTATAAATACATACTTTATCTACTAAAGTGTATTGCCTTAAAAGACAAAAAACATAACAAAACAAAAAAAAATCATTGCATTTTAATGTTGTCATTTAAATTCTACATTAAGGATTTGGAAAACCAGTCAAGATAGGCACTAACATATGGTATGATGAACCCAAATACACTGGGGAGCAATGTTATGCATGACCTGTGGTTGGGAGAGGGCATTTGTTAATAGCAACAGCAAATGTGTTTTTAGGCTGATATATGACTTATGGCGATGGCACTGGAGGTCCTGTAGGGGTGGGGGAAGGGGAGAGAGTTCTGCTTTGTATGGTTCTACTCTTGGCAGCTGAGTTGCTTACAGTTGCTATGGGGCTTACAGTTTAGTGCCTTGAAGTTTTCCCAAATAACTTGTGACCCTGAAAAGAGCAGCAACAAGACAACCAAGTTTAAAAGCTACCTTGGGATGTCATATAAAAGGGGAACAGCTGCAGGCATTTTCTTTAAAATAATTTATAGACTGTAAATTCTGCAAGCATCTTAAAATTTTTTAACACATTATATGTGTGTGTATATATATATATATATATATATATATATATATATATATATATATATATATATATATATCGGGCTGTCACTCGATTAAAATATTTGATCAGTTAATTTATGGGCATTAGTTGATTAATCAGTGCACATTTTAAAATAAAGGTACAGTCTTAAGACATTAATAGAATATAAGTAGAACACAGACGTTACATTGTGCACTTACATCAATGCATTGGAGCTTTCCGTCGGCATCCATTGCAAACTTTGTTTATATACAGTATATAAATGTATACCGTATGGTACTCACTGTATACTATCTGTGATGCAGACATTTTTTTTTTATCTGTCACAATTCCATGTAACCCCCAGAAGTTAAATTGCACACAACTGTACAAGTACTTACATAAGCATTGGAGCGTTTCGTTGCTTACTTCCAAAGAATGTCGGCACCTGTCCGATGCAAACTTTTTTTTTATGTTGATGTGGACTTTTTATATCTGTCACAGCAGCATTCTTACCAATTCTGAAATGATGTGATTCTGAAATTTTAATATTCTATTATTTAAGCACTTTCACTGAGAACATTGTAATGAGACCTTTTATTATACAAAACCGTAAATCTGGTAATGGTGTGTTTAAGGAATTCTTTCTTTTATATCTTGTGATAAGGTGGTCATATAGAGATTGATGGAGATTACAGTTTTCAGGTCAGTTTTTACATATAATGTCATTTAATAAAATGTATATTTTGCTTTCGAGGCTATTCTAGTATGATACACAACACATGTGACTGATTAACATCATACCAAACTCTGAAATATGTTATTTTTAATAATACATATTGAGTATACAATAATGTCATATATGTCATATTAATGATGTTGTAAAAAGCTTATTATGCAATTAAACTTCTTCAGTGGGCATTGGTCAAGTCAGACAAGAACTAAATGCGCACACACGCAGATATTAAAGTTAATCATGTACTCATCAAGGGTTGGGGTTAAAACATTTATCAATAAATCAACTAGACCAATTTGTCAAGATAGCAACAAGGGATCTATATCAATATCTTCTAAGATTTCAAACTTTAATTTAACAAAATAGTTGACTGGGTAGCTAATAAATATTAGAGGTGCTTTAGGACCTTGTACTGAAACAATTTCCAGACAGATGAAGAGATGAAGAGAATAAGCAGAGCTTGAACAAGGGCCCCTTTAAATGCAACGCTCACACTCAGAAGCACTGCACATACAAAAAAAAGGTGATTTATTTCACAAGCGTGTTGTCACCATGGGTTTCCAGCTGCCACGTGGACCACCTAAAACATAAAAGATCCTTGCTGAAGGAATGAATCTAAAACCCCATTGAACCACTACCCACTTCATATGCTGGACACATTCATTCACACCAGCTGTTAGCTTATGCTTTAGTGTTTATTTGACCCCTCAGTATTTGTATTCTTTTTTTCATTTTACAATTGCTACAGTACATGATCTATGCTCTGCTTCTGCTGTTTTTAAAAACAGTTCTTTCCAGAAATGTCTTGTTGATTTATTTTGGATACATAGCAAGCATCTTATTTAAGCCAGTTATCAAATGACAGACAGCATAGGATAGATAATAAATCCAATCCAAGATAAAATAGGTAGAATAAATCATGAAGAAATGTTTTCTTCATAAATATGAAATCATGTTTGCGCCTTCCTACATTTAAATTACTGTGTTCTTACATATTTATTGCAGTGTAAATTAAACATGTTGCATTATAACTACACAACCAGGTGTGTATTAACATGTTATAACATTGTAATTACAATGTAGTTAGCTACAGTTAATAAGCTGTGTTACCATATTCAGTATATTATGCTATACACTACATTTTGTCTCTAAGGAATCCAAGTGACGTGTATGGGATTGTGCATTTTAAATCTGCCAGGACGTAAGATAAAAGGGCGACCAAATGGAGCAAAAAAATAAAGCTGTACTTTATTTTAGTTTCTCTATAAGTCCTGACTGCAGGGCATTCTGTTTTATAAGTGTTGGGCAGTTTTACCGAGTTTGTTCTATATGTGCCCGTTAGTATAGTAATAAACGCTGCTGAGTATATTACATCTCACTTACCGTTGTGGTCAATAGCTTTCTCTCTGATACTGACACAGAGCAGTATTGCCGATTGTGGACCTTTGGGTAACGTCTAGTTATAGATTGGATTGAAGAAAGCATAGGGAAGCATCAGTAGTACCAGTTTATTTTGGAACAAGATCAGATCGAGTTATCTAGACAGGTTTCATGGTGCAGATGGAAACATGGCATAAGGTTTTAAAGTGGTACTGTAAACAAACTGGAGAGAAAATATGGTCTGGTTTCTGATTAAGTACAGTACACACTTAATAGTAAACTATGGATGAACATAGTAGACAATCACTGGTGAATCTCAGTTTTAGAATAAAATTACATGTGGTTGTGGGACTCTGCAGCTTTAAAATCCACCCTTACACTTAATTAGCTTCACTAACCTTGTCTGAATAGCTTTTAAAACCTTTAAATCACCTGGCTATAAAGACCATCAATGACGACCACTTTTAGATGATCCCTGGAGTGGTTGTTAAAGGTCATTGGAATGCATTTAAAACACAGTAGAATGGTTCAGGACGTCTCAGGACGTCTCTCATTATCTTCATATACTAAAAAAGAAACTATACAGTAAATATACAGTATATATATTGTTGCATTCTCGGTTCCTGGCAGGCCAATGTATATATATATATATATATATATATATATATATATATATATATATATATTTTTTTATTATTGGTGAGAAGTAGCGGCACAGTAATCAAGAGTAAATAAATAGCCTTTACATTTACCGGCTATATATTCATTCTATTAAAGTCATTAGGTCTTCTGAGTCCCGCATGGAAACTTAAGTTCTCTTCAAGGAAAGCCAGTAAATGAAAGACAGTGTAGGATACACAACAGGGAATAGAGAGAAATAATAATAGTCTACTAGGGGATGTAGGGTTGTAGGTCTGCTGTCACATGATGGATTATTGTAGTGCTGTGTGTCCAATCACGCATCTCACTACTGATGGTGTGGCTTGAGTAGTAATAGAGGAAACATATATTTTCAGTCTCATTTTTCTGGCAGCAAAATTTTAAAGTTGGATTTTATGTGTTTTAAAATGATTTCAGCCATTCTGTTATTTCTCAATAACATAACAGCAAATTGCAATTAACTGGCATTTCAGCCCATTGAATTGTATGACAAGGCAATCAATATGCACAGATAGCATCTGACACAACTCGATAAAAATTAAATTTACCATTAGAATTAAGTAACTGACTAGTTTACATTTCTTACTTGGTTCAGTCTATATTAATTGTTGACATTTTCCACCTCCCTGGAAGCTCATAGACGTAATGGCAGCACAACAAGTTCTCTGCAGCTCGAAGGCAAGTGGGTAGGCTAAACATTTGGTCTGGTACATGGTAATACGATTACCTAGGACATTATATTTGCATGTGATATTTGCACACTGTCTTCAGTGTACCTACAGTATGGTACATTGTTTATTAAGCAATTTATGAATATGCTGTCTTTAACTGTAGGAATCAATGTACTGTACATAACAAAAATGTATTATCATTGTGTCTGTAAGTACTATGTTAATAAAGTATCCCTTTTATTATTAATCAAACAAAATCAATTTATCAAACTGGGTTATCAAGCTCTGCTCAGAGAGTTGCAGCAGCAACATCTATAACACTTAATATTTGGGGGCAAAAAAGTTACCCTGATAGGGACAGTCAAGACCTGAACTTCATTTGCCATTAAAGAAAGTTATATTCTTCTGGTACTGGATGTTTTTTTAATATGGGTTTACAATGAGAATTCTGATCTGTTGTTTTATTTTATTTTTTATATTTCTTAAAGCTAATATTACAATATCAAAAAATATACTTTGTAAAATTAGGAATTAACTTCTAATATTAATAATTTAAATCATGAATATATAAATTATTCAATATTAAAAAAAACTCTTCTAGTGTAGAGACAACAAACATAACCTTTATATGAAAAGGTTATGCCTAATGACAGTGTGAAAAGATCACATCTTGGTTCATGTTTTTAATGACAACATGTCTGTTGGTCCTCTTCCAACCTGTTGGTTTGTATTATTGGTCTTTGCAATTTTTATCTGTGACTCCGCACTTCAGTGGCGCTTCTTGTAACTGGCACTATTCACATATACCTATATATTTTAGTCAGGAAAACAATTCGATTGTGTTGTTTTTTCAAGTAATTTACAATGCAGATAAATGCTAGAATATTTTGGCCCAATGGTCTCAAAGCAACTGCCTATAGCAAAAACAAGGCAGGGAGCTTACTGTTAAGCAGTCTCCAAAGAGACTATATACATCTCAGAGGTAGAGAAAGGGGACAAAAAAGGGGGATGATAGGGAAAGAATAAATACCATGTATTTTGCTCTGATTGGTTTGAAGATAGTTATAGTATTGGTATTATATCATTTTTATATTATGTGACACGTATGTTTTCTGTTGACACTGTAGGGATCAAATTTTATAGAAATAAACCTGACAACAATTTATTGGTAGAGCATTGCACTGGTCAGTGCTGGCTTTTTCTTTTTGAATGTGTAACTTGAGTCTATCCACCTCATCAAAACAGTTTTTTAGTGAGGAAAACTGGAATTTTTTGTATTCCCTTTTGAATGTGGAAA
Source organism: Acipenser oxyrinchus oxyrinchus (assembly GCA_030684275.1). Lineage (NCBI taxonomy): Eukaryota > Metazoa > Chordata > Actinopteri > Acipenseriformes > Acipenseridae > Acipenser > Acipenser oxyrinchus. The sequence goes on along the minus strand of CM060247.1, from coordinate 18,635,249 downwards.
AATAATAAAATGGACAGGAGATTTTTAAATAACATATTTTATATATATATATATATATATATATATATATATATATATATATATATATATATATATATATATATATATATTGTAATCTACTGTAAAACTAAATTTAATGTTTACAGTACAATCATTAGGCTAATACCTGTTAGCGTAATCTATTAAAAATAAATCATAGTATACAGAATAGAAAGTACTGAAGAGCTTTTAGACTGGTTGACTGTAACTCAGAAATACAGAGCAGTTCATAACCGCAGTGTAATAATGGAAGTTAAAATAAAGAAGCACCTAATGTCAACCCTTATGTCAAAAGCAGACTCAAAGTTATGGTTAAATTCACCTTATAAGATGGTTTATATATAGACCACTAATAAAATGGCTTGGAAAAATAACAACCTCTGACTGGTTAAACAGCATCACATGACAGCACAAATTCTTTAATACAAATGAAAGGTTATGTCCTCTGGGACTATACAGTATAACACTGCAGATGAATACACAATAAAAGGTTCTTCTTTTTTTATGTAAAAAGTGTTTTAATTATTTTTCTTCCCCCAAATTAATTCAAATTAATTAGTTCTGCAGCATATACAAATGAGTTGATTCTGCCAGTGCTTGCTAGTCTATTAACTAGTTTTAAATTTAAAGGATTTTTGTTTCGGCTTTATTGTTAAAGTTTTCTCACGTGGCAATACTGTCCTACAATTACTAAATGATATTGTGATCATTCCACTGTGCTATGTTAGTGAACCAGAGCCACGTTATAAAACTGAGAGTTAGCAAATGTCTATCGTTAAAGTGTACTGCAGCTACTAATCCTTTCCAATTACTGGTATTTTAAAATTAAAGACTATATAACGATAATGATATAACTCATTTTTAGAAGGCCTTCTTTGTTCTTATTCAAGTTGCTGCAGTGACACTGTAGATGCTATAATGAGTTACTGTAAATGAGACACTGTTTTAGAAGACAGGTTTCATTAAGTAAACATGTATTTGAATGTTTTTTAAATTAACACTAGAACCGCCGGATTTTCGAACTATACCTATAACTGCCACGTGGCCCATACATTTTTAAACTGCTTCATTATGAAAATTAAAGACATACTATCGGATACAACTGAAAAGTTGTATTCATGAACATCATATCTAACATTTGCATTGCAGAAACACTGTGTTTAAATGGACAATTAAACATAAAGGCTTTATTTTTAAAATGAGCGCATATACAGCACAACTACAACAGTGAAAAAATATAATAAAATATACATTTCAAAAGAAATGGGTATGTACATATACCCATGTACAGATCTAAACGGGTATATGTACACACAAAACTATAAAACCGAAATCATTGTTTCTAATACTACATAAAAAGAAAATATAACACTACTTCCGGTATGACGGCTGCATTGTACTCTATGGAGGAGTGTACGCGTCTGCCAGCTGACTGTGCCTGCATCCAGGAGCTGTGTTGTAAACATAGACGCAGTTCCATTGAACACTATTGTGTAAACACGTGTAAACTGGTATATACAAACCTGTAAAACCAAAATGTTTTTTTTTTTTTTCTAAAAGTAATATAAAAAAAGAATATATAACATACTTTTCATATTAGGCACATAAATTTTTATTGAAGCTCTGGAACAGCAGGAAAATGGACGCTCTGGTGTTAAAATGGGTTAGCTCAAGTAGACAGCTCCAGGACACACTCTCACAACACGACCCGAGATGGCAGGCAGCTCCTAAATGGTGCCCCCTTCCCCACTTCCCCTTCCCCTAAGAGCCCTATTGGCTCACACACAAAGGTGTACATTTACATATAAACGGTCCAATCTCTCAAACCCTCAGCCTTGCGCAAACAGGCAGGTGCAACCGAACACAAATCACAGTTCACTCAACATATATATATATATATATATATATATATATATATATATATATATATATATATAGCTTTTAGTAACACAAGTCATATAGTATAAAAATGATATACTATAAATACTATAATCTGTCATATAGTATGTGGTGTTCAGGCCAGATGAGCAGTGATGCAAGGTGTCCACTGACAGTAACAGAGAAAATATGTCGAAGACAGAAAAAGTAGGTAAGTGATCGGTGTTTGTTCTCAATGTAGTCGTCTTTAGTTCTGTCTGAAAATCTAAGGCATGGAATATGGAAACAGCTGTATGTAAGCACTGCAGATGAAGTAGGAATCTGCTCTACAAACTGACAGCCTCTTGACATTTAGAGAATTATAAAGCTAGGATGTAATGATTTATAATGAAAAAGTACTTTATTCTGTTTACAGTGGTTGAGCAACAAGCACTTCTTGTACAAACAACAAAGGGAGGGTACAACTCATTTGGAAATGATTCCAGCTGGGGATAAAGATGTTGTGTACTTGGAGGGCCTGGAAAAATTCACAGAGAACTGCTCATCTGTAATTTAGTCATGCAGCCAACTTATGTCAGTTTAGACTCAGACTAAGCTATGTCATTAGTCATCATTTAAATATATATATATATATATATATATATATATATATATATATATATATATATATATATATATATATATATATATATATATATATATACATATATATGTCATGACTGATTCACAGATAGAATTCTAGGAGTATGTTTGTGTCAATTACTTTAGAATGTGTAGTATTTTAACCAATGAACTAACACATTTTAGAAATAATCAGTTAATCTTGCATTAGTTCGTGTTAATCAGGGTCTATGAAACCAACCCTTTTTTTTACTTTTTTTACTTTTCTATGGACAAAATTCTCAGCCATTTTTAAGAAAAAATGTCTAATTAGCCATCAGTTAATGTTTATATAATACCAAATATTATTTAAATCACTTTCATTGGAGCCCTTATTTGGTTCTGGAAGTACAGGACTGAATTCTGCCTTGAATTTCTTAAAGTCTTATCATGTAAGCTCCAATCCTCGTTATTTTCACCATCTTAATCCATGTCGATCTGTCACCCTAACCCCTAATTGCTAACCTGAAACTAAGACAATGTGAAATCTATGCAATTTTTTGAAGTGTTAATTAAGGAAACTTGTTTATTTTATGAATTCATTTATTCACATTTATATAGCACCTTATATAGCGTCACATGGATCCCAAGGTGCTTTTAACACAAAATTAAAAATCAATCCATTGTAATAAACCAGTTAAATACTAAATTTGGAAACAGAAAGAAAGCCAGTTCATATAAAAAGAATAAAAACAACATAGTAGGTACCAGTATGCTTCTTTTTTAAAAATATATACAGTATATAGATTTTCACTTAATATCTTGGGTGTTGTTTCTTTATTTTTATACTTAAATAAATATAATATAATAAGGTCTGCTCTGCATTTGCCATTTTGGAGGTTGATTTTTCTAAAATACTATGCATTGTAAAACCTTACGCAGGTCTGCAATTGCACAAGATATTTCAATTCAGATTTGAAATCCTTGAGGAATTGTGAAGCTACAATATACTATAAGTTCTTTTTATATAAAATTTGGAAAGAGGTTGAAATTGGCGGTGTAGCTAATATGAAAAAAATATAATAGATCCCACAACAAAATAAATGATATCATTGGAAAGATGTACTTAATGTCTTTCTGTAGATGTATTGGGGTTTGATTTCTGATTTTTGATTTCTGAGGTTCCAAAACCAGAAGCACTTAAACACAAAGTGTTTCAACCAAATATGGTCATTTTGCATAGGCAGCAAAGGGTTAATAAAATTTGAAATTAGAAAGGACAACAATGCGTTTCAGCCTTGATTTTAAGGCAGTAAAAGTCTTAGCTTCGCTGACATAATAAGGCAGAGTTCCATAGTGTTGGAGCCTTACTCCCATACTATTTCTGTACACCCTTGGAATAACCAGCAGCCCCATATCCTGTGATCTAAGAGTGAGACTAGGAGAGTACAAGGTCAACAACTCCTGTAAATAACTGTGTGCTAATCCATTGAGGGCTTTATAAGTTAAAAGCAAAGTCTTAAAATGTATTCTGAACTTCACAGGGAGCCAGTGCAAAGACACCAGGATAGGGGTAATATGTTCACTTTTTCTGGTTTTAGTCAGTATTCTTGTGACGGCATTTTAGACGAGCTGTAAATGAGATATCAAACGTTTTGGAATCCCAGAGAAAAGTACATTGCAATAGTCAATTCTTGATGAAACAAAGGCATGCATTAGCCTCACAGCATCAGGTACAGAAATAATAGTTCTAAGTTTAGCTATATTTCTCAAATGTTAAAATGATACTTTAATAATTTTCTCAAATGATAGATCAGGATAAAAAATGACCCCCAACTTCTCATTTCCTGTTTTAGTTCTGATGAGAGACTGCTAAGGTCTAACTTATGTAAATCGACATTTTTAGTTGGTGCTGTGAGCCTACAAGCATGACCTCTGTTTTATCAGAATTCAACATTAACACTAGCACCCCCATAACCGCTTTTTGAATGGCTTTTGCAATTCAAATTTAAATATCTCAGCGTATGTGAATATCTCATGCATGTCTGTTCTTAAGTGTTACTAAATATTTGAATTAAATACCTATACAGTGTTTCAGCTGCAGAATCGTAAAAATGAATAAGTTATAAGCACTTGCTTCTTCAGTTTATGCGGCATATTGAAATCAATACAATATAGCCGACAATTTAGTCTGGGCTTTGTAATAAAATCAAAGTCATTGTGAAATAACGTATTATAATCCTGTTGAGTGCTTGAAACACTGATGAAAGTCATTCTACATATCATATATTATTATCATTTACACTACATTTCTCAGGCAGAACAACTGTGCCACCCTGAGTGTGACGGTGCAAAGAAATTTAAAAGATGTGAGCATTGTAAGCTCTGCACAGATCAGTGACCATCGGGACTGATGCTAAACAAAAGCCAGAGACTGTTGTATTTTACAACGCAATGAAGTACAGTGTGGATATACTGGATCAAATGGCACGGCTGTATTCTGTTTTTTATAATGTTTTGGACCTGGCACCCATCAACGCTATGGTTTTGTACAAGGAGTGCACCGGCAACACAATCACTCGGAGGGATCTCATTTGCAGCTAGCCCTGGAGCTGCGGCAGAAATATTTTAATAAGAGACACGAAAGCCGGCTGGCAAATGCCCCTCAACCTTCAGCCAGCCCTGCACCCACTGGCACATGGAATGAAAGACAATGCAAGGTTGCTAAATGCAATAAAAACTGAACTTTTTATGTCTGCGCCCATTCTGAAAAGCCAGTCTGTGGCAAATGCACTGGTACAGTTGAAAAGCGTGTTTTCTGCGTAGATTGTACTTAGAAAGCTGTAATAGAACTCTGAACAGACAGACAGAGACTTTGAACTCTGTTTCATTCAAAGCGCTTTCACATTGCATAAGTTATGTTATATTTTTGTTTTATGCTATTTTTATAGCTAGTTATCTATGTTTTATAATTTGATATGTGCATACAGCTTTCTACACCTGTTTACACAGAAGTTTATTCCGTAAAGTTTATTTTATTACAGTTTTTCATGTTTATGTATACTGTATGTGCTCTTTTTGAAAAAAGTAATGTTATGTATGATGTTCGTAAATAAAAATATTAAGTTGTATCCGATTGTTTGTTTTTCGTTTTCATATGAAAAGCTAGAGCCACACATTTTGTGGGTGCTGCAGTTATATGTTGTCGAAAATCTCTGCAGTTCTAGTGTTAAGAAATTCTGTGACATCCAACACTTGATGTCAGCAAAGCAAGCAGTTAATAGCACCTGTATTTAAAGACAAGTATAGCTGAGTGTCATCTGCATAGCAATGGAAATTCATGCCTGCGGATAATGTCACCTAATGGCAGCATATATAATGAAAACAACAAAGGACCTAAGATAGATCCCTGCGGAATACCGCAGACAACTTCTGACAAATCAGACTCATCTCCCTGATAGAGACAAGCTGGAACCTATTGAAAAATAAGACCTAAACCAAGATAGGAACCTCCTGACAAACCCACTAAACTTTCAAGATGATTCAATAGAATGGAATGGTTCACGGTATCAAAAGCAGCACTAAGATCTAGGAGAATTAAAATTGAAGGAAAGCCAGAGTCAGAGCTTATCAAAAGATCATTTACTACCCTAACAAGGGCAGTCTCGGTGCTTTGTGCAGCATGAAATCCAGACTGAAACTTCTCAAATACCAGAGGAAAGAGATTCATTTATAATTATTAAAATGTGTGTATTAATAACACAAAATACATCTTTTAATAATTTGGCCAGGATAGGATAAAGGGAACAAGTAGTAAGTCTCATATGCAGACCTAATGCTGTCAGGTCTTGTAAGGTAATCAAGGAAAAAGCCTCCTTCATAGCTAGCAGGTCTAATTCATTCAGGTAAGGAAGAATGATCCATAATAGAAGGAGTCTGTAAAATCTGATCCCTAATGTCAAGTATTTTATTTTGAAAATACTTTAAGTCAGTGCAGCTCAAAGAGGAGTCAATGGTGAGGGTCGAAGTATTAGAAGGTGGATTTACTAATGTATCTATGGACGCAAAAAGAAATCTAGGATTATTTTGATTTGTTTCAATCAGGTTAGAATAGTATGAAGATCTAGCCAGGAACAGAGCCTTCCTATATTTAACTCGATGACTTTTCCATAGAAAGTAATGAACATGCAGATTAGTACCCTTCCATCTGTGTTCCAATTTGCGACCCTCACATTTCAGGTTACGAGTCGTGTCATTAAACCATGCTGTGCTTCTTTTATAAAACACCCTCCCAGTTTTAACTGGTGCTACAGTATCTAAAATGTTAGTCATGGAGGTGGTGTAGATCTTAACTAACTCATCTAATGATATAGACTGAGTAACTGGTGATAAATGTAATCCCTTGCAGAACTTTACAGCGGTTGATGAATTAACTACCCTGGTTTTGATTATACAATCCTGGCTCTTTGTAGCGTAAGGTAATTTAACCTCAAAAAGAATTGCAAGATGATCAGAAATAGTAAGGTCAGTAGTTATAATATTTTGAACAACCAGGACACGGGAAATTACTAAATCTAAAGTACGGCCATGACCATGAGTCAGACCTTGAACATGCTGGACATAATTTAGGGAATCCAGTAGCCTAAAAAATTCTCAACAATTAGAATCAGTGTCAATGTCAACGTGGATATTAAAATCACCCAATAAAAGAACCATGTCATAGTTAACAGGCAATATAGATACAAGATCACAAAATTTGTTCAAAAAGAGCAAATTAGACTTGGGTGGACAATATTTAGTATAATTGCAATAAGAACAATATAATTGCAATAAGAACAGGTTGTTATTTATAGTTAGTTGAATAGTTGAATATCTCATGAAAATGTCCTATTTGATTTTAAATTCAGTGCAGAAGATAGAGGCAAGTCCACCTCCCTGACCAGTACTGCGTGCATTCTGGAAAAAATAGTAATTTGGAGGAGAAGCCTTAATCAAAGAAACATTGTCATCAGCGCCATGCCAAGTTTCAATTACGATCAAATATTAAGGTTATAGTCCATAATAAAATCACTGATTAGGGATACTTTATTAGACAGAGATATAACATTAAATAAAGCCAAGCGTAGAATGGTATCACCGAGAGCATGTGATTTAGCAGAGGTGACAGGGATATGTAGCAGATTACTGGAACACACGCCCCTGGGTTTGCTAAGTGGCAATGGCAGTGAGTAGTGGAACCAGTTAGATATCTTGACTTCAATTTCATGGCAGCCATCTTTAGAATTCCTCCCCTCCCAGTTCCTAGTTTAAATAGTTTACTACATTATTTTCAATATTAGCAGCTAATCTACTTGCCCCTGACCTATTTATGTGTAATCCATCTTTATTGTGGTACCTTGATGTTCCATGAAAGCAGTCCCAGTTATTTATGAATCCCAACCCTTCTTTTATACACCAGTCAGCCAGCCAAGTATTTATAGCCTTAATTCTACTAAACTGTTCATCCCCTTTACCAATAACAGGTAGAAAACTCGAGAACATAATTCTGTATCCTAATTCTTTCAGCTTCCTTGTTAGTGCTTTATAATTCTCTTTTAATGCCTCTGTCCCTTATGTAATTTGTACCAACATGTACAATTACCACAGGCTCAGTTTTATAACCATTAAATAAGCTGGGTATTCTCAACTCAATGTCCTTGACTTGTGTAACAAGTCTTTACCATTAGGTCTAGGTTCCACACTCCACTGACACATAATATCGCCTGTTAAACTAATTCTTCACATTGTTTAAATGCATCAATGGTGCTAGATTCATCTTGTGACAGCTTTTCATTGAGCACATAATGCATGCATTAGTTTCCTGGTTACAATTTCACTTCAGGATCTATTGGAAACTAATACATTTATAAATGTGTTATGCCAAGTGGTCATTGATATCATTGTGATACAACCATCATAAACACCTTGGAATCATTTAACTTATATTGCGATGCCATGTATTGCGCAGACATGGCAATGCTTTCAGATGAAAGCATTATTTTAATCCACAATGCACTAAAACAAAACAAAAAATACATAATGAGGACAGAGCAGCTAGAAAGTCTTCTTGTGATATTATACCAGCTTGAATTGTACAGAACCCCATCGTATTCTATATAAAAATGGTGTTATAAACAGCAACAGATGACAGGCTGTTTTTAATGGGTGAATCATAATAACAGGTTATAGTTATAGTGTTATAAAACATGTAACTAATGCATTTTAGGAAACCATACAATTGCTTTATAGCATGTTATTTTAGATCCAATATTGCTACCATTAAAATTATAATTCTAATAAACTGTTATCAATTGTTAATAATGGCCAACATTTTTTATAACATTTTGATAGATGCCTATTAAAGAAACTGGTCACATGTTAGTTTCAGGAACCCTTTATAAAACATGTATGTGTATTAAAGTATTATAGTATTATAAATGTCTCAGTTACATGTTCGTATAACATTGGCTTACTATTAATAACTAATAGCATACTATATAACACATTTATAGAGACATCACTGACTTTTTATAACAGATCCATAAACTAAAGTAATACCTCATCTCTTCCCATGTAAGAAGTCATAAGGCTTTTCATCTCCTGAACCTTGTGTATAAGGGTATTGGTGGAATTATCCACTGCTATATCTATTTGCTTTCTTAAAACAAAACAAACTGACCTCTACAGTAAGGTCAAGCAATGCAGTTGTTGTAAGGATTCCAAATTTGAAAATGTCAGCGGGCCAAAGGTCTTCTAAAAACTAGGTCCTACAATTGTTTCCTCTCTCAGTGCCACTGAGTGCGCGACCAACCTTTCTTGAATTACTCTATTTCAGTCAGACCAATCTTGCGTTAAATAGCCACCTTTATTATAATACAAAATCTTACAGATTTCCAAAAACATTGAATCCAAACAGTGGTTGAAGAAAAATAAAAAGTAGAATTAAAACAGTTGGAGAACAGCATCATCCTTCAGAGCATTATGGTGCCGCCTGCTAATTAATAAATCTATGCGATGTGTTCAACACAGTGAACAAACAATATTAGGCAGAAGAGTATCATATACTCTCCCACTCCAGACAAGGCTGGGAGGGAGTGAGGTGGTGGTGGCTGGGGAGGAGGTGGTAATTCGAAGCATGGCAAGACTGCATTTGCAAAGCAGGTTTATATACCTAATAGGTTGATGGGAACGTTCCAGTAATTGGCTTGTAATTTGACCAGTGAATAAATGCGATGTACTAAGAACTGTATTAATGATACCATAGATTTCCTGCCTGAAAACCTTGCAAGTTTTATAGTCAACTGTTATAGCATAGTATTACTGCTGTGTTTATATATTCGGTTTATTACAGTCATTCAGACTTCTCTTTTTATTGTAACCGCTGTTCCATGCAATGAGAATTAATGAAGGCTTGACGGCTGCTTCAGTTTTCTTGATGCCTTGTGGGAGCCAAATATCACGTGCAATTATAATTATATTATTTTTTGATGAACCGAAATACATGCTTTCCTATGATTACAACTGTGAGAATTATTTGCTTGAAAGGAAAATGTGAATATGGGCTTAATACAAACCTTTCAGATTTCTAATAAATAATATTCAAGGAGAAATAGTGCTTTGCTCTAGAGAAATCAACAGTCCCTTCAACAGGATTACTCCTGTCACTATACGGACACAGTCTTGTTTAATGTCCTTCTACCATTTGTCTTGTGTGCAGTCTTTTATCTAAGTCCAAAGTAATGCAGGTGGGACTGTCACCCTTGGTTTGCTATTTATCTTGCAAAAACCTCTTCAGTTCTCGAAAGAGCAAATAAGGAGTGGTTTTATTTTTTTATATATATTGTGGACTAGTTATCTGTGGAATGATCTAAATTAAGAGACAGAGTTTGTGGCAGGCCAGATCTTGGAGATCAATATTTTTAAAGGTAACTCATAACCTAATCAGATTAAAGGAAGAGATAAACTGGAATCTGAACCTAGAAGTCAAGCTCAAGTGAACTTAAGCAATTTACTAGACCTCATTGCTGCTTTAGTGCTAAACAGGTGTTTAGGGATTAGACTTTTTTAATAAGTGGTGAAGTGCAGTATTAGGAACCATATTTACAGTCCTAAGATGACAATAAAAAAGACAAGGGCCAGCTCTTAACAGTGCTCTAGCAATCAATTTCTTCCAAGTTCACCCACATAAAATAGCACATATAGCACTTTGCAACCATTGGACTTCTAAGTGTTTTCCCAATGTGATTGCGTTTTTTGTTGACACTGTAGGAATCATATTGTATAGAAATAAACCTGAAAACAATGTATTGGTAGAGCATTGCACTGTTTGGTGCTGGCTTTTTCTTTTTGAATGTGTAACTTGAGTCTATCCACCTCATCAAAACAAGTCATATTTTTTAGTGAGGAAAACTGGGATTTTTATATTCCCTTTTGAATGTTGAAAAATAATAAAAATTGACAGGAGATTTTAAATAACACATTTTACTGTACATTTAAAATTGTTTTTTTGTTTTTTTTTGTATTTCCGCAGGTCAGCGTATTATAATATCACTTCAAGACACTAACTTCTGGTTTTACAGTTCTATTTAAAGCTCTGGTTATTGTAATCTACTATAAAACTAACTTTAATGTTTACAGTGCAATCATTAGGCTAGTACAAGTTAACACAATCTATTAAAAAAACATATATTTTTAATATATGGTAGAAAATATGATCCTTATATTTTTCATATATAGAAATGGGCCCCTTTTATATATATTTAAAATATATGGGATATATTTTAAATACATTTTAGTCTGTAATCCATATATGTATTTTATACGTTGAAAATATATGGTGCACCATATATTTTCATTAGTCTGTAATCCATATAAAATAAATATATGGATTACAGACTAAAATATATTTTAAATATATAAAAAGGGGGGCAATTTCTATATATGAAAAGTATAAGGATCATACTTTTCTACCATATATTAAAAATATATGTTTGTTCCATAAGGAAAATCATAGTATACAGAATAGAAAGTACCGTTTTTAGACAGTGACTGTAACTCAGAAATACAGAGCAGTTCATATGTAACCAATAATAGAACTTAAAATAAAGCAGCACCTGTAATTGCATGCCTTTCTTATCAGACAGCTGTCAAATGATATACAGTGGTCTTGACCAGAGCATTCAAAGGATGATTGTCTCAAAGATTAACAACCCTTATGTCAAAAGCAGACTCACAGTTATGGTTAAATTCATCTTATAAGATGGGTTTATATAGGGACCACTAATAAAATGGTGTATAAGTTTAGTTTGAGTGACTGCATTGAAAGAATGATTCGGTTATGACTTTTGGTCATCTTGTCAGGTCACTTTTCTTTAAAGAGGCTACAGCCTCCATCGATTTCCTGGTTAAAGAATTACAGCAATAAATATGTTACATGAGATGATTTAACAAAATGCATCTGTCTGGTGCCTGTAACTGCAAATGGAATTTAGAATATTGAACACAGATGAGAACTCAATTAACCCTATCTGTATTATTTTTTTAATCATGTTTTTAACAGTTTAATGTTAAAGAGGAAATTAATGTCCATAAGGAACCCAGGAAGATTAACTCTTTCAAAACTGGGCTTATATTGTAGTGGCCCTGGGGGGTATCCCTCAATGAACGATGTTGCTGATTTTAGGGGTGACCTGTCACACTAATCCCCGTAGTTGGGCACTAGTTTCCAGCTTGGTTCGCGGAGGAATCCCTGGCTAGCTGGAGTGGTTTGTGGACTTGCGTTACTGTGGGGTGCCTTGCTGAATTATTCCCTGTGGTTTGCTTTGTTTTACTGTGTTTGCTTTGGATCTCATAATCGAGCTACCACTTGTGTGTGTGTGTGTGTGTGTGTGTGTGTGTGTGTGTGTGTGTGTGTGTGTGTGTGTGTGTGTGCATAAGGGAGGGGTGAGGTCGGTAATTAAAGGGGTGGAGATAAGAGGAGATACATATTGGTGCCAAGTGGTAGTGACATACGTCAGACAGGAGCTTGCTGTAAAGAGAATCAACCGTGGCGATTAAAGTATTGTATATACTCTGGTATGGAGTAGGGATCTTGGCTTGGCTCTGGTGCCTGTAAACCTTTTCTTTGCTGTGTAAATAAAATAAACCGTTTTTTTTTTTTTTTGTACAATAAGCTTTGTACTCCTGATTTCGGGACTCTGCTGTATGTTCTGTTTATCTTTTTATTTTCCCCTCATTGAATACATGACAATATAAATGTTATTTTACTTACTGTTATAACTTTGAAAATATTGACCACAACAATTCATTTTGGGCAGGCTATAAAGCATGGAAAAATGGAGCCAAATTCAGTTAGAAAACCACTGGAGCCTTCGGGTGGAAAAAAAGAAGGAAAATATTTAGAGAAAAATAATCCAAAATGATTTAAGGAACAATTCTGTAAATACCTGTTTATATAGCAAATGTATGAAATGGGCAATTTGCCCACACTGGAAAATCAGTCCTATTGAATCAAACTTACAGGAGAGCAGAAGCCCTCATGTTTTATAATGTTTATATTATTGCCATAGGCTTCAGTTTTTAAAATGTTAATCTGGTGAGCATAATTTATAATGTATCCTCAGCTAAGCTAAAGCGCTGTTCACTGTGAATTGGTGATCACAAAAATAGTAACTGACATTACAATTGCTATCATGACCTTCTTTTGCCATTGTTGCTGCTCTTGGTTTGTGACCTTAGACATAGCTACATATTGATCATTCTACTTGCCTCTTGGCAACGTAGTCCAGTGTAATATTTACAAACTTTTGATGCTGTATAGAAAGGTAATGTAAGTATAAGGTCTTGTAACGGTTCAGTGAACAATTTGTGATATACTGAATATTGGTCGTACGGTATTTTCACATGTAAGAGTGACATTACTTTTTAGAGAAGGTTGCTGTGAGCCACCTGGGGTAAAACAGGAGAACATAATGAAAAATGGCCTGTTTGAGGTTTCCAATTGGAAACAGTTGGTCAGCTCCACAGTGTCATCTGTTGGTAAAAGAAGGCACTACAGGTATACATCGCTCCTGGAAAGGTTGCAATGAGTATATATATATATATATATATATATATATATATATATATATATATATATATATATATATATATATATTCTCCTCTAAGCTGATAGGCTGCTGACCTGGAGGCAGCATGATCTATATACGGTTCTGTATTGACTTCTGACTTTGCCTGGATGACCAGACTCTGATGCTGTTAATGTAATGTCCGTGTCATGTACATTCCCAGCTACTGTAAATATAAACTACTAACTAGTTCCATTCAAGTACAACACAGTTATATATAGGGTAACAGATGCCTTTGAGTTCATTATCACAGAAAAAGAAAACATTAAATGGATTTCATCTTCTACCACAGGATACACAAATCAATGTTTAGACAAAGCAAACGAAATGCACTATTTTCCATTGCGCTGCTTAAAATAATAATACAATCTCCTGTCTCTGGAATCAAACTCCAAGGGTAAAGTATTTAATGCTATCAGCCAATGCAAAGAAGAAAAAAACATGTTGTCTAATACAACATGTTTACATGTTTTAAGTTAAAAGGAAAAAACATAGCTCAGCAGAAAATCAATCTAAATATTTATTTACCCAATGTCTAAAAATATTGTCCAAGCCTCCCTGAATTCAATGGATCTGTAATTTAAAACCACAATCCCCGGTTTGGACTATGGAATCATTAATGGAGCTCTAGGTTGTTTTATCTTGATCTATGCCAGATTTTGAAGCAATACAAAGCCAATCACTTGCAGCATATGACTTGAGGCTATGATTTACTCATCATGTCTTTGACAAGCCAATAGAATGGAGTCATTTTCTTAAATTAAAATGCTCATTTGTAAATATATACTTACAGACATAAACATAATTTTTCTCTAATTCATGAAAATAATCAACAGAGCTTCACAAAAAAAGGATACACCCACAGAACTATTGTAATGGAACACCACATTCCTGTTGATGCACAAGGATCTGAATCCAGCAAGAAAATAATACCAACGTACTCGGGATGAAAGGAATAATCTGTACACTATAATGTTTGGCCCTGTGGCAGAGATGGCTGCAGGGGTGATGTCAGACCAGGGAAGCAGTACACAGACCGTGGTACGGGGCTGAAAACATCCGCAGCCGTTTATTTATTAAATATTAAATCAAACAAGTTGATAAAATACAAAGAAAAGATTTACACAAAAGCGCTTTAGACAACAAAAGAAAAGGACACATTGGCCAAACAAATAAACACTGACAAATACAGTATTTCACAAAACAAGTACCTTTTGGATCTCTCAATTCAGATAGGATTCGCTCTTGCTCTTTCTTCTTCTCAGCTCTCTTTGCTCTCCCTTTAATGAGCCTGGAGTGTGTCCTTTTATATTCTGTGGTGGGAGCCTTAATTACCTGTTAATCAAATAATTACTTTATTAAGGCTTCAGCCACATTCCCACAAGATTTATCTAGATGGGGATTTAACCCCATCCAAATCCAACTACACTTTATAAGACCAGCTTTTTGCCTGTCTCAAATAATAAATAATAATGATGGACGGTTCCCATCCGCCCGCATACAAACACAATATAACAATGGTGATAATACAAATGAAAATATTTAAATAAATAAGTGTGTTGAAGATCTATGGTGGAAGACCAACATACCTCACTTTCTTGGCCATATTTCCACTCATTCTTGTAGATGATATTGCTGTTTTGTGTGCTGGTAAATACATAAGGCTGTTGTGCAATTACTTGTAAGCTAATGTTTTATGAATGTCAGTCCTTGCCTACCTGAAAAACATTCTACAAAGGTGTTTAATGCCACCAATGACCACCAGATCTGTTTTCACCTACAAGGCGATCATTTAAGAATACTATCTGTGGAAGAATATGGATTATTGAAGGATAAATCATGCCAAAGAGATTTTCTATTAGCACCTATATACTAAAGAACATAAGAACATAAGAAATTCTAGAACGAAAAAAGGCCATTTGGCCCACCTGTGCTCGCTTGCTTAATGCAAGCGTGGTCCGTTAACACTCAGGAGAGGAAAAACAAAAGAAAACCCTAACCCTTTAGTAGGGGAAATGAAACCTCTGGGGATCTGTGGCTAAGCGGACCGACCTTCCTCCAGACAGCTAGCTAAAGGTCTTATTATGGTGACAGAGAGGGTTATACAGTATTGTTCATGACAGCATCCAGTCTATTCTTGAAGGATCCAATAGTCTCTGTTTCAACATCTCTGTCCGGCAGCCTGTTCCAATGGTTCACCACCCTGTCCGTGAAAAAACTCCTTCTCCCCTCGGCTCTGAATATACCCTTCTTCAGCTTCCACCCGTGGCCCCTGGTTCTATTCTCTGTGACCTGTGAAAAATAATTCTCAGCAGTTACTTTGTTAAACCCCTTGACAATTTTAAATACCTCTATTAAGTCGCCTCTGGCTCTCCTCCTTTCTATGCTATAGAATCCTGGAATTAATTGTGCTGCTGTCCTCTGTACTCTCTCCAATGCCTCAATGCCTTTCTTATGATAAGGGGACCAGAACTGGACACACTATTCTAGGTGTGATAATACCACTGTATTGTATAATTGTAGTATAACTTCTCTTGATTTGAATTCAACTGTCTTGGCTATATAACCTAACATTCTATTTGCCTTTGTTTATAGCTCCTCCACACTGTCTAGTTGGCTTAAGAGATTCATCCCCTAGTGTTGTGGATCTTTATTGTGGATCCTTTGGCCTATATATTAGCAAATTAGGGTATGTTAATGTGCAAGGGCAAGCACTCTGCAACTAGCAAATATGTTTCTGGCTAAGCAGACCCAGAAAGAGAGTGAAACCTGGAGGTGACAAAAAAAAACATAAGTGCATTGGATCTCTCTTTACAAAACAGTTGGAACTTAGTAGAATTGTTTATCTGAACAAAATGATTTAAAACCTAAAATTAAATTTACCATCTACTGTATTATTGGTGGATGTAAGAACATATAAATAAAGGTTAGTGCCTTTTGTGGACAGATAATATTTGAATATAGAAATAGAGCTTAAAAAATAGGGGCCAATGACAGGTATTCCTCCCAAAAAACTTGCATTTTTAAATCTCAAGGCTGTTATAAAGTAGCTTTAAAAAACATCTGAATCGTTTGACTGAAAGTCATTTTGAATGGTCAAATTTGATTTAATTTCATAATTTGTTTTGATTCTATTGACCAGAAAATTAGTTTTGTGTGTGGAGGATTTAAAAAAAGGTCTAACAGTCGGCAGCGAAATAGCCTTAAGTCCACCATTGATCTCAATCGTCACGGCTTTTGGGGTAATAATCTGCATCGTGCAGTAGAATGCATGGATTGGTATTGTTAATATTTTTTATCGAAATTATTGGTTTACAATGCAATCTTGGCTGTATTTGTTATGAACTGTATTATTTTAATGTGACAAAACTTGTCTCAGGAACTCAATCAAATTGATGCATTTGTTGTCTCCAGTATTCTAGGATTAGTTAGGTGAGATACATACAAAAATAAATTCATGTTACTAGCGTTTACAGGATCTTTAACCTTTTTAATATTGTCATTGTCACTGGGGTAGGGGTCAGGGCTGGTAGGTGACACAATCTAAACATGAAGACACAAGCCCGATATCTGCTCCTGCAAGGCAGCCTGACTCTTTTGTACAGCGGTATCTGCACTAGGCATCATTGTTAGCGAGAATAAAAGGGTTAGGCATAGGATGATTGCTGTCATTACCAATAAGTCAATATAGGAAAAAGTAAAGAGCTATCTGAAGAAGGATACAAGAAGATTTCCAAGCATTTGAGTATCCCAATTTCAACTATTGTTTCTATTATCAAGAAGTGCAAGACACATGGTACTGTCACAATGCTCCCTCTGGAAGAAAGAAGGTTCTTTCACCAAGAATAAGTAGAAGAATTGTGAGGAAGATTAATAACAATCCAAGATTGACTGCCAAAGATATTCAAAGTGAATTGGCTGCAAGTGGGCCTGGGGTTTCCATTTCAACCAAAGATTGAGTAGTGCATGGTGAAGGTCTCAATGGTCTCGGGCCAAGGAAAAAGCCACTCTTAGGAAAACGTCACAATTGAACTGGAACAATTTTGTGTTGAAGACACATATATATTTTTTTATTCGAGAAATTTCTATAAATTATAAATTTCCATTGGGGTATGTAAACTTTTGACTACAACTGTATCTGTAGTAAATTCGTACAAAAAAGGATTGTGTAGATTTTGGCGTATCTTTTAGAGTACTCATAATTAATTCCTGTTTAGTACCATTGCCGATGTACCTCTCTGTTGGGTTAAATAGGTGCTCCCTCTTGTCTGGTTGTAGCTCCTCACTCTCCGATACCGCTGCAACACTTGATGGTCCTATTCATCACAGTGGTGGTGAAGTGGTAGTCAGGAACTGAAGAAATAAGAGACCATAGTCATAAATCACAATCCAGCCTAGACTATCCCACTACAGAGAACCTTAAATAAACACAACAAGCCCTTGGAGTAAGACATCTACTTCTCACAGACATGGGAGTGGCAGTTGTCCTCTGTATTATGCCTCTGTGACACACCGAGCCCCACCATAATAACAAATGTATTTATTTCTTAGCAGACGCCCTTATCCAGGACGACTTACAATTGTTACAAGACATCACATTATTTTCTACATACAATTCCCCATTTATACAGTTGGGTTTTTACTGGAGCAATCTAGGTAAAGTACCTTGCTCAAGGGTACAGCAGCAGTGTCCTCCCCACCTGGGATTGAACACACGACCTTCCGGTCAAGAGTCCAGAGCCCTGACCACTACTCCACACTGCTGCCCCAACAACTACTATGAGAGCTTATAGGTGTATAGGCATCTTATTTTATTTTAAGGGTAGCCCATCTATAAAAACATTATTTAATTACATTTTTAGTTTGAGAGATCATTGTCATCTTTTTAAAACAATATATCCCTGTACCACCAAATTGAATTTAACATAATACAAGACTTTATTTATACATATCCCGTATCTCTGCAATGGTTTTAGCCATGCTATTTACAGTACCTGTTTTTACTGTGTGTAGTAATAATATAAAGAAATTACATAAATACTGGTTTTCATTTTGAAGTTTGGACCAAAAAAAAGAAAAAGCCTTTGAAATAATTGGTTATACAGGAACTAGTACTGGTTTTCATTTTGAAGTTTGGACCAAAAAAAAAGAAAAAGCCTTTGAAATAATTGGTTATACTGGAACTAGTGTATTTGAAATGGAATCATTAATAAAACATGAAGCCAATTAATCCATGATATATCAAACATGTCCACACATCTCAACTATGAATGAATTAAAAGAAAAATACTTATCAATAACATAGGAACTATATAATTCATGATAACAATGTATGCCTCAGATAGTTCATCTTTTTCTATTTCTAGAAATGAAAGGTGAAAATGTATACTTGTGTTTGCGTGCTGGGAATACATAAATAATATTATACCACAGATGAGGGACTGTCTTCTTATAAACACTTTACATCTGTCACACAATTCAGACAAGAACCAGAGAGTCTGAATAAATGTCATAAGTTATTTTCTGTTTTGTTAACCCCTTACTGTAGACCCAATTTAAAACTGACATGAATTCTCAACCTATCATTCTGCATTGGCTGTTTCCATTGTGAATGATGATCGCATGCCATATATCTGAATGTGATCGGAAATTAAGTAGAACCAATGAAGGAATTAAACCTGTCCCTTAAAGAATGCCAGCTGAAGGGAGAGATGTGTAGAGTGACTATCATATTTTCCACTGCAGAATCCATTAGCTATAACATTTCCAAACCATAGTATTGCCTCAGTGATAACATCAACTTTCCTTTTTATTTTCTATTTTCAATTTGTGAAAGGTCTTCTAATTATTGGTAGAATGGGTTCAGTATGAACAGTCACAGTGCAAGATTGCCACTGTGTTGTAGACCAGCCTTGGGGAAGCCAAGAGAATAGGGCAGACTTACTGTAGATCTCCCTCAGAGCAGTGCAAATAGGGACAACAGTCCCTGTCCATAACTACATACTGGTACTGGTTTATCACAAACTAGATACTGTACTGTACTTTCAGTCTCGGTTCAGACCCGCCCATAGTTCTGAAACTGTTTTAGTTAAGGTAGTTAATGACTTAATGATGGCTGCAGACTCTGGTTCACCGTCTATCCTGGTTCTTTTAGATCTAAGTGCTGATTTTGTTACACCGTCTGAAATCTGTGATTAGTCTTTCTGGTATAGTTTTGCAGTGGTTCACATCTTATCTTTCTGATAGAACACAGTTTGTTACATTGGGTGGGACTAAATCTGATGTCTGCCCATTTAAAACTGGTGTCCCACAGGGCTCTGTTTTGGGACCAGTTTTATTTAGTATTTATTTACTCCCTCTTGGTCAAATAATCAGCTGTCATGGTATTCAATTCCATTTTTATGCAGATGACAGTCAACTTTATTTGAAAACTACCCCAGATATTACAGTGGCTGTCTCTCTATTGAATAATTTTCTAGTCGACATAAAGACTTGGTTGCAGCAAAACTTCTTACAGCTTAATTGCAGCAAAACTGAGGTAATGTTAGTGGGTTTGCCGCATCAGATCTCAATGGCAACTGATTTTAGCCATGAAATTGATGGACATGAGATCATTCCCTCTTCACTGGTTACCAATCTTGGTGTGAGATTTGACCCTATGTTATCATTTGAGGATCAAATTAAGAATGGCTGCCAGTCAAATATAGGATTGAATTTAAGGTTACTAACTTATAAATCCTTACATTCTCAAGGTCCTGCCTATCTTAGGGATCTCCTTCAGTACCACTTACCTGAACAAAAATTGAGCTCTGGTAACAATGTTCTTTTGTCTGTGCCTAGGACTCTTTAGCCCCACTCCTATGGAACACCCTGCCAGGCTATCAGAAAAATTGTGACTCAGTTGATGTTTTTAAATCTAATCTTAAAACTTACTTCTTTCGATTGGCTTTTTGTAAATGATTTGTTGTTCTTACTGTTTGTCTATTGGAATGTCTATTTTTATGCTGCTTTGTGAAATGTTTTGTGATTTTTAAATGAAAAGCGCAATATAAATAAAATGTATTATTATTATTATTATTATTATTATTATTATTATTATTATTATTATTATTATTTCAATGTCATATGAATTGACCCTCACATAAAGTGGTCACCTAGGGGTTAGAGGGAACCTTCAAGAGAAAAGTGTTGTAGTTGCAATTTAGTGAACTGTAAACAAATAGTAAATTAAATAAAGACAACTGTATCATGCCGCAACAGAATATTATCAATTAATAATACCTGTTTAAAATATGTGAAGCTGTTTCTTCTTTAGTTTCTACTTAATCAGCTGGAAATGCAAGTACTGTGATGGCAGTAAATGCTTTCATACTATTTATCCTCTCCCTGGTGGGTACCAATAATGTTTACAATGCAAGTGAAATCCACTTTAATAATAATAATAATAATAATAATAATAATAATAATAATAATAATAATAATAATAATAACATACTCTTTCCAATGGACCAGTCACCCTATGCTTGTAAATCCGGTCACAGCTTTAATTGTAAACTCTTACAATCAAACCTGTGACCCCACAGCGTTATGAAGGAATTATGGGTGCAAGCCATCGCTGGCTTGACCCATGCTGAAGTTCAAAGTCTTTGATCTGGGTCCTCTCTACGTCCTTCCAAAATCCATGAGCCAAGTTGTTGAAGTCAGCTCTCTACAAATGTGCACATAGAATCATTCGCTCTGAACCACCACCTACTAGCTGGCATGCTGTTGCAGTCTGGGACATGAAAGTACTGTATGGCACTGCTTCAGGGCTTAGAATGACAAGTCCCTTTTGTGGAAAATGAATCACTGGATGGAATCTGATATTAGTGGCAGACTCCCTCAAGCGCCAAAAAAAAAAAAAAATCATGCTGCTGTGATTAATCTGCAACACCACAAAGCCCATTGAATAGAAAAAGGGACTACCATCCTTCCCACTGATTTACAAAGGGTTGATCATCTAAACGCTGACTCTAAAGTAAAATAAATGAAGCTCCCAAGTAAGGCAGTAACGACCAACATCTCAGCAGCATTCATAACAAATAAAAACTATGTATAGTACAGCAAGCCAGGCCTAGTATGTATCTAGATTGTGTTTCAAGAATGGGTCATCGTCCCCCAAGCTTCACATTTAGTTGTGGCCTACAATTTCTCATAGCCTTGGCTCTATGGTTTCCGTTGGGGTAGGCATGACCACAACCATAGGTTTTCCTCTTTCCTCTTTAAGGGCTGACATGTGGAAATGCTTGTAAGTGAAAAGAACATTTAGAAATTTAGATTTGTACTGTTCCTTAGCCATGTGGATTTCCACAGACTCATTTGCAGTACATTGTTAAGCCAGAACTGTGGTTTGGCTCAGCCTCAAAACATTTATGTTCATCTACTTTTAAAAACCACTTTTAAAGACTGCTATTTATTGACTTGCTGAATTTCTAACAAGTCCCACTCCTTTTTTATTATACTTTTATCCACAGCTGTTTAGATCAGTTGAATAGACACAATCTTTCCTTACAGCTGATAAATCTGATCAGTTAATTCTAGTGGAAATGAAATACAGTACATTGATTTGATATATTGTAAAGTAAAATCTGTTCCAGAAGAAATCATAATCATAGTCAATCAAATCATAATTAAACTATATCATAATGGAAATTAAACTAACTACATTAAAGTTTCCGGACCTGAGGCTAGCACACATGCTCCTATATAATTGGCTAAAGGGTGCCTTTCCACTATTAAAATGATTTGCATTTGACTCCATGTGGCAGGATAGCTGTGTGGTGACATCAGACCAGGAAGAAAGACCGGACAACAGTACTGAGGTATGGAAGTGCTAATGTGCCAGTTTTAATAATGAATAAAAAGGGTGAACAAAACAAAACACCAAACAAAATGGCATGATGGCCAAAACAAACAGACAAACAGACACAGAACCCAACAAACAAGTATCATGCTGGTTTATAACCAGCACGCGTAGCAATTGCTATTTTTGTGGTTTTATTTTGCTTTACCTCCCAACTCTTGTTCTGCCTATGAATACACTGAGCCCAAGTGAGAAATTCATGCTCCTTTTAACTACAGCTGTGCCGGGGCTTGCTTGCTAATCAATCATTCACTTGAATCCTGACACAGTCTGCACCTGAAGTGATTGTGCAATCCCTTTGCCCAACTACAAATATACATTTTAAATCACCTCTGCTACATAACCCAAACAATACCCTGTGCACCAATACATGCAAACAATAATACATCACCTACTGTAAAACATACAAAATAAACCAAATACACCAAGGGGCAGGTGGGGGGTACCCCGTCACACTCCATCATAAAGAAGCTACAGATTTATTGAATACCATTACTACACCTTAAATATTTTCTGTGTGTTTTCCCTTTGACAGCATCCATATAAGGATGTGCAGTGAAAAGGCGGACAATTGGAGTTTCATAGTAATTACCTTAATCTCAGGCTAGGCCTAAGTGCTCTGAAGGTCAATGCACAACTATGAGGATTCTTCTTTCAATGTCCTGCTCACATTTCATCCCTGAACTCAAGCATGATGCTGACTACAGCACAATATTTCCATTCCATTCCTTTCTGACCCATAAAACATCACAGAACTCAGGATTAGAAATCAGCACCAGGATCTTTGGTTTAGAGATGAGGCTTTTTTATGCAATACATTTGAAAAGCCTGCTGCCTGACTGGCAGGAGAACAGTAGACATTCAGAGTACCATATTCATGGCCTTGTTGCCAGAGATTGTCTGAGATTTATGTGTTGTTCTCATCTCCAATTAAAATGCATTTGTAATTGAAAAAATGCAATATATATGTTGCATATACTGTATGTCAAATGTTACATAACTCATATAACTTACAATATATACAGAAAAAAATGAATGTTTTTGTTTTATTATAATGGTAAAGAAAGTGTGTTAATGTTCTGTCACACATAATAATAGGTGGATGCACCCCTTCGTTGCACATAAAACAATCTCAAATGGTATCTAGTAGATTATAGATGCTATTCTATCTTGACATTTTTTTTTTCTCAAATTCAACAGTGTTTTTAAACTTAGGAGGTTTATGTACATCCACATGTGTTTGTAGATTCATGGCTGAGCATAACTTGCCCACAGCAAGGATTTTATTCTGCCTTTCACAATGGGAGTACCGGAGTGAGTCAAGTGTGTGTAAAGCACCATTATTCATGAACAGGTTTCAGGTTTAAGGAACAGGTATAAGCTGCAGCTGGATGACAAACACATGCTGAAGACCCCTTTTCAAAATTGCAACGTATCATGATGATACAGTAGCTCTCAGAAGTATTCACCCCCCTTGGACTTTTCCACATTTATTGTGTTACAACATGGAATCAAACTGGATTTAATTAGGAGTTCTTGCCACTGATCAACACAAAAAAAGTCCATAATGTCAAAGTGAAAACTAAAATCTACAAATTGTTCTAAATTAATTACAAATACAAAACAGAAAATAATTGATTGCATAATTATTCTCCCCCTTGAGTCAATATTTGGTAGAGGCACCTTTGGCAGCAATTACAGCCATGAGTCTATTTGGATAAGTCTCTACCAGCTTTGCACATCTGGACACTGCAACTTTTGCCCATTCTTCTTTGCAAAATTGCTCAAGCTCCATCAAGTTGGATGGGGACCTTTGGTGAACAGCAATTTTCAACTCTTTCCTCATGTTCTCAATTGGATTGAGGCCTGGGCTTTGACTGGGCCACTCCAGGACATTGACCTTTTTGTTTTTAAGCCACTCCAGTGTGGCTTTGACTGTATGTTTGGGGTCATTGTCCTGATGGAAGATGAATCCCAGGTCTCTTGCAGAAGTTTTCCTCCAGGATTTCTCTATACTTTGCTGCATGCATTTTGACCTCTATCTTCACGAGCTTTCCAGGCCCTGGCGAAGAGAAGCATCCCCTTAGCATGATACTGCCACCACCATGCTTCACGGTAGGGATGGTGTTCTCAGGATGATGCGTGGTGTTAGGCTTGCACCAAACATAGCGCTTAGCGTTGAGGCCAAAAAGCTCTATTTTGACTCATCAGACCATAGAATCTTCTTCCACTTGGTCTCAGAGTCTCCAACAAACTCTAGCCAAGATTTGATGTGAGTTTTTTCAACAATGGCTTTCTTTTTGCCACTCTCCCATAAAGGCCAGTTTTGTGAAAAACCTGGTCTATTGTTGCCGTATGCACAGTGTCTCCCAGGTCAACAGTGGAAGACTGTAACTCCTTTAGAGTTGCCATAGGTCTCTTGGTGGCCTCCCTGACTAGTGCCCTTCTCGCCCGGATACTCAGTTTTTGAGGATGGCCTGTTCTAGACAGATTCACAGTTGTGCCATATTCTCTCCATTTCTTAATAATGGACTTTACTGTCCTCCGGGGAATATTCAGTGCCTTCGAAATGTTCTTATATCCTACCCCTGATTGGTGCTTTTGAAGAACCTTATTCCGGATTTGCTTTGAATGTTCCTTCGTCTTCATGACGTAGTTTTTTGTTAGGAAATGTACTAACCAACTGTGGGTCCTCCCAGAGACAGGCGTATTTAACCTGAAATCATGTGAAACACCTTAATTGCACACAGGTGGACTCCATTCAACTAATTATGTGACTTCAAAAGACAATTGGTTGCACCAGAGCTTATTTAGGTGTGTCATAGCAAAGGGGGTGAATACTTATGCAATCAATTATTTTCTGTTTTATACTTGTAATTAATTTAGAGCAATTTGTAGATTTTATTTATCACTTTGACATTATGGACTTTTTTGGTGTTGATCAGTGGCAAAAAACTGATCAATTTTGATTCTAAGTTGTAACACAATAAAATGTGGAAAAGTCCAAGGGGGGTGAATACTTTTGAGAGCCACTGTACACACCATACTCCACACTGTTAAGCGGAAAAAAGTTTTTATTGAGAAAAAAATTATATATTAAAAATACAAAACCGAAAGATCATAATTGGATAAGTCTCCACTTGGTGGAAGCACCTTTGGCAGCAATTACAGCTGTGAGTCTGTTAGGATAGGTCTCTACCAAATTTGCACACCTAGATTTGGCAATATTTGACCATTCTTCTTTACAAAACTGTTCAAGCTCTGTCAAGTTCCTTGGGGAGCGTTGATGGACAGCAATCTTCAAGTCATGCCACAAACTTTCGATTGGATTTAGGTCGGGGCTCTGACTGGGCCACTCGACATTTACCTCATTGTTACTTAGCCACGCCAGTGTAGCTTTGGCTGTGTGCTTTGGGTCGTTGTCATGCTGAAAGGTGAACTTCCGTCCCAGTTTCAGCTTTCTTACAGGGGGCAGCAGGTTTTCCTCAAGGACTTCTCTGTACTTTGCTCCATTCATTTTCCCTTCTATTCTGACAAGTGCCCCAGTCCCTGCCGATGAGAAACATCCCCATAACATGATGCTGCCACCACTATGCTTCACAGTAGTGATGGTGTTCTTTGGGTGATGTGCTGTGTTGGGTTTGTGCAAAACATAACGCTTTGCATTTAGGCCAAAAAGTTCCATTTTAGTTTCGTCAGACCACAAAACTTTTTGCCACATGGCTACAGAATCTCCTGAGTGTTTTTTTGCATACTTCAAACGGGATTCAAGGTGGGCTTTCTTGAGTAATGGCTTCCTTCTTGCCACCCTACCATACAGGCCAGATTTGTGGAGTGCTTGGGATATTGTTGTCACATGCACACTTTGACCAGTCTTGGCTATAAAAGCCTGTAGCTCTTGCAAAGTTGCCATTGGCCTCTTGGTAGCCTCTCTGATCAGTCTCCTTCTTGCTCGGTCATCCAGTTTGGTGGGACGGTCTGATCTAGGCAGGGTCTTGGTGGTGCCATACACCTTCCACTTCTTAATAATCGTCTTGACCGTGCTCCAAGGGATATTCAAGGCCTTTTATATTTTTTTTATATCCATCCCCTGATCTGTGCCTTTCAAAAACTTTGTCCCGTTCTTTTGGAAGCGCCTTTGTGCTCATGGTTGAGTCTTTGCTTTGAAATGCACTACCCAGCAGAGGGAACCTATAGGAACTGCTGAATTTATCTTGAAATCATGTGAATCACTACAATTTAACACAGGTGGAGGCCACTTAACCTGGTGTGTGATTTTGAAGGCGATTGGTTACACCTGAGCTAATTTAGGATTGCTATTACAAGGGGGATGGACACTTATCCAACCAAGCTATTTCAGTTTTTATTTTTAATTAATTTTCTACAAATTTCTAGAATATTTTTTTTACTTGGAAGTTGTGGGGTAGGATGTGTAGATAAATGAAAAAAAAATATTTTAATGCATTTTAAATTCCAGGCTATAAGGCAACAAAAGGCAAACATTTTGAAAGGGAGTGTAGACTTTCTATAGGCACCGTATATATATATATATATATATATATATATATATATATATATATATATATATATATATATATATATATATATATATATATATATATATATATATATATATATATACAGGTTTTATAGACAATTTTAAGTTATTCAATAAAAGAGAATACTTTTTTAATGACAATGAAAACATTAGTAGTGGATACACTAATTTGTACTGAATCAAGAATGTGTTTTAAAAGTGAGAGTATTTCACTAAAAGAAGAATGAAAAACAGTACATGCTGAATAATAAACATGTAAAAATATGAACTGCTATTTTGTACAACAGTTTTATTCTAGGTTTTTAATTAATTAATAAAATATATTTGTTGTTGCTTCAATGTCACTTGTGTCTCCTCAGTCAATTTTCCTGCTACTGCACTGCTACTGTACCACAGAAAAATAGCTGTGAAAACTGTCAGTTAGGTACTGTCCAAACTGTATTTCTGCACATGCGCCAAATATGTTACTGTTCTCAAAAAACAGCACTTTTCTAATAATGACATTCAGTCATCATTTGCCGATTATGCCGTTTCAAAAAATGAACTTGAGAAATTTTAATAACGTATCGCAAATCTACAAAACAAATTGAAATTTGACACGGCTCCATTGACTCTCCATAGAACATTTTCACTGGAGCACTCTCTAAATCCCATAATTCTTTGCACAGTGGGTGAGAATCAGCGGAGTTGACTGTCTTGGTATAGAATATCTTTGCAACTACCACAAGCACTGCTATTTGTTACCTGATGAAACCAGGCACCAGGGGGACAAAATTCAGAATGAGTGAAATAAATTGTTCAGAACTGTTGGCAGATACAGTAGGTATGTATCCTGTTAAGTCACAACATTTGTAGTTTAGTACACATTAGCTGCATTGAACTTTTTCAAAAAGTAATTCACAAAAGTAATTGAGTCACAGCATATTGCATCTGCCTGTACAGCAAAGCAAATCCTCAGCAAATTTTCTAAAGTGCACAGATTGAGAGAATTGCATAGATCCAACTTCAGCACTGAATACGTGTAAAAATATCCACATTAACCAATCCTGATGAAAAAAGTAGGCGGGTTCACCCTTTTCTGGAACCACATTTGCTGAATGCTCACAATGTGACTATCAGAAAGAAGACAAGAGGAGGGGTGTGTGAGCGTGATTAAATATGGTATTGTGGTGATTGAAGTCCTGCATTGGTGATTACTTAATGTACTGTATTGTGATTGAAAGGAACAAGAAAAAACATGCATGTTGAAAAATAACCAAAACACCAAGACAGTATTTACCCGCTAGATGTTTTATTAAACGGTTTGGAAGAATATCAACCTCTGATTGGTTAAACAGCATCACATGACTGTGAGTATATATATATATATATATATATATATATATATATATATATATATATATATATATATATATATATATATATATATATATATATATCAGTATATATATATATATGACAGCAGGGAGGGGGTTAAATCCTCCCTGTAGAAAAACATGTGCGTAGGCACATTATGGGTTTGTTTTGTTTAATTGTTTTGTTAATTGCTTTATTGTTTAATTATCACCTGCACCTGGCTATTATTGAAAATTAGAGCCAGGTGCAGGGTACTTAAAGAGTGCAGTCAGTTTGCTCAGGGCTGCTGAAGAGTGTAGAAGCCCGACTGTGCTGGTGTGTGAGTACAGCCGTAATTAAAAGAAAAAGGTAGTGTGAAGCCTTTTTTGTGTGTGCTGTTTTTTTTTTTTTTTTTTTTTGTTACAGGTAAAAAGCTTAGCTGTCCTGTCTTTAGTTTAGGTTCCGGTTTTGTTTAGTTAGTGCTCATAAGAGAGCTAGGTGTTTGTTTTGTGTATTTTTGTTTTTGTGTTTTGATTAAAAATAGCGCAACCGTGCTTTAAAAATCCATTTCTGTGCCTGGGTCAGTGTTTTTAAAGGGGCAATGAACCGCGGTGAGGGGCGATTCTTTTACTATATATATATATATATATATATATATATATATATATACTGTGTGTGTGTGTGTATATATATATATATATATATATATATATATATATATTGTGTGTGTGTATATATATATATATATATATATATATACTGTATATATATATATATATAGCGTATACACATGGCTTGCATACGTATTAGTTCACCCTTTACTGATACAGTTACTTTAGATCTGAGTGGCAAGGTCCGTGTTAGTTTCATATAAAAGCTCAGTAAAGTTATTTGTTTTTTACTTCACTTTTATTCTATTTCATCTGTAATAATAAATAGTGAGAATTATTTCCAACTGCACCTTTTTCTCTTGTCTTCATTTGGTCAAAGGGGACTTGCTGGCAATGATATTGGAATTGTTATATTTTATATTTATCTTACATTAGAGGTCCCTCTCCTCTACATAAACTGAGGGTGGCTTAGTCGGCAGGATACAGTAAAGGGAAAAAGCTAACCTGACAGTGTAGCCACTAGCTGCTTGCCACATTTAGAGCTACCAGGAGGGGAACACATTTGTTTCATACCAGAAATAAATAAATAAATAAAAAATAAATAAAGAATTGTTTAGTCCAGCATAATCTTCATTGAAAAATGCTACTGGAAATCTCAAAGTGATCCATATATAGTATATATACCTGGAAAAGATTAACTACACGGTATGTACTGTAAACAGCAGTGTTTGTCTGAAGACAAGTTCAGATATGGGAGCCTTTTCCCAGAATTTAAATCAGGTTTAATTGTACTTTCCAACCATATGGGTTGTTATGTTTATTCGCCTTGTGTCTGATTGTCTTGTATCCCTTTCTGTTCTTTATGTTTATATGCTCTTCACGCTACATTTATGTAATTATTGCACATGCTGCCCGTTACACCTATTGTAATTTTGCAGGTTGACGTGCTTTAAAAAAAACACTGAAGACAGATTAATTAGAAAATAACTCCTTTTCAGAATGATGCAGCTATATGCAGTTTGGTATTTCTTATTGCTTAAGCTCACCTTTAGAATTCTATAAAAATGACAAGAAAGTTAATGTTAATTGATTGTATAAGCAGCAATGCATCTGCTTTTTCTGGCATTTAGCTTTTTTCTATTCCAATGTCAGAGGGTAATCATTTCTGTGGCGGTACCACCATTCTTTGTTGCCAGCATTTTGAATCACCCTATTACATAAACAACTGTAATGTTTTCACACAAAATACAATTTTATTGGTAATTTGGTATTCACTACAATCGTTCCTCATGTAAAGAATAACTTGCTGAAAAGTTGTGCACTTTTTAATGATTTCATAATTGCCCTTTTTTGCATTCAAAATCTCCCCATCTAAATAATTTTGCGTTCTTTTTTACGACTTCAGTCATGGTTTAGTATATAAACATCCAGAAACTGCAGAACCAAATAGTGTTCAGGGGATGTTTATGTACAGTACTGTGCAAAAGTTTTAGGCAGGTGTGAAAAAATGCTGTAAAGTAAGAATGCTTTCAAAAATAGACATGTTAATAGATTATATTTATCAATTAACTAAATGCAAAGTGAGTGAACAGAAGAAAAATCTACATCAAATCCATATTTGGTGTGACGACCCTTTGCCTTCAAAACAGCATCAAGCATCAATTCTTCTAGGTACACTTGCACACAGTTTTTGAAGGAACTCTGCAGGTAGGTTGGCCCAAACATCTTGGAGAACTAACCACAGTTCTTCTGTGGATTTAGGCAGCCTCAGTTGCTTCTCTCTCTTCATGTAATCCCAGACAGACTCGATGATGTTGAGATCAGGGCTCTGTGGGGCCATACCATCACTTCCAGGACTCCTTGTTCTTCTTTACGCTGAAGATAGTTCTTAATGACTTTTGCTGTATGTTTGGGGTCGTTGTCATGCTGCAGAATAAATTTGGGGCCAATCAGATGCCTCCCTGATGGTATTGCATGATGGATAAGTATCTGCCTGTACTTCTCAGCATTGAGGAGACCATTAATTCTGACCAAATCCCCAACTCCATTTGCAGAAATGCAGCCCCAAACTTGCAAGGAACCTCCACCATGCTTCACTGTTGCCTGCAGACACTCATTCGTGTACTGCTCTCCAGCCCTTCGCGAACAAACTGCCTTCTGCTACAGCCAAATATTTCAAATTTTGACTCATCAGTCCAGAGCACCTGCTGCCATTTTTCTGCACCCCAGTTCCTGTGTTTTCGTGCATAGTTGAGTCGCTTGGTCTTGTTTCCACGTCAGAGGTATGGCTTTTTGGCCGCAAGTCTTCCATGAAGGCCACTTCTGACCAGACTTCTCCGGACAGTAGATGGGTGTACCAGGGTCCCACTGTTTTCTGCCAGTTCTGAGCTGATGGCACTGCTGGACATCTTCCGATTGCGAAGGGAAGTAAGCATGATGTGTCTTTCATCTGCTGTAGTAAGTTTCCTTGGCCGACCACTGCGTCACGGTCCTCAACGTTGCCCGTTTCTTTGTGCTTCTTCAAAGAGCTTGGACAGCACATCTGGAAACCCCTGTCTGCCTTGAAATTTCTGCCTGGGATAGACCTTGCTGATGCAGTATAACTACCTTGTGTCTTGTTACTGTGCTCAGTCTTGCCATGGTGTATGACTTTTGACAGTAAACTGTCTTCAGCAACCTCACCTTGTTAGCTGAGTTTGGCTGTTCCTCACCCAGTTTTATTCCTCCTACACAGCTGTTTCTGTTTCAGTTAATGATTGTGTTTCAACCTACATATCGAATTGATGATCATTAGCACCTGTTTGGTATAATTGTTTAATCATACACCTGACTATATGCCTACAAAATCCCTGACTTTGTGCAAGTGTACCTAGAAGAATTGATGCTGTTTTGAAGGCAAAGGGTGGTCACACCAAATATGGATTTGATTTAGATTTTTCTTCTGTTCACTCACTTTGCATTTAGTTAACTGATAAATATAATCTATTAACATGTCTATTTTTGAAAGCATTCTTACTTTACAGCATTTTTTCACACCTGCCTAAAACTTTTGCACAGTACTGTACTTCAGTACTTTTAGTAATTAATTTGGTTTTGAATCTTCCACTGTGGTTTGTAATAGTTAACTCGCCCCCCTGGTTTTCCTTTTGAGATGGTGCAGATTAGTAGTAAGTCAAGCCCCATGTTGCTCTCATGACTATATTAAAGGCAAGTGTGATACCAGTGTATGGCAACACAACTACAGCTATTTCTTCCATAAAGCCACGCTTGCATCTCTGCTGCTTTAAAATACGCCAAGCAGAATTTCCCCTGTATCTTATTGGTATTGCATTAATACAGCATGGTGTCTGGAAAGTAATTTTTTATGAGGACAAAATAGACATGAGGTAGTTCCTCCAAATTGCTGTGTTCATCTTTACACTTAACTGAAACCTGCATCTCAAATGTATGTTTCTCAGTGAAATCTCAGATACTTTTCAATGAAGTTGGTCTGAAACCCTGTAATTTCTGATATATCTCTTGGCTTTCAACTGAGATTGTACGTTTCTCACAAATCCCTGCACACTTTTCATCAACAGAACCTTACACTGGAGAGTACTACATTTTATGTCTACTCACCTGCACCTACAATTTGATAGTAATGTAGCATGTCATTCTGCAGCCTATGTAGAGCTTCCACTACAACTGTCTAGTGAATTATTTCTCCGTTTTGGACCCTGTCCTACTCTAATGTGTCTTCAGTTTTATGTGGTACTCTGTGACGGTAAACCACTGCTCAATTGTGTAAAATCCTCACTGGGGACCTGTTTACCATCTGATTTTCGCTCCACAACTGGGTCTGCAATAGGGCATCTCCTTTGAAATGTTTTGTTCATTGCTTTCTCTCGCTGCCCAATTCCAAGCTCTTTTCTTCATTTGAATAAATTTCTATATCATTTAAAAGGATTAATGAAGGCAAAGTCCTAATTTGATAGCGGGTGCAGAATGCCAGGTGAAAACCATTCTTTACATACGCCACATTTTTAGTGGCTCCTATAGTCCCACTTTACGGACACTAAACACGGTTTGAGTGTACAAAATGCTGATTTTGGCGGCAATATGGGTGTTTTACAGTCGCAAATCACTTTGCACATATGCTTATATCCACCCCATAAAACTCTATTCCCCAATCAAATGTACCCCTACTGGGCAAAGAGACTGAGCCTCTAGTATAAATATCGTCTTCAGGCCCTGGGACTACAAGCTCTCAAAACTCAAAATCTAAAGGGAAGTGACTGAAGGGGATAAAAAGATGCTGTACAGTACATACTGGTATGGCACCACAAGAGTGGACATTCTCACCACTATACACTATGGGCTGGTGTCACAGACCTTGATTAGCACAAGTCTTTGGCTACCTAATGTTACTTTAGTACGGTAGTCCAAAATTAGTGCTAATCAGGGTGTGTGAAACTAGCCTTATGACAAGCAATTGTTTTAACATACTTAGAATACTAAATCGAGCTTGTCTTTGAAACACTTAAGTCAACAACTTATACCAAAACGTGCAAAATGGGTGCCCAAGTAATGCAGAATATGTCATAGCAACATTTTGCTTTCAAGGAAGTCTTGAGGAATATTTGTTAGAATCAACTCACATGACTTGTACCCACTGAGCTGCAAGCAAGGAGTCAAAAGACAACAAGGTCAATATTTTGTTTACTAATATGAACGGAATAAATCAGATAAGAATACATTTACTTCCAGAACATGGAAATCTGATGTTAATTCTCTACATGCAATGTAGAAGGAAGTATTATAAACTCTGCAAGCAATGTAATGTCTTATGTGTCTTTTGCTATTATTATTATTAACTGTTATGTTGTTAGTCATACTTAAGCAGTTCAAAGGCATTACTTCCTCAGTTTACACTGTATCCACCTAATGCATGTACACAAAACATACCAATGTTTTATTTTATTTTACACTCCTAGCTCCTATAGAAGTTTTAGAAGACATTTCACTACAACCTTGCACTTGTTACGGGATTATGAGGACCCTCTGTATGCGCCTACACTGGTTTTTATATTTGATGCAATCTGCGGTACAATGGATTTTAAAAGGCTTTGGCCAGTTTGTTTTGAACCTTTGCTTTGTAAGTTTACAATAAAAGAAAGAAAAAATAAACCAAAATACAGTTGTCATGCCTTCATTTTCCAATGAAAAGATACATGTAACATAATTAAAAGAGTAAAATTATTACTGTAAATTACAGTGAAACTTTTGTAGTTGTTATCCACATAGGGCCAGGGTTACTTGACTTGTGCATTCTGCAATTCTTTCTGTATTCCTTGCAAAGTGAAATGATTGATCAAAAATGAACTGAGCAATCTTTCATTGCCTATGGTTAAATACTGATTTAAAACAATATTGGGAGACGTATGTAGACAAAATACATGCCGTATGACCAACAACAGCAAAAAGGAAAATTGTTTAAAAGTAGTCTTAATGCAATAAAAGGGAGTTCAGTCAGGAAAACTCATGCGATAGAGAACACTATTTATTAAAGCTTAGACAAATACTATGTTACACATATTTTCATTACATCTTTGGCCTTTGGCCTCGCCCTTCGAGGTACCCTTGCTCATAATTTAGTTTGCCGATACTGGAGAGGCTGACTGTAGGGAAGCCATGGGCAGGACAGCAGGACAGCTTAGACAAAGCCAAAAATCAGGTGGAGACTGGGGAGCTAATGGATTAAGGTGATATATAAAGCTCTTTCTAGCTGATCATTGGACATGTTGTTTATCAAA
This sequence comes from Acipenser oxyrinchus oxyrinchus, assembly GCA_030684275.1. NCBI lineage: Eukaryota > Metazoa > Chordata > Actinopteri > Acipenseriformes > Acipenseridae > Acipenser > Acipenser oxyrinchus. Next base: position 18,600,369 of record CM060247.1, on the reverse strand, counting down.
TGACAAATGAGATACAAGCCATTTGACTGATGAATGTTCTGGTAATGAGGGTGCCTAAAATGCTTGATGTTCACTGCTTGAACCACCGCTTTGCTAAATTAAAAAAAAAATCCACACAGCGTGGTTACCTCCTTGCATAATGTATTGTTTACAAGTTTGATTGCAAAACTAGTTTATGATGTTAGTAGCCTGAAACATTCTGAGAATTTAAAAGTCATTTAGATGATGTCATGACCACACATGGCAGCAGAAATTGGCTTCAAAGAAAATATTTTAACTCCAAAAAGGCAATAGAATACAGTCGATAAAACCAATAAAAATGTATATATACTTGTAATAATGGGTTTAGTAAACCCATTGCTGAGAGTTAAAAAATATAACTTTTAGGTATGTTAAAAAAGTAATCATGGAGAAAAAAACATGATTTTCTGGCAATGTCAAGAAAATCAATACTGTATTTTTGTTTTCAATCAAGAAGCCAGGTGACACTTCTCTTTTTAAAACGGCCCTCTAAGGGATTTCAGTGGCAAATAAATTTCTGTTACATGTTCTTTTTTTCATTTTAATGTAATAGTGGGAGATTGAAATAAAGTGAAATTAAAGAAATTGACATTTCATGCTATTCATAGAATGTTAACTACCAAATTTGGTTATCGTGATTAAATCCTATGTACTAACCTTACCTTGTGCAGGTAAAAAATAAATATATTGTACATGCAGAAAGAGACACTGAACTCCATACCCCCAAACAGTTCTTCCAATACCACAACAGCAAAAGAACAGGTAAGGAAGAAGTCGAGAGCCTAAGGGACAACATAGGGAATGTAGGGGAGGATGACAAAGCAATAATAAACTTATTTAATGACTACTGTGCATGTTTTTACCAGCAAGGACATCAACAGCATGCCCCATGACATAGATAGTCCTCAAACGATCCTAAATGCATTAAGTATAAATCAAAATCAAGAATTAAGAGGACTGGGGCCACTCAAGACTAACAAAACCCTTGGTCCGGGTGGCATATACCCAAGAGTGCTTATTGTAACAAGGGAAGTCATTGCCATTTGACAAATCAATCAAGACAGGAGATGTTCCAGCTGACTGCCACATTGCAAATGTAGTACCCATATACCCCAAAAGGAGATAAAGCTGAACCAAGAAACTACAAAACCATCAGCCTCACCTCCATAACATGTAAAATGATGGAATCAATCATAAGATGGAAACTAGAGGAGTATCTACATAGCAATGGCATCAACATGGATTCCAAAAAGGCCACTACTGTCTGACAAACCTCTTAGACTTCTTTAAAGAAGTCACTGCAAGGATGGACACAAAAGAGCCTCTGACAGCATATACTTTCAAAAAGCCTTTGACAAAGTGCTACTTGAAATACTATCCTAAAATTGCAATCCGTGGAAATTCAAGGAAGTAAATGCAAGTGGATGCATAATTGGTTAAAACATAGAAAGGAGAGAGTACTTGTAAGAGGCAAGACTAGCTGGGGCTATGTACTCAGTGGGGTGCCACAGGGCTCCGTGCTTGGACCCCTGTTGTTTCATATCTACATCAACAATTTAGATCAGGGGATAACTTGTCAAATTTGCAGACGATACAAAGCGTGGGGGAGTGGCTGACATGCTTTCAGCCACCCAGGAAATCCAAAAGGAATATAGCGTATTGGGTTAGGGATAGGTGAAATTAACAAATGGGGGGTATAGAATTGGAACAGGCTTACCAAGAGGAAGACCTTGGTGTGGTAATAGACCCATCGCTGTCAGCAACCAGGCAGTGTAGGGAAGAAATCAAAAGGGCAAACAGAATGCTTGGGTATATAGGCAGAAGTGTAGAGTGCAAATCCAAGGAGTTTATGATAAGGTTGTATAATGCGCTGGTGAGACTGCATTAGGAACACTGTGTCCAATTCTAGTCAACACAGCACCAAAGGTATATTGTGGCGCTGGAGACAGTCCAAAGAAGATCAAGCAGACTAATCCCAGTGCTTAAAGGAATGAGTTATGAAGATAGGCTGAAAGAACTGAATCTATTTAGCCTAGAACAAAAAAAGAATTAGGAGGGACATGACTGAAGTCTTTAAAATCTTAAAAGGAGTTAATATAGTTAACCCTAACCAATACTTCAGGTGCAATGCAAAAAACAGGACCACAGGAAACAGTTGGAAATTAAGTGGAGATAGACTTTGGACAGAGGGAAGAGTATGGGTCAGGGTATGGAATGGGTTACCTAGTCATATTGTGGCCTTTATGACTCAGCTTGACAAGGTTTTGAGATCTATCAGCTACTAGGAACCTGATTGTATAAATAAATCATAACATGTCTGTGTGACAGAGAGCAAAGATATTTGAACTGTAACTCTCCCTCCCAACCAGAAAAGGCGCTGTGTAAGGTTGGTTGTAGGAAAGTGCATAGCTGCAAGTACTCTAAACAACTCCATTGCGATCAAATACGGGTCAGGCAGCGATTGGATAAACCATGGCACCGGGCTGATTGCAGGGAGGAGTTTGGTGGTACAAAGGGAATGCAGCTGCGTGAGTACGGCCCTTATGCTGACGGAGTGCTGTTTGCTTTGTCTTGTCTGTGTTCGCAGAGGATTGAACGCCAGGGAGCTACAGCTAACCAGCCAGCATAACCACCTGGAGCACTGTAAGGAAAAATTGATGAAACCTGAAAAACAATATTAGTGAAGCAAAAAATATGTTTATTGGTGTAATACAAGAATTGAACTATTTGAAGAAAGCAGAGACAAATGCTCTGGGTCACAGCGGATGGAATCTGTGCAACAGACAATGGCAGCAATCACTTTTTAATAACATAGAACACTCCCCTATAATGACATCATTTTAGACCCTTCCTCACCTAAACCTGTGTACGTGGCCAGTCCCCAAGCCTCACAAACATTCCCCTGCATCTGTTATCTCTGAAATTCTCCCATCCCCCCATGCAACCAAAACAGAGCACAACAGAACAGAGACCCTTTCCACAAATGCCCATAAATGGTCATATTTGCTCTCTCTCTAGCCAAACTAGTATTGAGACAGACCCTGCATTCCAAAATATCCCACCTAAACTCTGTGCTCAATATCTCTCCATTGAAAGTACCATACATCCCAAATATTAATATGGACTATCAAATTTCTTTACAGCCCCTGTGATTTACTGCACAGCACACCACAGCACAGCACAGCACAGCACAAGTTTGGGACACCGCACACCTTTCCGTGCACAAAGATTGGATTGTTTATTGTATTGTATATTTATTATTTGGGACTGCAAACCCTCTGTGTGCCCCTCGATACCATAGCTGGTAGAGGGGCAGATGATTATTTAACTTGTATAAATAAACAGACGTTTTGTATTGGGAAATACTGCCTGGACATTCCCTTAATACACCGCACCACTCATCATCCTGTCAGTCTGTTACGATGGACATTACTGAAGAAATACCAAGGAACTTGTAACACCATAGCCAAGATTTCACAAATAATCAAAAGTGATGACTGCATGAAAGACACTTAAACAGATGGAATTCATATTGTAAGGTGGGATTGAATTGCCATCCCTGTTGTGCAATTCATTAGAATTAGCAATAAAAGTTATTAAATGCCTCTTTTTCTTAAAGTCCAATGTACAATTAACAATTAACAATTAACCTGTTAGTGAAGGTGTTTGCATCACCACCTAGGAATATAATGACGCCCTTTGACAGCCAACATGACAATCCTAAGCTAAAATGAAGAAAAGTGTCTCATTATAGAAATACTTTTTTTCTTTTTTTGGAAAGAAAACACAGCTTAGATGGTTTAGTAATCCCCGGAGGATCTAATCCATCACATATGGATGGAACGATTTCTTATAATCATCAAAAAAAACTCTTGCTTGGAAATAACAATAACTGTGGAAAATGCTCTTAGCTGGCAGGCCTACCTTAAGAATTAAGAAATGTCCACATCCTGTTTACGGAGGCATCTTTTATCTGACCCAAGAACATTTAGAGGAACAGACAGGAAGATTAGTAATGGAGTTGTTTAGTAAATGCAGTAAATAGGCAGTGACAGAACCCTAAATAACTGAGGTCAGAAAGGAAAATATGGCATATATGGATCATGACCTGAAATACATTAGTGGATCCGCTTCCCATACGGAAAACTAATATATTGCAGTATATGTCAAAGCAATAGAAATCTATTTAAAATACATAGTAATATATTGTCATCTTTTTCCTAAATATATGCTGTACAGTGCAGTATATTTTGTAATATATTCTCATTTATTTCAGAAAACATTCAAAATATATTGCAGTACATTCCCACACTGTTTCTATAACATACACATTGTCTTTAGTGCATTTTAACAATTTTTAAAATGTTGTCCCGGGTCTAAATGTAATTCCTTACTAGACATTATATTTTACTAATATAGGAAAGCAAAGGAACACTCGTATATTGCAGTTTTGATTTATTATGAATTTGTATTTATCCTTTCCTGAAGAAGATTAACACTTTATATTATCACACACAAGTCGTTATTGTCTTGACACAAAACAAGTTTATAAATAACATTACCTCACAGTACAAGGAATCATCGATTCGGAGCGGGGCATGCTGGGACCGAGCGATTGGACTTTCTATCGGCTCCGAAGGACAGGTGGACTGTTCTGTTCCCCTTATCAGAGTTTAACCCATGTGTTATTGTTTCCCCTTGTGTGTACCACCGTCCTGTCCTGTCTGTCTAAGTGCGATGTGTTACTGTATACTGTGTGTGAGTTGTTTGGTGTGACCCCCGCCTTTCCATACTGCGTGTTGAATTGCCTGACCTGTGTTATGTTAACTCTGTTAAATCTGTCATCAATTCTAGGTAGAATAGATGTGTAGCAGTAATGTTATGAAATGTTAAAAAACATTATAATATAAATCAAAATGTTGTAAAAACATATGGATGCACACTTTGAAATATGTTCACTTATATTTTATCTTATTTAAATATATTTTTGACATATATTCCCAACATATTTCAAAGTACATGGATGCATTGTAACACAGCAGGGAGGGGGTTAAAGCCTCCCGGCATGGAAAAGATGTGCAAATGCACATTTGTTTCAGTCTAATTGTTTTGCTTATTGTTTAATTTATTTTGTTAATTGTTGTATTGCTTAATTATCCCCTGCACCTGAAGATTATTATTAAATTAGAGCCAGGTGCAGGGTATATAAGGAGAGCAGGCAGTCTGCTCAGGGTGGAGTGTGGGAAGCCTGCTTGTGAGGGTGTGCAAGCAAAGAGCAAGATATTGTGCGTAAACCTGTGTCTGTCTGTCTGTCTGTCTGTTTGTGTTGTGGTGGCAGGTAAACGGCTTAGCCATCCTGCAAGTTAGGCAGGGACTTACCTGTATAGTTAGTGCTCATTTAGAGCTAGGTGTTTATTTTGTTTTGTTTATTTTGTTTTGTGTTTTATTAAAAATTAGCGCGTCAGCGCTGGAAAAATCCAAGTCTGTGTCCTGGGTCGATTTTTAAAGGGGCAACGAATCCGTGGGTAGCGATTTCTTCCACAATATATATACTGTATATATAATGATAGATTTTTACAATGTATTTCAATATATTTTTGCTGCCATTTTTTAATATTTTGAAATATATTTATTGTATATTTTTTTTCCGTATGGGATTGCCTGGCAACTCCTGAGTTGAAGCAGAAAAGAAAAAAAAAAGTGGTAACAAATAAAAATTAGCAAGATTAATGTAACATAGCCTTTCATTTCGTGTGCAGTTATCTATAAACAACAACATATAGTAAAATATAGAATACATAAAGAAAGATGTGATGCTGTCACTGTACTGAGGAATCATAACTGAATCATGAATCATAACTGAAAAGCATTAAAGTAAAATCAGCCGGTAAAAATAGGGGTATGCACAAGCCCGAACTGAAATGTGTTTTTAATGTAGTTGAACCAAAACCCAAACAAATTTGGGGATGTTTCCTAGCATTCTTTTAATGCCACATTAAAATCGGATTCCACATATGAACATGCATGCTTCCCTTGCCTTATTGGTTCCTAGGCAATTTTTGCTCATTTCTGTGGCACTAAAATCATCCAAATACTAATAAAGGAAACAAATTCAAGAGGTGTCTATTAAGGTAATGTGCGCAATGCCCCATGAATATCCATGCTTCCAGGAATATCTATACATAAACCTAACCTTAAATTGTAGTTTTATCCCAAACTCTCTAACTTAATTATAACCTTACATTAGCTATCAAATTGCAAAATTGCTATTCAGTCTCCCAGGGGACAAAGTCAATATTATTCTACATACAGAAGATGCTATACAAAGTGTGGAAGTTCACAGGGCATTTAGCACAGGATAAATCAACAACCTGATTATTTCAGAAGAAACGTTGGCGGCGAGTAAGATAAAGGTACAGAAGCTGTGTGTTCAAGGAGCTTTCCTCCTAATCTATTGTAAACCAATTTCCAACTGCCATATGGACGTTAAGGATTCCAAATCGCTCCTGGAAAAATCTGGTGCCCTGGCCAATTTCATCCAAGATGTCTAATTGCTTCACTCCAGATTTGGAACAGGGACTTTTCTTAGTAAAGGACCATACCTCATGAAAGAGCTACACCCTATAAATATATTTGAAGGAAAGAAAATATACAAAGCCAGAAAGAAACAACAGCTCTAGCTGGAAAACAGGTTTGAAGATATTTCCCTTAAAGCCTAAAAATGTCTTTATACTCCTTTTGGAGAGACCATGAGAAAGGCTGTCAGTTGTAAAATATGAAAGTGCCACACCTGGTGGCAACCTGCCTACTCTTTCTGCCGACCTGCAATATGAATGCTTCCTCTCTAAATTCAGAATGCACCTCATCTTTCTTTCTGTTGGTCAATTACATGTCATGTTGTGTTTATGTATGTGTAACTACTATCCAGTAGTTACCCATACATAAATGAAAAACAGGTGGAAATAGGGCTGAGTTTAAAGAGTTAACAAAATAACTTAATTTTCAGATCAGTTATCTAAACAAAATAAGTACAAGTATAGGTGTATACAGTATATAGTACCTGACCACTTTATTCAGACCTGTATAACATATTGGATTTGGCATCAGTCTGATTTAGAAATGCAAATTAGGTTAATTGTGTGACATGGCATGTAATCCCTATAGCACTATAATGCTGCTTTAGTACACTCAAACATCATTGCAGATCAAGTCAACCTAGCCATGCTGCATTTGAACCCTGACGGTGATGTTTTCAAGACCATAATGCACCTATCCACTGTGGCAACATTTTACACAAATGGTTTGACAAGCATAACAGAGACTTCAGGCATCTACCATGGCCACAATGATCTCCGGATCTCAATCTAATTGAGTATGTTTTTGGTGACCTTGAATGATCATTCATCATCACATTCCTCTGCCTACCTCTCTGTACCAATTGAGTGAAATATTAATTTATCCCTTGGGACACATTCCAGAACCTTGTGGAGTAATTGTCACATTGTGTAAAGACTGTGATCACTCAGGGGAAGTCCATATTTGGTGCAGGTCCTAATAAAGTGGCCAGACAGTGTATGTATATTTATATAAAAGGCTTGGATGTGCGATTGCTTTGTCATTAGAGATACAAATAATTGGTTAAGGTGTCTGGGTTAAGGTTTCTATATTAAGAGCTGTGTTGCATCCTTATTTAGTTTAGTGTGGCAATTGGAATTCATTTTTTTTATTTTTTATTAGTAGTAGTAGAAGTAGCAGTAATATTTTTAAAACCTATTTAAACCTATTTCATACCTGCTGGTAAGGGTGTTTGAGAATAAGCAGCACTGTCTAATTCATGATAAAAGATGGCACTGGCTGTTTTAACAATGCCATTAGTTTTGTGAATCGCCCTTCTATCAGGGACTGAAAAATGTATCCAGAGCTGTGATACAAAAAAAATAATAATAATAATAATAATAAAAAAAATGTTAGACTTTGAAATATGTGCTGCACTGCTGCCTGTGAATTCAGCTGGAAAAATCAAACAAAAACAACCTGCAACGCGGCACATGTCTCTTGTTGTTTAAAGTAAATACCAAAAATATGGCATCCAAATGCTGGATAGCTTTGATGTGGTCACCCCTCAGACAAGTCCCCCACATCAAGCACTGACATTTTCTGATGTTGGCATTTATGAAATATTTTATACAAAAGATCATTTTCTGAAACTTACTTTCATCACAACAAAGCAATGTTATGTTCCCTATAGAAAACCCTAATTGCTTCTGCCTTTTGCTAGGTCACAACTAAAGCATAATGACATGATTTAACCTCTGAGGCAGCTCTCATCTGAATTGACCCTGGTTTACTGAAGGTTTCACTGTAACCGTATTCAAGACAAATTTAACAGAGAAAGGTTCAAAATAATGAACATTTACACACTCATGCATTTTAAGTACTTGCTTCCTGTTCAAAAATGTATAACCTAAACTGACAAATTGATCTAAAAGTCCCGCTGAGACTACTTACATCACATACATTAACAGCCCTTTCACGCGCGTAAAATTCACAGGGTGTATTGATAAAGTTATTGATTTCCTTATGCATGTGTGAACAACTTTGCAAAAATCGCCCACATTTAAGAACTTGCTGACAGATAGTGACATTGGTATTTATTTAAGTCCAGCGTCTGAAAGTAAGTGGGGTGTACTGTGCTTGAAAATAGCATTCATGATATTTTATTGATAGGGAAGCAATTAAAACCTGGGGAATGGTGCAATGCTTCACAAACATTTAACCATTTTCCACCCCTTAAATAGCTTCTGCTGTTCCTGGGTAGCAATTCATAATGACACTATTGACAATCTACAGATTAGGCTTTAAATAAAATTTACGTTGGCTATACCAGACCCCTACTAAACATTGTTTTGCTTTGGCACAACAGTGGCTGTTTATTCCTGAAAGAGTTCATATATTACCATATATATTGCAATAAGACGTGTCCCCCGAATCACTCTGTTTGGTGGCTGACACATGGAGTGCCTGGTAGTCCCGTTCGCCTGAGTGTAAGTGAATGAGTTGTCAGAAACCATGAAAACATGAGGCGTCAAGTGTAAATTATAGTCCAACCCAGACATTTTCTCTACTTCAATTAAGGCAAACGCAATATATACTAGAGATAGAGGCCTATTTCCCTACACTTGTCTTAGGTTCAGTCCAGAAAGCACACTGCTATTGACTGTATCCTGTCTCTGTCCACTATATTTCTACCAGCCTCAATTCAGCCCCCTTGATCTGTGTCCACATTCTAAACTGCAGCTACAACCAATCCTAATGCACATCCATTATGAAGCTTCTCACCACATTTAATATAGTCATTATTCATGTCTTGATACGGTTCCATTCAGAATACAATATCCATATATCCTTGCCAAAAACATTTTAAACCATAGCACCACTGATTTGAATCCCTGTTTTACATTATTTACTAAGATTATTTAACAACCGCATTGGTCAAAATATACACACAGAACACTCAGTCTTTTACCCACATTCTTTGATAGACACAAAACAAAAGTTAATATAACAGTGAGAAGTGGTATAAATTTGAATGTTATTGTGAAGCACTAGTTTGGATGACATTTATAGCACTTACTTGGCTAAGGCCTCCCATGACACAAGGCTTTGTGACTGAGGACACATATCCAGTGAATTCATACATGTGTGAAAGGTGTTCTCCTTAAAATCACCTTTTAGAACTGTACACTAGAGCTGACATCAAGTTAGGGTTACAGTGTATGCAAAATACCCCCCACACCTCCCCCCAAACCTTGAAACCAGGAACCACAATGGCAGCATAAGCTGTGCAGAACTGTCAGAAACACAAAGCTAAAAGTTACTTGTTTTATATTTAACTGATTAATCTTCCCTTTATTCAATATTTTTCAGTTTCCTGCAATTACTTTAGGCCTTTATTTCACCAAAATTAGCTCCAATGTTACTGACTCTAGGATTCTAAATCATTTTGGAAATATATTTCCTGGTATTGTCCTGAACTGGAGGGATGTATCCACAAATGTACTGCATGATGACAGTTCATTTTGAGGGACAATTGTTCCATTTTTAAATGAACTGGAAACATTAATTATTAATTATAGTTGCTGTCAGGAAAAATAAAAAAAATCTGCAGTTTCCATTGCATGGCTAACAGTAAATCCTATTAAAACGAACTTAATTGTTCTGTTCAGTTCTTCTCAAAATATGTAAAGTTCTTCTCAAAATATGTAAATTACTAGACTGGAGTATACTGATAGGGGTGTGTGTGCACAAATGAGATTTCCTTTTAAATTATTTGCTTTGAATTTAAGAATGTAAAAAAAAAGCCTTGTAGTGTAGGTTCATACTTCAGTGCAATTTTGTATTTGTTTTCATTAAAATTAGATACATTCATTCAGATGTATTTGTATGAGATTCATACTGTGCTGGATTGAGAAGGATTTTGTAAACAGCACTGGCGTTAATTAAACCTGCTTTTATCTTGTTATCTTTTGTTAAAGGAATAGAACATCAGTGTGTATTTCATTTCACGCAACATGAAGCGTACATACCCAATTAAAGTATAAAATCACTTTTCTTAAAATAACTTTGTAAAAGGGTGTTTATTAGTACATAATTAGTAGCAGTACATTCCCTTTTCTTTAACAATTAACTTTTTACCTTATTAGTTAAATCTTATCTTAAGCCCTTAAACTGTTAGTGTCAGATAAGAGATTTCCATTACACGAGAGTAGATGTTAAAACTTCATGCTGATTTTAGACGGCTCTCGCCAAGATAAGCACCAACTAAGACGTAGCTTTACAGTAAACTAATGTGATCCATTTGTGTTTCCAGCCATTTGCATTTCCTTCCATCTGATGATGTAGATATCCTTCTGCCTGGTGTTGATGGCTAACGTGTAATGCTGGTTCCAGGGATCAGCTTATTTTGCCTCCCTGGCACATCAGCACACACAACAGCTGCAATGCTGGCTCCAGGGATCAATATACCAGGGCGATACTGTATAACCAGCCGTCACCGGTGTGCCCACTCTGCGACCAAAAACATCGGTTTGCCAACTGTCCCTTCCGCCATTATGAAGAGGAGGAGGACTGCCCAGAACGGGGAGCAAGGAGGAAAACCACCCGGTCGCAGTGGCTGCGAAGAGTGTCAAACCCAGCACCCCAGCAAGTCCTGACTCCATCACGGGGAGAAGTGATGTTGCCACCTTTATGATCAGGGACTCACCTCCCGCCATCACTGCCCAGGGATGCCTGCACATCACCGCCCGGGGATGCCTGCACGTCACCGCCCGGGATGCCTGCACGTCACCGCCGGGGATGCCTGCACGTCACCGCCGGGGATGCCTGCACGTCACCGCCGGGGATGCCTGCACGCCACCGCCCGGGATGCCTGCACGCCACCGCCGGGATGCCTGCACGTAACCGCCGGGGATGCCTGCACGTCACCGCCGGGGATGCCTGCATCGTCACCGCCTGGGATGCCTGCACGTCACCGCCTGGGGATGCCTGCTGCTATGCATCACCGGGGGAGCCACCAGCTACAGGGCACGAGGGAGAAGTGGAGCTCCTGCTGCCGCCTTCTTGGCCAGGGAGCTCCCCTCCTGACTTCACCTCCGGAGGGTCCGGAGCTGTCGCTGTTTTTCCGTTTTGTATTTCAGGAAAGCCCGGAGCTGTCTTCACCTGGGGGTCCGTAACCGCTGGGGGGTCTGGGGCCATTGCCTCCCATGGGTCCACTGCAGCCGCTGCATCTCAGGGACTTGCTTCTACCCAGCTCTGCTTTGCCAGGGGACATCTGCACGCCTCCGCCGGGGGATGCCGCCTGCATGCTACTGAGTGCCCTGAGTCCCCCCCCCGGTCAGATTATAAGATACACAAACAGTACTATTGAATAACAGAAAGTATTTATTGGTTCATTTTCAAATTCAAAGGCAGTTACAAGCTCACCAGAGTGCCATCAATCAATAATATAAACAAACCATTTTACTTTAAACATTACAAAAATATGTCTGTGTACTAATAATAAATATTAGTTTATCTCGAGTGAGTCTTTGCCACCTGGATGGCTACTGGCAAACTCATTGACTTGATCTTTAGGGGTGATTTTTATCGTTTTCTGCATCTTTAAACAGCTTGTTGAGTGTAAAAACGCACTGAAGTAAACTGCAGCTACGTTTCAGCATGAATGTGACGTGAGTGTGTCTTGTTCACCAGAAACAGGTTTATTGAACAAGTATGTTTACTAAATTTAAAGCAAAATTGCTTGTGCTGATGGTTATATATGATAAGTGTATTGATTTGGTTATAAACAACCAAAAAAAGCCTTGCATGTTTTTTGCAAATGTAAAACTAAAAATTCTCCGACAGCACAGAAAATCCGTGTTTTTCCGCGTTATTCCACAGCAAATGGATTCCTAGGATCCCTGGTTATTACACAGGACGTGTTTTTTTAAGGGAGGAGGTAGTGTAATCCTCAAGCGATGGGTTTTAAAAAAAATAATGAATGTAGTTAATTACCTACAAGGCAGCCCACACACAGGTCCTATGCACTTAGCGCATTAATTAGGAAATGCCTTTTCTTTCTGTGTCACTATAGAGAACACAAATACTTAACTGGATGATTAAGGGGATGGAATGAACATGTGCAGGTTATTTAAGAGCTTTTGGGGGTTTTTAAGGTCTGTGAGTCTGGTGCTTGTCTGCTGTGTGTTGTTTGCCAAACTTAAATTTTACCTTTTTGTTTTATACGTTTTCTAGTGAGACGGTTACGCTGGCCTGCTAATGTGTGCAAATGAAGGCACTGAAAGCATCATGGAAACCAAAGCCAGATTAATTTTGGGGTTCTAGGGGGGAACCGCTGGGGTTAAGGGGCGGGACTGGGGTCTACATTTGTTATGATTTGTATTTTGGTAGTTTCTCATGGGGGTCTGGGAGTTTTGTGCGCTGTGTCTTTGAGATTATTGTGGGAGGTTTACTGTTTGACCAGCCTTAAAAAAAACATCTTGGGTGCCTAAAATGCAACTCCTGGCTTCTTGTGTGTTTTTTCTGGTACACACAACAATATCTTCATATTGACAGCTTTAAATTTGAATTTATAGCCTTGGCTGTTGTTTTTTTTATTACTGACAGAAAATCATTTTGCAGTTTGTGCCGACAGATCCTCTCATCCAACAAGATCAGATATAACAAGAAAACCAGCTACATTTAAAAATAAAAATAAAAATATTGCCATGAACAGTTTGAGGAAGAATGCTGGCCACCTCAGGGTTCAGGAAAGTTTTATTTTTTTTTATATACATTTTTTATCATCTTATAACAGAAACCTTCAAGATTCAAAGATTTTTTGTTGTGTACATGGCGAGAGTTATGTACTATGGGCCCGATCGAATAATAATTTGAACATTAATGTTTAAATTGCAAAGAGAACAAAACACTGGTCATGGAAAAAAGCATGTTACTTCTTCTGCCCTTGTGAATTTGGGAATCAATGTAAAGTTGCAAAAGCTGCCTAAAACACATTTAAACACTAATGTCACGGTTGTCATGGTATTGAAAAATGTACATCATGGTTGTCAGGACAGGTTAATGCTGTGGAAAATTTTTATTCCTGTACAATATAACATCAATATACGATTAATGGGATGTTGAGGAATGGGCTGCAGCTGACATGGAGGACTGGTTACTAATGGTAGAAAATCAGTTGTTATATTTTATAAAGCTGATGTGAACTTGGTAAAACTAAAATGAACTATATTAATGGTTACTGACAAATATTCAGGTTGAAAAAAACTTCAGTTTAGGAGCTACAAATGACAAGTGTAGAGTCTTAAAACTGTATTCCAAATTAATCAACATCAAGATATTTAAAATATACATTTGCTTATTTTTTTCATTAATAAAGAATCAACACCAACATAAGGCATAAACTGCACAACATATTAGGTGTTAGTTAGCATGTATTGTTATTTTGCTAATTCTTAATACGACGGTTAAATTCTCAATACAGAACATGGGTGAATATAACCTGTAAAGTTGGTAAAATATAGTTTCATCATAAACAATTTAATTACAGCTGTTCTCATGGGTATATGCAAATCCGGGTAATCAGTATATATAAAAAGTCATTATTTGCCAGAAGTCAAAGGCTGCATACCTGTATGCACTACATCAAAATAATCACATATTTTAAAAGCTATTACAGAGATTGTTAATTAGCAGTTAAATTATTTAGCTAATTTATATTATGCAAATGAGGTTTGATAGCTTTTTGCTGTTGAATATTTTATGTCAAATTAAAGTAACTTAAAGTTTGGTAAAATATCAATTTTAGTTGTCATGCAAATCCAGAGCTGTGTTCAGTTGAATTATACTAATTCTCCAATAGCTAATCTGATTGATTAAACACAACTTAATAGGGAAAGTGGAAAAGCATGTCCAATGTAACTGCTTTCATAAAATAAAGAAAGTAAAATGTATAATTTTGTTTTTTATCAGAAAACTTTAAATGTTCATATCTGAAAATTATCATTTTTTGTAAATTACTTTTTTTTTTTTTTTTTTACTGGATTTAATAAATAGCTATAGTTACTCTATTTGGCTGTAATTGATATATTATAGAGCCCACTTCCCACGTAAAACAAATTAGGCAAGGTCCAAAAAACTCCAGCCATAAGCTGTTGAAAGAAGCAAAAAGGAACTATCATGCAGTTTTTAAGTTCACTCACATCTCCACCAAACATCTTATGAATAGAGAACAGAAACCTCACCATTAACACTATACACACCTTGCCTCATTCTTGCAACATTGTTTAATTATACTCCTCTTTCAAACAAATTACATTTTACATCTAAAATAGTGTAGTGCAGGATAAGAGATGCAGAAAAAAAATAAAGTAGAAGAATGACCCATATGATGTAAAAGAGGTCATGCATGAGAAGGCAATAAATCAGGTCTATAAATGCTCACCCAAATCAGTCTTATATAAATTGATTAAGATCTGTGTTGGAATGATCAAGGCATGGGCACCAGCCAGTCTCCATCTGTGTACGGTTACCTTCCCCAGTTGATCCCCACGTCTGTGTTACAAACCACCAGTGACCGCCATAATGCTACAGCATCAATTTAAGACCGCATCATTCTGGTTGACCCATTCTGATTCTCAATAAACATTTCAGTGAAGAGCAGCATGTTTGAATGTATACCTTTTTGGAATTACATCAATGTTTTTTTATAAGCATTACATTGTACTTCTGTTAAAAAGTAGATGAAAATGATTAGCCTTTGAGGCACATACATCAAGTAAATGTTTTAATATGTGAGTCACACTGACTGAAGAAAACTGGAAATGGTTTTATGTCTGGGATTGAATCAATGACAGTATTTGTTTCGCCCACAGGAGGGTGCTATAAGGCAAACAAAAGCATCCATGAAAAAATACAAATGTCTCTAATTACAGAAGGCAAATTGAAACAAAACACATTTTGTTTCTGAAGTACGACAAATAAACCACTTGCCTAACACCTACATAGAACAGAAACAAGATGTTTACCTTAGTTTGATAAGATCAGTTTTCTTTTTTTTTTCTTGCAATATGAAAGGTAAACCCAAACACAGTGGAATTCAATAAAAAAAATTGTAACCTTTTTTTTATTTTTAAAGATTCTTAATATCATTCTAACCTTAAGGACACATAGCTACTGAGGGATCTGGTATAGGATAGAAGCACTTCTTTAGTGTTTCATTTATTGATCACAGTTTGATGAGCTAATAATATTAGCTTCTCAGTCCCATTGATTTGGTCCCCAGCTATTATTTTTTGGGGAATGAGAGCATTTATCTTGGTCACTATAGAAAATCCTTTGTATAGATCTCACTCAATGCTTGTAATATATTGCTACATTGTTGTTCTTGTGGTTGCTTGTGTTTTTAATGCTACTTATCAATAATACAAAACAAAAATCACCATCTCCAACCTAACTATTAGAACATAAGAAAGTTTACAAATGAGAGGAAGCCATTCGGCCCATCTTGCTCGTTTGGTTGTTAGTAGCTTATTGATCCCAGAATCTCATCAAGCAGCTTCTTGAAGGATCCCAGGGTGTCAGCTTCAACAACATTACTGGGGAGTTGGTTCCAGACTCCCACAATTCTCTGTGTAAAAAAGTGCCCCCTATTTTCTGTTCTGAATGCCCCTTTATCTAATCTCCATTTGGGACCCCTGGTCCTTGTTTCTTTTTTCAGGTCAAAAAAGTCCCTTGGGTCGACATTGTCAATACCTTTTAGAATTTTGAATGCTTGAATCAGATCGCCGCGTAGTCTTCTTTGTTCAAGAGTCAGAGTCAACATAAACTCCCAGGTCTTTTTCATAGATTCCTTCTTCAATTTCAGTATCTCCCATATGGCATTTATAATGCACATTTTTATTGCCTGCGTGCAGTACCTTTCACTTTTCTCTATTAAATGTCATTTGCCATGAGTCTGCCCAGTTCTGAATGCTGTCTAGATCATTTTGAACGACCTTTGCTGCTGCAACGGTGTTTGCCACTCCTCCTATTTTTGTGTCATCTGCAAATTTAACAATTTTGCTTACTATACCAGAATCTAAGTCATTAATGTAGATTAGGAAGAGCAGAGGACCTAATACTGATTCCTGTGGTACTCCACTGGTTACCTCGCTCCATTTTGAGGTTTCTCCTCTAATCAGTACTTTCTGTTTCCTACATGTTAACCACTCCCTAATCCATGTGCATGCATTTCCTTGAATCCTTACTGCGTTCCATACTTAAGGCCACTGTAGCAAGATGTTGACACTTTTCATATTTGGCTACAAAAAATATATATATATATATATATATATATATATATATATATATATATATATATATATATAATTTCATGCTTTTGTTCTTGTGAAACAAATTTTGCCCTATGTATTAGGTTTTAGAGTTTTATTTTAAGTTTTTTTTACTTCAAATCTCACATGATCAATAACCCACAGCACAAATTCCCTGCTATGCTAATTTAATACATTTAAGTTGGGTACAAACTTTAATTTTAGTTCTTATCCTACTGCTAAGGGACTGAAAAGTCTAAGCTTAATACAATAACAAAAGTAAAAGGATAAAAAATATATATATTGTTATGCTGTATAAAGGGCTTCATTATTTTTATTTTTTCATTACATTTTTATGCAAATGGCTGTGTGTTTTTACATTGGCTTATATATATATATATATATATATATATATATATATATATATATATATATATATATATATATATATATATATATATATATATATATATATATATATATATATATATATATATATATATATATATATATATATATATATATATATATATATTTTATAACCTTGCTTGTATAAACAACTAAATTACATAGTACTATCATTTTAGGAGTCTTGTGCAAATGCCAATAATTTAAAATGCAAATAAAAGGTGTCACAAAAAAAAACAAAAAAAAAAAACAGTTAACAAACAGGTCTTAAAACCCCTCGTATGCTTATTTTTTTTTCCTATTTGGTCAAATAAGCTATCAGGCCATACTAGACCGACACTGAAAGTTTAAACAATGTGTAGTGATTTTTTTCTTCTTCCTATGGCTCAAATCACACCAATAAGAAGCAAGTCTACATACAAACAGACAGCATAGTAAGAGACAGAGAGCTGGGTAATTGTGTGTATACAATTCTGTCTGATACTTGACACAGCACCTTGAGGGCATAGTTCAAAATTCTTTAGTTTATAAGCTAATTTCAAACAGACCAAGGATGCCTAAATAACCTATAACCTTGTCAAATAATTTCCTTTCCCTACACAAAAAAAAAAGTGTTTTCAGATTATAACAGCTGCTTTTTATTAAAACTGCACCACAGATTTGGAAATCTTAAAGGATTTTTTTTTTTTATATATATATATGGAAACATGTTATAACATGTCATAAAATAATAACAGAGAATGCATTGCATGAGCCCTGTCAGCACCTCCAGCATAATCAATTTTTTTATTGTTTGAATATTTATGCTAATGAGCTGCAATAATGGAATCACCACTCGTTGAAAAACAATGAAATACAATATTCTTAACATTGTAAAGTTTATTTATTTGTTAAAGTGATATTGTTAGTGTTTTACACAAGAAAACAATATATAATCATTGAATAGATCTGTTTTTAAATGAAGGTTTTAAAATGATGTTAAAACATGTTAAACTGATATTTGATGTGTATCAAATAAAAAGATGTCTTACCCCTGGATTTTGATTGACTGAAATCCATATATCTGGGTTCCACGATTATTATTTCTGAAAAAATGTTCTGTGAAATGTTTTCATTTTGTAAGTTGGATGACATTGGCTATCCAAGAAACTCTTGAATTTGAATTGAACAATGAACCCAATTGAATGTTTTTACACAATACGATATTGTTGAGGATGAAACTTCAGGTTGCCTTCTTATTTACAAATCCATTGCATGAGATTATTGTTGCATATTCTTTTCCTGACTTGTACATTGTGCGAGGGAATTCTGGGTTTTCAAAGTCCACTTGAAAAAGGCCAAACCGAACACTGTAACCACAGGCCCATTCAAAATTATCCAGAAGGGACCAGGCAAAGTAGCCCCTAACATCAACTCCATCTTGGTGAATAGCTAAAATAAAAAATAAATGTCATTCTTACAACATGTTGGTAAAATAATATCTAATGACACATGTCAAAGTCTAATTGCAATTTAACCTAATTCTAATTTACGAGGCACTGCTGCTTTATTTAATAATGTTCTTAATGAACTGTAACAAAACATTTACTATAACTTATTAAATATGCACATACAAACTTATTAACTTAGGTGGGGATCAATTGGCAGTCTTCTCTTTTCATAATATCTATTCCAGAGTCAAGTTACGTTTAACAACATATAAACTCAAACCATTTATCATACTATATATATCTTGTATCTTTTTGTTCGTTTTAGTTATTTTATGAAGTATATTTTGATTAACACTGGAGAGGAAATTGAATTATGAAAAGTAAAAACTCAAAGAAATACAATTTAATTATAGATGTAGCTTTTGAGCTCCATTGAAATGAAAGGGAGCAAGCGCCTTCATGTTCATGATGTACCTATCAGGATCTCCTGTAGAGTTTCTCGGTAGAACTGGCACCGCTGGTTATCTTCTAAAGATGCAGGGCCCATCAGAGAGAACCCATTCTCTGTGATGTAGATTTTTGGGTCGTTGCATGTTTTCTACAGATAAAAAGGTGCATTGAGCTTAGATTGTGTTTGCCCTATGGCTCCCTGATGTATAACATATTAAAACAGGAAACATATCTTCTGTACTACACAACAAAATGTTACATTTTAAATGTGCTTATGAAGTCTTGAGGGTATGTTCAAAATGGTTTTCCCTGTGGCTTTGGATGACTTTAGTAACCATGAATTTCCCAGAAGCCATTTTACACAAACAGCTATTCAGAAACAACCTTTGAGTGTTTGTGCTCACTCACTGTGGGTGTATGACTGGCTATTAACTGAGCACAAGTGAGCATCAAAGCTGAGGGTTCCTTCTAAATATGGGCATAAATGTCTGGTTTGGGGGATTACACTTTCTAAACAAATGAACAGAACAAAACAAATTTCCAGAACAAATGAACTACACAAACACACTCCCACATTTTCATGGCTCTAGACAAACAACTGAGATAAATGTATCAGAAAGGCACAATAAGTAATCAAAGTGGGCATTTTTTAAATCAAGCATATCAAAATAAACCCCAACCACCTAACCTAAGGATATTTATATACACAAGCCTTTTATTATAGTCTTTTTTTATTATTGATATCCATTATTACTGTATTTTTTTTTTTTAAATATACATGATTGGAAATGTATTTACTTTTACTTAAAATAGCATTATGCATTACTTTTTTTATGTTTTATTATGCTGTGTGTATTATGTTCTCTGTAAAGCACCTTGTGGTCTATGACATAAGGTGCTATATAAATGAAATTAAATAAAATGAAATAAATAACAGATCTACATCATGAAAAAAAACTATGAAGCTAACAATAAGTGTTATTCAGATCCTGCTAGATACATCATCAACATGTTATCTGAATGTTTTGTGGGTGGTATAACAGATTAATCATCTGCTGCCAATGTCCTTGTAAAACATATACAAAGCTTACCTTAATGTATTCCAGCAACTTTCGCAATCCCCAGGGAACTACAGCCAACCAAGCGACTCCAGGCACAGGCCAGGACGGATCTATGATACCTTCAGCTTCCTTGTCAGTTTTAAAGCTTTGCATCTTTAGTGGGCTTTTTGAATATTTCACTTTGCGACTAGTGTAGTAATTTAAGGCAAAAAAGTCAGCAGAACCCTTAATCATGTTCTGTTCCTCCTTTGTGAACTCAGGTAACCGGGACGACACGAAGCCTTGCTTTTCACTTCTAGCTTTAATCTGGGATTTCATGATCGCTGGATAGTCTCCATCAACAAAGATAGGATTGGCAAACCAACCTAACATGAATGCCATATAACGGTCAGTGGCATTAATATCATCCTGGCTGCTTGGATCAAATGGTTCTGCCCAATCACTGTTCAAAGCCAGTGATACCAATCCTTTTTGCTCCTGTCTGAAGATGGTGTTATAACTGTGCCAGGCTTTGGCGTGAGATTTTATCATGTTGTGACCCACCTGATATACTGACATCCCAGGTTCTTTTAATCCTGGAGGGAAAATACCTTCTTCATAACCCAAGTTAGCAGAAACATGAGGCTCATTTAATGTAAGCCATAGCTTTACTCTATCCCCAAACGTTTGGAAGCAAAACTTTGCATACTCATCAAAGATATCCACAATCTGTTCATTTTTCCAGCCTCCTTTATCCTCAAGGGCTTGTGGCAAGTCAAAATGGTTCAATGTTACCATAGGGGTTACTTTATTCGTCAACAGGTCATTTATGATTCTGTCATAGTAAGCAACACCTGTAAAATATTACATGAATTTAGTTTCCCATTTAAATCCTAATCAGATTTTAAACCATGATGAAATTCAAGTGTTGAAACAGCAGAATTATTTCATTTTCACCCACTTTAAAATCAAATCAGCCACATTTGTTCCAGAGATGATTATTTTGATAATTCAACGCAAACAGCAATGATGTTAATGGACAGTCATCTGGCAAGGAAAATGTCAAAGTCTGTTCTGTTGGCCACTTGGATTTCTGTGCCAATCACAGATGTAGGACATTTTTTACCTAATAATACCACATGCTATCAAATGTAGAATGTAAAGCTGTGAAAGGGCCACATTACGTAAAACTTGTAATGAAAAGAAGAGAAGAAGTTTGCTTGGAAATTCGAAACCTCTACATCAATATTTATATAGAATAATAGATGGCTTGGAGTCCATTACTTATGAGAGCAAAAGTCTAGCTTTTGCCAGCTTAATAATGGACATCACAAGTCATCTGATACAGAAAATATTTTAAATAAAAAAATAAAACTTTCTCAAAGCTGCCTAAATAAAGCTGCAATACTCTGACTTTTTTTAATTAAAAGTGGCTACACCTCAGGAAAGCGGACAACCAACAACGGTACTGAAGCATAGTAAAACTATAGATTTGGAATTAACATTATAGATTTCGAATGCTGTAATATCTGCATAATAATAAAACAATTAGACTTTGTTACTGTGATTTTATAGTGTCAGCAGAATGGCTCAATAAAAGTGTACGACAACAACAATCCTATTAACCTACCTTTTTTATTAATGTTGCATGCTGTTCCTTCAGGCAGCAGGCGTGACCACGAGAAGGATAAGCGATAGTGGGACAGTCCAAGCTGCTTGATACACTTCAGATCCTCCTCCCACAGTTCATAGCTGTTGCAGGCTCTGTCTCCTGTTTGGTCCTGAAATATTTTGCCTTTCTGATGCGTAAATGTATCCCAAATACTAGGACCTTTTCCATCGACATTCCACCCCCCTGTTTCAAAACAAGATAGCATAATGAGTGCTGTACTGTATATGACACATACCAATATCTGTACATGTTATTGGCCAAAGTTCATGTTCTTTGACTAGGCAGGGAATTCAGAATACTCACTTTGAAGGTCTTTTAAAGAGGTAAGACAATGGGTCAATTGCAACTTTGCAATTAGACTGGTTTGAACTTGAAAATGGCCTTATGAGCTCAATATCAATGTACCAATTTAAACCACAAGGTGTCAGAAACCAACTTTCATTTAGCCTCATTTAAAGGTATAACTTGGTCCATGCATTGGGAGGTTTTACTGTGTTTTTTCTCGCAATCGGTGTGCTTTTCAAATATTTTTTAGTGATTATTTTAATATCTAATGGGGTTTTACATTTTGTGTGTTTGTTTTTTTTTTAATTATTGAGGGGTATATTTATTTGATTTTACTTTCAATAAATTAACACTTTAATTTTTGGACAGTCACAAAGTCATGAATAATTATCAAACACAGGTGATTATATAACAGACTACTGTAGTGTAGTGTTATTTTCAGGTATGCGGATAAAAAGTGGTATGCAGCGCACTGCGCTTGCTCGCAAGATGCCTAAACAATTTCATGAGCGCCAATTCAAATCTGGCACGTTATGCTGTTGGTCGGTCTTTTTCATCTTTTTTAATTGAATTAATCATAGTTTTCTACCATTAAGAAAATAGTATGCAAACATTTATCATATGCAATACATATGCAGTACATTTTTTTACTTCTGCAACTTTGCGGTGGACTTCTCATTTTGTCTTGATCGTCCTGAATTGTTTTTTTTTCTTTTTACAGAAATTGATTGTCTGTTTCCAGTTTAAGTTTGCAAACAAATTATGTACAATTAATGGTAAATGTACCTCTGTTTGGCAATAGGAAAACACATCACATCGCACCTGTACCAAAATCTCACAGTGTACCACTTTCTAACACAGGTAAAGTTTTGGTACGCATACCACATTGTGACTATTTACCACTTTCTAACACCACACCACATACATATATATATATATATATATATATATATATATATATATATATATATATATATATATATATATATATATATATATATACACAGTGCTGTGAAAAAGTATTTGCCCCCTGTCTGATTTTCTGCATTTTTGCACATTTTTCACATTGTATTTGGTAAATTTTTTTGTGTGGATTGTAGTAGTATATAGAGGGAGTCTGAGAGAAAAAAATGACACCAAAGTTTGGTGCTTCTTTCATTTGTTTGGTGTGCAAGGTAATCAAACATGCAATCTTCAGGTGTGAAAAAGTTATTGCACCCCCCCCAGTTAACTCAACCCAATTAAAGGAATCATTAGGGTTAGCTGTTTGAGTACTTTGGTTAACAACCAGGCCTGATTTGGCCCAGCCCTGCCCAATATAAATATGACTAACTTTGGCCCTTCCCATCAGAGTGAAGTTGTCAGCACACAGGTTCTAGAGCAGTGGTTCTCAACCCTGGTCCTGGGGACCCACTGTCCTGCTGGTTTTTGTTCAACCCAGCTCTCAATTACTTAATTGAAACCTTAATTGATCTAATAATTTGTTTAATTTGACTTTTTAAATTGATTAGCTTACAAAATGTTGGAGAATTCAAGTTCCTTATATAATTTTATATTTAACTTGAAATCTCCAACTCTTTAAACTAAGTAAAAAGCTCTGATTAGTTCCATTAAGCGTTCAATTAAGTAATTGAGAGCTCGGTTGGAACAAAAACCACCAGGACAGTGGGTCCCCAGGACCAGGGTTGAGAACCACTGTTCTAGAGGCACATCAAGCCACGAACAAAAGAAATTCCTGAAGACCTGGAAAGGGTTACAAAGCCTTTTCTAAGGCTCTGGGGCTCCACCGAACCACAGTCAGAGCCATATTGTCCAAATGGAGAAAGTTTGGGACAGTAGTGAATCTTCCCAGGAGTGGCCATCCTGCCAAAATCTCTCCAAGAGCAAGGCGTAAAATCATCCAGGAAGTCACAAAGAACCCTAGAACAACATCCAGGGATCTGCAGGCCTCTCTCGCCTCGGCTAAGGTCAGTGTTCATGACTCCACCATCAGAAAGACACTGGGCAAAAATGGGATTCATGGCAGAGCAGCAAGGCGGAAACCATTGCTCACTAAGAAGAACATGAATGCTCATCTCAAGTTTACCAAAAAGCACCTGGATGATCCTCAAGAGTTCTGGAACAATGTTCTATGGACAGATGAGTCAAAAGTGGAACTTTTTGGCCGACATGGGCCCTGTTATGTCTGGCGAAAACCAAACACTGCATTCCACAGTAAGAACCTCATACCAACGGTCAAGCATGGTGGTGGTAGTGTCATGGTTTGCGGATGCTTTGCTGCATCAGGACCTGGACGCCTTGCCATCATTGAAGGAACCATGAATTCTGCTCTACAGGAGAATGTCAGGCCATCTGTCCGTGAGCTGAAGCGCAGCTGGGTCATGCAGCAAGACAATGATCCGAAACACACAAGCAAGTCTACAACAGAATGGTTGAAGAACAAGAAATTTAAAGTTTTGTAATGGCCTAGTCAAAGTCCAGACCTAAACACCATTGAGATGTTGTGGCAAGACCTGAAACGAGCAGTTCATGCTCAAAAACCCACAAATGTCACTGAGTTGAAGCAGTTCTGCATGGAGGAGTGGGCCAAAATTCCTCCATGGCGCTGTGAGAGACTAATCAATTACTACAGGAAGCGTTTGGTTGCAGTTATTGCTGCTAAAGGTGGCGTAACCAGTTATTGAGTCTAAGGGGGCGATTACTTTTTCACACGGGGGCATTGGGTGTTGCATAACTTTCTTTAATAAATAAATTAAATATGTACCAATTTTTTGTGTTATTTGTTCACTCAGGGTCTCTAATCTAATATTAGGCTTCGGTGGAAGACCTGATAACATTCAGTGTCAAAAATATGCAAAAATGCAGAAAATCAGACAGGGGGCAAATACTTTTTCACGGCACTGTTTATATATATATATATATATATATATATATATATATATATATATATATATATAGATAGATAGATAGATAGATAGATAGATGAAAGGAGCAGTAGACTATAGGCTTATATCTCAGTATAATGGTGTTTGTACTTGGTTGTCTGCTTCTGGTCTTTGGTAAGTTCTCCACAACTTCAATAATAAACACATTAAGAGGTTATGCAGTATTTAGCTGTTCATATGTTCTGTGAATTATTCATATGAGTTTATTATAAATATAAAATATTCTGAAGAAGCCCACACATTTTAAACAAACACACACGGGGCAATGAGTCAATTGCGCAGTACATATGAGTTCATATAAGACTTTAAAACAGGTCTAAAATAAACCAGTAAATTGGTCTTATTAAACCAATTAACTGGATCTAGTGTTTGGAAAGTAGGGTTTTAGACCAATATAATGTACTAACTGAGATTGAACCAAACTTAAATGTAGTACCAAGATAGTGTGGTCTAGGTCAGTGAAACACTGCAATTGACTTAAGGTGACCACAACAGATCTTTAGGAGGTGTTAATCGAAAGACATATGGAGACAGTAACGATTCTGTAAGATACACTGTACTGTACAGTCATGTACCCACCTTCTACCTGATAGGCTGCTGTTGCTGCTCCCCAGGCAAACCCTTCAGGAAACGTGGCGTTCTTCAATTCATCAGAGAAGGGCATGTTGACATCTGCGCTTCACAAGAAAGAATAAAAAATGTAAAGGTAACATATATTTGGTTTTTGAAAACATTTAGGTAAAAAAAAAAAAAAAAAAACTACTCAGTTACTCCTACATACACCTTGTTCTGTAACATTAGCATTTTGGTTTTAGTTTTACAAAACAATGGTTCAAAGATTGGTTAATAATTTGGATCACTCACCGATCCTGGTTTCTGAGAAACAATCGAGATAGAAATAAAGAACACGAATAGTGATGTATTTACATTATTGTAATTTAATCGTAAACCTTGCTCAGTATGTTCCCTCTCTATTTTAAAACAAGAAGCGAACAAAAACACTTCCTGACCACTTTGCACCTCCCACCGTATTGCCACTGACAAAAGAGACACAGACCCACATAAAAGCTACAGCCAACAACGCTACAGATAAATTAAAGTTATTACATTTATTTATAGATGTAATTGTGACCTGGAAAATAACATGCTTTCTGACTTTCAAATGTTCTGTTTATGGTTCATAAAATAGCATATTGTAGCGAGCACGTGAGTAATTGAAGCACACACAAAGCAAAATGCGGTTTGTATTGGCAGCTAAACAGCTAGCACCATGCACACATACTCACAGCCCAGAGCCCTACACCAACTGGAAACTCCCAGGGTGACACACACTCAAACAGGGGCAAACTGAGTCAACAATCTCAGAATTATACAGCACAATAATTATGAACGATAATCAAAACAGTGAAATAACAACAACAATGAACATATTCGCCAAAACAGTTCGCAATTCCAGTCCCTTTCCAGGAGAGGCTGACTCCGGGCACGGCTACAATATCTTAGGGGTAACCTCAGCAATTAAGTTATGGTACATGGACAACTGACTGTAACTATAAACTCGGCTGGTATTAATTAATATAACATCCATGTTCTACTTCGACCTATGTAACAATAAATGGTAATCTTGGTAACTAGTATTACTCAAAGGTTGGCTTAATCAGCTGCAATGGTTATTAAAGTGGGCAGTATGCATACCAGTAGCAAAACACCCTTTAATTTCGAACAACAACAAAAAAAACTGGCTTTACGTCTCTGCATAGCGCGACTACGGTGTCCATATTAGGACATATTCGTACATTTGGCAAAAATAAATCGTCAGATACTCCCGCCTCTGAATCTCCCTCCTACATCATTTTTGCTGGTCTCAGAGATCAGCCAATAAAGAACCGTTTCCAACTTTTACGCGTTTTCAATGGTTAGATGTACTGTTTTTTTTTCTGGTTTTTTGTTTTTGTTTTTACTTAAGCACGATTTTTTACTTAAACAAAAAAATTCTAATTGAACCAACCTGTTCAAGGTGTTACATGAGCCCCCCAGTGGGTAGCATGTAGTATAATCCCATTTGCAAGCACCCCAAATTGCAACAGCAGTAAAAAAAAAAAATAAATAAATATTACACTTACCTTTTATGATGCGTAATCTAGAAACAATTGACAGGAAAATAATTTTCTGTTTTCATTGTATAACATTAAAACACTATCAAGTCATTTTAAAAACGCATAATAAATATTGTAGATGGCATTTAAAAACGATACATAATCCGTAGCTCTGGCTGGCTGAAGTGGTAAAATCAACCAACCACCAATCTGTTAGTCAAATTTCATATACCATCAAATGAAATGAAACTTTGCTGTACCTTGCCTCTTACATAGTGGTATGATTCTCAGAACAGAGAATTGCATTCCTTACCTTTGGAGTCAGAAATATTTAGATCACTTCATAACAAACCTCTTGTCTGTCTGCAGGTACAATTCACAGTTGAGTTTCTGCAGTGCTTGCAAACTGTTGATTAAAAGCCAGAAAGGCTATATTGTATGATGCACATTATTTTGGATTAAATAAATAATATAACATCAAGAACATGTTTAGAATTAGGTTTGGTAGCAGATTTGATTAGGTTTTCAAATAACAATTTAGATTTAATGTATCTTTAAAATGGGGAGGGGGTAAATTGGAAAATGGTGCCCAAAGTAATGTACCCAAACGTGCAGTCCCTTCCTCATGTATTTATTAGCAACTGAAGTAGCTTTAAAAATGTAATGTGTTTTATTTTAAAAGCACCAAATGATATTCAGTGATTATGTTAATAATAGGTAAACAATATGTTAACGCCTTGTGTAATGTGTAACAAAGTAGCGTGGTCAAGTTGTCTGGCAAATAGTCAATTCAATTCAATCTGAAATGCCGATTCATAACACCCAACTGTTTAATTTATGATGTTAAAGATCCCATAGCACCTTTTCAAGTAAGATCACTGATGTTAACGTCCAACTACTGCAGGGTAAAACAATTCTACCCTGTTTTTTCTACTCTGATTAATAGAATTCCAAAAACTTCTCACAGGAAAATTATTTAAATGATGTGATTTTAAAACCTAACCTGACTTGATTGGATGGTACACTTAATGTGTGGCTCGGTCACCCCAGGGTACCCCACAGCTTTCAGTCACAGTGGTCGTGGTGAAGGCTCTTTCAGAATCATGAAAAAGAATGTTAAAGAGCTGATAAGCCAACCAAGAGAAATTATATTTTTAAAATGAGTGATTTTTATTACATTTTGAAAGTGGCTCTGAAGATCTCAGAGACAGAAGTAATTCTGATGTTAATAATGGGTAAACAATATGTAACAAAGTAGCATGGTCAAGTTGTCTGGCAAACAGGAATCAAATGACAAAATATATGTAGTTCAGTGCTTCTTATACAGCACTATATTCATCATACAGTAATCAATAATTAGACTGTACAGTCAACATTTACAATTTTAAAGAGATCAATTTGCTCCAGGCTTTTCCGCAGCTCTTATCAGTCATCTGCAGAAGAGCTGTCACCCAGCACCTACCTATTACTCATATCTGCTGCTACTGTGATATAAGACAGGGGACGACTCACCCTGTCAAACCTTGGTTATAACTCCTTTAAATAATCTAAATTGCTTTTTTTAGCCAAAGCTACCCAGCAGCAACATATTCTATTTCGCATAAACTGCCAATAACCTAATTTTAATAAAAGTTATGAGTGGGAAGTCTTCTATAAAGCTCTTTGGCCTCAAGCCTTTATACTTGTTTCACAGAAGGAATTTCCTCAGGCTTTGTTGTTTTTTAGACACACTGAAAGTATTATGTTGAGTTCACTTAAGCCTGAGCCTTTTTTTATCTTAATCAAGTGATCTTATCACCCCACACACCCATCTCTCATGGAGGACTAAACTCATTTCTTCAGTGTTTATTGACTTTGGAATGCAAGTCTTTGTTCTCTTTTATAGTTCCCTAGATTGCTACGACACACAAGACTCACCAGCAATTGATTTTTTAACCAGGATTATAAATGCTTGAGACATATATCTCATTTTCCACGGGGATCCTGTGAAAAGAATACCTAAAATGTTATTAGAATACTTAAACGCATGTGGGGAATGTTTCTTCTTCAACTTTAACTACACACAGGGATTGCTATCTCATCAGATCTCAAAAAACAAATTCCCCTACCACCATGGATTTCCCTTTTATCAGATTTTCAATACCTTATCTTCGTTGGGCCTCAGCAGTACCTGGACAGACAACACCGGGTGTTGGGGAGGTCATTAGATTACACTCCCTCATGGTTACTCCTTAAAAAGCATGAAGTAAGGGGAAGTGCTTTCTTGGGGGACCATCTTTTAGATAAGATGTTGTCCTTGTAATGAATCTCCTCCTAGCGGTTGATGAGTTAATAATGCTGTTATCAGCATAACAGAACTTACTTTTTAATTGAACCGTATGGTTTGCGGTTTGCTTCCAGTCCTTTCCTTTCCATTAAATTCAGTGGGCTGAAATGCCAATTCATAACATCCAACTGTTTAATTGTTGTCAATTGGCCTGAAGTGTGGCTTGGTGGCCCCAGGGTACCCCACAGCTTTCAGTCACAGTGGTCGTGGAGAAGGTTCTTTCAGAATCATGAAAAAGATTGTTAAAGATCTGATAAACCAACCAAGAGAATTTATATTTTTAAAATGAGTGATTTTTATAAAGTTTTGAATGTGGCTTTGAAGATCTGTGTGCTTTATTGCTCACAGAGAAGTAATTCTGGCAATATCTGCAATCAAGACAAATTACCTAGAGAAATACATGTTCTACACTTTTTTGTCTACTTTACTTTTTTTAGTTGAGCCCTGCAATTTTAGTTATGGATGTAGCATAATAATAAATCATATAAAGTATCAACCAATGCATAGAGCAGCACTAATGTCTGGTGTTTATTGATTTTCAAATGGCACATCAAAGATATGATGACTTGTTCAAATCTGAAAGACGTCATGTTTTTTAACACCTTGTAAGCAGAGGTATGGGTTCCAACGAATCAGTGTGAAGGTGTACAGTGTAAACAGGCATGAGAGTCCCAAAGATAGATCATATGCCACTGGTAAAGGCATGCTATGTTTAGAAATCTCAAGCTTTCAATATATGACAGCTTACTCACAGTTATCTTGTTGTCTATGACTTTGTACTGTTTCTAATTACAGCTGGTACACCAGAATGTTAATTCACTTATAGAGAGGACATGTTAAGGGGCCCTTTTGAGGCAAGAGGAGTGCTTTAAACAAAAGGAGAGTTTTAAAAAGTCACAAGGATAAATGTACTTTTATCTTTAATCTGAAGGCATAATTGGTCACCCATGACACAAAAATAGGAGGAGTGGCAAACACTGTTGCAGCAGCAAAGGTCATTCAAAATGATCTAGACAGCATTCAGAACTGGGCAGACACATGGCAAATTAAATTTAATAGAGAAAAGTGTAAAGTATTGCATGCAGGCTATAAAAATGTGCATTATAAATATCATATGGGAGATACTGAAATTGAAGAAGCAAACTATAAAAAAGACCTAGGAGTTTATGTTGAATCAGAAATGTCTTCATCTACACAATGTGGGGAAGCTATAAAAAAGGCCAACAAGATACTCGGATATATTGTGAGAAGTGTTGAGTTTAAATCAAGGGAAGTAATGTTAAAACTTTACAATGCATTAGTATGACCTCACCTATTGTGTTCAGTTCTGGTCACCATGTTACAAAAAGGATATTGCTGCTCTGGAAAGAGTGCAAAGAAGAGCAACCAGAATTATCCCAGGTTTAAAAGGCATGTCGTATGCAGACAGGCTAAAAGAATTGAATCTATTCAGTCTTGAACAAAGAAGACTACGCGGCGATCTGATTCAAACATTCAAAATCCTAAAAGGTATAGACAATGTCGACCCAGGGGACTTCTTTGACCTGAAAAAAGAAACAAGGACCAGGGGTCACAAATGGAGATTAGATGAAGGGGCATTCAGAACAGAAAATAGGAGGCACTTTTTTACACAGAGAATTGTGAGGGTCTGGAACCAACTCCCCAGTAATGTTGTTGAAGCTGACACCCTGGGATCCTTCAAGAAGCTGCTTGATGAGATTCTGGGATCAATAAGCTACTAACAACCAAACGAGCAAGATGGGCTGAATGGCCTCCTCTCGTTTGTAAACTTTCTTATGTTCTTATGTTCTTATGTTCTTATTAACACAATCCATCTTATGTATTGCTATACAAGTCCATGTCATTCACACCAGTGGCAGCTGGTAGTCATGGGGAGGCAGAAAAAAAGCAGAGGTCTTGGCGTCCCCTTAAGCCACCAGGAGTAGAATAATCTTATTATTTTATTCAGACTGACAACACTTTTTATAACTTAACGTTTTACCCCAATTCAAAGCTGTTAAACACATTTTGTCCACCAGCCAGCAGAAAAAAAGAAAACAGTAGCCCACTGTAGTTTATTCAAGTACACTAAACTGTTACACACTGCCATTGTATGTTTAAAATACAACATTAATATAGCATTTAGATTTCAAGACCAAGTCACTTTAACATACATTGCATAAAATATTTTCTAAACAAAGTTGTTAGGAGTTGTTAGGAGGCTGTGTGGTCTGGTGGTTAAAGAAAAGGGCTTGTAACCAGGAGGTCCCCAGTTAAAGAAAAGGGCTTGTAACCAGGAGGTCCCCGGTTCAAATCTCACCTCAGCCACTGACTCATTGTGTGACCCTGAGCAAGTCACTTAACCTCCTTGTGCTCCGTCTTTTGGGTGAGACGTAATTGTAAGTGACTCTGCAGCTGATGCATAGTTCACACACCCTAGTCTCTGTAAGTCGCCTTGGATAAAGGCGTCTGCTAAATAAACAAATCAATCATATTGTTACAGCAGGAGAAAGGCAGACAAAAATCAAGTACACCCGATCAACAAAATAATTAGATACCGTTCTGTACATACGAAACATATCTATTTAATATAAAAGAAGCAATTCAGACAAACTTTAGTTCTATAGCAACGTATATTACTCAGCTGTATCTCTTGAAGCAAAGGTGGCTGATGGGAAAACCTTCTCCCAAAAGTAATTAAAAAAACAAACAAACAGAAACAGTAATTGTAATTGAAAATTAAATAAATCAAACTACTGTATTTGTATTTGCTAGTACTACGAAATTTGTGATAACCCGCACCTCTTTCCTTTCACTCTCGTCAGTGTTAGCATCTGAGGTCATTAATGTGGGATGGCACACGTCCGGCAATTGGCTAAAACAGGCAAAAGGGGATGGGAAGCATGCCGTCTTTGGCTAGTATTTTAGATGGCTCTCACGTGTTCCATGCTAGCCATCTGAAGAAATTGATGAATATGATTGTCTAATAGGCATGCTAATCATAACTATAAATAAGGTGGTCATATGGCGCTGTGTTCAGCAGGACAGATTGGGACAGTTCAGGCTTTTCAACTCACAACCCAATGCATTCTGGTAAGCGTAGTCCTCTTTCTTTTAAAGGAAAGAATGATGTCTGAGACAGGTAAAACGTACCAGAATGCATTGGGTTGTGAGTTGAAAAGCCTGAACTGTCCCAAACTGTCCTGCTGAACACAGAGCCATATGGTCACCTTAACTATAGAGGAGGCAAGAGCGTGTCTGCCTCCTCCGAATGTACAGTGGAGAATTTGGATCAGGTGACTGCCTCATCGCAAAATATTACATATAAATAAATACATAAATAAGAACTTATTTATTTAAAAATGACTATGCAGTTCCTCCTCTGCCTCCTGCTCTGAGCCGCCACTGGTTCACACATGTCCGGTGCTTCTCTCCATTCAGTCATCACATAGGAAATACCATTATGTGTTTTTGCTTCCCTTTCTGGCAGGTTATACCAAACACCAGCCCTTATCTTTGTCTACACCAAATGATCACCCTCTCTGTCTGTTTACAGTCAGTTATTCTTAAGGTAAAGCAACTTAAACCTTGAAGAAGATTTCATCCGTAGAAGAGAAAAAAATGCACAATAAAAGATATATCACTTCCACAGCCTCCGGGGGCTGGACTTTCCACAGTTGTGCCTGAAGAACTGATTACTGTCCATGAGGTACCACAGGTCCCAAGGTATCCATTTAGGTTTTAAAGAAACATTTGCATTTGAAAACTGAAAAAAGCACATTGTTCTTTAAACACTGCCCCCCCTCCCCCCCAAATGATCCCATCCACACAAAACAATATTTTAAATGGTTGAGATTTAAGTGGAGATATCACCTGTTAAAAGAAAGAAAGAAAGATATGGCCTATTCCTCATCACTCCACTGAACTCACATTTCTTCCTGAACACCTATCCAAAAGACTTATGACGAAGTGAGTGATGGTTAATTTATAAAAAGGTAAAATGACCTTTTTTCAGTTTTATACTGTACAACCATAGAGGCACCCCAAGACATTGATAAAGAGACGGAAATATTTGTTGACTTTAATTAAGTTTGACTCCCCTGGTGGGCCAGTAGTAAGACATCTCCCAACCTGGTATAGTTAGGCAGCAATGCCAAGATTGGTGTTGCTTTTAGAAGCTCAAGCAGGGGGAATTGTTATGAAGGGCACATTACATGAAAAAGATATGATCCCACTGGGTGTTCAAGAGTAATAGGTTGTCATGGTTATGCCTGTGGTAGGTATGTTTGATACAGGACTACCACTTAGGAGGCTTTGTGAGGGATGTGAGTTCAAGTGCAAACAGAAGCAAAGATGGCAGCTACAATCATTTGTGTTCTGAAATAAATTAATGCATATTATTCTGACCTGTAAAAATGCAGTCCTGTATATAGTATTATAAATGCATCAACACATAAATACAGTATAACTAACACTAAAATTAACCATTACCTTAACTTGAACCTTATCCTAACAACCCATTTAGCATTACTATTGATTGTTCAAGGATTACAATGTATAATTACAAACAAGCTATTTTTAATGTAGTTTGGTCATGCACATTCAACACATTCTCCATTATCTTTTTTATTGATACATTTATGCAATGCAGTCATTTTTTACTATCAGTAATAGAACCCTACTAGTATTCATCAGGTATCTGGCCTGTGCTGTTTTTATGTGGTAGCACTGTCTTTGATGACAGATTTCCAAGTTCCATGAAGGAGATGAAAAGAAAAGTATTGAATGTATCACTTTTTAAATGGACTAAATGAACAAGGCTGTATCGTTTAAATGAAGAGGGAACAGACAAGTTTGCACACATATGTATTTGTGTAGCTGTTTCCATGCTCACACATTCATTTACATCTTTTAACATATGCTTTGA
Organism: Acipenser oxyrinchus oxyrinchus; assembly: GCA_030684275.1. Classification (NCBI taxonomy): domain Eukaryota; kingdom Metazoa; phylum Chordata; class Actinopteri; order Acipenseriformes; family Acipenseridae; genus Acipenser; species Acipenser oxyrinchus. The sequence continues at coordinate 18,565,901 of CM060247.1, read as the reverse complement.
TCTTGTACATTGAACTGTCAATCAGCTGCAAAACAAAGTTGTATCTGCTGGAGACATTGAAATGGTGCCAGAATAAAATGATAAATATCCAACAGATGGCAAGCTACTTTTAAAAATGGTTCTTATTTGAGTAGTATATTCATGTTTAATGTTGTTGGTTTGGTTCATAGTAGCACCTCAATTATCTTAAATAAATGAGGATACTGACTGACTTTGTATGGAACAAAAATCCTCACCAGCCTATAACCTGCAATAGACACACTGTCTATTTCCTTTGTATACTTTATTAGGTAGCACAAAAAGGAGAAGTATTATATATTGCTTCAAAATGTATCTTATTTTATATTTTTTAGGTAAAAGATTTAAGTACCTGTATATTGAAGATTTGTTCCAGCTGCACTGTCACTTTGATTTAATTTAGTACATCTTAAAGAGCAAGTAGCAGGGTTCTGAAAAATATAGCATTATACGTCTCCACGTGTTGCTATAACTGCTTAAATAATGTACTTGTCATTTTTTGCTTTTCATTGTTAACATCCTGACAACTTTGTACACTTATAACTTTAAAGTCTGTTTCAAAGCTCTTTTCAAAATGGCCGCTTTAGTGCATTGGGCTTTGAGATCTGTCCTATAAATCACTGCAGGATTTATAACAAAAAAATGAAAAAAAACATAACATGCTCTGACTTTTCTATTCTGTACCACGGATCGTTATTTCTGTGTTACCATGTGCGCAATAATCCTTACACGATCAGTGCACTAGAGTGGCCATTTTGAAAAGATCTTTGAAACAGACTTTAAAGTTGTACGTGTACAAAGTTGTCAGGATGTTAACAATGAAAAGAAAAATGACAGGTACGTTAACAGTTGTAGCAGCACTTAGGGACGTGTAAGGCTTTATTTTTTGGAACCCCACTACTTACTCTTTAAAGATTTACTTTTTTATCTACTGCATTGTTACTAAAAGTACATTTTTAAGTGATAGACCTTTTAAGCCTATTGCATTGGGATCCATTTAAGAACAAATCTAATTTAATAGTGCATCCACACAGTGACTGTGACTGCCCTTCATAGCAGACTATTGACTAAAAACGTTTGATCCCCATACAAGCCACATATAGCTTATTTACTTAGAAAGCGAGATGCTCCAATACTGTTATCGCTTTAGTTTATTTAATCCACCCGGCTTGATGTCTGCTAAGTAATCTACCTTTTTGTAAAGGTGAAACCTCCAGAGAGTGATTTTACACCATTTACAAATAAATAATAAACTATAACTAAAAGAAAGTCCAACCACCAGCTGGTTCCCAATTAAAACTGATTTTGCTATGGAACAGGACTTCTTTTTTTTTTACAAAGTAAGAACAAACATTATTCCTTTCAACTCTCTCTTTAATGTGAACCTACGTGCGTGGTGCTGTCTGTGTCCAGTCTGTAATTGGCTGTTGTTTTCCTGTGCCCATTGGTCCTGGTGTGCGGCTGGGCAGAGCTATTTTATAAAAGAGCACTGCACTGCTAATTATGTGTTGTTGTTGCTGTCCTGATTTGGTTGTGTTTCAGAAAGCAGTTATAGCAGTGGTCTCTGAGTGGATGCTAGAGATTAGCATCCCAAAATAAAAGATTTGGAACTGATTTCAGCATGTTGTCTCCCTTCTTCCCTGCCTGCTAAATCTTAATGGGACACGTTGGTTAAATAAGTATTACATAAAATAAACTGTGTACATGACAAGCCTCCCTAAAAAGAGAAAAAAATCTACAATCATCAACACCACAAACACTGGGTCACTGAAAGCAGCAGAGGACCTTCTATTTTGACACAAACACCTGGAATTATGACATTAGACTGCAGGCCAGGGCAGTTGGTCAAATGAACAATATGTCTGGCACTGATTAGATTAAGGGGAGACACTGGGCTATAGGTGAATTCGGACCATATGAACTAATGTGCTAATGTTCTATGAACACTTCTATGAATGTCTTCAAAACTAGTAACAAACAAGGTAGGCACATTTTTCGTTGCCTGTACTGGAATCAGAGGGTTTTTTTAAACTAGGTTTGTAGCATTTTCAATTTTCATTTTATTTTCTAGCTAATCTTGCAAATTGAATTTTGGAGAAAAGTCGTTGATAAATCTGACCCAATGAGTTTCAGAATTAATTTATCTTCAACTGTACGTTTGATTGGATTTAGTTTGGTATCCTCTCACGTCTGCTTTAGTTCATTATGAAGTGCTAAGTGAGCCATCGTAGCTGAGAAATGCAGAGTGATTAGGAAGCAACAACTTGGCTAAAATAAATACTGATATAAAACCAGGTTTAGCTCAATCGCTTTTTTTATTTCTTGAAACAATGTTGTATTTAAACTTGAAGGGATAGGTATGTACAATCAGCAATAACATTGAAAATACAAGAAATAGTTCATTTCAGAAGTTTTTTCATCTTATACGCAACGTATTGTTCTCCTTTAAAAGGACAGATATGAGTGGTGAGGTGACGTCAGGGGTGGAATTTCAATATGGAGCCTGGGGCATGTCAGGGAAAGGTTGTGAATTGTAGGGATCCGGGGCAATGGGCAAGCAGGAATAGCAAACACATTTTTCTGGTTTCAGTTTTACGGTATAGTTTAGAGAACAGCGTTATATTTGTGTAACAGTTCAGTAATAGTAGGAGAATTATTTTTGTTGCAAAGGGAAATCAGAAAGTGTGAAATAACTTTTCTTGTTCAATGCGTGCTATTTGTCAAATGTTTGGTATTTGTTTTAATGCGTTTTTCAAACGTGAAATCAAACACAAAGAATATAATACAACTCAAACCCTATGTTTTGTTAATGATCAATACAAATATTAAGAAGAAACTCGGTGTTTAGTAGGTTTGCATCAGTTTAAATCGTGATCAGGTTGACTGGTTTGGGATGTCTGCAGCTGTCTCCTTGTGGAATAAGAGATTGGGATGGAATAGATGAGTCCCTCTCTTGGAAAACAAAGAAGGATGTCGAGACGCCCTGCCTGCCTACTCTGCCGTACCGAGAAATCAACATGCACACAATACAGGAAAAGCCTACTGTTTGTAGGACACAAATTTAGCAGAATGAACGAAACAGAAGCTTTTATTATTGCAAAAGACACTGATTTATAATTGAACATACACGTAGCAGCAGGTCGACAGCGATTAATCATCGCATTGGAATTGTTGGTGCATTTGTATTCTTGCAGGTGGTCTGCAATTTGGCGTTTTTTTAAATATTTGTTTGCCAGAAAAAATGAAGAGGACAGGGGTGGATTTGTTGCAGTTTCTTGTATTTTTGCTGATTGGAAGTGGTTGTTTGGGATTACCGTCTGTTTGTAAACCCAATAATGAACGAAAATATACTGGAAAAATACCCTCCTCCCCAGAAGCACTGGATAGAAAAGTGGTCTGCAGTAATATGGAACTTGACCAGGTCGTGCCTCCAGGTACATTACCGAATTGGATTGTGACTCTGTAAGTATACTTTTAACTTCATTGTTCATAGATTGGCAAGATGCAGTGTCTTTGCTTATACAATCCAGTTTAACTCGGCGAAAGTGCCGTGCTCCCTACCCTGATGCGACGACTTAAGAAAGTTTGTGCTGCTTACCTGTGTGTGACCGAAAACTTAAACCTTACGGGTTTTTTTATTCAAATACCAAGTTTTATAAGGCCTTCCCAAATACCCAAGTCGCTGCTCCTAGCGTTTTGTCAGCAGTGATAAACATACACACAGTGTAATGGGGCGAATGGTAAATTGTTAATAATAGTCAAATGTTTGTATGAGAATGATATGGTTGGTTGTCGAACTGTACAATTCCATTGTGTTTATCCATACAGTATTATTGGTTCGACACAAATCCGGTATTTGTAATAGACCAGGCGTGCTATTGGACGCAAAGATGGTACTACAGTTATGATGGATAGAAACTAGGTAGTCTGTTCAAACGTGTTAAAAAGTTATGCCATATAAAGGCTGGGGCGCTTTAACTAGGGATGGTGGGGGTGCAATAGCACCCCTGGCTTTGCATGGCGTCCATCATATACAGGGGTTAGTTTTGTTCCCCCGCTATAAAAACTGTTCCAGCGCCTCTGCTTAAAAGGGTTTGCTAAAAGTGTTCTATTCCTGTTCTCTACAGTAATGGCAATAAAAATAGCTTTGGCCAGTTTATTTGTTTTTATAACTGAAAGTTATTAGACAGCAAATAACACCAAATCTCTTTCATTGACTAATGAAAAAAAAGCAGGGATGGGAATGCCTTTTCGTTTGGATAAGTGTTTATAAGACTTACTGCATGTATCTATCGAAGCCACACTACAGTACTTGCAGGTGTAGCCTTACATACTTTTTGACAATAAGACATTTTTTAACTTTAGAGTTGAGTTGGATATTTGACTGTACATCTCATGTGATTGACAAACTTGGTGATGTCTACCTATCTAATGTTTTATGTAACACATTCGTTTTTTGTTCTTTTCAAATCCCTTTATATCTGTGGGGTTAAATAAACTCACCAGGCAACATGTGGCAGTTTTGACCTCTTGGAATATGCTACTGACTCAGAATAGTCTTATGTGTACCATTTTTTTAAATTAAACTTGTTTTCTTTTCAAATATTATTTTGATAGAAAAATACATTTGGGCCAAAATGCTGAGTATGAAATTGTTTACACCTGACCTCTATTCTGTGATTCTTCTAATTGCCATTATTGGTACAATCCAGTAATATTAGACACTTTTTCAATTAGTTTTTTTTCAGGAATTGTCTTTAAATTATGCAGTAATATTCTATGATACTCTCATTCTGTTTAATTCATGCATTACTATACTCCAATTTAAGATGCAGGCCATTTTTGAGAAGAAAAAAATGGTTTAAAAAGTGTTTTTGTTTTTAAATTGAAAGGAATACAGTATTTTCTTTGTTTACTAAATTACAACCACCATCATTTTACATACTAGTTGTCTGTTATAACTCATTTGAGACCACATGTTAGCATCCCGTGTAAGGATTTATGTAACAAATAAGAACACGTTCAGTCTGCTAAACTATTTACAATAGGATAGATTTTCAATTCCCTTTTCAGACATACTGTTGGAGTATTTTGAACTCTATTGGTTATCTGTTATCAGCTTTGGGGAGGTTATCCTTGTATGCTTCAATTTGTTCTAAACAGTCACAGCAATTTTTATTGGTTTAAAAAAAATAACCCTTTAAACTATAAAATGTGTTTATAAAATGGCTGCAGAATTATGGTATTATTTCCTGGCCACTGGAATGCAGTGGTGGTGTCGTTTCATACATGTGGTACACATTGTTACGTAGATAACTGTATTAAATAACTTACTTGTGCCATGTGTTAATAATAATAATAATAATAATAATAATAATAATAATAATAATAATAATAATAATAATATTACAATTGCAGAACGTGGGTTAAATTGGGATGCAAAGTGAAGCTTGCTGCATAATAGTTTTTCTAGTACTTGCTTGGCACAAAGTTTGTATGGTTGTTTTTGTGTAACTTTAGGTGTGTGCCGCACACACTGTATCCAGTCATGCAAAGCACGTTTTGTTATATTTAAGAAAATCCCTGGGAGCCACAAAATTGGAACTAGTATGTGGGTTAAGGGTTTTTATATGCACAGTGATTCATTTACTGTAATTGAGTTTTACTACTGCAAGCATTCAAAACCATTTTTTTCATTGTTTCAGAGTTCAAGGATGTAATAGATCTTGCAAAAATGTATCAGTAGAGCTGGGACCCGGTACGTGGGGAGCCAGAAACAAGGGTTTATGGAGACGACTCCTAACTCCTGTCAAGTCTGTGGAAACCCAAGAATGGTGGTAGTATTTTTTGCGACCTATGTCAGACACTATTGGTCACTTGTGAAGAGTTGACGGCACTGGGGACTGACCACTGTCCAAAGCACTGGCACCATACAGTCTAAAACTATTGCCTGCTGCTTTGTTACGGTGCCCCTTTACTGACCTGGGGGTGGGGGCAGTTCTGACATATTTAGTATGTGTATAGTGGCAGCCAATAATCTGCAGCTAAATCTTACTTTGGGTAATGTTTCACACACTCTGGCTTTCTGAACAGTATTTTATGTAACTGAGAACATGTTTGTGGTAGACTGCAGCTTCCAAATAAACCAAAGTGTTGTGTTTGACAGTGAATTTACACTGCAGTACTTTGGGTAGTAGGTGACTGAATTTGACTGAGCGGTAATACTGAACTTTTGTCATGGTAGAGCTGCTTCACTGGAATATCAGGTTATTCGAGTCCAATTTGAGGTACACACAATTATAATAAATGTTGATGTAACGACCCTCTTATCAATGAATGATTCATCATGGCAATCGTACACAATCAAGAAGTTTCATCCTCCACCCCCCCTTGCCGGTTCAGCAGTTCTGCCTGTGTGTGAATTGTAGTATGTTTAAGCTAACTTCTACCCATTGTATAATGGTGTGATTTTACAATATCTATAAATGGAACTGGGCTAACCAGAAAACCTTAAGAGGTTCATGTTACTTGCAGTTGCAGGGCCCTGCAATCCTATCAAAATGTAATAAAATGCAGATTATTCATCTGCGACTGGACATCTTCTGTGGTCACTCTACTTCATCGGTAGGCATTGTTGATTTTCTAGTTTGTTTACTTTTCCTAATTGTAGTTTCTGTGCAGGCACATAAGCATTGGTCTTGCTCGAAGTGCCTGAACAGGCTTGCTCCTGCTATGACTTGTCTTCTGCATATGGGCTGTAGCACAGGTAATCAAAGCAAAAATGTAAACACATGCTATATTTGTTTATACATGAAAACACATACAGAGATGATGTATAAACTGCTCTAACAAAAGTTTTGCAGAAAGAAAGTGCTTTGAAGGCTCTGCCTTCGACTCGGATCACAGAACTCCAGTCATGGTCAACTACATGGTAGAGCCTTCGAGAGAGCATCTAGGAACCTTCCACTGAAGTGTTAAGAAAACAGTCCTAAAAAAACTTTATTAAACACATTTTACTTGTCAGAGTTTCTTATAGTTTATCTAGACAGTGCCAGATATCTGAGTGGAGCAATATTACTGAATTGTCTCTGTCTCGGTTTGTTGTTGAAAGATACTGCGCTCCAGTCGAGCTGACCGACTGATTGACTGGCTGATTTGGCAGTTATAGGTATAGAACTGGTGGCTTTTGTCGGTGCAACGTATTGATTGGCTGATTTTGATGCAGGAAAAAATACATTTGGACCAATTATCTTTGTTTTATTTGCTGTCCAATTTGAACTGAGCTTTCATTACTGCAGGTCAAAATGAAAAAGCCAGCACTTGTGCAGATTGATTTTAAGTTTGATTCACAGTTGATGCAGTGAGGTTCCAGGGGTCATTTACAATCTAATAGAAGCCCACTAGAGCTGGAAGCCGATTTGTACTGAATTGATTTATGTCATTTAACCTCAAAGATGGTGTTTCTTGAATTATTTTTGTAGTTGTGTGCAGTAAAGGTCTAATTGCAAACAGACACAATCTTTTAAGTTATTTTGTAATGCTTAGATGTTTTAACTATTCACTATTCTGATTCACCTTCAGGAGATTTATAGGGAACTACATTTAAGGTTAGTATCTTGGAATTTCTCACATGCACAAATACAATTTTTGAATCTTTGTTTGCAATCCTACTGTACCTTGTCCCAACTTTGGCATGTTTGTTTTTATTCCTGTTTACAGCCTTTGTGGCTTCACTTGCATGTGATTCCATGCGTTCTCCAACCCTGCTAGTTTATGATGGTGAAAATGATTTAAAAGCCATCATTTTAAAGTAATTTAAAGTAAAGTTTATAATCATGTAAGTGAGATTTATAAAATATTCATCTTACTTGAGACCAGTTTTGGCAGTTAACACCACCAGCATCCTGTCTCATTGCTATTTATGAAGCGTTAACAACTTTTTAGCCTTTTTTTTGGCTTCGCTGGAGTGCATAAAGTAGGTGTGCTGCTACAACTGCAGTAGTTTGCCTTTTGTCTGATTTACTTTGGTTTGTAGAAGTTCAAATTCAAGGAAATCAACCTAAAGGGTGAATGTTTGGCAGTTGTCTCCTGTACCCTTGGGCATTAAATTAAATAGCTCTGCATGTGAATTTTAGGTTTTTATAAAGATGGGAGGGTGACCTTTTTATAATGCTACAGACAGGTACAGCACATGTAGCTCATCTGTAGAGGGAATATTTAATTGTCCTTTTAAGCCTGAGAACAGAATAGAGTTCTTTGCAGTACTGTTTTGATTTAAGGAACCAGAGTACCATGTGACCCTTCTCACTCTGAAGGTTCGCATACATCATTTTGATACATTTCCGAGCGTTGAAATACTTGTTTCCAGACATATCTGTAGACCCTTATTGGTAGCACATGCAAATGTTGAAGGACATTCCTTGTTGTAGATCTTTACCTGAGCTGTTTGGCTATATTTGGGGAACCACGTTCACGATTTTGCATGGTCATTTGTTATGGTCAATATTATTCTACTTACTGAGGTGATATTCTTTTATGATACTGGCAAATAGGGCCTAAATGTTGTTGGAATTTTAATGGTAGAGCAGAACAAAGCTATTTCTTTGTCTGGATTTCCATACAGGTTGCGTATAAACCTAAAGATTATAGATTTGTTAGGTAGTCCATTTTAGTTTTAAGGCTTCCTACTTCACTTTTAAAATTCTATAACCAGTAAAGAAGTGCAGAACCTCAACGAGCCATACAACGGTATCTTCTAAAACATGAAGTGCATGGGGGAATTAAAATGGCCAGGCAGATGATTCACTAACACAATGCATTATGTTGGCCTCCTGCTGCTTTTGTGCAAAAGCAAATAAACTCTAAGATACCAATTTCACATATTGGTATGAAATGTAATTTAGTTTTAGGGAGTCCTTTGTCTCCCCTGATAAAAATGTACAAACAAACGTTTAGAAGTTTTGAAGAGAAATCCATACTCTGCAGTAGAGCAAACCCTTTTTTTGGTTTAATTGACTATTTGTATGTTTGTATCAAGTTACTGAGTTGCTCTTTTCATTGTTCCCTATTTTAGATCTGGCAAGTAGGGTGACTAATGGAATGTATTTGAGGTGAACCATTACAGCGTGTGGTATTTAGTAGATGGTGATGGACAAGTTTTGATAAGCTCAACCTTGGTTTTGGGTTCTGAAGTTTGCTTGAGGAGGCAGTTTGGTCTAATTATGCAAGCAAAGCCACAATATGGTGTCTTTGAATCCCAGCTAAGTTTTGATGCTCTGTATCCTCAAGTTGTCTTAAAAGATTAAACATTTAATTTCAGAATTCATTATTCTAGTCACAGTGGGTATTGTTTAAGTCATGCGACTAAAATGGGAGCATGGCATTGCTTCCTCCTGCAGTTGACTTTGGAAAGATTTTTGTTCTGATCTATAGTGGAAGGCTTTCTGTTTTCACTTTGCTTAAAAAGCTGCATTGACTGCAGATTGGATAAAGGCCTTCAGTTACGGTTACGGTATGCTAGCTGGAACCAGAGTGGCAGATTGTCACAAAACTCTTCCTATACTATTTCTACTTGAGCTGCATGCTTAAGAATCACTTTATAGCAGACGTTTTTGCTTTTAGGTGTCAAGCACGAGCTCCTAGCAACAAGTGACCTTGATTGTCTCTTTCAGATAATTCCTTGACAAATAACCCAAAAAATATTGGATTTAACACCTTACCATCTCCGATTTTACATCAAACTTGGTGCTCAGGGTTGTTCATGGTACAGAAATACAAATTTACATTTTCCCGATTGGGTCAAAGTCTGCTTCACAGATACAAAGTTACAGGAAGGTAATATGTTTTGTGAACTATGCCCTTATAAGCTGCTGTGTCAAGTCTAGGGCTACTGATTTTCCATTCTGGGGAATAGCAAAGCATGACATTTGAGCATCAATATTAATGTTGATGGTTAAAATAAGTAAATTAATAAATATTACTACAATTGTAACTTTTTTTTTTTTTCCTTTCAACATTTACAATCAGACTCTTTGTTGCTGTAGTAGTAAGTATAGCACCTGCAAGTCATCATGTTTTATAAACGTAATTTGGCTCTCTTGCGCATTAAAATAAGCAGGAAAACTTAATTATATTACAACAGTTAAGAAAACAAATGCCCAGCCCTGTTGTGAATCATATTTACAGTTCTCCAGTAACACTGTAGTTCAGTCAACTAATTAAGTGTGTTTTGAAAAGACCTGTTTTAGCTTATTACTGGCATTACAATAACAAATATTAAACAGTTTAGTAACAGTCCAGCAATGTCATGTGAGAGTAATCCTATGTACAGTACTTCACAAATTTAAATTTAGTGTTTTACTGGCATTACAATAACAAGGATCAAATATGAAACACTGATAAATTGTGTCACCTGACTCGTTACAACACAGGTTCACCCCTGTTAATGTAAACGCATAATTAATCCTCCCAGTTGTTTCTTTGGTAATTCTGCCTTGTTGTTTGCAAAATTAACAAGAGATATGTCTTTAGACACAATGTCTTTATGAAACAAACGGTGTGCAGTGTAGTGACTACATTCGTTACACAGTAATTCAAGCGATCCATTTCCTCTAAGGAATGTATAGCTAGAAAAAGATTAATTTAAATGCAGGTAAGTTCTTCAGCATAGAAGAATGCAGTACTTTGTCTTTTTGTTGCTGTCTTTTTGCTTGTTTTCTGCGTGTTTACGACTGGCTATATGATCCTTTTAATGGTATTGACTCATGCATGATGAATCGAATGACAGCAGAGTAGTATCCCACCATCCTCATGTAGATAATCAATGTTTTGGCTCTGTCTTTTGATGAAACATGAAACTTTGTTGGTGCAGTCAACATGCTGAGTTTCAACAGAGACACGTGAGAAGTCACGTGATGAATTAACTCAACCTGGCTGGTTGTAGTGCAAAAAAGAAATGCAGGAAACTGGAGTTGCGAGGAGAAAAACACAACACTGCAAAATTCAATTCCCAAAATGCCTAATTCTGCTCCCAATACCTAATTTTGCGATTTCATGATTCCGCGATCTCTGAATCAGTAGCCCTAAGCAGGGTTCAAAATTAGCACCTACCCTCCCACCAAATGCAGGTTAATTTGGTCTGTGGCGGGTAAATTTCACATACTAACACGCCACAGTGGCAGATCCATTATTTATTTATTTTTATTTATTTATTTATTTTTTGCTTGGCTTGAGTTTAAATGATTTCGCACCCTCTAACATTTAACAAATATTGTACACTTTGCAATCAAGCGATCTGTGGTAAAAGCAATCTATGGTAAAAACTGACTCAATGTGTCTGGAAACATAAATTGAGTTTTTTACCATGAACAACCCTAAGCACAGAGTTTGGTGTAAATCAGAGTGGGTAGGGTGTTACCTTTTGAGTGATTTTGTTCTATAATTTTTTGTTCTATAATTTGAGTAGGAATGTTTGTTTTGTTAAGGGTAATGATTGACGAATATTCTACATACACTTTTTTTTTTTAATCCAAGTGCCAAAGTTAGGAAGACAAATGGTTCAGCCATAAAGGTGTCAGAGGATCGTGTTCTCTCATTATCTAAGTATATGTTATGGTTTTGCCTGCAGAATAGTACAGTAGCAGACATAAGGGAAAATAATTTTTACATGATAAAGAAACTAGTATAGTACAGTGTTGCAGGGACCATACTGGGTTGTTTGCTCAGTTTTTGTGGGGAAACGCCAACCAGTGACATACCTGTTAAACTGATTTAATGATGTACTGTACGTCCTCCTGTTGCATATGGTTTTGCAATAATCTTTGCACAATTTCCAGCACACGTTGTAAAAACTTCAAAAGTAATGAAAAATAATACTTTCGTTGCATTAGAAGGAAAGCAAAAGCATATGTTTAAATTATTTTGAAGTCTGTTGCCATTCAGTAAACTTTTGGTGTTGTGGATACAAATTGACCGCTCTCAAGCAAACTTTGACATTACATAGTCTGAAATCACTACTGTGTGTGCAATATCAGTAGACTACAGCACTACAAATATATGACCTGATTAGTGAAAACTGAATTCAGGTGGTACAGTAACCGAAGTTGAAAATGTATTACAGTTGGCAGACGTTCAAAGAAAAGTTAAGTACAGTATCTGGTTTCTATTGAAACAAGTTAGGTGTTTACAATCTGAGATGACTCATTACATTTTATTTTCACTCTGAAGTCACACTGTCGGTCTGCAATGTGGGGGAAAAAAGGCCCCCCAAGGAAAAAAGTCAATGGTGGTAGTGTGGCTTTATAAGGGGTGACACTGGAATTTTGTTCTTTGACAAGTATGTACTGTACTTCATCTTCAACCCTGTTGCCAACTGGTGTTTTGGATATTTGACAACTATTAATATGTCAACAGCAGAAATTTGTATAAATCTCTGGATGGAAGTCACCCAAAACAGAGATTCTAATTCCGAAATGTGAGTGTACTGCATTTCTTTATCGAACAATAAAACCAACTGTAGCCTTGGTTGCAAAATGTGTTGAATCTTGGCATAGATAGATACATTGGCAGCAGTGTTTATCATGTGTTTTGAATATTTGCAACTATTCAGTATTGTATGTTTTAAAAAGGAGATGATGTTACAGGCCACAAGCAATCTCCATTTGCAGTTTCAAAGTGTCAAAATATTGAATAACTTTCAGAAATGTTATCTTAAACCATGAAGGTGAAAGACCACCAGAGGGGGTAAAAAACTTTTTGGTATTTTGCAAAGAACATTGAATTTATTACTGTACTTGGGCTCTAAATTGGCAACAAGAGGGGCAAGGCCAAAGTGACCTTCATTTCAATACATTTGTAGAGGGCACTAAGGCCACACAATTAAAGTCAAGGCCACATTTGTAGTATGTTGTGTAATTTAACTTAGGATTCATATATAAAGCTAATTATGGCTACAGAAAGAAACAACACAGTTTAACTTAATAAATAACTGTTTGTTTATTTTTTTTTTTCCGTCAACCTGCAGCCTAAACAGGGCTCTGGACTAACCTTTTTGCCTTAGGATCCAATGGCTCTTAGGCCAAAAACATTGGTTATCAAATCCAATTGTTGGTTGCCACTTTTAAGAGCAGGTTGGTTGCTACCATATTCAACTGCTTAGAATATAACAACTTGTTAAGACGCTAAAGTGATACTAAAACAGTAACTTATATTAGTACTCACTTGTTTGTTGCCTCATTTTGTTGAACAGGCAATCTACGCAGCTGCAATGAACTCCACATTTTATATTTGAGATATTTTGCAAGCGTTGTGTGTGGAATTGGTGACTGCACCTTTAATTGTGTCCAGTAATATGGGAAATAGCATTCTGCATCTTGCAAGCTGAGTGTTAGTTAGCGGAGTCCTGATCGGAGATCATGTAATAGCCTGCTCTTATGCTTTTTTTTACTGTACATGTAACCATTTATTGTTTTCAGTAAAAAAAACAAGTTTAAGTTTCAGTGAGTTTGTTCTGTTATTTAGATATTAAATACACCCCTGTAAACCCCGGATCATATATTTTAGATATTTCCAAACCATTATTTTTCATTCACAAGCCAAGTTTAATGGCAGTTTTTCTGCTGCAATCAAGGAAGCTACAGTGCATGTAATTTAATTCCAAATTACAGTCCCAAGTATTTCTATGCGTTTTGTTCTCAACTTTGACCCTGCTTTAGCACAAAACCCGCACTACATTTACTGTTCTTTATAGTAACGTTTTAAAATGCCGTGCCTGCTTCTTTGGCTGAAGTCAGGCGATATCAGCTGGTCATGTCATTTTAGTGCCCTTTTAACACACAAATGCCGCTACAGAGCTGTCTGAGACGTTAAAAACATTATTTAAAATACTATAATTATAATTAAGTTTTCAGGGTATTTTGTTAATGGCACTTGTCCTACTCGCAAACCTTATTAAGTGTATTTTTATTTTAGTTTTTTGTTCTTGTTTTAAATTTCTTGAATGCAACGTTTTATTTTAAGCTACACAGTACAACTGCTGCATGGAACTGGGGTCACCACAGCACCTTTGGACTTCCAGGCATTTGTGTTCGATCGGATTGGTACCGTCCGTCCCTGTCGCACTTTAAAACATGACAGTTTGCTAAAGTGACCTGAAATATATAACTTGGCTGTTTCGGTTCTAATTTTGTTAAATTTTAATGGATGTTTTGTCTCCTTCAAAAAGTAGGAGTTAATTAAAGGTAGTCACTGGAAAATACTGACAGACACAGCATTGGTGTTGATATGCCGCTCAGGTGCGCAGATTTAATTTCAACACAGAGCGGACATTAGGGTACCAGCAATGGTAGACCTAGTGTCACATTTAATAAAGAAAAATAAACAAACACAAAAGCTAAATACAAAAGTTTGCCACACAAAATGACGAGCACTAGTCCCACTTAAAGGAACGTCCCCCTCCAGGCACCTTACTACTCTACGGTAACCCTCTTTATACTGGTTTGGGATCCACATCCCCTAAGCTGACCTACTTAGCCCTGGCCTCCCAGCGACTCTGGGCCTTTCCGACAGTCCTGGCTGGGAAATCGCCTTCACCAGCCCCGTCTTGCAATTAAAGGGCTCCGTAGTAGTAGTTACCGCAGTGCGGATGCTTCCCTCCTGGATGTAAACATACACTCTCTCACTTAACACCCGTCTGTACAGCAATGGCCTTGCAGCAGCCCCGAGCTGTAACCCAGCCGCTTTTTGAGCTCTGCGCAGCATCCCCGGGCACGCCCCCCAGCCAATCCAGACCTCCCGATTTAGCTTAGCTCAGGGCGAGCCTCCTTCGCTCAGCTGGTTGCTTAGCAACACATCTCCGACTGCGCGTCGCAGCTGATTTCTCAGTCACACACACTTGCGCAGGAACCAGTGACCCGGCTCCCTGTCACACTATCCCATAAATTGTTTGATATGATTGTTTTACTTGATTTACATTTTTATAAGTCATTAATACAAATACTAAACACATAAGATGCTCCACAGAACACTCTGCAGGTATCTACTTAATGTCCCCAATTTTTTTGCATATTTTGCTGCAGATTTGAACCGCCTCTAGTGATGAGCTGTACAAATCTGAAAACTGTTGAGATTCAAAGGACTTGGTTACACCTGAAAATAGGACTACAGCAACTGCTTAATATTATATTATGCAATATGCCACAAGACGAAACACCCAAGTTAAAAATTCTGTATTTTACAGATATCGGTGATACCAAGTTAAAAATTCTGTGTTTTACAGATATCTGTGATACTAAGTTAAAAGTTCTGTGTTTTACAGATGTCTGTTTTTGTTTTACAGGATTCTGAGCAACAATAAAATACAAGAACTGAAGAACGGCTCCTTTATTGGCCTCTCTGTCCTTGAAAGATTGTAAGTACTTTTGAATGTTTTTTATAGTTATACATTCCAGAAGAGCTGTACTGTCACGTGGAAGCACTTGATTGCCTTATAGTGCCATTGTTTTAATTGCATTGCAAGAGAGACGGTCAAGGGTTTTTGGACTCCTGTATTCAGCTATGTGAAGGTTATCAGGATTGTGAATACAGTACTGTGTTAAACGTATCCGCTTTACACTAGAAAATAAGCACATTTTATTTAGCTTTGTATTTTCCTTTTCTTTAGTTTTATTTACCCAATTTTACTCCTATTTGTAATACTATTAATAAATCATAGTTGCTACAATATTTTTTTAGCAATTTATGAATCTCCATGGAACTCTTCTGTCCTTGATTGGTATTCGCTGATTAACTTGCTGTTTCATGAGACACAACTGACTTTGAGTAAAATTGTGCCTTGATCAAAGTTTGATTTTGTTTCCAGAATTAACATACCTACGTTGATCAGTGTTTCTATGACATGCACTCAATCCAACAACCTGTCCCTTAGTGCTGGTTTATCAGAAGTGAAAGTACGTTATGACAAGCACTTTACAAAACAGCCTGCACGCTGTTGGAGATTGTTTCTTTCAGCTTGTATAGGTTAGAAAATGTTAGTCTGTCAGACAAAAAGAATAATTGCGTTCAATTACGTATTCTGATAAGCTGGCATTTTGGCTAAATTAAGGCAATTACTGTATCCAGAGATGGATGCTACTTAATCGGGTTGAAATCTGAGGCCCTTCTCTCCTTTTTTTTTTTTTTAAATAAGGGACAGAATGCAAAACTATTTTTGAAAAGGTTCAAACTACTGATTTTATCTGAGATTTGTATTAAGGTTTTTACCTTTTAACAGATACACACCGTGTTGTACAGTACAGAATTCTGTGCCAAAATATCTCCAGTGGCTGATTTCTAGAAGTCACAACTCTTATCTTCAGTGTAAAAATTTAACAGGAAGTGTATTTTGTTGTCCTATTTAATTACTCCCCACTCCATTTCCCTGACAAATGTGTGGTGTTGGTGGGGAGGAAAAAAGAAACACAAAAAGATAGTCAAACTAAAGATCAAATGAGTATTTAATAGCAACCTTTCTTCTCTATACCAGTGGTTCTCAAACTGGGGGGCACAGACTGTCATGAGGGGCATTAGAAGGTTCAGGTGTGGTGCTTTATTTATTTTTATTTATTTATTTTTTAAACCTAGGCTATACCGTATAACGGGCGGATACTTTATTTGGGCTTTATTGGTTATTTTGATTGGATCGCCAATAATACTTCCACCAGTCAGAGGGTTACATACAGTACTTGTAGCGTTCCCGCCCTCTGGCAGACTGGTATACAGAACAGGTTAAAGAAACGCAGGACGAGAGAAATAATGTGTCAGATATCAAAGTGGATATGAGAATGGCAGTGATGACGCCAATTTGCTTGAAAACCATTAAAAGTAGACTGGACATTTCCATCAATGGATTTAAAAAATCTGGAATTGATGCGATCAGAAACCCAGAGGCAGTGTAAACTGCCTGCTACTGTAGTAGGACTGTTCGTTTTTTTTTTGTTGTTTTTTTTTTACAAGGGTTTAATTAACAGCCACAATTGTTTGTGTCAGACTTGTTGAAAATCTGTAACAAAATGGTTGATATTGTCGATTTAACAACGTTGTAGATATGACTATTAATGCAAACATCATGCAGGTATCGCAAAGTCCAGAAACAAAACGTTTTGCACCGTATACAACTGAGCTGATTTTACCAGTGCTTGCTAGTCTATTAACCAGTTTGAAATGATTTCAAAGCAAATAAAAACATTTTCGTTTCGTCTTTTATTGTTCGATTTCACGTGTTGTTGGGGGTTGCCAAGGGGTGGGGGGTTTGTGGCGTCAAGGGCGTCAAGTACCACAGACCAGATGAAGGGGGGCGCGGCCTAAAGAGTTTGCGAAGCACTGCTCTATACTTTGGGTATTTTAAGGCAGGTTTGTTTGTGTGTGGGTTTTTTTTTTTCCTTGTTTCAAGGATCTGGCAATGTCATAGTAATATTAAGTACGTAAAGTACGGGTTGGTTTCAGTAAGTTACTTTGGTTTTATTTCCCTTACCTTTTCAAACTAGTTAATGACAAATGACACACCCTGCCAAGTACTTAAAGGGTACATAAGGACCTTTTTATTTTATTGTGTTACATGTTGCTACAACTGTTTTTACATAAGGTGTGTTTTTCTTAATTTTTTTTTTTCTTCACAGTGACTACTTTTTAAAACTTTTAAATTGCATTCCCTGTCTCAAAATGTAAAAAAAAAAAAATACAATTAAAACAATACACACACCTTACGTAAACAGCTGTAGCAACACATGGGAACAAGAAACACAATAAAATAAAAAGGTTCTTATGTACCCTTTTTAAGGACTCTGTCTTGAGGGGGGGGGGGCAACTATGAATGCACTGTTTTGATCTACTAAACAAGAATAGCATACTTGTTTTCAGAATGTCAGATGTCCCTCCCACCATGAAGTGAAACCTATTTTAGGTTTTCAGTTTTGAAAATGTTTTAGATGTCTGAGAACTACTGTATTTCCTGTTGTGGTATATATATATATATATATTTATTTATTTATTTATTTTTGTGTGTCGTGCTTCAAAGTAACCATAACATTTATGTACAAAGTGACAGCAGTTTTTAAGCCTCCATCTAAGCCCTCTTAATGCTTGATGGAGGAGCCCATTGATGCAGTAATTATACTGGCAAGAAGCCTCCATGGACTGCTTTGAGTTGCCATAGGTCATCTTAAATGCTGGGTTATGTAGTATAGTGCATAATGACTTTTACAAATCTGTTATGCTTGTATTTTATCCATGCAAGTGATATTTATATAGCTTATTTTCTATGGTCATAAGTCCATTATAGATGCCTTATTCAGATTTTCAGGGTTATGGAAACAAATTTGGAAAATCTAACTGCACCTTTCATTTTGACTGACCTAAGTTTGTTAACGTTGTAGTCATCTGAATTTTTGGTTTCTGGATGATAGACACCATAGGATTCTGAAGGTCATGTTCTATTTTATAGTAACTTTTACAAAGCAGCCACCACTGCAGACCATCTGAGGTAGTGACTACACATTTGCATGGTTATGTATGACGTGTTGGTGGCCATGATAATGACTTCTGACTGAACAAAGTTGCCTTATTAATATCATGTCACTCCAGGTTTCCGGTGTATTAAGATCAATTGATTTTATAGTCTTAATATTTGGTTCACAGCTGTATTCTAAAGTGTTTCTCTGGCACAATTTAACCTCTGGCAATATCTATGATCTAAACCACTGTCTAGACAACTGTTTTCTATGATTCTTTGTCAAGCTGCATTACCAACTGTAGTCAATAGTCTTAACCTCTGGCCATGTCAATGTCGCAGACCACACACACACACACTTATAGAAATGTTTGTTGGATGCCAAGAAGATGGGTCTTTTACAGTGCTTTACATATTTGTGTCTTTTTGACAGAGACCTCAAAAACAACCTTATAAGCAATATTGAGCCTGGGGCTTTTCTGGGGATGTCTGCACTAAAGAGACTGTAAGTATCAAATGCTTTTCCTTATTTTTTCTAGTTTGCACCTTACTTAATGTCGGTGCTGTGAAAGCAAATCAATCCTGTGGATTGCCGTGACATTTATTTATTAATTTTTTTCATGCTTGGGAATGCATACCCGTATGAAATGTTTTAAAATGCATATGTAAGTCAAGGTGATCCTGCTTTTTTCATGATGCAGATATTAGTTTGGCTAAGGTTTCTGACAGTGCTTTAGATTTGCTACTGAGCAATGGTCACTGACTGTAGGACCTCCATCCAAAGCTATTTAACACCATGCAACTTTTGAGCTGTCTTATGAAGAAACTTGTAAATGACTTTTAACAATTTTCACTGTGTGAATAGTTTAGTTTAAGCAGCAGGATCTGAACAACCTTGATTTGGAGATTTTTTTTTGTGAAATTCTGTGCCCCACAACTAGTTGCTTTTTAAAGTTTCCAAAAAATGTTGCTTGAAATTGCATGGTGTCTTTTGATTCTTAAGGCTGTCAAACACATGCAGCTCCTTCATTAATGTAAGAGTGGAAGGTTCCTGCATTGAACTAGTAAATTAAATGCAAATGTTTGGGGAGATTAGGTTATTTTCAAAGACAAAATACTGTTTTTCAGAACAAACTTGACAACTGATCTCGAGTGTTTTTGCCTCTGACTGGTGAAATTATTTATAGTATCTATAGTGTTCCGCATTGCCAGTTTTATTCTGTAAGTATATAAAAAGCCAAATAGCAGAAGTGGGTCAGATGAGGCAGAGGATGCATAGTGTTGCAAATACTGCTGCATTGAGGTACATGTTTGCGCTGACAGAATAAAACAACATACTGAAAGTAAGCGACACATTAAACTAAAACAAGAAAGTGAACTGAGAGACAAGAGAGCCATTTCTGCGGCTTTTACACACGCTTTAATAAGAGAGCAAGCAGAATGAATGCAACGAGTGTCACAGCGCTGTGCTTTGCTGGACAGCCACTGTTTATTGCAGGAGGGTATGTTTTGGTGACTTTGTGTGACAGTACTGTCCATCAGCTAAAACACTGCCTAACGCCTATAATCTTAATCGTAAATATTTGACAGAAAATGATGATGCTTTACTTATGGAAGATATGGATGGAAATGTCCAGTGTGGCATTTGACGTGTCTCCCAATGGCTTGGACCATCGAGTTCTGTCAATTTTTTTCTTTTTATGATTTCAAGGTGGAAAACCTGGCTTGTTTTGTGCTAATGTCATGTTCATACCTTCTGCCGATACTATGTCCATCAGCATAGCGATTACCCAAACGTTTGCAAAGTACCAGCTAACTTGGGAAAATGTGGCCTCGACTTGCACAGATTGTGCTTCATCATACATGTCACAGACATTAATCAGAAATCATATTCCACATGTAAAGTCTGTATGCTGAGATTATTTTTCCAACAGGACCAGTTTCCAAAGAACAGCACCTATCCCCATTACCACAACAGAGGTTTTATGAATTCAGGTTGTACAACAACCTGCATTAGAAAGAATGTAACTTCACAAACCATTCACACCTTTAGCTTACTTGCCATATAGTTTTTCGCCCCTCCCCATCATAACATGCAAGAATAAAAAAAATCAAGAAGCGGGTATACCCAAACTTCTCACCCGATACGCATGCCAGCGTCAGTGACACACCTGTGAGTTATGGTGAAAAGCGTAGAGTGTTCACTGCTCTGGTGCTCAACACCTGTTATATGGCAGGTTGACAACAAGCCCTGCCCATAACATTGTACTTTAATTATTAGACCAAATATTTACAGAATACTTAACTGCTGCTACAACCATGATTCATTTAAGAGTTTTAATTTAAATTTATACCAAATCACGTTTTTATTTACAATGAAGCGAAAACATAATACATGTTTTTATTATAAGCATTTGGGCGACACTATGTTCCCTTCATTGTAAATAAAAACATAATTTAGTATATAAATGAATTAAAACGCTATTGCTCCTTTTCTTTGGAACTCATTCCCAACTTTCATTAGAGAATTCACAATAGTAGCCAGATTTAAAAATACCCTTAAGACGCACTTATTATCTGCTGTATTTTAACTCTTTGACTCTACTGCAGTCTGCACTGTTTTTTACAACATGCTGTACTTATGATCGATTTTTACAATATACTGTACTCTTATGATCAATTCCCTATTTACCTTTTATTGTATTACTTTATGTATTTATATAATTTAACTTATTTACTGTTTTGTAATGTTGATTGGTGTGAAAGGAGCTATAATAAATTGTTAATACATTCATTATGGTTGTAGCTTTAGTGAATTCATCATTGATCAGTAGCCAATAGCAAGGGTCATATGTCAATTGTTCATATGATGTTTTCATTTACTGAATTTCTGTACTTGAGGGAGGATTTTTATTTTATTTATTTATTTATTTATTTCCCAAACTTAAGTCTGGGGGGGGGGGGGGCAATATTTCTGATTTACTGAATTGCCCAAGGTAAAGAGAGAAAAAATTACATTGTTTAGATAGCCTGCTCAGCCCCCAACACCCCCACCCTCGTTGCGCCACTGGTGGTTGACGATATAAATTTAATGTAGTAAAAAATGGGTTTACACTGCCTCAATGATTGGATATCACTGATTAGACTCCTCCAGGAAAGCAAAGCAAATAATTAAATGTGTTCTGGTATCAGAATAGCAGTGTGTAAGTGTTTCCACTGTTTTTGTAATGATCCATACATCGTGAAACTCCCAGGGGTCGCTGAGTTACAGGAGAGAGACGTAACCAACAATTGGCCATGGTTTTTCGGGTGTAACTCTTGAACTCGAGCTCCTAGAACCACCATTGAGTGTTAGACTTGAGGGGACACCATAAACTACCTCCTAAAGCGTAGTGGGACCCCAAAAATTCAAGCTGTAAGGAAACTAATACTCTTTGCCAAGCCATCCTGGCACCTAGAATGGTCACCCTATGTGCTGGGCCCCAATGGGGCCCTGCCGCAAAAAATCAAGTTCCTAACCCCTCAAGTTTCTAACTGGAGATATGCCACGTCAAAAATGACCCTTCTCTGGGTCATATCTCCATGTTATTATTGGGTCATATCTCTTATCACCTGACTAAGGTGACAGTCATAACTTCAATTCATCCAATGAAAGACTGTGAGGTTTTATGAGCAAATGAGGCATCGCAGTCCCCCTACAATTGCAATTCAAACAAAATGCTCCCAAATACAAAAATGAGAACTCTGCATTCATGTCTGAATGATAATGCATCTATGAGTTTGACTGCACAAACCACTTAGAGCTACATTAGCATGCTTTAGTTCACATTGCTGGCTTTTCTTTTATGTACCGCTCCAGATGTGGGCATGGACTTCAGATTAATTTACAATAACCTGTCATAAAGCCGGAGCTGGAATGTATTTACATCATTGAGCAGAGATACCCATTCTGAAAATCTTTAATGCAGTCTTGATAAAAGAACAAAGCTACACTAACCCTTTTTGTTTTGTTTTTCAAAAAAGAAAATGAAAAAATAGTTATCTAGACACTTTTTTTTTTTAATTTTTTTTTTTTAGAAATTGTTTTGCAGTTAATCCGCTTTACAGCACTGCTCATAACCTTATCCTGCACTGTAATCCTTTCCGTAGAACTTCAAAAGATTTCATTAGATTTCTCACAGAACTTTTGGCATGATGCTTTTTTTTCTCTACTTTTTTAAAGAACTGTTTGTTACAAGATAGTTTTAGTAGTTCTCTGTTCAAAGAAGCACCTTTGTGAACATATGAAGGTACTGGTTCACAGTTAACTGCCGTAAGGAATATCTGTGTACATATCTCCGTGCTTGAAGTGTTTTACAAGAAAAAATGTGCTTGATTCAGTTTGCCTGATGTCAATGTTCATCAATTCAAAAACAGTTATTTATTACAGAAAGGCTGAGGGTGTATGTTTTATTGGCACAGAGAGCACTAGATCGAGGTGTTGTGTGTGTTTTTTTTTTTTGGGAGAAAACCAAAGTCTTAAATTGGAGGTCTGAACTTCACACCTTTTTAGATAGTCAAGGGTCAGACTGAACCTGTGCTCTTTATCATAGGAAAGTTGGATAAGTTTGAATTAAAGTTGAACAGACGTGTTTTACTCCTGACAATGGCAATCAATTTGTTGGTTTAGTTTTTTTTTAGTACTTTATTTAATAACCTTGAAAGAGATCTGAAATTGCTATTAGCAGTGTTTGGATCAACCCAGTTGAATGCACTGCGAATGTAGCACAGATTTGTTGTGTAGTGCAGGTGTTTAGCAATGCCCTGGAGCTAAAGATGTCACCCCTTCAGAATTTAACCAGATTTCTTCAAGACCAAGCAAATCAAAAAGCTTACCACAAGAACAGATGGCTTCATACAGTAAATTCCTCCACCGTTAACTCAAAATACATGCCAGCGACTATGCATAATTATCTACAATCTTAATATGTTAGTAAACTAAGCATATTTAAAAAAAGCCAGACTCCTATTGGGTCTTTCATAAAAGTGAGTTACAAATCACAAAACCAAAATATATCTCGGCGATGAGAAAAAAGCAAGTGAAATTTTACACAATAAAAGGGAATTTATATATATATATACAGTGTGTGTGTGTGTGTGTGTGTGTATGTGTGTATATATATATATATATATATATATATATATATATATATATATATATATATATATATATATATATATATATATATATAATATATATATATATAAATATGTGTGTTAATTTGTAAAGCTGATATGAGATTATTTGGAGGTCATAAATATTAAATAATCAATTGGGGTTTGGGTAGGTGTCATTGGAATGGATGATAATTTTTTTTTATGAGTGGAATTAAGGGTTCAAATTTACTTTTCCATTAAACAACAATCAAATCAACCTACAGAAAATAAGAACAGAAGCAGTGTGATATTGGTATGTTTGCAGACAATATCCCTGTGGAACCTCAGAGGCCCGTATAATTCAGTTATTAATCTTCAAACTCAATACTTTCCATTAAATGTTGTTTTGAAACTTGTTTTTGTCTTGCAGGGATTTGTCTAATAACAAAATTGGTTGTCTTAATGCGGACATGTTTAAAGGTCTCCAGAGTCTTCTCCGACTGTGAGTACAATTTTGATAACTTAAAGTAAAAAAAAATATATATATATATATTTAAATTGTCATTTTACCTAATACCCCAGTAACTGTTTGTCTTGTATATTTTGACATAGCCATTGGCGTTTGGGATAAGATTTACTGGTTGCTGTCGTTGCTATATAAATGTGAGCATAGCCTTTTCTATGTATTGTATTTAATTTTATTTATTTATTTACCATATCACTGCAGGGTAACTTTTGATTGGAAACTTGATATTTCTGTAAGAAATGCCAGATTCAAGCTTCCTCATGTAAAAAGATATTGAAGCAATTTCCAGCCCATTACTATATAAACGTTTACAATTTCCGAGATGACAACAATAGTTACCAGGTGCAAATGTGAACCACTTTAAACGTTGCTGCAGAAAATCTGTAAGGTTAACCCCTACTGAACATGGACTGCCCTGCTAAGAAAGACCCTATAACACCACCTACTAATGACAAAGTGGTTCCTGTATCCTGAGCTACATTGTCCTACATTAAAACAAAAACGGGTCACAGTCTCTTTCTCTTCCGGCTGGAAGGATGTTTGTCTGCATGTAATAGAGGATCTTAATACCCAGCTGCTCTCTCCCCATCACGTTTTAAGACACGACTCCATCGTGTCACACAAAGTATGCATCATTTGAGCATGGAAAATATTGATTGGAAGCCATTCAGCTGCTTAACAGCACCTGTTAAGAGACTGTGAAAAGATCCTCCGTTAAATATAATAAAATTCCCACCCCCATCTCAAGCAATACCCAATTTATGTATTCATTTTTTTCAGAAACCTTTCAGGGAATAAATTTTCTTCTTTGTCACAAGGTGCTTTTGACAGTCTTGGCTCACTCAAGGCTCTGTAAGTAACTTTTGATTTATTAATCGATTCTAAATGTGTTTTTTGCACTTTAATTATGCTGTTAACTTCTTAAAGTATACTGCTTTTCATTAGAATTGAAGTTTTTTGAAGCCTGTAATAGAAACTCATGCTGTAGTTGCCACAGTATTTTTAAAACCTTATACTTTTTTTTTTTTATGTTGGATTTTTTTTTTTTTTTGCAGAGAGTTCCAGACACCGTTTCTGCTCTGTGACTGCAATCTGGTTTGGCTGATACGATGGCTGAAGGAGAGAAGTATATGTGTGCGTGAAAGCAGGTGTTCCTATCCGCGGTCTTTGCGGAGCCAGCTTGTGACTGACATCAAACCAGAGCTATTGACATGTGGTAGGAGATGGTTCACTTTCATAGTATTGATGGGCACCAAGTTGCGTGTAACCTCATACTCTCCAATTTAAAGCAGATGAGATCAAATAGACCACTTCTTTTTATAATGTTGTTCCAGCTTGCTTTGGTCTAACTGAGAAGTCATCCTAACTATCACAATGGTATTGTCATGTTTTGTAATTACGTTTCTGTTGGTGCACATGCATTTAAACTCCTGTACTGGTATTTTACTGCAGATTCCTGTTCTCACTGATTTCTCTTTCTAGATGCTCCGCTTGAGATACCGTCTTTCCAGATGACGCCTTCACAGCAACAGATAGTGTTTGAGGGTGACAGCCTCCCATTCCAATGCAAGGTTTCCTATATCGATCAGGATATGCAGGTGCTGTGGTATCAAGATGGCAAAATGGTGGAACCAAATATGACCCAGGGCATTTTCATCAAAAAGAGCATGGTTCAGAACTGCTCCTTGATTGAAAGGTATCAACTAACATTTCATTTAGGAAATTTTATGCTAGGATTAGTGACCTAAGCAACATTTTTATATCTATTTAAACAAACCTGTAGCTTGTTCACACCTGAGCATGTCTGAAAGATATTGGATTGCTAGAATAACCTTGCATAACCTTGCAAATGTCTGCAATATAGACATCATACATTGAGCATACAGCAAATGCAACTGCAAATGTAATATAAAACAATGAAGAAATTATGAATGTTCCTTGCTGTCATTTAAAATAATAATTGAATTGCAGCGAACTGACCATTTCCAATATCCAGAGTGGCTCGACTGGGAACTGGGAGTGTCGGGTGCGGACAAGTCGTGGGAACAATACAAGAACAGTTCACATCATGGTGTTGGAGAGCTCAGCTCAGTATTGTCCCCCGGAGAAGGTGGTCAACAACAAGGGGAATTTTAGGTCAGTACCAGCAGATGGGAAAAATCATCGGTTTGTATTTCTGCCCTGCATTCGCCACATCAGTCAGGCACAAGTTCACATGCTCCTTATTACAGCAAATTAGATTTGAGGGAAGACAGACCCTGAGGGTACAGATTTCACTAACTACTCTACAAAAAGCTGTGAGTGTTTCTAAAATCTAATTAGGTGGGATAAAGCATTTGTAGCCTTATACACACAAGTATATGTATATAATGTATATATTATGTATATGTATGTGTAAGCTTACTTTTTAGTTGCTTTTCATGGCCACGGTTTGATTATAAATAGTAGAAAAATGAAGGCACACCATGTTTAAAATTACAAACTAAACAGACGGCTTCCTCCCTGTCATGCTTGGTATTTGTAGTGTTTATAGTAAGCCAGGACCTTTACTGATTGAATTTAAACAGTTAAGCTCCCCTTTTTTTTTTTTTTTTTTTTTAAGTAGGCCACGTTTAGAGTTCCTCAGCTCAATAATAATAATAATAATAATATAAGAAGCAATTTCCTTTATTTAAAAAAACAAACAAAAAAAAAAAAAAACATTTTTTTTAATGTAATGTGCAATTTTTTTCCTGAAAGCGAAGATGTATAATAGATTGAATATTAAGTGAGCCCTCTTTCCATTCAGAATCAGTGTCCCCTCTACTGTCCGTACAGAGAAGGTTAACACTTCAGTGTAAAGCGTAGTGAGTCACTGCACCAGCTTTTATTATTGGCATGTCTAGTGAATGTTCTGCGACATGATGTGGAAAATTTAAATTAAAAAGAGA
Organism: Acipenser oxyrinchus oxyrinchus; assembly: GCA_030684275.1. Taxonomy (NCBI): domain Eukaryota; kingdom Metazoa; phylum Chordata; class Actinopteri; order Acipenseriformes; family Acipenseridae; genus Acipenser; species Acipenser oxyrinchus. The sequence goes on along the minus strand of CM060247.1, from coordinate 18,538,810 downwards.
ACTCCTCATACTCTCCAAATCCTCCTTTTCCTTGCAATTAGGCATTATCTTCTCTGCAGGGGTATGACTTAGGACTTATTGTCAGCAGGGTTGCCAGAAATTTAAAATAAGTTTGTAGCCCAAAGTCAACCAAATACCAGCCCAAAAGTAGCGCGATAGTATGTTGCCTAAACTAGCTCAAAAGTAGCCCAATAAACATTGTATTTTCCAGCAGAGTAGTTATATAGATTACTGCAGTTGAAACTGTGTAAGCAAACGTCTTCAAAGTGGGGGGGGGGGGCTATTTTAATTCAAAATGCAATTGCTTTCCCTATTCTAATTTTATATTACATATAAATACAACTGACTTTAAAACTTAAATATCTAACCAACCTGAATTCTGATGACAGGTCTGTGTGCAGAGGTATATATCCAAAAAAGATGTTCAAAAAAAATATCCTTTATGTATGAACTGAAATATCAAGGTCTTAAACTTTCATTAAACAATGACATGCTGACTGAACACCCTACATGTTTTAATTCAAGATCAGACTCCCGTCCCACTCTTTCCTGTATACTTTATGCCAGTATAACTTGACTGATCTTCCATTAACAGGCGCACTTGAAATATATACGCTACCCATAATGCAATGTATAACAGTACTCATTTCCATAGATATTGTTACGATGTTTAGCAGCAGTGATGTAAACACTGAGGGATGTGTATCTTAGCTTAGTATTTTGTTTAAAAATATAGTTAAGACTTTAAAATCATTCAAAATATATCCAAATGTGATACCCGCACAAATGCCCAAAAAGTAGGCACCAAGCCATTTTTTCACGTACAATTAACAAAAAACCAAGCCCATTTAAGTGAACCCACCAATCTGGCAACACCGATTGTCAGCTGTACTGTACTTTGAGAAGTGTTTGGACTTTTTGTCAAAAACATCTGTTGGTTCAAAATAAGAGCTTATTAATGTGCTACTGCTTTTTCTTTAAGCAGAGGGTGAATCCAGGAAGGGATTAGTGCTGAGACGCTTCGCATTTGATTTTTTTTAATTAAACAAACCAAAACGGCCAGTAATATTTAGATTTATTGGCAACTTAAAGGTTTCATTTTGTCTCTATTGTAGGTAAAATCTGCATTATTGGAAGTTGTCTGTGGTGTTCCACAGGGCTCCATTCTAGGTCCCTTGTTGTTTTTGTTATATATGCTACCGCTAGGTGACATTATCCGCAGACACAGAGTGAACTTCCATTGCTATGCTGATGATACCCAGCTGTATTTGTCCCTAAAGCCAGGAATTTCTTCTGCCTGTGTGTTATTAGCTACTTGCCTTACAGACATCGAGCACTGGCTGTCACAGAATTTTCTAATGTCAAAGTCGGATAAAACAGAGGTTATGCTTGTGGGCTCACAGAACCAACTAAAAGGAAATGTGGGATTACATGAGCTTGACCCTTGCAGTCTCTCATCAAAACTTAAACTAGAAATTAAGAGTTTGGGAGTCATCTTGTAGAGCTCCTCAATTGTGGAATGCTCTTCCTTAGTTTGTCAGGGAAGCTGGGACCATAACAGTTTTCAAATTGAGACTAAAAACGCACTTTTATAAAATGGCATTCTTATCTTGGTGGGTTTTAATGTAACATTAAAATTGCTGCTTTGCTATTTTGTGTATACTATTTAAAAGGTCTGATTGTGGCAGTTGTATGTGTGACATGCTATATAGATATATTGTGATTGGGTCTTTTTTCTGCTATGTACTGGACAGTGTGTTGCGATTTACTTTTGTATAAAAAACACTATATAAATGCAATAAATAATAATAAAAAACCTCTGAACAATTTAATTAGTTATACTCAGTAGAGATACTAGAAAGGAGCTACACTATGTCTGTCAGTGGGGTGGGTGTGTGTGTCTGTGTGTGGTTGTTGTGTTTTTTTTTTTTGTTTTTTTTTTGTTTTTTTTAAACAATTGAAAAAACCAAAACAAACAAAACTACTTCCAGGTGGCCGAGGACTTTTTCAGGCATCACTGCGTACCACCTTTGTGCCCGCTACTCTGCAGGCAGTGGGATTTTCCCTGGTGGGTATCCTGATGAGAGGAGGGCCTGGCGCCGATGTGACCGTGGTGGATTTTGGGCGGAAGAAGACTACTCCCGGTGTCAGTATGAAAATGATGTCACCCGTGTGCTGTACATAATTAACCAGGTAAACCTTTATGGGGGAGGGGGAGGGGAATCTCTTGCAGAAACAACTATGTAAAGTAATTGAAGCTAACAAAATAGTTGGCTTCAACATTTTCTCCACAGTGCATATCCATTCCTTATAGCTTTCAAATGTGCAGTTTTGACAGAAACACATGTTTTAGCAAACTGGTATTTTCATTTTAACATAATGATGTCTGTTTTACTAAGTTAGATATCTCTGTTTGCAAGCCATGCTGTTAGTGACTTGCACTTCCTGGGTCATTTCACATGGTGGGCGAAGTTGACCCCACCAGTTCAATAGCTTGTTTCCTGTGAATTAGCTGCTTCCCCTATTGACTGGCATCCTTTCAACCAGTAACAAGCTTTGATCCAGAATACACTATAAACAGAATAGACTATTCAACTATAAACTTCAAACAACTTTCTGCAGATGCCTATAAACCTCACAAATGCTGTCACAACAGCACGGCAGCTACTGGCTTATACTGTGGAAGCAGCAAACTTCTCTGACAAGATGGATGTCGTCTTTGTGGCTGATTTGATTGAAAAGTTTGGAAGATTTGCAGAGAAGTACAAAGAGGTATGTCAATTTTTCCGATAGTATTTGAAAGATTTTATTTCCCTCAGAATTTAGTATGTAACTGTGTTTAAGACGACTTAAACTACAATTCTGGATCTATTAAATGATATAGATAGTCACTGATTGTCCTTGTTCTTCATCATGATCCAACCAGCTGCAAGTAATCCCGTTCCATGCAATTGAAAAGGATTATATTTAGAGCGCTATGTTTTTTCCCCCAAATATAAAATGAAATACAACATATAAACGAAAAATCGTTACAAAGCAAATATAGAATGACGTTCTTAAATTGGGAGGTTTATACAAAAATAGGTTTAAATAAATACTTGCAATCGTAGTTGTCAAGGTTCATCCTTTACCATAGACGCAGTTTGAAGGGAAACTGAAGCTCTGTCTAGCACCTGTGCAAATGTAGATTTTGGAGAGAGTCGTTTACCACTTGGGAATTAAAATTGTGATGGAAGAGAAGAGGTGTTTGTTTCTAAAATGCCTAAACCGCGCATAACAATTAAACTCTGCAAAGAATTTGAGCATGAGGGGAATGTATGCAGCTGACAGTGACAAAAGAAAGCATTAGCTGTTTATACCTTTTGCACTGGAACAAATGCTGTTTTGGTTTCGAATGAATCTGAATGAATGAATCTGCTTTGCTCAGTGTTTAAATACTGAAACTCCTGCTTCAGGGCAATAGGATTGAAATGCAATTCCTATCGTTTTAATGGGTAGATTGCTGTATGTGCAATTATTATGACAGTCCCACAACGATAGATAGATAGATAGATATTTGTATTTCATAGAGTGCATGGGCAGTATTTACTGTAAAAACATTACTGCTGCTAATGAGAAATTATGGTAAGTACACTATTTTTCTGTGCTAGGTCTGTGAATGTTAGCGGATAATATTTCATAAATATGTACAGTATATAGTTAAAACATGGATGTATGCTGCTAAGTGTTCTATGACTTGGCATCATGAAGCTGCACTAGATATAATACTGTACCCCATTCCTGTATCTATTTAACATATGGATTTTCTTTAAAAAATCATGAATAGCATTTTTTTGGTGCAGCAATCTAGAATGTGTACCTCTTAACGCAATCTAGGCCCCTGCATCAAAAAACTACTTGTCTGGAACATAGCAAATATTTATTTGTCAATGCTTTTAATCTTATGCAAGATAGGTAACAACAGTGACCTAGGAGCTAGAGGAAGTGGATGGATAGGAAATAGGGTATTTTAGGCATCTCAATTACACCACCCGTCAATTTCTAGAAACAGTTTTCTAAAACAGTCCAAGCTAATTTTTTGTTCTCCATTTACTTTTAAAGAACTGACACAGAGGGCTATGAGCTATAGTAAAATACATATGTTGTGGCACTTTTACAGCATTGCTGGAGGGGACAAAAATAGAAAAAGGACATGACAAATAATAAATCTTCTGTGAATAATTACCTGCTGCTCTGACAGTCTCTATTTGACAGCTGCTGTATGCAGTCTGCAAACGCTGAGCTGCCGGGTGACAGCTGCAGATAAGTGGCATAAATTGATGTCTAAATCAAAGAAACTGTGTGCAGTTTTCATATTTCATTTTTATTGAAATTGAAAACAAGCTACCTGATCTCATTATGGAGCTGATGGAATAAATTAATCTCTTGTAGGTACTCCTTCAAGGATTTCTGAAATGTATTGAGTTTCCTGCTGTGAAACTGCATGTGCGGTTGCTATGTCTTTATGTTCCATTTAAGATTCAGTTTAATTTTATCATCAGTGGAACAAATGTGACATTCGTAAAGGGCTGAGGAAGGGGGCAATATGGAACGTTTATTTTGAGGTTGTACTTTTTAAATGTAAGCCTGCTACTGTCTATAAAAAAGGGTCCTTTAGAATGCCATGTTGATATCGGTCTATAAAACTCAATCATCCTCATTCCAGTATCAAACTGGCTTGCAATCAGTCCAATCTGCATCTGGATATTACACAAAGGTCAAAGATGGTCCTTTCATATAATTGGTGAAATTAATTCACCATCCTCCTAATATTTTACTAGCAGTATTTTCCTGTGTTTTTGTTTTTGTTTCGCAATCCACTGTTTAAAACCCATCTCTGGTATCCTTCACATTTGATAAATTTCTCTATCCAGTGACTGGGTCAGACCAGAATCTCTCATTTCGTATTTGAGGTTCGGACTGTCGGTGTCCCAGTTAAAACAGTGTTGAGATGGATCTGCTGCTGATGGAAAGAAACAGGATTGATTTTAAATGGTGTTCAGCTTCCAGTCCTAGTGGCAGTAGACCCCCAATTGTTCAAACAACTGATAAATATCTTGACTGCCAGCTCCAGCTTGTAGCTATTTCAGTTTTACAGCAGTATGTGATTTGACATTTTGTCCAGTAAGTGCATATTTCCAGTTGTGACTTTTTTTTTTTTTCATTTAAATTCTGTTTAGGTACTTGATAAGAAAACTACCACATCATCCATAATTTGAAACTTCCAATCTTAAACTTGGAAGTAAAATAAGTAGACAAACATTTTAGGCTGTTTACTTTTGGATTGGGTGTCATGATGTTTAACTAGCTATAAGTAGAAGTGTCAACCCAAATAAGTAACAAATGTTCCTGTGAGTATTTTAGTTCATCCTATTTTAGAGGTGCAAACCTTGCCTCTCTTACAGTGCTTGTTGTTTTTCAGCTTGGAGACGTTATGGTAGACATTGCTAGTAACATCATGCTGGCAGATGAGCGGGTGCTGTGGATGGCTCAGAGGGAAGCTAAGGCCTGCACCAGGATAGTGGAGTGCTTGCAGAGGATCGCCACATATAGACTGGCAAGCGGGGTTCAGGTCTATTCCACGGTAGGAAAAGATTTATATTTTACCGTTGACCCTGACTTTACAGATATTGATATAGCATTTAATCACAAATCACTTACTGATTTGATTTTTAAAGTGTTTTGACATGACTCGTGAATATTTAAATTCTTCCAATTTTATATTATTTTATATCATAATGATTTAATCATTAAGATATAAAATAAAACAAATACAAAATATAGCCCGACATGCTTTTTTCCTGTTTTCTCCACCCTCCATACAGAGCTACATTCTAATGCAGAAGATGAGATTTATGTTCACACAATTCTGTGGTAATTTAAAATTCAAACGGGTGTATCCAAATGTTTTATTAACCAAAATATAGCTTTTGTTTTGATTTAATCTTCTGGTATGGTAGCATACAAGAGGTATGTGTTATAGAAAAAATACAACCCACAACAGATCAATGTGCATGCTATACACAGGATATGAAATTTATTTAAAAAATATTGTCCCAAAAATGTATGACTGTATTGTATAGCTTCATTCCATCCTTTTTTCTTTTAATAGTATTCTCCAAACATTGCCCTGGAAGCACATGTGATCAAGTACAGCAGTTTCACTGGGATGACCTGCACTGTGTTCCAGAAAGTTACTGTTGGAGACCGGACAGGTCTGGGGGAATTTGGAAGAAAAGATCCAGATATTAACCTTGACAAACAGCTCAGCTTTAAATGCAATGTCACCAACACACTACCCAGCCTGGCGCTCAAGGTAGGCCTTGCAGCTTTGGCATGGCCTCTGCTTTTATGTTAAAATACACCATTTCTGTACGCCCATGTGTCACAAGTGCACACATCTTTAATGATTCTCTCAATTCTTTTAGAATACAATTGTGGAAGCCTCTGTACAGCTGCCCTCAACTCTGTTCTCCCAACAAGATGATTCGGGTCAGGCAGAGGATGCCATTTACAAACTGCAGCTCATTGCCTTTAGGAATGGTAAACTCTTTCCAGCTACAGGGAATTCAACAGCACTGGCTGACTATGGCAAGAGGAGAACTGTGGCAACCCCTGTCATCCTAACAAAGATAGGTAGGCTTGGTTCGTTCCCAAAATTACTTTGGTGTTATACCTCTTAGGAACTTAGGAACCAGGCAGCTAAAAATGATATATGTATATAAATAATATTGTTCATCCTTGATTAAGTCTCTTCTAACAAGCTGCTAGAAATCTAGCAGTGTGTTTCTTTGCCTTTTTTAATATGCAGGTTCATGTTTGCAAGGCAGAAGTAACACTATGATGAGTATTTGAAAATACAAAAGAATTATACCCTTATGTGTTTCAAATGTGTATTCAGGGGTGGCAATCTTGCTTCAGGATCTTGTACTTTCTCTGGAACCGGCACATTCAACATTTGCACAATTGTACTCTGTGTTTCTATTGTGCACTGATGCATATTCTTGCCTCTTCATCAGATGGTCATGATTTGAAAAATCTGCTCAATCCTATCAATGTGACCCTGCGGCACATTGCACATGGAATGGACGCTGTGGCAGCAAACTGGAATTTCAGCCTTCTCAATGGACAGGGAGGCTGGGAATCTGATGGCTGCTATATTCTCTTCTCTGATGACAACGTCACCACTATCCAGTGCAATTCCCTCTGTAATTATGCAGTACTAATGGTAAGCAGGCTATTGCAGTAAGGTAGAAAAAGGGCTACATTAACTGGTTTAGCATTGCTTTTTTTGTTGTTGCATACACCAGAATACAATGCAACATTTTGTTATTTTCTTAAATGTGTAGAGGGAGGCTTATAGGTTTTCATTTACATTTTTTAAATAGTGAAAAAATAAAACCAATGTCCTAAACAAGAGTGGTTTGCAGTGTATACTATTTCTTTATCATATGAATTTGCAGTAAGTGCTTAACTTCTGGAATATCATATACAAACTGTAACAATTACTGTAATAACACATGCAGTCTTTTCTTTTTATTTAGGATTTGAAAGACGTTGAGTATTTCACCCAGTCTGCTGATCTTCTCCATCCAGTCATCTATGCTACTACTGTCATACTGCTTCTGTGCCTCCTGATTATAATTGTCAGCTACCTGCATCATCACAGGTAAAGGCAGACCAAGGCAGACATTATTGTTGAGTTCAGGTGTTTTATTCCAAAACACCTTCTTTTTAAATTGTTTGTGGTTTCTTTTTTCCTAGTTTGATCCGGATAAGCAGTAAGAGCTGGCACATGCTTGTCAATCTGTGTTTTCATATTTTCCTGACGTGCGTGATGTTTGTCGGAGGTGTCAATCAGTCCAGGAACATAAGTGTCTGCCAAGCTGTGAGTCGATGTGTTTTTGCATTTATTTGGCAGAAGTGAAATTGGCATGACTAGTGGATGAGAAGGAAATTTAGATTTGAAGCATTCTTTTAAATGTATCTCGGTACACTGCTTTGAGTATTCTTGAGTGAAAGGCAACGACAATAATGCCCCGTATTGCGCTTTAGTTTAACTATCATTTTGTATTTAATCCAGGTTGGTATTATTCTGCACTACTCCACCCTGGCTACTCTCCTGTGGGTTGGGGTGACTGCACGGAATATCTACAAGCAGGTGACGAGAAAGGCCAAGCAGTGTGAAGACCTGGAAGAGCCATCTCCCCCTCCACGGCCCATGCTTAGGTAAGGGTGAAGAATAGTACACTGCTATGCAAACAGTATTTTGTACAAATGTAAGAATAATATAGTAGTTTACCTGAAATTAAGAGAAGTTTGTGTGGTCCAGTGGTTAAAGAAAAGGGCTTGTAACCAGGAGGTCCCCAGTTCAAATCACGGCTCACTCACTGCGACACTGAGCAAGTCACTTAACTTCCTTTCGGGTGAGACGTTGTAAGCTAATGCATAGTTCACATCCTAGTCTCCAAGTCGCCTTGGATAAAAGCGTCTGCTAAATAACCAAATAATAATTTCAAACCAAAATAATGACTTTTAGCATGTTAGATGTAACTAGCCCTGATGGTAAAATTTCAAAATCTTGGTGTAGATTTTCAAAGCAGCCACATGGTGGTAGTAATGCCACCTTCCAGAAGCCTTGAGTTCAGAATGTAAAAGCAGGAATTCCTGGTAACTCCAGTCCCCCCTTTTTTAAAATGCTTACGAAAGTAGCAATCAAGGTCTTGATCGCAGTAAGTTGCGATATCTTCTATTCCCACCCTATGGAACTGTTGGTACCTATTGCTAGATTAATCTCTCAGACTGAAAAAGTGCAGCTGAAACCAATCCAACGCCAGTCACAAACATTTTCCAATGTTACCTTGTTGTTGTGCCCTTGATTTCCCCATGAGGATTAAGATACACTAGTACAGATACCATTTCCCAGTATTTAATTGCCTTCATATTCTATGGGGGGGCATTATATAAAATAGTTTATAGCTTTAAAAACTCACCCCCGAGAGGATATGAGATGTTCTATATATTTTATTGTAAATCTCCTTTTTATTTATTTATTTATTTTTATTTATGTATTTATTTATTTATTTATTACCTTTTTTTAAACCCACAGATTTTACCTGATTGGAGGGGGCATCCCTGTTATTGTCTGTGGAATCACAGCAGCAGCCAATATAAAAAATTATGGGAGCCAAGTGAATGCATCATTGTAAGTAGTAGTGCACCTTTTTGGGTGCAAAATCAAACCCTTTTTGAAAGAACAATATGAAACCACTTCTCCCCCTTGCCTATGTGATACTTTTACATTTTTGCATATGTCTGAGAACTGCTTCTCCAGTTTGGGGGTACAAGGAGCATATGGAATGGCTTTTCTTTTTTACATGTGTAGAATATAGATAATGTTGGCTTACTTTTTGCATGATGCTGATCGCTTCAGTTTTGTATTTATAGCTGTGGAAGCGTCTATTTTATATTTGTGTATGGTGTTGCATTAATCATTCTGTTACAGGTAAAAACATATATGCCATCTACATTCTCTGGATCCGTGTTAATAGGCTGCTTTTTATTGAGCGTGGGTTAACCCCAAGAGTAGTTTCAATGTTAAGAACATGGGGATTATCCCACAGTTTTTTCAACGTGGTTTTAGCTTTATCTTTATGTAAAAAAAGGTGTGTTTCAGTATGACTTGGTTAATACCCACTTTTTCTTAAACAAAAAAAACATTTTGTTTACTGTTATAGCTGTTGGATGGCATGGGAGCCCAGTCTAGGAGCATTTTATGGACCCGCAGGCTTCATCGTCTTCATAAACTGCATATACTTCCTCCGCATCTTCATCCAGTTAAAGAGACACCCAGAACGAAAGTATGAGTTGAAGGAGTCAGCTGAGGAACAGCGGGGGCTGGCGACAAATGAGCATGGGGGGACCAACCTCACTGATTCCATGTCGATGTCCCAAGGCAACTACTCTGTTGTTTCTGTCTCTGCACTAGAGAACGAGCACACGTTTCAAGCCCAGCTCTTTGGGGCCAGCTTGACCCTTCCTTTGTTTGTTGCCTTATGGTTTTTCGGAGCTCTGTCGGTCTCAATGGATTATCCCATGGATCTAGTCTTCAGCTGCCTTTTTGGGCTTGTAGCGCTGGGTCTCGGTGCCTTTTTAGTGGTTCATCATTGCGTTAACAGAGAAGATGTCTGGCGTTACTGGATAGCTGCCTGTTGTCCTGGAAGAAGTACATACTCCATGCAGGTCAACGTCCAACTGACAGATTCCACTAACAGCAATGGGGATGCCCCCAAGTGCACCAACAGCAGCGCCGAGTCATCCTGCACAAACAAAAGTGCATCCAGCATTAAAAATTCCTCCCAGGCCTGCAAGCTAACCAATTTGCAGGCTGAGGCAGCTCAATGCAAGCCAAATCCTGTGCCCAGCAACACAGCCGCACAGCTGGACAACAGCTTGACAGAGCATTCAGTGGACAATGAAATCAAAATGCACGTGTCTCCCATTGAGGTGCAGTTCCGGCCTAATGGGCACCTAGACAGGCACCATAAAAACCGAACTAGAGCCCACAGAGCTAGCAGGCTCACTGTGTTAAGAGAGTATGCACACGATGTTCCCACAAGTGTGGAAGGGAGCATGCAGAACTGCTTCCCAAAGAATCGCCAAAGCAACTATGATAGTCATACAAGGAGTCGAAGAGCTGCCTACCTGGCTGCATACAGAGAACGACATCAAAGACAGTACCAACAAGACAGCAGTGATGCTAGCACAACATTGCCTAAATACAGCAGAAGTACAGACAGGGGGGGAGGTGGTGGCAGATGTGGAAAAGGTGGAATCTCCAGCAACAAGGACAGCTTAAAACAAACGATTATGGATGAACTTGACAGCCAGCAAAAGTCATATGGCCTAAACCTGGCCAGTCAGAATGGACTGCTAAAAGACAGTGGGCAGGATGTGCCATTACTAAATGCAGATAACGCTGGCAATACAAGGACTGGATTATGGAAACATGAAACTACTGTGTAGTGACCATGCCATTTTAATTATGAACCTACTCACTGAACTGAGAGGCATTCCTTTAAGCTATGGACACTGTCTTTTTTTTTATATAAAAGTGTTGCAATTATTTTAAACCAGTAAAGACTACAGAATAATGTGATTGTGGAGCTGTCAAAAGGAAAAAAAAAAAAGCAAAAGAAAATAGTGTTATACATTTGTCCATCTCCCACATAATTAAGAGGACACATTTTATTGCAGTTTTGTAAATTGTTTCTATCCTTTTTGTCCTGTTTTGATATGCAGTGCTTGAATTTTGTATGTTAAGCAGTATGACTTGTGGTGTTGCCCCTTGAACTTACCATGGGCAATCCATTTTTTAAAATTTTTTTTTTTTTTTTGAAAGAATAAAAGGAATTTGTACAAAAGTCTGGTCTGCTACAAAAGTTTAAAGTCATAAGGTCCCTGTGGAGATGCAGCACAAGAGGTGGTCAAATTCAATTGAGAGAGAGAGACCCAAGTTTGTTTGTATATTAATAATGCATGTATGTGTTAAGTCAGTAGACAATAGGAAAAAAAGCGAATTACAACTGATCAGTGGACGTTGATGATATGATCGTGCTGTGGTTGGTTATGATGAGGACTATAACTTAAATATGTAGACCATTTGTTCTCTATTTTAGTGTAACTTGTATGTGGTTCTGGGGAGATGTAGCTTTTATGAAGTAACACTGCATGGAAGACCATGCCATCCTTCTACAGAACAGCATCTTGTTTGAGGGGGGAAAAAATATATACTTGCATGCCAGTGGGCTTATGGAAAATAGATACGTGAGGGCATCTTCTATATCAAAGTGACACAAGTAAAAATGCAAGGCCACCAGGCTTAGTGATTTTCTTTATTATATTACATTCCAAATGCTCTAGGGGGTTTGAAACCATTTTATTTTATTGCTAGCTGTAGAAAAATGAATTATTTAAAATAGAATGAAGATGTAGGTTTGTAGTGTTTTTGTATTTCCTGTCTCTTGCTTCCCATTCAAGAGTAGCAATTTTAGTTTAGTTTTTTGTTTGTCAGTTTTTTTTTTTGTATGGATGCATCTATTGCTAAGGACGTAGGCTAATTCTCAAACTTCTATAGTTATAACAACAAATACATTTAAAATCTTACAATCTTCATTTGTAAAAGCAAACAGTTTGCTATTAAGAACTCAATCTTCTTGAATAGATTTTTTTTCTAGAAAGTTGTAAATCAAAGTTGCACCAGGATGTATTTTATTTGTTGTTGGCAGTTCTAGATAACCTGTGAAACATCAGTGTTTTTCTTGAATAAACTTTAATATTTTCCAGCTGTAGGGCTGCCAATAAAATGCAAATAGTACACAAAAAAAACAGTACTGCAGACAGTCAATATTTAAATAAATACCTTCTGTTTTTGATTTGCATAATTCTTTTTTATTATTATTTTATCTGTTTATTATTCTGTGATATTGTACTACATCTTAGTTATTACCATTTCTGCACATATGGCTGTTTTGGCACACTTAGTCACCTGGCTAAACCTCATAACCGCAATAGAAATTTAGATTTCATTCCCCCTAGGTTTAAGTCCATTTTCTTATATCTTATTCACATTAGCAACTTTATTATTCCCTGAGCTGTAACTCTATATATATATATATATATATATATATATATATATATATATATATATATATATATATATATATATATATATATCACACACATTCCCCTTAACTTGAACGCTAATTGTTTTTTACTTGCTCTCCTGAGCTTTTCGAAAGTCAAAGTACAGTTGTGCTGCACTGATGAGCCTCAAACAGGGCGAAACATATCTGCAGATACTGTACTTTGATTTTTTAAAACGCTATGAATGTAGAAGCCTTTAGGCAACTTTCACACCATTTGATTGGCTCTTGTAGTGCTGAAATTTGCATATTTTCCCGATTACCCATTGTTCTCTCTTCATTGCTTTCATTCCCCTTAACTCAAAAGCTGTGTGTGTGTGTGTGTGTGTGTGTGTGTGTATATATATGTATATGTATGTATATGTATATATATGTATATATATGTGTGTTATATATATATATATAATTAAAATAATAATGTGTGTGCAAGCAATCCGGCCTAACAGGGTATCCATATACGGACACCTCGGGGCCTCCACCACTGAAGGGCCTTGCAGTATTTGAAAAACAAAAAGCATAAATCATGTTTTAGGGCAAAAAAAAAATGTATTAAATGTCCTCACACCAATAAAGTACGACTAAGTTAAGCTGAGTAATTTAATTGAAACATGCAAAAGTAAGTAAGACATTATTTGAAGTGACGAAGTTGGGGTGAGTGTGTATACTGGCAGATTACTCAGTTTTTTGTTTTCATTTATAAAGCGGTTTATTCCAGCTTGGTGATTAATGTAGCTTGAAATGTTGTATTCTTCTCCTTGGGCATTTTTTTGACATTTCTATAGAAATCCCTTTAGCATTTTATAAAGATTTTCTTAAGATGTGCATTTTCCACAATTGAGAGTTTGTTTTTTTTGTTTCAGCCAATCCTGAAAGACAGCTTTTTTCTTCTTTTTGGTATTTTTTCCCGTTTTTGCTATCTTCCAGTTAATTTAATTGTTGTTCTTCCAAATCAGCATGTCTACTTACCACTTTGGGGATTTTTTTTGCTGGTAATTGGTCACTCAGTTTTATAGTTTACCTACATCTGTAAACAAGTACTTAAAATTCTCTGAGACAGCAGTGATTTCGAATGTGTGACAAAGCTCCAACTGTCTGTATCCCTCGAATATATGGACATCTGGAGATATACATACATACATACATACATACATACATAAACACACTGCATGAGGTAGAGGGGTTTATCCAAGCATCCCACCAAAGGGTGGGTATTCAATTCTCATTTATCCCACACTACCCTATGTGATATTTTTTATAATCTCTGGTGAGCAATTTTTCTACTGCCAGAGTTCTAAAGTTCTGTGTTGTTTGTTGTGGGGGCTTACGTCAGTGTCTTTTTTTAATTGAAATGGTTATACAATACCTGTATGCGGTGCCACCAAGAGTTCGACAAACATGATTCTAAATATATATTCCAATTTAATAGTGTTTAAAGAGTTCACAAAATATTAATGAGAACCTGTTGACCTACCTGCTGGTGTATAAAATTGCTCTTTATCACAGTACAGCATCTGAGCTTGGGTTAGGCTACCAGCTAGACAGCAAGGAAAATCAGATAACTACATATCTTTGAGTATACAGTGCATGCAAAGTAAGCTTTTAGTGAGTCAGTTTTTACAGTAATACAGCAGCAATAACAGATCAAAGGTATCTTATTTTTATTTTTTTTATTTTATTTTTTACTTAAAAACAACTATAACCTATACTCTGGCTACATGGTCAGTGTGTTATGTAGTTAGCACAAAATTTAATACCATGTGCTGTTATGTTAATGTATAAATCTGTAACTTGGTTATCGTATCAGTCTAAATTAAAAATAAATGATCCGTTTAACAGACAGGATAAGTAATGAGCCTGCATTTAAAGTGTATCCATGTTAATAAATAACATGGCTCATTTGAAGATTTTAGATCAAAATTACTACATGTATGTCACCTACTACTTTTTGGACTTCTTAACAGTACCTTAATGTAATGTAGTCCAGAGTAAGTGCTAATTGAAGTCTGTGAAGCCAGCCATAAAGAAAAACAAATAAATTCTACAAAGAAAAAGCACACAGAATAATACATTGGAAGATATTCCAAAAAAAGCCCACACCTGCAATCCCAAACTGTTTGAAAACAATGAAATATTTCTCCATAAATTATAACCATCACATGATATAGTTAAATTACAGAAGACCTATACACTTCCAACATGTATCGGGACAGCACAATACTGTTGTATTTGTGTCCTAATACTATCTTACTGGCTCAATCTAATTCTGAAGCATTTTATAGCCGATGTCTGAAAAGAAATTACCTGACACATGTTATCAATACCCTACTCGGTTTCCTTGTCAGCAAAATCCAGCCCATTTCTAATCCCCCTCCCCTGGACTACTTTATCTTAATTGGGATTCGTTCCGGTTGTTGTGTTTGGTGTTTTTTTTTTTTTTTTTTAAATTCTAGTGAATCTAGCCTTAAATCTCAAGTAACTGCCAAATCCGAGACAGCTTTCCTTCATTAAATAGCTGTCTGTGCATCACCGTTACCTGGTTGGTTGCCTTAAACCTGTTCGGGTCGGACCTGATTGAAAACTTAATGTGGTTTCATCAGCACTTTTGGGGATTTGCTGCAGCTTTTCCGCTGATGCTAGTAATTTATGCATTAGGAGCTTAAAAATTACAATTATTGATTTTTTTTTTGATCGAATCCAACTTTGCTGCTAAACCTCATTATTATAAAGATAAAGCTTTTTTTATTATTATTTTTAATCCGATCAATAAACAGCATGTGCTATATCATTATATACTGAAAATGATTACATCAAGGTTATTAAACTGGAGAAAGGTTTCTTATGATAGAATACAAATAAAGAATTAGTAATGTAACCTCTGGAAATTATGCGTTGTCTTGAAATCAACTTAAAAATACAGAACAGCTGGCAGTGATTGTTGGAACTGTGAAGCATAACAGTTTCTAAAAAGCATAAAATTAAAGTTTTAATTTAAGCTGTACTTTAGATTCAACTTCTTTTCTTTCAATCCACTCTACTCCTCAAAGACAAATTTAGGAATAAGAACAACTCCCCTAATTGGGACTAATCATGATTAGGGTTAAATTGTTAGGGTGATTGTGACCGAGTAGTTGTTGAGTGGCGTGTGTGGTGACGTCACGGACCAGAAACAGGAATCAAAACAAGAAATGGTGGTGGGTGTAACTGAACGCTACGGCGCTCAGTGCTTTTATTAAATAATAAATAAACAAGACACCAAACAAAAACACCAAACAAAAAGGCACGATGGCCAAACAAATAAACAGAAACAAGTATCTTTTAAATATAGCAATTGTTTTCCGTTCTCGTTTTTCACTCTCCCGTACTCTCCTCTGTACACTCTTCCCCGCAGCACGGACAGCTGCAGGTTCTTATACTCTGGCCGAGGAGTTAACTTGCTGTTAATTATCTTATTACCCCTCGGCCACAGTCTGCACGAGTTTAGTAAGGATGAGTGACTGACAGCTAGTTAAATAAATCAGTAGCTGATCAGCCACGCATCATCACGAGATTTTTAAAATATAAAAACAGTAACAAATATGCAGCGCTTTTATCCGCGCCGCAAATAATAATACAAATAATAATAAACAGTGCACATATAAATATAGGGGCGGGACACTCCGCCACAGTGATCCACTGGATAAATGCATGACATCCCTCCATACTGTACATAGGACGTTATGTGGGAAGCTTGGTAAATTACTGCTAATATAACAATTTCTGGAACTGACAGGCAAATTACATGTTGCATAAAATGTTATAATTGTATACTGTAGTTGGCCATCTTTAGCCACATACAGTATTTACATGGGTTCTTTTAGCATGTTCTTATTTTAGTATTATGCAGTACATGGTTTACAACACCAACCCCAATTTAATTTAACCACAGTTAGCAAATTAAAGTAGTTAAGCTTTGTTTTGCTGTTCCACATGGATAACTGTAACATTCATTCTTTCTTAGTTATTGTCATGACCAGCTCACATTGCCCTTGCTTTGGCATAAGTCACCACAGTCTAAGGCTATAAAGTTTAATACCCTTTTAATAACCTGTCATTTGCCATTATGACTAATGGTGCATTCTGAAAAAATTAAACTCCATACTTTTGCTTTGAATGACGATGTATTAAATGCATATTTCAAAGAGACATAGATATATCACTGACCCATCCTGGATATATTAAAATTTCATAAACCTAAGATTTATGGTTTCAGATTTATTGCTTGGTTATAGAAATCTGCAATGAGGCATACAGACAGTTTTCAATTTGTGTACAACAGGTATTGATTTCCTTATACACATTACAACTACACCAGACATTCAAAGAAATACCATGTTGCTTGGAAAAAATGTATTTTTGTTCTTCCCTTTTGCATTGTGGATTTCATCTGCACTTCTTTTAACATTCAAGGCACGCAGCACTCGTTTCAAGCAGTCTTATATCCCAAGTTCTATGTATTGGGTCCATGTCATTTTGATTTTTGTATGCAGTTCTTCAAGAACAAAATTGGCAACTCGCCACATCAAAACTCCGGTCAGAGGGTGATATTGAAAATTAACATGACACAAGTATCTCCCTGATAGTAATTCCCCATACTAGTTCAGGTAGGGAATCAACACGCTGTTACTATTTAAGATTTCTTATTGGCCCCTCTCTAAGGCATTATAAGGGGTTTATTTGGTCAATAAACCAGCTAAGAATTTTATTATAGAATTTCACAGCTCCAGGAATTAAACTGCGTTTCTTCAACCCGTGAATTTTTATATAACCACTAATAGGTGGT
The DNA here is from genome assembly GCA_030684275.1 of Acipenser oxyrinchus oxyrinchus. NCBI lineage: Eukaryota > Metazoa > Chordata > Actinopteri > Acipenseriformes > Acipenseridae > Acipenser > Acipenser oxyrinchus. The sequence continues at coordinate 18,521,248 of CM060247.1, read as the reverse complement.
TGATGCATTCAAGGTGGATTACCTGTAAAAGGCTCTAATGAAATCCAGCTGTGGCAGATGTGTCTCGCTCATACACTTGGTTGCACACATTCAGCAACATTTTCTTTATCAGTTCATTGAGCAAGTTCATTAACTAATTTGGTGTTAATGAATAATGATGGACTGATAGGGATACTGTACATGAATGTACTGTATGATCATGAACTCTGTTACTCATTTTTGCTGAAATTAAATCTCTCGGGAATCGCGAAACATGATGTGTGTAGCGGTTCTATTTTTTGCTAACCAAGCAACAAAGATTGTTGTGTGGAGTTCATTCTGCTTAAAATAAATGCATTATGGGAGTAATCTCTGGGGTTAAACTGTAAATGCTTAAAGAATGCATTGTACTTGTTGAACAGTTGGAGATTCAGGGACATTACTTTGGTATCCCCATCAGCTAGAGATGCTTTGAACAGCTCTCCTGTTGTAGCTGTAATTTAACTATAAGTCCTTACTTTTAAACAAAGTCTCATCCTAGATTATTTATAATTACCAGTATTTCAGAGATGTCTGCTTTATCTAGCATTCATTTTGAGCAGATGAAGAGATGTGAAATTATATGAAAAGCTGATACAGTGTGTAGTTTGAATTTTATTTTCAGTTCTTCTATATCTTGACAGCACAAGCTGAGAATGAAAATATGTATGGTGACAGTTCTCCCTTTAGGGCTCTGGCTCTTTTGATCTAACAAGCTAAACAACTTTTATCTTTGCAATGCAGCATGCCTTTTAAGAATGTCCAACTTGCAAGGGTAAAATATTTATCTTATTTGTATTGGTTTCATCTCAAAGTATTTTTTTTTCTTTACTTGAAATTTGTTATGAAATCATGCAGATTCTAGACCCCTTTATTGAACCAACATGTCTGCAGGTAGCAACCATGAAGACAACCTACAGCAGTTAGAGATGGCTGCTTATGTAACATTTGTGATTTTATATGTGTTATTTCTAAATGCGTCTTTCTTTGTTCTAACCATATCAAAGAAGAGAGTGGGGTGGGGGTTAATAAAAGGTGCTTGTGATTCTTGTTCTGGCAACAATAGCAGAGTGTAATTCTGCATTTCATCTACAGTATAATCATGAAATCATAATATCTTCAGTAATACGGTTCTAAAAGGAACGCTGGGAAAATTTCAACAGTGCCCTTTTCAATGTCTTCATTGTTCTTTATCTAATTTGAAAAGAAGTCAAGAAGTATAAGTATACTAGAGAGTACATTTCATATACCGCTATGCTTATTAGTAATTTGGTCTGTTCCAGTCTATATAAAATTGATCAAATGAATCATTATACATAACACAAATGTTACAACAATGACTTTTAACAATATCAAGTTACATAATATCAGGAAACACATTTTTTTTTTCTTCTTTCGGCTAACAGAATATCAAAAGCATGGGATTCCTAATGTTAGTATCACCCAATTTAGCTAATGCATCAAAACAATGGTAAGCACCAATAACATTGTAAATGTTATTTACACTAAGTGAAAATACTGTAGTCATGTTGGCCAAGTAACAATTGGAAACCGCTAAAATTCCGGCTCTGCGGTATCAGCAAGAGCCAGACAATTGTCACCGCCAGTTACACTGAAGTGAAAAATGACCCAGTTTTGTGTCTCATATATATATATATATAATATATATATATATATATATAAGTTTATAGCAATAACAAAAGACAAGTTTGTGCTTTCAGTGAAGTATGACGAATGTAATACATCATTGTTTAACAGTGACATGTAATAGCACAATAACAAAAGCTGCTGGAGCTACAATAAGAAATAACAATAAAATCGGGCCCTTCTTAATCTTCATCAGTTTCCTTAAGAATTGGTAAATATTGTTTTGCTAAGCTTTCTTTCAACATTTTTTTCATTGTTTAGGTTGACTGACAAAAACGATAGGTTACTTACCGTAACCCTGGTTACCTGAAAGAGAAGACGACCAACAACCAATACTTTTGGGAAAGTATATCAAAGCCGTCGCGAGGGACGCCTCGCTACCACCAACTAGTGTCGAGGGTGTGAGTGTAAACCTCAAGGACTCTTGTGCTTATGAAGGCGTAGAGGCATCTACCACATTAAGCCGGTAGAACCTGGTGAACATATGCGGAGTAGCCCAGCTAGCCACAGTACAAATATGTGATTGATGCACCTTGAAAGAGGGCCATGACGTAGCCACACCTCTGGTAGAGTGCGTGGCCACCCTCCCACGTGGGGTTAGGCCGGCATTAGTATGTGCAGTCACAACTGTGTCCACAATCCAGTGGGACAGTCGCTGCTTCGAGAGGGCTTGACCCGGGGTCCTTTCACCATGACAGATGCAGAGCTGGTCAGACAGGATGAGAGCGCTGCATCAATCTACATAACCTCTCAATGTCCACACTGGGCAGAGGGAATTCAGTCTCCTATCCTCCTCTGAATCAAAAGGAGAAGGATGAAAAGCCTCTAATTCCACAGATTGGTTCAAATGGAAAACCGTAATCACTTTAGGCAGGAATGCAGGGGTTGTGCGTAACAATAACCTGTTCCCATTGTCCTAAATACGCATACAGGAACTGTGCACAGACAGAGCCTGTATCTCACTGATCCACTTAGCGGGTCGATGGCTAATAGAAAGGATGCCTTCATAGAGAGATATTTCAGCTCTATCGAATGTACAGGCTCAAACAGGGCCTTCGTGAGAGCCTCCAATACCATGTCTAGACTCCAGAACGTCCTTTCTAGGAGGACACAGCCGCCGAGCACCCTTAGAAAATGGGTCGCCAGAATATGGGTGCCCGGGGATACTGAGTCTATTGGGACGTGGATGGAAGGCAAGGAGCAGCGGTATCGGCGGAAAAACTTACAAAAGCGCTTTGGGCCATTCGTTGGCTAGTGCACTGCTTGGAGCTCCAGCATATTTATGTGCAGGGATGTCCAGTGGCCTGTCCAGGACCCGCTGACTCCTCTGCCTGCCCAGACCGCACCCCAACCCAGGTTGGATGCGTCTGTCGTCACCACTTGACGTTTGTGTATCACTCCATCCTTATATCTTTGCTCAGGTGAGAGGCTGACATTACTACATGTAAAGTGTAAAATATTTACTACCCTCCCTGATCTGTCTACCAGTAGCAGCAGCTGATTTATTTTCTAGCGGGACATGAAGGGCTTTAACTCTCATGGAATAGTGGATTGTCATATGTCATTCCGTTCAATTAAATGAGCTGAGGTGCCAAGCTATAAAGTGGTGCTGGTTGAACCGGTAATTAAATATCCATGTTTCTGGCAGTATAAACTGTTCCATGTCTGGCTTGTTCAATGGTATGAATGGTAAAATGTTCATGAGGTCGGCGGTTTGCGTTTAGCCCTTTCCATTCAATTCAATGGGCTGAGATGCCAAGCCATTACAGTTACTTAATTGAGGATACTATGTAAGTTGTAATGTAAAATCGCTGTGATGTGTTTACTATGTTTGCCTAACAACTCCTTCCCTATAATTTGCAGTTTTCTGTGCTGTTACCTTGGTAAACCACAGTAATCTTGTATGCTGCCAGTCATGCTTTGGTATACCGTATCTGTTATTTTTGTTTGACCGTGACAACATTTTCAAATTAAATCTTGCTTGTTTTTTTCTTTTTCTTTTTAGGGGGTGAGAGAGCTGCAAATCATATTTGCTTTTGGCAGATCTTATGGTCCCCCACATTTCTGAACTTGCGATCAGTGACATCAGGTCAACTTTCTTTCTGTTGAATTTTAAGACCTATTGGTGAGTCCCAACCAAGTTATGAAAGGAATGATAGGTCCACACCAAAAGCACTCTCACAATGTTAGTAACTACTGCCATTGTCTATATAACAGACTAACTTGACAAGTCACATAAATCATTACAAAAAATTTGAACTGAAAAAAAAGCATCAAACATATTTCCTAGATTTAATCTTTATTAAATGCCCAAAATATTCTTCCCCATCTGGGGACTGGCAACTCTTTTACTTGCTTTTTAATGCTATGTAAGGATGTAAATCAAAATTTCATTTGTTAGAAAAAAGTGCTTCTACTTTCCAAGCATCTCTCACAGTCTGACATTTCATTTGAAAATCATAAGACCATGTTTACTCTTTCTTAGTAAACTACAGCTGGTGGTAAGGGATGCAATCGTTTCAGCTTGAACCCTGTGTCTGTTCTGTTTAGGCCCATTAGGCTCTTCTTTGTCACAGTGGGACCTTTACTTCAATTTCAGAATTTAAATATATTTCTTACAGCATGTTTTTCCCTTGGGACCAAAGATTAAATTACCATGCATACATTTCTTTTCTTCTGCAAGCTGTTTTGGGTGCATCCAATCAATTAAGGCTCCAGACACATTCTCACATGTATTATGGCAGCGAGGATTTTAACCCCCTCCCTGCCAACCCTATATGTATACACCACACACACACACACTATTTACATTAAGGGCTTGCGCCTTGCCACACATATATTTAATCATTCACAAAAATTATCTGAATCCTAAAATCCATTTACATTGGTAATATTTTTTATTGGCATTTTGTGCAGTATACCATAACTTTGCGCACATGATATCACTGATAGAATCACAGTTTCTCTACCAGTCTAAACTTTTCCATTTTAAAGTGAATAAAACTAATGATAAAAGATCTCTACCCTAATGTGTTTAATGCAGAATACAGTAGTTTTAAATGCAACATTTTGGAGGGTGTGTAACCTTTTTCTTAATAAACGAAGAACAGAGAAGTTCTTTCATCAAGCAGGAAAAGGGTTAAAAACAAAAATGCATACTTGCATATTTTTGGCAGATTTTAGGAAATATATCATTCAAGGTTGTCTACCAGCCATTAAGAACCAGCTTCTTACAAGTCAGAGTAATTGCCATTTCTAATCCATTTTCTAATCCATTATATAACCATCCTATACTTTAAAAGTTCTTGCACCATTGAAGGATACCTAAAGCAATACAACCATTGACTTTAGATAGATGCATAAATGCTGTTAATTGACATAAAAGAAATACAAAAGCATAAGTAAAGAACAAGCCCAAGATAAAAGTACAGGAAATGCATCAAGTAACTTAATAAACATGTTATTCGTTTGATTTGGGTAGATCAAACAAAGGACTTGGAGCTTATGGACCAATGTATGGATTTATTCAAAATCAACTGAAACTCATTTTTCAGATACCTGTAATGCACTGTACTGTCTTTGGCAGGTTTACACGGAAGACTACTGTAATATAAATTAATTTGAAAGACAACATTGTATTTAGCTGAGGAAATCAATCAAAAGTGTGGTTACCTATAAAAAACATGAAATTATTAAATTTTGCTACTGTAATTAAAAAGCGTACAGTACTAAAGTTAGTTTACTCACAGCTGAGAGATGCAGACATTTGTGGTTACACATAAAATGACACATACCTCAACAAAACCTATTATTTTAAGATTAAACACCATGTTGTTAATGGATAATTCACAACATTAGAATCCTAGGGATGCAGTGTAACAGAGAAATACAAATATTCAATAGTAAGAGAGTCAGTGTATACTAACAGCTACAGTTACATGATTTTGTTACTCATTACAGCACGGTTACACCTACACAGATGATATCCATTCATGTAATCTGACTCGGTCAAGTAAGTTAAATTAAACTATTCAACTATTCAAATTAAACATTCATATAGCAATTCAAGTACATAAGAACATAAGAAACTTTACGAATGTTCCTAGCAGCTGATTGTTCTTAAAACTTGTCAAGTTTAGTCTTAAAGGACCCAAGTGACTAGGTAGCCTATCCCCTCCCCTCCCCTTAATTCTTCTTTGTTTTAGGCTAAATAGATTCAGTTCTTTCAGCCATAGGACACACATACCTAAAACCTTGCAAAAGAACCAGGATGTAGGCCTCCTAGCTCTTCAGACAGTCTCTTTAATTACCACATGGACATGCTAAGAAAGTGATTTTATATGGGATATTATATTTTAATGGGAAAAGCATCAGCATCAGCAAATATGAAATACAGAAACCAATTATATGCTTTTCAGCCTTTTCAGTCTTTTCTTGTTAACTTGCAAGCTTAAAATCCCCATTAGATGTGGGTATGTGACAGGGTGCCCGGCCCTTATTAATTTATATTTTTGTACTGTTATGATTTATTACTGTTTTTATGTATATATGTATTTGTTCCTTTTATTATTAATATGAGTTTGCGTTTGTGTGTTTTGGATCAGCAGGGAGGGGGATAAATTCCTCCCTGCCAAAATACATGTGAGAATGTGGCTGGAGCCTTAATTGAGTAATTGTTAATTATTGATCAATTGGGCTCCAGCCACAAACTATAAAAGTCAGGAGAGATCCTTTGTCAGGGGAGAGAGCTAAGAGGAAGAAGATGAAACAATACCGTGAGTGCAAGAAAAATGATTGCTACCAACTGTGAGACCTTGTAGGTACTCATTCTAGAAAGATTACTTGTGTTTTGTTCTGTTTTACTTTGACCCCCGTGGCATATGTTTTCTAAGTATTTTGTTTTGTTTAAACGGTTTGTTTTGTTTAATAAAATAACTGAACGCCATAGCGTTTCAGTTTTGCCCTTACTTCCAGTATGTTTCTGGTCTGACGTCACCACTGTAAGCCATCCTGTTCACAGGGTACCAGCGTCCTAACTCTCTCTTCAGCTCCTTACCCTTGAGGACTGCATGTTTCTGGTTCCTGAAAGTCTAAGATACTGTAAGGCAGGGGTGTTCAATTCCGGTCCTGGAGGGCCGATGTCCCTCCTGGCTTTTGTACCAACTTTGACCTAAATTACTTAATTGGATCAATTACTACCAATTATTGGTCTAATTAAGTAATTTAGAGCACAGTTGGAACAAAAGCCAGGAGGGACACCGGCCCTCCAGGACCGGAATTGAACACCCCTGCTGTAAGGGATAACTCCCTCCTGGGCTGGTGAAGGTTTATTCGCCTCCTGTGATGTCAAGTATTTCATGGACACCACATGCATGTTCTGCTCTTGATATTCATTTTTACCCTATTTTTATTTTGCAGAACATACATATGCAACAAAGCTTTTGCAGGATCACGACATGTACTATCCCATAATCCAATGCATCTGCTTCACAAGATAGACCTGAAAGGATGCATACATCTGGCAATCAATAATTCATTAATTTATTCATGCATGAAATAATCTATCCACTGCAGTTCAACCCATTCATGTGTGTCCCAAAACAGTAATATATCATACTTTGTGTAATTCTGTACAATACTCAGAATAGTCTAGTGATCCAAAAACAAGTGAGTTTCTCAGATTGGATTGTTCTGTGCCGTCTGCTGAGAAATAAATAATAAGCTCAGTAATATTGCTGTGTTAGGCAATTCTCTTTTTTTAAAATTTACCGACCACTACTGCCTGTTTGGGTAATCGGTTATTAAATATACCGTATGTAGCATGGTACTTTAATTATTAATAAACAAAAGATAAATTAAGAATTATAGGATTATTAAATACTCCACCCTCAAGAAAGGTGAGGGACCTCCAATTATCTCCCGCACAGGCAACTAACTGGGCAGAGCATCAGTGACTGATAGGACGTACACAAAGAGACAGATATAACAATAATTGCACTTTTACTATTCAAATTCAATTAAAACAGAACTCAAAGACTCTACAGGATTCTAAAAGTTTTAGTCATTGTGATAGGTTTATAGTGATGCAAGTCAATAATGGTAAGATGTGAGGAGGTTAAAACCAGGTTGCACAAGAGGGCCACAGACAACACAGTTCCTAACCAAGTGTAAACCATTAATAACATAAGTGAAATTTTTTCAAAGACGCCGCGCTTGCATTTCCGCAACAGATAAGGGAAACAGAGCCAATAGACACAGAGTGCGTGTGGTCTCCATGGCAACAGATCAGCAGCAATTTAACATGCAAAACAAGGCAATGAAAGAAAGTTATGTTGTGAAAAAAAGGAACACACTACACGCAATACATAAATAATATAAGGTTTGAATTAGCGTTTATTATTTAAAATAAACACCAAACTTTAAACAAAGCAGTGAAAGATGTAGGCTGCACAGAGTGTTTTTTTTTTACCATTTTCCATGTACACATTAAAGTTGGATGTTTAAAAGCTGCATTATATATATTATTTCCATGCACTAGTACAGTATTTGTTCATGCATTAGATAGCTATGCTATGTGATGGTTAATTGCAAAAGTCATACTGTATAACTAGCAAGTATGCATGTACTATGAGAAATAATATTTCTCTACATGTACCTGAGTAATCATTATATATATTGCTATTTAAGGTTTACTTGATGCTACAAAGTACGGCCTATTTCTTTTAAGCCCTTATTTGAACACAAGTTTTATGCAAAAAAGATTTGAAGATTTTTGACAATAAATTAAAATTGTTTAGGCTAGGATATATATATATATATATATATATATATATATATATATATATATATATATATATATATATATATACAGTACTGTGCAAAAGTTTTAGGCAGGTGTGAAAAAATGCTGTAAAGTAAGAATGCTTTCGAAAATAGACATGTTACTAGATTATATTTATCAATTAACTAAATGCAAAGTGAGTGAACAGAAGAAAAATCTAAATCAAATCCATATTTGGTGTGACCACCCTTTGCCTTCAAAACAGCATCAATTCTTCTAAGTACACTTGCACAAAGTCAGGGATTTTGTAGGCATATAGTCAGGTGTATGATTAAACAATTATACCAAACAGGTGCTAATGATCATCAATTCAATATGTAGGTTGAAACACAATCATTAACTGAAACAGAAACAGCTGTGTAGGAGGAATAAAACTGGGTGAGGAACAGCCAAACTCAGCTAACAAGGTGAGGTTGCTGAAGACAGTTTACTGTCAAAGTCATACACCATGGCAAGACTGAGCACAGCAACAAGACACAAGGTAGTTATACTGCATCAGCAAGGCCTCTCCCAGGCAGAAATTTCAAGGCAGACAGGGGTTTCCAGATGTGCTGTCCAAGCTCTTTTGAAGAAGCACAAAGAAACGGGCAACGCTTGAGGACCGTGAGCGCAGTGGTCGGCCAAGGAAACTTACTGCAGCAGATGAAAGACACATCATGCTTACTTCCCTTCGCAATCGGAAGATGTCCAGCAGTGCCATCAGCTCAGAACTGGCAGAAAACAGTGGGACCCTGGTACACCCATCTACTGTCCGGAGAAGTCTGGTCAGAAGTGGACTTCATGGAAGACTTGCGGCCAAAAGCCATACCTCCGACGTGGAAACAAGGCCAAGCGACTCAACTATGCACGAAAACACAGGAACTGGGGTGCAGAAAAATAGCAGCAGGTGCTCTGGACTGATGAGTCAAAATTTGAAATATTTGGCTGTAGCAGAAGGCAGTTTGTTCACGAAGGGCTGGAGGCGGTACACGAATGAGTGTCTGCAGGCAACAGTGAAGCATGGTGGAGGTTTCTTGCAAGTCTGGGCTGCATTTCTGCAAATGGAGTTGGGGATTTGGTCAGAATTAATGGTCTCCTCAATGCTGAGAAGTACAGGCAGATACTTATCCATCATGCAATACCATCAGGGAGGCATCTGATTGGCCTCAAATTTATTCTGCAGCATGACAACGACCCCAAACATACAGCGAAACTCATTAAGAACTATCTTCAGCGTAAAGAAGAACAAGGAGTCCTGGAAGTGATGGCATGGCCCCCACAGAGCCCTGATCTCAACATCATCGAGTCTGTCTGGGATTGCATGAAGAGAGAGAAGCAACTGAGGCTGCCTAAATCCACAGAAGAACTGTGGTTAGTTCTCCAAGATGTTTGGGCCAACCTACCTGCCGAGTTCCTTCAAAAACTGTGCGCAAGTGTACCTAGAAGAATTGATGCTTGAAGCTGTTTTGAAGGCAAAGGGTGGTCACACCAAATATGGATTTGATTTAGATTTTTCTTCTGTTCACTCACTTTGCATTTAGTTAATTGATAAATATAATCTATTAACATGTCTATTTTTGAAAGCATTCTTACTTTACAGCATTTTTCACACCTGCCTAAAACTTTTGCACAGTATATATATATATATATATATATATATATATATATATATATATATATATATATATATATAGTGTGTGTGTGTCTACATTTCAGTGTGTGCCTAAAAGTTAGTTTAGAACCCTGTAGTGTGATCTAAGTGTACAAATATTGTGTCAATTGTGACAACAATTCAATTCTTGAATTGCTGAAATCAACAAATTTACAATCACAAATTGAATTGTTGATATCAAGAATTGAATTGAATTGATATCAATATAATATACTGTATATAATTATTGATATCAGCAATTAAGGATTAAATGCTACAGTTGGCACTCAATAGTTTCCTAATGTAATTAACGGGTGGGTGGTGCAGGCCCAGGTCTGTTTCTGCTACCTTCCTGCTAACATATAAACCAGAATCTTCTTTGCAACCTTTCTGCTAACTTACAGCAAGGTTGCAGCTATCTGCAACCTTGCTGCTACCTAGATCACAGCAAGGTTGCAGTTACCTGCAACCTTGCTGCTACCTAGGTAATTCCATTCTTGCAACCTTTCTGGGTTGCTGCAATGTAACTGCAATCTTGCCGGTATATTTCTGTAACTAAACCTTTTTCGTAAGGGTACACATGAGCCTAAATCTGAAAACACACAGCACAGCCCTACATATGAGCCAAAACCTGAAAACACACAGCACAGCCCTACACATCTCAGCCTAAATCTAAAAACACACAGCACAGCCCTACACATCTCAGCCTAAATCTGAAAACGCACAGCACAGCACTACACATCTCAGCCTAAACCTGAAAACACACAGCACAGCCCTACACATCTCAGCCTAAACCTGAAAACACACAGCACAGCCCTACACATCTAAGCCTAAATCTAAAAACACACAGCACAGCCCTACACATCTCAGCCTAAATCTGAAAACACACAGCACAGCCCTACACATCTCAGCCTAAATCTGAAAACGCACAGCACAGCCCTACACATCTCAGCCTAAACCTGAAAACACACAGCACAGCCCTACACATCTCAGCCTAAACCTGAAAACACACAGCACAGCCCTACACATCTCAGCCTAAATCTGAAAACGCACAGCACAGCACTACACATCTCAGCCTAAACCTGAAAACACACAGCACAGCCCTACACATCTCAGCCTAAACCTGAAAACACACAGCACAGCCCTACACATCTCAGCCTAAACCTGAAAACACACAGCACAGCCCTACACATCTCAGCCTAAACCTGAAAACACACAGCACAGCCCTACACATCTCAGCCTAAACCTGAAAACACACAGCACAGCCCTACACATGAGCCTAAACCTGAAAACACACAGCACAGCCCTACACATCTCAGCCTAAATCTGAAAACACACAGCACAGCCCTACACATCTCAGCCTAAACCTGAAAACACACAGCACAGCCCTACACATCTCAGCCTAAACCTGAAAACACACAGCACAGCCCTACACATGAGCCTAAATCTAAAAAACACACAGCACAACCCTACACATCTCAGCCTAAATCTGAAAACGCACAGCACAGCCCTACACATCTCAGCCTAAACCTGAAAACACACAGCACAGCCCTACACATGAGCTTAAACCTGAAAACATACAGCACAGCCCTACACATCTCAGCCTAAACCTGAAAACACACAGCACAGCCCTACACATCTAAGCCTAAATCTAAAAACACACAGCACAGCCCTACACATCTCAGCCTAAACCTGAAAACACACAGCACAGCCCTACACATCTCAGCCTAAACCTGAAAACACACAGCACAGCCCTACACATCTCAGCCTAAATCTGAAAACACACAGCACAGCCCTACACATCTCAGCCTAAACCTGAAAACACACAGCACAGCCCTACACATCTCAGCCTAAACCTGAAAACACACAGCACAGCCCTACACATCTCAGCCTAAACCTGAAAACACACAGCACAGCCCTACACATCTCAGCCTAAACCTGAAAACACACAGCACAGCCCTACACATCTCAGCCTAAACCTGAAAACACACAGCACAGCCCTACACATGAGCCTAAACCTGAAAACACACAGCACAGCCCTACACATCTCAGCCTAAACCTGAAAACACACAGCACAGCCCTACACATCTCAGCCTAAACCTGAAAACACACAGCACAGCCCTACACATCTCAGCCTAAACCTGAAAACACACAGCACAGCCCTACACATCTCAGCCTAAACCTGAAAACACACAGCACAGCCCTACACATCTCAGCCTAAACCTGAAAACACACAGCACAGCCCTACACATCAGCCTAAACCTGAAAACACACAGCACAGCCCTACACATCTCAGCCTAAACCTGAAAACACACAGCACAGCCCTACACATCTCAGCCTAAACCTGAAAACACACAGCACAGCCCTACACATCTCAGCCTAAACCTGAAAACACACAGCACAGCCCTACACATCTCAGCCTAAACCTGAAAACACACAGCACAGCCCTACACATCTCAGCCTAAACCTGAAAACACACAGCACAGCCCTACACATCTCAGCCTAAACCTGAAAACACACAGCACAGCCCTACACATCTCAGCCTAAACCTGAAAACACACAGCACAGCCCTACACATCTCAGCCTAAACCTGAAAACACACAGCACAGCCCTACACATCTCAGCCTAAACCTGAAAACACACAGCACAGCCCTACACATGAGCCTAAACCTGAAAACACACAGCACAGCCCTACACATCTCAGCCTAAACCTGAAAACACACAGCACAGCCCTACACATGAGCCTAAACCTGAAAACACACAGCACAGCCCTACACATGAGCCTAAACCTGAAAACACACAGCACAGCCCTACACATCTCAGCCTAAACCTGAAAACACACAGCACAGCCCTACACATCTCAGCCTAAACCTGAAAACACACAGCACAGCCCTACACATCTCAGCCTAAACCTGAAAACACACAGCACAGCCCTACACATCTCAGCCTAAACCTGAAAACACACAGCACAGCCCTACACATCTCAGCCTAAACCTGAAAACACACAGCACAGCCCTACACATGAGCCTAAACCTGAAAACACACAGCACAGCCCTACACATCTCAGCCTAAACCTGAAAACACACAGCACAGCCCTACACATCTCAGCCTAAACCTGAAAACACACAGCACAGCCCTACACATGAGCCTAAACCTGAAAACACACAGCACAGCCCTACACATCTCAGCCTAAACCTGAAAACGCACAGCACAGCCCTACACATCTCAGCCTAAACCTGAAAACACACAGCACAGCCCTACACATGAGCCTAAACCTGAAAACACACAGCACAGCCCTACACATCTCAGCCTAAACCTGAAAACACACAGCACAGCCCTACACATCTCAGCCTAAACCTGAAAACACACAGCACAGCCCTACACATCTCAGCCTAAACCTGAAAACACACAGCACAGCCCTACACATCTCAGCCTAAACCTGAAAACACACAGCACAGCCCTACACATCTCAGCCTAAACCTGAAAACACACAGCACAGCCCTACACATCTCAGCCTAAACCTGAAAACACACAGCACAGCCCTACACATGAGCCTAAACCTGAAAACACACAGCACAGCCCTACACATCTCAGCCTAAACCTGAAAACACACAGCACAGCCCTACACATCTCAGCATAAATCTAAAAACACACAGCACAGCCCTACACATCTCAGCCTAAATCTGAAAACACACAGCACAGCCCTACACATCTCAGCCTAAACCTGAAAACACACAGCACAGCCCTACACATCTCAGCCTAAACCTGAAAACACACAGCACAGCCCTACACATGAGCCTAAATCTAAAAAACACACAGCACAACCCTACACATCTCAGCCTAAATCTGAAAACACACAGCACAGCCCTGCACATCTCAGCATAAATCTAAAAACACACAGCACAGCCCTACACATCTCAGCATAAATCTAAAAACACACAGCACAGCCCTACACATCTCAGCGTAAACCTGAAAACACACAGCACAGCCCTACACATCTCAGCCTAAACCTGAAAACACACAGCACAGCCCTACACATGAGCCTAAATCTAAAAAACACACAGCACAACCCTACACATCTCAGCCTAAACCTGAAAACACACAGCACAGCCCTACACATCTCAGCCTAAATCTGAAAACACACAGCACAGCCCTACACATCTCAGCATAAATCTAAAAACACACAGCACAGCCCTACACATCTCAGCCTAAACCTGAAAACACAAAGCACAGCCCTACACATCTCAGCCTAAATCTAAAAACGCACAGCACAGCCCTACACATCTCAGCCTAAATCTAAAAACGCACAGCACAGCCCTACACATCTCGGCCTAAACCTGTAAACACACAGCACAGCCCTACACATCTCAGCCTAAACCTGAAAACACACAGCACAGCCCTACACATGAGCTTAAACCTGAAAACACACAGCACAGCCCTACACATCTTAGCCAAAACCTGAAAACACACAGCACAGCCCTACACATCTCAGCCTAAATCTAAAAACACACAGCACAGCCCTACACATGAGCCTAAACCTGAAAACACACAGCACAGCCCTACACATCTCAGCCTAAATCTAAAAACACGCAGCACAGCCCTACACATGAGCCTAAACCTGAAAACACACAGCACAGCCCTACACATCTCATCCTAAATCTGAAAACACACAGCACAGCCCTACACATCTGAGCCTAAATCTAAAAACGCACAGCACAGCCCTACACATCTCAGCCTAAATCTCATTTTCAAATCCATGGCACCTTTTCTTTAGAGCACTATAAATAATTGTACCTGGGCATAAGCAATAGTAATAGTTTATTTTGCAAGTGAATCCCTCCTGCGATAAATTTCTTCCATTTGCCACCTGCTGTGATAAACATATCCGACATTTCCTTTTGACTCATCATGATGTCAATAATATTATATTATTATAGAAATAATAGAATTTGGTGTAATTCTGTGTTGTCGATATAACAACTGGACAGCGATGAACTATCTATCAAACATGAGTAAATGCCATCGACGGATGCCTTGTGTCTCTTGAGTTCCAGCAACTGAATTACATCACATAGCAACCGTCGCCGACTTCATTCTGAATCCAGGAAAATGTTGTTTGAAAAATGTATTTTATTCGTTTGTGAAGAAAACTTTGACCATCTGACATGGGATTATATTATGTGTCTGGGCGTGTCAAAACGTGGAAAACATAATGTCATATAGATCGTCTGGGGGTAGGGCATGTAATTTAATACATGTATATTTAGGAAAAGTCAAGAACGGTCAACCGCATATGTCTCACACACACCGAGATTTACATTGTAAAAGTGAAAACTGTCAAAATGACTGCAGTGGCGGTTCTAGTGCAAAGCAAGTGTAATTTTCTTTGTATATTAGCAAAGTTGTCTGGCTGTTTCATGATCATGTTTTTTACCGTGTGGTAGATGATAATAATAACAGCTCGTTATTATTATTAAAATTATTATTTGGCTAACATATTTATTTATTGGGGTCTTACTCTTTCTTATTATAATTTATCTGGACATGTACAATTGCGGGGCATCGTTCAAGCTGGCAGGGAGTGGATTGGCTGGTCCGGAAGGAACTGAAGCAGGGTTGGCAGTTTGACTGGCTGGTTTTGAGGGAGGGTGTTGTTTGGATCCAGCTGATGACAGAATTATGGACCAATCGTGTCTTTCCTATTGATTTGCTGTCCTGTAGCTGCAAATTGAGCCTTCATTATAGTGTCCTGTCACAGATATGATTTCGATAATCTCTAGACCAGCGTCAGAAAGTATGTTAAGTAGCTTTTTATGTTATCTGATTAGTTGTAGATTAGAATGTTAAGAGAAAAAGCCGATATTTATGTGCAGATTGATTTAAAATTTAATTCACAGTTAATCTGATAACATAAAAAGCTACTCCCTGCCAGCTTGAATGACGCCCCACCTGCAACAACAAGTTTCGAGTCCAACTCAATACTACACAGACTATTCAATAATTGCGCATGACCAGATAAATTATAATAAGAAAGAGTAAGACCCCAATAAATAACTATGTTATCCAAATAATAATAACGTTTTCTCTACGTGTATGTCGTTTTTCTATTGTTAGGGACTATTTTCCTCAGCGGAAGGTTACCCGGCGAAATATCAGAAGTTCAAGGTAAATATAGGTTTTAAAGTTTGTTTTATTTTAAAGAGAAAATAAAATAATACAAAATTTTCTAATAGCGATAGAGCCCTCTCGATGCGGGCTCTACCGTGTGGTAGATGACCTTAACTTTTATTAACGCCCTCGCTTACAGCTTGGGACGCATAACTCCAGTCACGATCAAATACCACGCGGTAGAACCTGCACTGACGGACTCTATTGCTTAATAATAGATACTTCAATGGAAAGATTCCACGTACTCGAACTATGGTTGAGCTAGAGGGATATAATCCCTGATATATACCCTTAGAATCTTTGTAACCGCCTCACAAAAACAAATCAAACAAGATCACTACATCAGCTATTAACAAAATACTGTTTAAAGTAAATTTCAACCTTTTTAATTATATGTCAATTGAGGAATGGCTAAATCAAAACATCCCAGAAAATACGTGCACCTCTGAGATGTCTACAGTCGCTGTAAGTAGAGCAATGCAAAACCTGGTCACACATTCTGTCAGCAGCAGGAAACGATCATTCGCCATCTTCATCAAGCTCTTCCGAAGTCACACTGCTTATTCTGTTCAATTACAAGACAACTTTCCCGGATGTGTTTTTAATAACTGCTTGATATCTGGAAACATTCAAATCAATTAACAAGGAAAATATATTATTATTATTATTATTATTATTATTATTATTACAATATTTTTCCAAACTTTGTCCTCCGATTATTTTCAAGGAAGCAGTAGTAATAATAATAATAATAATAATAATAATAATAATAATAATAATAATAATAAATACATTTTTTCACAATCTTTTGTTCTCTGTTTATTCAAATAAAAGTATACATTTTTAAACGCTTTTTTTACACTCATTTTATAGAGAAGATCATTGTTATGGAGGACTATTTATAGAACATTAATTTTGGAGCGCTTATGTGGAAGGATACATAAAAAAAAAAAGGAAAACCTAAATAAATCCAGTTAAAATCAATAGAAAGTAGAGATAATTGTGCTGTAACATTGAAGTATATAAGCAATAAGACCCTCCACATCGGGCATTACCAGGCATTATACAACCGTTTGGTTTGGAACCCATTACACAAACGGTCATATAATGCCTGGTAATGCCCTCTGCGTCGGGTCTTATTGCTTACATATATACACCATTAATAAACAAAAGAAACAAACAAAAAAGTTAAAGTTTTAGTAAGCTAGTTGTGAATAAATAATAAACAATTCTCCCATAAAATACATTTAGTCCAGATTTTGTTTATTTTCATTTTAGAAAGCAAAAGAAACTTAAAAAATATAGCAACAGAGAACACATTAATGAAAAAGATAGTTGCTGAGAGAGAAATTAAAGACCCATCATATTTGGAGGAAGAGATTGAAAAACAAAAATGAAAATTTAAAAAGAGAAATATCTGAACTGAAACATCTAGATTATTCATTGCAGAAAGGTAAATATGATTATGAATTTTGATTATGTGTGTTTTCTTTCTCTGGATTAATTCTGAAGGAACCATTAGCTCCCACTAGAGTAATCACTTCATGGACATGTGCTTGAAAGTACATTTAGTAGTCCTAAATTGTAGGTGTAATCTGATGATTTTTAATGGAGCTTGTAAACAATTACTAAAATAAGCTGTTGATTTGTATCCATTTGTTTGCGGAATTTTAAATACATACTCTGTTTACTCATGTGTTAAGGACATTTGTAAAAAAACGTGATCACAGCACCCCCCATCTTGCCCAGCTGCACTGGCTACCTGTAAAGTTCAGAATTATTTTCAAAACTCTCCTGCTCACCTACCATGACCTTCATTATAGAAGGCTGTGTGGTCCAGTGGTTAAAGAAAAAGGCTTGTAACCAGGAGGTCCCTGGTTCAAATCCCACCTCAGCCACTGACTCATTCTGTGACCCTGAGCAAGTCACTTAACCTCCTTGTGTTCCGTCTTTCGGGTGAGACGAAGTTTGTAAGTGACTCTGCAGCTGATGCATAGTTCACACACCCTAGTCTCTGTAAGACGCCTTGGATAAAGGCATCTGCTAAATAAACAAATAATAATCACACAGGTCCCGAGTACCTCCTCAACCTGCTGACCCGCTATGTCACTGCCCGCAAGCTGAGGTCCTCCGACTCTGGCCTGCTTGTTATCCCCAAGCAAAAGTGCACCACACTTGGAGAACGTTCGTTTAGCTTCATGGCTCAGACTCTTTGAAACTCTCTCCCAGCTTTGGTGCATGATGATCCCACCGTCGCTCGCTTTAAATCAACTCTCAAGACCCACATGTTCTCTCTTGCTTTCCATGCTCTTTAAGCCTGATATCCGCTATTAGCTGCTGTGTTGTTGCTACTATTTCATGTATTATGCTCTTTCCACTGTATCTAATGTACTATTTCATGTATTATGTAACTTTCCACTGTATTTAAAGTATTATGGATTTTCTTGTTACTGCATCTTCTATATATATATATATATATATATATATATATCTATATCTATATATATATATATATATATATCCCTTATGTTTTTGTTTTTATGTCTTGCAGAAACAGTACAAGAAAAGTTTCCTGACATCGAGGAAGAATATATAAGAACTGCTTTGAGAAAGAATTTTGCTAATAATTCATTTGCTTTTAATTTTTAATTGTTATTAGCGTATCATCATCATCTTCATCTTCATCCCACTGCTATTCTTTTGCATGACTTTGTAATGTACTTTGAGATGGTGCTCACCAAAAAAGGCTCATTGTAAAATAGATTGATTGATTGATTGATTGATTGATTGACTGATGGTATCTGGACATAGAACATTTTCTCTAAATTGAGATTTTACCCTGTGCAGGAAATTCCTGCAGGACATTTATCCTGTGTAGGAAATTCCTGCAGAAAATCCCACAGGAAATTGACCCTAAAATCCTGTGGGATTTCCTGCAAGATTAATTTAAAGAAATCCTGCAGGACTTTTATATAACCTTTTTTTTATATAACCTTTTATGTTATATAACCTCTATTACAGAAGAAGTACATTAAAATGTAAATTATTATTATTTATTTCTTAGCAGACACCCTTATCCAGGGCAACTTTTAATTGTTACAAGATATCACATTAATTTTACATACAATTACCCATTTATACAGTTGGGTTTTTACTGGAGCAATCTAGGTAAAGTACCAATCTAGGTAAAGTACCCATGACCCTCTGGTCAAGAGTCCAGAGCCCTAACCACTACTCCACACTGCTCATCATCAAGAATTTGTCTTTAATATCATTGTTTTTTTTAGCTAGTTTCCACTTGCGGTCAATTTTTTAATTCTTAATTAGTTAATTAAAATGTTTTCTAAACTGCCAACTCGGCCCTCTGACGCAAAGGTAATCGAGCAACAGATTTTTTTCCACATTAAACAGGATGCTATAAATTCTGGCATGACAAAATAGAAAGCAATATACAATCACACCACTGAAACACTGTTTAATTACACTGATATAGCACAGGGAAAGTGAATCCTTTACATAAAATAAAACATACTTGAACAAATGCTGACATCTTATTGATGATATTTATTTAGCTGCCCATATGTTCATTTTTGAGCAACCCTCTCCAGTCTAAATTAAATGTTCAAATAAAGAAGATGCCGTTTGTGTTTTTTACAGTACAGTACAAAGCTCTATGGTTACATGGGTGAGCAGAGGCTCTCTGGTGCTAAACTTTGAAAACAGTTTTCAAAAAGATTTGCAGAGACAACCCATTACACTTAAAAACTGAGAGAAGAGTTACAAAGTTCATGTAAATGACATTCCTTAGTAGTATTTGAAAAATTCCAAGCACTTAAAATGCTGTTTGGTTTTTGAAAATCATTCATGGGATATCAAGAAAGCAAAAAATACAATACAGTAATCATTCCTACAACAGGCAGCGAAGATTCAGACAAGAGACTTGAATGAAATTGGCATTAGGGAGCTTGATGTTCATTTAGCCAGCTTTGTGTACAGTATTAAAAAATCATGGGTATCCATATTTTTATTTTAAATACGTATTTAAATCCAATACTCTATAATACCCCAAGGCAGGGCCTAATATTATGAAATAAAACTGTGATAACTTCAGTTCATTAAAGTAACATAATTAATTCAGTGATTCTTATGGCAAATTATATTCAAAGCAAAGCTTGACAATGTGAAAATGGAAATTTACTTTGGTATCTTTTCAGTTTCACATTTCAAGACTGCCCGCCCCATTCAGTGACACATCCACCACTGGTTCCCCTAGTAGGCTAGTCAAACCATAATGATATCGTGCCAAAACACATCTTTAATGCATTGCCACCTTTAAAATGTTGGCTTGGTATACAGAATGTCATTTCTGAATTGCTGATAATCTCTGTTCTGTTTCTGTGTTTTATATAATGTGTACATTATAGCAGTCATTCATTTCGGGGTACTTCACAAGTGCAAAAGCAATGCATTTTTTGTTTTCGAGTTACACACATGGATGAACAACTACATTAATTCCCAAACAGCTACATCTTCGCAGTGGTTTCAAAAATGGGGACCAAAACTAGCAAGGAAATACAAAATATGTGTATTTATACTACAAACTATACAATAACCAGATATTGTTAAGATTATTCATTTTTTAAAGTTTTGTTAGTTAAGAAGCTGTGTTTGATGTACTGTAGCCCAGTACCATTTGAGGGTGTGTGAAGGTTGATGCCAAGGCCCAGACATTTCAATGACCTTTCACCTTCTGTGATGGTGAACCTCTTTCAGGACAACAGGTGCAAGACTAGAGACAAGACAGAAGATTCAACAGATTTCAGAAGGCCGATAGAAGGGTTATATTATTTATTTATTTATTTATGTATTTGTCAGACACCTTTATCTAATGTGATTTACAGGTGTTACAGAGCAGTACAGGGTTACAATGCAAAATGAATATTTAAATACAGTATAGTTTACAGTAAGTAAACAAGACTAAAAGGCTAAAATATGCACAAGAACACTTACATTGGACTACGGAACAATGGTCAAAGTTGCTTTGGACTGTTGATGGATGGACGACACCTGTGCCTTCTGCCAGTTCTGTTGTCAATTCAACGCTTGTCTTCTTTCTATTCCTTAAGGATATTATCTTCAAGTAATGCTCATCCTTGTTAGACAGCTTTTTGGGTCTTCCAGTCCTGGGTTTGTCAATTACAGATGATGTTTCTCTGTACTTGTTGATTATGCTTCGGATACCACACCTTGAAAATCAAGTGATGTGAGCTATTTGACATTTACATTATCAATGTTTTTCCTTCTTTATGCAAGTCAAGGTTGTTATAATAGTAGAAAACACTAGTGGAGGCTTTGAGTAAATTGTTGATGCTCTTAATGCATCAGAGTAGAAAAGTGCAACATGTCTAAGACTTCTACACAGCAGTGTATACAATTACATATTACTAGTGCAATAGTGCAAGGATAGTGCATCAGCTGAGGCTCCAGTAACGTGGTGCGTAGGTCAGGTGAGTACAGTGCAAAGTAGTAAGAGGGGTAGATTTAGAGCTCTGCAAGTGCAGTCTAAACAGATGGGTCTTGAGGAGGTGGCGGAAGGCAGTAAGAGACGGAGCAGTTCTGAAGTTCTCCGGTAGCTGGTTCCTCCACAGAGGGGCTAAGGAAGAGAAGGAGTGGGCACTGCCAGATGGGGAGTGGAGGGAAGGCATGGCCAGTCGGCCCAAGTAAGCATTCAGTTGGTAGGTGCTTCCATATCCAAGAGTGAACTGATTTTCACAAGGAGGACACTGGATATTAGTGGATAATATATTTCTACATACAGCTTCCTTGAAATAATTAAAGTGGATAAACACTGGTCGCACATCCCTCAAGAACAATTTGCAGACTTGCCTTAAATCGATTTTTGGTTATACCCAAAACATAATTAATTATTGCAGGTGTGTTTTTGTTATTGCAGGTGTTTCTGGTTTTTGTCTACCAACCCCTGAACATGTCCAACAGAAAACCATGATAAAAAATATATACTGGATAAAAGTACATTTTGTACAGAGACTAGTGTGAATTACCTTTTCAGGATCCAGCCAGTGTTACCCTGCTGCTTTACCTGGCAGGATAACCAGAACATAATGACATCAGGACATCTGCAACAAAACACTTAGCATTAATGCGTTACCTCACCTAACCTATAGTGTGGACAAGATTCTCAATACGTCTCTCTTAATTATTCATACAATCTCTGTACAATTGTTTATAATATTGAAGCGAGGGGTATCGGTGAATAAAGGTTAGCTCACATAGTCTGGGATTTGATTAGCTGTGTTTACAGATCGTGACGCACAAACCAGGTGACTTCACACTCACAGAATAAATGCGATTCTCCTTATACGTTTAGGTTTTAATATCCAGCTTTCTAAATACCAGTATAGGTTAACTGTTGCATTACATTACTGATTTGATACACCCATACAGACTGAACCAAAAACATATGTGAAACATATGCAACCTGAACGATACTATTACATCCTACCAGGTTAAAACTGGACACTGCTCCTTGGGGCCATATGGTGTGCTAATGCACTCGGGGTACAGCGCTTTCACACTTTTAACGAAGAGCTATATGCTGCGCAAAAGACTTCACCAAATTGTGGGTTACTTTGATTCCTCCAGTAAAAGTCATAAATGAACAACATTAGGCACTGTTACCACATAAAGGGAATTCAGCTTGATAGCATTTAAACATGTCAAGTTCCCGCCAAGTTTAAACTCAGCAGGTGTATTTGATCCCTGCATCTGTTTTCTTCTTACCCACTCACTGATCATCTGATCTTCACTTACTCGCCAGCATCCGTCGAGTAGGTCGCGCGCAGAGCTGTACAGTAGTGTTCACTCCAGGGGGGCTCCGTGAAAGAGAGTTTGCAGTGCAACAGTCACATACTCTCTGATACAGTCGCAACTAGTGTACAAGGAACAATTTATCATGGATGTAAGAAGGGTGGAAAGCATCTCTGCTCGGCTGGAAGAAACTGGTTCTACAGGCGGTAGGACAAAAAAGAGCATGCATTTATTTATTTAAAGAGGGATTGTTGACTCTTGGTTTAAAAAGGAAGCACGCCGTTGTCAAACCTGCATTAAAACTATTAGTGCAAGCTTGGGAGCTCTTGCATGAAGAATACAGGTCAGAAACATTTCCAAATGTTTTGTTATGAATGTTTGCGCTCTATTTAATGACATTTAAGTACTTGTGTCTTTCTGTTTCCAAAATGGTATAGTACGGCTCAAATACACAGATTATTACATTGTATTTCCCAGTGCCTCATGGATGGTTAATTAGGTATATTACATAAAAACAATTATATGTGTAAATATGTGTGGTATCTGGTTTTTAAGCTTCACACGCATGTTTTGTTTCTACGTTGATTGTCCGGATTTGAGCCTCGTGTTTCGACCTTTGATAATGTAGCAGCTTGCTATTTTATATAAGTTAAAGAATTTCCTTCCTGACAGTATTGTGTTTTACGTTCAGTATCTTATTTATTTATTTATTTATTTATGTATTTATTTATTGCTGCAAGTGTGCTATACTAACAATGTACTTCATTATTAAGGTTTAACTAGTCTTACAGAAAGGGCTTCTCTCAGTTTGGATCGCTATAAACCTGAAAACAGACACCAGAGACAGTTCTAATACATTCAATGAAAGACTTGGTTCATTTTCCAATATGGTCTTTAACAGCAGCAATCATATGAACCCCTGGGAAGTATTTAAGTATGATTTACTTTATATGCAGAGCACTTGTCAAGTATATTGTTTAATTTCAGTAGTATTTTAGAGCTCCCTCACAATTCTATTCCAATGTTCCAGTGAATCCATTGTATCACTGAAAAGGGAGTTTGGTAGGGTGATCTAGTGTATAAGCCTGACCAGGTGCATTCAGGGACATTTTTGTACACAAACTATCACAATGCAGTGGCAGGAATTTATTTGGTCAGTTACTCAGATGCGGTGGTGGATAATTTTTGCGAAGACATTATCTGCTACACTATTAGTGGCCATTTTAATTGCATTATAAGCCTATATCACTGGTGTAATGCCGTTGTTGAGGAAGTGTACACAGATTAATTGGTTTTATGTACTTTTTATTCAATTTCAATATTCATGACAACCCATTCCTGCTATTTGAAAGAAAAAAAAACAATAAAGCTGAATAAACTGCTTAAAGGTTCGACAGATTTCACTGAATACACTTGTGTAATAAACTAAAACGCATATGCATCAGATATTACTAGCTATGCATTCATACCAGAGGTTGAACACCATCCAACGTTAACAAATGCATTGCGATCATTACAAGCAGTTTTATGAAACTCATCTCTGAAATCAAATAGCTATTCAGTTGAAGTGTTGCTTGAATATTGTTTTGTGCATAGTTTCACAGAACCAGGCTAGTTTCACACAAACAGGTTGACATGCTGTTTTGTGCTTAGTTTCACAGAACCAGGCTCGTTTCACAGAACCAGGTTGACATATTGTTTTGTGCTTAGTTTCACATAACCAAGTTAGTTTCACAGAACTAGGTTGAATGTTGTTTTGTGCTTAGTTTCACAGAACCAGGTTGAATACTGTTTTGTGCTTAGTTTCACAGAACCAGACTAGTTTCACAGAACCAGGTTGACATTGTTTTGTGCTGAGTTTCACAGAACCAGGTTGACATACTTTTATAAAACAAGTGTTTCACACCATGATTTTGGGCTTACTTTGGATTTACAGTTAGATAAAACATATTTCGAATCAATGACGGTAGGTGTTGGTTAGCACATTGTGAGTTGTCATTGTTAGAGTCGATATGAGACCATGGCTCTGAAATAGATGAATATCGCATGGAACAGCATGCTGGTTGTTACTCTTGGCATCACTGTGTATGCTATGCTATGCTCAGAAATAATTCATGTAAGGGTGTTTTTTGATTTATAGCATCATTTGAAAAGTATAAAGGTAGCAAGAATCTACTTAATTTCAAGGAGCAGTTTTACGCCATTAAAATCATTTTATTCCTTTGCTTATTTCTTTTAAATCGTTTAGTACCGGTTCACTTGAATATTCAGAGTGAAGGTCCATTCATGGTATATTCTATGTACAGTCATTTCCTGTAATAACACAGTATATATTAATTAACATGTTTGTGTTTTACTCAGTGATCATACCATGACTGAAACTGCAGCTACACATTGTTATAATCTATCATAAATATTGTCTTTCATTTAAAAGAATAGTGAATAAGTCAAATTATAATGTGAACAGAATGTCATAAAAAAAGATTTTCACTCATGAGTATTTAAATTCATTGCACTTGGTAATTCATATCTTTAAATCTACAGTTTCTATCCTAATCTGAATTATTCATTGATCCATTGTATTTTTACACATTATGGTATAAACGTTGGCTGTTAATGATTGAATTAGAGTTATCCACCAATCCACCACAAAGCTTCACTGAGTGTTTGTAGTATGTGGGGGTGATGTCTAGATGTGTTTTTAATGCCTTTTTTAGACTCAGTAACTAACCTTGTAAGGTTACCTAAAGGTATGCTTATAACATTCCTAGCACTAAACTGGTCCAGTGGCTTCCTAATGATGTACTATATATATATATATATATATATATATATATATATATATATATATATATATATATATATATATATATATATATATATATATATTAGGGCTGTGTCCGAAGGTTTGAAGGTTCGTTCGCTAGCTAGCCAGGGATTTGAAGATTGTTTTAAACTTTCAAAGGATCATCAGACGGGTTCACGCACTGTATGTTTTTCTTTTCTTCCTATTAACAGAAACTGTTTGACAATGAGTGAATACTATAAATCACACATTAAATGTCACTCACATGCAAAATTCGATCTTTTGATTTGTATAATGCGTATTACATAAACAAAAGTTGTTAATAAAATCCGCTACCAAATCGTTATACATTACGTACAACTGGAGCAGGGTATAGTATCCAAAGCAGTGGGCTCATACCTCTAGTGGCTGTATTGCTTCAGTGAAATATGTACTGAATACCTAGTGTGACTGTGTAAGAGAAGTGCTATGGTAGAATATGTTTAAAACATACAAAATATACGCTAACACTAATCATTTTAATTTCGGAAACTGAGCAGCGTCTGCCCCTCACTGCTCCGCTCTAGCTCGTGTTATCCAGAGGCAAACCTTTAATTTTTTCATTCGCCATCTCGACAGCAAAGCGTTGTATAGCGTAAGACGTAAACTGTATTGAAAGAAATGTCTCGAAACCCCTCTGCTGTTTTTTTGTTAAATGCCCAGACAACCAAAAAAAAAAAGTTGAATGCAAACTGTGCAAGCGACGCGTATCATGGAGGCATAACCAATCTCTGGGGTCACTTGACAAGCGTAAGCTTATATTATTAGTAGTATTATTAATATTTTTAGTAGTAGTAAAATGTAACCGATAACCTGCTTAGAACGGTGACTGTTAAATAAAGCTTTGTCCGCTGCAGTTGGTGCAGCTGCAATGCAAGCTTACAGTACAGATCGCAAGCAGCATCAATTACGTGTAAATAAACGATGTATTTTTATTTTTATTTAAATTATAAAAACATGATTACTGTTCCATATAACGTATTTTGAAACTACGTGTGAATGTTTTATTCCATTTATATGGATTACCTGTAAAATAATAGGATTTTCAATCAAATCTAAACAAGTAGCTATGGTGACGTCACCGATGCAAATTAGTACCACCCTTTTTTGCAGCCCTAATATATATATATATATATATATATATATATATATATATATATATATATATATATATATATATATATACATGGTGAGCGTTATGCTGACTGTTGCGTTGTTCAAGCCAGCATGCCTTTGGTTCAAATTAAGGGCAACCTTACTGCTCAGCGATACATTGACAAAGTCCTTGAGGGAACAGTTTTTCCGTTCCTGCAAGCCAATCCGGAAGTGTCGATTTTCCAGCAGGACAATGCAAGACCACACAGTGCAAGGATTACAATTGCACGACTTCAAGAAAACAATATCTAGGTCTTGCCTTGGCCAGCTTTTTCTAAAGAACTGAGTCCAATAGAACATCTGTGGGACCAAATCGCCAGTGCCATCCACAGGAGACAACCGCGACCAGCCAACCTTCGCCAGCTGGCTGCAGCTGCACAGGAAGAGTGGTGGAACATCCCACAGCAGTCTATCCAGAGGCTGATCAGGTCTATGTGTCAACGCTGCCAGATTGTGTTAATGCTCAGGGAGGTCATACCCGATACTAACTTTGTAATGTTTTCATTTTGACAGTGTGTCACGTTTCATACTGAAAACCTATCATGATTCTTTGATCTGTATTTTTGTTCGCATTTTCTGTGATTATGTTTGATATCTAACATTTGACCTCCCCCCTTCTTTGTAGCCGGCAGCTCCCTCTCCGGCAGCGAAAGTGCTGCTGGTGAAGGTGGTCTCCTGACCTCCTCTCCCCTCTTCACAACCAGCGACTCCCTAGCGGCAACTGCTTCTGGCAGCAGGGCCTTTAATGGCTTCCGGCCTGGCTCTGATAGTATTGAGCTATGATAGTATTGTCTACAAGGTGCTAGAAATTCCAATATGATAATGCAGAACCTAATTCTAGAAAGGTCTAGAAAATGCTGGCTTGTAGGTTAACATCTTAGAGAGTATAAAAGGGTTTGGCATAGGATGATTGCTGTCATTACCAATAAGTCAGTATGGGAAAAGGTAAAGAGCTATCTGAAGACGTTAGGCAGAAATTATTTATTGTTATAAAGCTGGAGAAGGATACAAGCATGTTGGCAGCATATCTATATACTGCCACTTGGACAGATCATACGTTGTCATGGTGTGAGGTTTCACTCATATGCAGATGACGCACAGTTATATTTTAAGACTACACGTGATACAAATGTGGCCATTTCAACTCTTTATAATTGTCTGAATGAGATTAAAACTTCTTACAGCTAAATAATTATAAAACTGAAGTAATGCTACTTGGCTCTCCTAGACAACTTAGAAATTTAGACTCTTTTAGCATAGTGATTGATGGGCTTGAAGTTAAATCTAGCTCTGTAGTTAGGAATCTTGGTGTGTGTTTACTTAGCCTTACTTTCGAGTCACATATCCGCAATGTCACCAAGGTATCCTTTTTTCATCTTAGTAACATTGTTCGTCTGCGCCCAGTGCTGTCTGTGCCTGATGCAGAAAGGCTAGTTCATGCCTTTGTTTCTTCCCGGATCGATTATTGCAACGCTTTGTTTGCAGGTGTCTCCAAGGCTGCAATTAGCAGGCTACAATATATTCAGAAATCCGCTGCTCGCATTTTAACTGGCACTAAACTGGGTGCCCATATTACACCGGCTCTTGCTTCTTTGCACTGGTTGCCGTTTGAGAGCAGGATTGATTTTAAAATACTGTTGTTAACCTATAAGGCTCTGAACGGTTTAGCTCCATGTTACATTGCTGAATTGCTTACACGTTACACACCCGTACGTAATCTACGTTCTTCATCCTTGGGTTTATTGGCAATACCCAAAACTAAGCTTCGCTTACGCGCTTTATAAAATAAATATTATTATTATTATTATTATTATTATTATTATTATTATTATTATTATTATTATTATTATTATTATTATTATCAAGAAGTACAAGACTCATGGTACTATCACAACGCTCCCTCGGTCTGGAAGAAGAAGCTTCTTCACCAAGAACAAGTACAAGAATTGTGAGGAAGGTTAATAACAATCCGAGATTGACTGCCAAAGATATTTAAAGTGAATTGGCTGCAAGTGGGACCGAGGTTTCCATTTCAACCATAGGTCGAGTATTGCATGGTGAAGGTCTCAATGGTCGCAGGCCAAGGAAAAAAGCCAGGAAAACGTCACAAGCACAATCGCTAAAAGTTTGCATAACGACATTTGAATGATAGATATGAGTCCTGGTCAAAGGTTTTGTGGAGTGATGAAACAAGAATCAAGCTATTTGGTCACGCTGATAGTCGTTTGGTTTGGAGAAAGTCTGGTGAGGTGTACAAAGAAAAGAACACCATAACTACTGTCAAGCATGGAGGTGGTAATATCCTTCTATGGGGCTGTTTTTCCTCTAATGGCACAGGAAATTTAGTTCCAATACATGGTAAAATGGATTCCACAGCATACCAAAAGATATTGGCCAATCATCTGAAATCCTCCATTACAAAACTTGGTTTAAAGTGGAACTGGATGTTCCAACACAACAACGATCCAAAGCACACATCAAAATCTACTTCAGAATGGTCAAAGAAGAATAAAATCAAGGTTCTGGAATGGCCTAGTCAAAGTCCCAATCTAAATCCGATTGAGAGTCTTTGGTATGAGTTGAAGAAGGCTGTGCACAAGAGAAGTCCTCGGAATTTGAATGAACTGGAACAATTTTGCATTGAAGAATGGTCAAAAATCACTAAAGAATCATGCCAAAAGCTTAGTGACAAATGTCGTAATTGTTTCAAATAGATTATTATTGCTAAAGGTGCCTCAACTAGCTATTCATTTGCCTTTTAAATTACCATTTTTTGGAGTTTTGCAAAAAAAATTGCTGAAATAAATAATTGTAGACATCTATTTCTTGTAACTTTTTATCCTCATCCACAAAACAAAACTTCTGCTACAAAAGATTTTTCCTATAATTATACATTTCCATTGGGGTACGTAAACTTTTGACTACAACTGTAGGTCTCTCTTTGTGTTAGTGCTTACACTATGAGATGTACCTGTGCTGGACCTGCAGGCATGAAGTGAATAAACTAAACTAAAATGTTGGTGTAACAGGGCGAGGAGCCCTTTACGTATTATTTGTTTGTTTATTTTTAGAACAGGGTTTCCCCCTCCGCCCCTGTGTTTTCTATTTGTATTATGATTTATTTATATGACGGCGAAGCGTCGCGGGTTTTGATATTGTATTGGTATGTATAAATGTGACGGGGTAGCCGTGTGTTTTGTTTTGTTATTGTATTTGTTTAGTAGCGTGGATGGGTAGCCGCACACAGGGTGGGGTGTGTTAGGAGAGAGAGCAGAGAGAGCGAGGGAGAAATGAAACTTAAAAAAAATAGTAACACAGGAACAGTGACAGCAATTGCCCAGCCTGACCTGTGTTTTGTTTTGTTTGTGTTCGAGACTTGTTTAGTTAACCTTTTTATTTTGCTCTGTGAGCTCTGTGTTTTCTATTTGAACTTTTTTATTTTATTTTTGTATTTAAATAAACGGCACGCAGCGTCTTTGTTTTGAACTGCAATACTGCCTGGTGTCAGTGTTTCCCTTCCTGCTTCTGACCTGACATCACAACTCATCCACCCTGTCACAGCTGGATTTAGACACAAAAAAAAAGAAAAAAGAAAAAAGAACTCTGTGCAGCAAAAATATTTGAATTGACTTTGAAATGACAACTAAATGATACTTGATGGGGTTTTATTTGGTAATTATGTTGGTAATCTGTTGTGGTTCTGTTGTGGTATATGAAAGAATGGGGGGCCCTATTTTTAGGTATTGTTTGACAGTCAGCAACAAGAGAGCTATAGAACCAGTTAACCAACACACAATACTACAGAAAGAACTGCAGACAAATACCGAATGATTCATTTCTGTAATGGGTATAAATGCAAGCAATAAAGTGATCTAAACATTTTATCGTATTGGACCAAAACAGGCTAAGGACACTCCTCCTTTTGCTATACAATGAAATTGGTTAATTATAATAATTAGTGAATTATTTTTATTTTTATTTTTATTTTTTTTTATGTAGTGTGATTTATCTACTTTTTGTGTTTGAATACATTGAAAATGTATGAGTTGGGTATTGGAGTAAAAACAGGTATGCCTGGCATATTGACCTATTCTGTTTGGCACAGTGAATGGCAGAGAGATAGTGTAAAAAGAGGGGTTTGACCTCTAATTATTCTCTCTTAATTAAGGTGCTGCGTCACTGGTCACAATGGAACTTTGCCACATTTATTACAATGCTGAGTATTCACCCAGGAGAACCTTCCAGACAAGATAGAAAGGATGACAATGGAAGAATGGCATAATAGACTGAAATTGTGATATGTAGTTGACATTGCTAGAGGGAATGTTCAATATATTCAGTCACCTACTATATTTAAGGGACCATCTATTCTAGCTGGTATAAGGATGAAGCCACATCACTGAAAATGAAACATCCAGTTGTCTTTACTGTCACTGATTGTTGATTCAATGATGCATATCATTTATTGTGTTGTTGCCAGAAGGGAAATACATTCTCATTATTTTTCTGTTCCATTACAGAGCTTGTTTTATTATTATTATTATTATTATTATTATTATTATTATTATTATTATTATTATTATTATTTTAAATTTCTTTACAACAGCCAATAATATATTGCTTGATAGATACTCCTCAAAACTGACTTCACACCCTTCCCCATTTGAAAGTTAATCTGAACATAGTGGCTGTACTCTACACATTCTAAATAAACTAGTCCCAAACAAATGGTCTATAATAGTAGCTCTGTCTTTTCTTATATTGTGAGGATGGTTATTGGGAGACAAGTTTAATGTGACTGAAAAATACCTTAAATTAATATAAAGTTGAAATACAATTTATGGTAAAGTGAATAATACGAATGTGCAAAGTTATTACACTGGGGAAAAAAATGAATCCCTGTCAAATTGTTTTATTACATTTCTCAGAAAAGAAGCTTAATGTGAGTTTATATAATGCCAATTTCTCTTTGGCATGGTTTTTTTTTTTCAATATTTTTTTCCAGTTCTTTGAACACTGCTTATTCATGGCTTCCATTTATTATCAGGTACTAAACCAGTTGAGAACAAGTTCTCATTTACAAGAGTGATCTGGCCGAGAAGGCTCAAACTGCAGTAAAGACCCAATGAGAATCCATAAAAATAAAAAAATCAATGAAAGAACATCAATCCTGCAATGTTTTATGTGTGGCATTATTAAATTGTTCCAGATTGCTTTGGTGTCAGCTCTTTCCAATGTTGTCTTTATTCTGAATGCAGTGACCTGTAACACTCTGTTCTTGTCTTGTTCTTGTGCTGCTCACTGGGTAACTAAACAAATGCACAGTACATCAAACAAATCTATTTGTTTCAAGTTTAGTAATTAACTGAGAAGTCTCATTGAATTGTTCATTGTACCATTTTCTTCCAGCATACCATAAGCAGTTTATTGATTTGCCAGTCTTACCTCCAGTGCTAAAGAACTAAGCATTTACATTAAATGACACCAATCTTTAATTAAGAATCCCTGGGAGGTGTGCTTATGTGAGTTCGCAAATCCGCCACTATTGCAACTACAACTACTAAAATATCATAAAACATTTTTCAGTGTTATTGAAACTCCTTGGCAAAAATCTAATGGCACCCTTCACTTTGACCTGTGACCGAAGATGGCTGCCATTTTGTGATAAAGTGACTTTTTGGTTTCCATATGATAAAGAACTCATGCTTTAGGATATTGTCTTATATTCTGCGATTACCGTTTCAGAGACTCAGATCTCAGAGGTGTGCATGGTTATATAACTACTTAATGCTAAATGTTTTAGTGATCTTGACCTCTAACCTCATAAGGTCATGTTTCTTTTTAGGTGCCTGCTGTATAGAAATGTTATACTTTTCATTATTATTTTGATGATTTGAGATGTTGTCTATACATCAAATACTATTTCAATACACAAACATATTTTTTAAATAATAGTGCAAGAAGAATCTGACAAAAACAGTTGGGAGTAGGCTTGTTACTGTAGGCATATTTGTGTGCAGACAAAAAAAAAATAACCGTGTAAACAAAATTATTAAAAAACAAACAAACAGTGAATAAACAAATAATGAAAACAGCGTTAAACAAAGAACTTTGAAAACAAGTAAAACACTGTTATTCTTGTACATTGAAAACAATCTCTTTTTGACCTTGTTTGTGGATATTTTTGCATTAATAAACCATGCAAAAACAAATAAAAGCAATTTTGCACCACTCATATTTACAAACCTTATGTTTTCTTGTTCTAAAACACTAGAAAAAGGCTAGTTTAGTATGCATTACAAGATTTTTTTTTAATCTTTCTTGTGTTTACATATTATAAGACAATTTAATAGCCTAGGTTTAATGAATGTGGGTTTAAAATACAGGCACAAGTTAACTGTAATTGTTCCTCTGCATATAAAAGAGATTGTAACCAATACCAATACGGAGTGGATGAACAGACAGGAAACCCCTCTATATACCCAGAATCTGATACCTAGAGTGACTTTAAATAATGTTTAAACCAAGTTTCATGGCAATTGGATAAGCGGTTCTCCAGTTAAATGCAAAAATATAAGTGTGACATAGAGAAGGGTGTAGAAAGTCACCCCCATATATCCACAGAATCTGGTATTATCAATCACCTTTCCTAAATAACATTAATACCAAGTTTCATGGCAATGGTACATACATAATGTACATAAATACGTAAGAACTTGTATGACCACTTTCACACTCTATCCACTTCGGGCGATAATAACTGACCCACTGTACAATGGAGGAGGCTGTGTGGTCCAGTGGTTAAAGAAATGGGCTTGTAACCAGGAGGTCCCCGGTTCAAGTCCCACCTCAGCCACTGACTCATTGTGTGACCCTGAGCAAGTCACTTAACCTCCTTGTGCTCCGTCCTTCGGGTGAGACACAGTTGTAAGTGACTCTGCAGCTGATGCATAGTTCACACACCCTAGTCTCTGTAAGTCACCTTGGATAAAGGCGTCTGTTAAATAAACAAATAATTATAGAACGGTTCGGAACCGTTCTAGGATGAGATGTCTTGTAAGATCATGAGCCACATATGCATTTTATTTCATTTGTTTCAAAGTTAGCTGTTATATTACAACTGCATATTCACATGCTGCAACATTAAAAACTCTGTATTAGCAGCTGACTGGCACAGGAGCAGAAATGTAGGCTACATGTGAAAAGAGTAACAGAAATTGCATTTTCTAAACACAAGTGTGTGTTGTATAGAAGGCCATCCGGGTCAAAAATGCTTACCTAGTACACGTATTGATTTGGACCAATCAGAATACATAAAATAGTATGTGGTCTAAATTAATGTAAAGGAACTGTGCATTGTTCTTCGTAGGTGCATTTTCTATGTACAGTAAAGTGTACAGTGCAGCAGCATGGTTTATTTTGTGCTTCCAGTATCCTATAGGCAAAAGAAAGTGTGCTAGATATTCATTTGATTTTACTACTGTAGACCTACTGTACAGATTGATAATTTTAATGTAATGTGTGCAGGGAACATATTCATGTTATTTCACAGCAATGATTTATATATTTAAAATAAATTGATTACTATAAATGTATATGTATATGTAGGGGTCTCTTCCAGTTTTTATTTATATATATATATATATATAAAATTTGTAATTGCTATCACTAAAATAACAAGTCAGCAAACAATTAAGTCAGTTTGGAATTCCTTTTATGTTCAATTGAATTAACTCATCTGCAGGTGTACACCTTTTAAGTACAAAATTACATAGGTATCAGCACACAAAAATAAAAAGAAAACGCCTCAGGAAGGCTCAACAGTGATGCTGGCATCCCAGCACCACTCCCCTCCAGCCCAATTTACTTACCTTAGCCATCCATTCCTTTTTATTGATGTTAACTTTATCCGTCAGTTCTCATTTGATGTCCCCAGTTGGCCTCTTCTTTCCTTAACCAGAGCCAACTCAGCAAAAAGTGATTAAATAAAATGCACTTTTTAAAGTTACAGCCCTTTGAAAATCAACTATTTTTATGGTTTTAATGATTAACCAAAGATCGTTGCTAAGCATGATTTTGTGTGTGTGTGTGTCTGTGTGTATATATATATATATATATATATATGGTATAATATATGGGTCAGAATATATTACCCCAGCCATGAGTGCTTTACTAGCTTTACTAGCTCAAAATCAACAAGACATGTTTTTATGTGGTAATATATTCTGACCCATATTATTATTTTATATATTGTTTCTTAAACCTGACAAAGTGAATAAAACATATGTATTTATTGATTCATTCATTTATTGTCATGTGTTACAAATCTCACACAGAAACAAGAGATGTAAAATGTTTTATTATTTACTTCCATTGTTTCTATTATTTTAGTAATGAAATTCATAAACTGATTAAATTATATATATATATATATAATTATCTATACGGCTGGTTGCCTTTACCTTCTTTCTTAAGCTGTTTTTGTTTGGCTGAGATCGTTTATTTTATTTGTGTAAACTGAGAAAGGGCTACTGTGCTGCATTCATAGTTATGTCTGCACAGGTAATGTCAACACTGCTAAGAATGCTTAGGACAGAACTTAGTTCAAAGTCATGCCCATTTTATAACTTTATATATTTTGTATATTTTGATGAAATTCAAAAGGTGTTTGTCCAGGTCTTTTTTAGGTATCTGGTGAAATGTTCTCATTTCTCCTACAACTTTGTGAGGTTTATGTCATTAAGTGTTTTTCTTCTTGTATTTTCATTTTCTTACTCTTTTAAAAACGTAGTAGAAAATGTAGTCTATTATTCTCCTCTTTACAGTGCTTGTTGTAATTGCTGATAATTGTTGATAGGCTGTTGATGGCATAGGAAGGAGTCTAATAAGAAACAAATATCAGTCATTGTGACAGGTTGGCCAGGTGTCTAAGGTGGTCAGGAGGTATGAAGGAGACTCAGAATCGAACTGCGGGTTTAAGCGCTGGGGCGCACAATTATTTTACACAAATAAATCCAGAAAAACACTGCTCACAGAGCAAAAATAAAAGGTTTAACAAAACAAGTCACAAACACCATGAACAAAAACACAGAAACAAAATAACCGGCACAAGGGCCCAAATAAAGGTTCAAACAAAAGACTACACAGTTATAGGCTGGGCATTAGTCTTCACTACAGAGTTACAAAATAATACCAGCAAACACTCACCAAAACTCCCTTCTCCCAAGCAAAGGATTTCCCCCTGCTTAAGTACCATGTGGCTGGAACCTAATTAACCATCAATCATTCAATTTAGCTCCAGCCACATTACCACATGTATTTGGCAGGGATAGGAAATTAACCCCATCCCTGCCAACTACCACCAACACACAAACCACATAATGCATTTTAAACAACAAATCATTTTAAATTATAATTAGGGCTTCTAATCTTCGTTTTTTACACATAAAACCCGATAAAACACCTCCGATATAACAAAAAAATAAAAATGAAATTGGTGGATAGCCAAACACTGGGAAAAAAAGGAAAACCTGTGGAAATGGTTAATCAATTCACGGTGACTGTACCCTTTTCCCATTAAAAAAAACAAAACCTACTACAAAAATAATAATAAATACATTTCCCGCCTTCCTGACTTGCATCTATCATTGATTTGTTCTGAATACTTTAAACCTGCCCCAACTACTGAGTGACAGCACATTCCTACATTTCTATTGGAGACTCTGCTCGTGAGATTTAAAACAATATTACAGGATGGAGGCTTGTTAGCGGGATTTAAAGATGTATTACAGTTTATTACTTGCAACTGCTTCGTTCACTGTGGTACTCGTAGTCAGAAGGACTATGAGCAATCTTCTTCATGAGAATCCCTTGAAGAAGCTGACTGCTTAGCAAAAAAACTAACGATTGACAACTGACTTGCTGTCAGTGTACACTCTGCACTAGATATTCATTTTTATGCTTAAGCAAATCTGTAAGGGCATTGCTGTTAAACTAGTGTGGACAATAACAAAAGCACAACGTTAAATTAGGTGTCTGCAAAAATGAAATGTGAGTTAAAAGTAGGATCGGGGATGAACAATTCACGTAATTTCTCAGCTCTGTTTGAAATAAAATTAAATCGACCAGAATTAGGCTCAGGTAACAGCTTTTTCTGAGTTTAATTATGAAACAGAATCAGCTAAATTTGTCACTTGATTAAAAATAAAACACAAAAACTTCAAGCCCTACTTGTGTGTGTATGTGTGTTCGGATTTACTTTTTCCAAAATACTTGTTGTATTTCTTAGCAATATGGACTTCTGTTAATATGGGGCATAATGACACATTATTTTACAATAAAATACAGTGCATGGTGGGTTACTATCGTATTAATTTCCAATGTTCATTGCGCTGCATTAGTGTATGTACGCATTACGCCCGACTAAACATGAACTGGTACTTCAGTGTGGACGCTAAAGTTTGAGCTGGATTAATTAAAACGTTTTTGAGTACGGTTCTCGGAATCGGTTATGTAGTGTGGACAGGGCCTAAAAGTAAATATCCTTAATATTGCTGGCAACGGCATATATGAGGCTTATTGTTGCCACCTACAGGACTGGAGTGTACCTTAATCAATGCTGTTATATTGTAGAACAGTTTTTTTTTAAAACAAGCTAGTATTTTACTGTCCTTGCTGTAGTGTAATAGATTACCATGAATATGCATGTCCAGGGTTTGACATTAACCATGGCCCGGCGGACCGGGGGCCGGTAGAGATCGCAGTTTGGCTGACAGTTATGAAGCACCGCAGGCCCAACTGGGCTGGTAACATTTTTTAACTTTATAATGTATTTAGTATAGTGCACATGGCTTCCGTTTCATGAACGCAGGAAAATGGTTCAGTGTGCCAAAAAGCTGAAAACCGAATTTGCAAAACCATTTTTAAAAAATGTACCCCCCCCCCACCTCGATAACGGCATAATTGAACTTGTCCTAACTTTCCCGCCGCACGTCGTATTTGTTGTACAGTCAGCATCTGAGACTACGTGCTGAAGTGTTGTTGGTATTGTTTTTTGTTTTTTCCCCTTTCGTTTTTTTTTGAGGACCGAGTCTGTTTATATTCACAATGCAGTTTGCACGTGCACTCGGCTCGTTTATATGATGTGTGAACCGGACGTTTACAAAATCCTGCAAGGCATATTGAAAGATGGCAGCTATTGATGTATTGGGTTTTTAATATAGCATGTTTTAGATTCTTGCATATTTCTGTGGATGAAAGCACTGTGGGAGCACTTTGCTTATTTAATGGATGCATTTCTTGAATGCCTGCAGTAGGAGAATGCAGTTTACGCAATGTTGCACGGTTCTCCTACTGTCGGCATTAAACAAAGTAATTTGAGAAAAGATTGAATATATTTTACTATTTTGTGCGTTTGTCAAGTTCGGCAAGGTTTTGGTGTCTGACCAAAATTTCTACCAGAACTTCAGTTTCTCACACTGTCCATGTAGTTTAGGATTACCAGATTTCCAAAGTGAAAAGTTTATTTTTGAATGGCGCTAACACACAACCTAATACATTACTCTGCTATTAACTTGCCGAGCAGGGTGATACAGTTTTGTACTTATTATTTGGCCAGTTAAAATTGTATCCGGGCCAGTATAAACACTACCTCAGTGGCCCAAGGGGCCAATAGTAAAAAATCTAAATGTAGAGCCCTGATGTGTGCGTCCCTTTCCATTCTGTGCATCCAGTGAACGCAAGACAAAATATTTTTCCGTCCAATGGATTTATTTTGCGTCTAGGACGCAAAATTTTGCATTAATGCGACCTCTGGTTGCTAAATAAATCTACACCTATTTGCTATTTGGTGATATGACCTTCTTTAAGCTTCTTTAACCTCAAAGAGTATGAAAAATATAAAAACGTAATTGCTTCAGTTTGCTTGTCTTGATGAGTGCGGAAATCTAATTTGAAGGTGATATAGACAACAAACATAAATTCATAATGCAAGATTGTGAGGCCCATCTGTATATGTGTGTGCCACTTTATGCTGTTACACAAAGCCAGTAAGGGTACGACAACCAAGGTTGTCTGTCCCCCTGACAAATTAATGAAGAAGCAAAGCAGCTGGCCTAGAAAAACAGTAGCCATCCTCATCTGACCTTCAGGTCCATACAACAGATAACTTGCAGCAGAGCCAAAGTGAGAATAGCTGGACAAACTAGTCAGGAATCTGACCAATGTTTATGCTTTCTTTATGACTTCTAAATGTCTCTTTCTTATGAAAATAAAATAAGCTTAGACTTTTGTAAAACAACATGCCAAAGTGCCAGAGTTAGTTAAGTTTAAACATTTTGTTTTCTTCTTAACATTTTGACATTCTTCCCAGAAATAAGGCATACAAAAGAAGCACTGAATACAAATCATTTGCAATATATATAAAGTATAGGTTTGTTTGTTTCTGAGAATTCAGTTGTATTACAAGGGCCTGGAAGTCTTAAACCACTTCTGCCACAAATATCTGGAAATAAAATGAATGTGAGATAAATACTGAGTTAGAGATGGATCTAATCCACCACCTTCATTTATCAGATCTGCTCCTGTGATATAACACAGCCCTTATGGGTTGCGATTCAGTTTTGCCAAGAATGAATGGGAATGCCAAGGAATGTTTAATATGTACAGTGCCTTGCATAAGTATTCACACCCCCTTGGACTTTTCCACATTTTGTAGTGTTACAACCTGGAATTAAAATGGATTTAATTGGGATTTTTACCATTTGATTTACACAACATACTTAACACTTTGAAGGTGCAAAATATTTTTTATTGTGACACAAAAGTTAATTAAACAAAAAAAAAGACATTTGTTGGTTGCATAAGTATTCACCCCCCTGAGTCAATACTTGGTAGAAGCACCTTTGGCAGCAATTACAGCTGTGAGTCTTTTTGGGTAGGTCTCTACCAGCTTTGCACATCTGGATCCTGCAATTTTTGCCCATTCTTCTTGGCAAAATTGCTCAAGCTCTGTCAAGTTGGATGGGGACCGTTGGTGAAAAGCAATTTTCAAGTCTTGCCACAGATTCTCAATCGTATTGAGGTCTGGGATTTGACTAGGCCATTCTAAGACATTCAGGTTCTTGTTTTTAAACCACTCCAGTGTAGCTTTGGCTGTGTGTTTAGGGTCATTGTCCTGCTGGAAGGTGAACCTCCGCCCCAGTCCCAGGTCTCTTGCAGTCTGAAACAGGTTTTCCTCTAGAATTTCCCTGTATTTGGCTCCATCCATCTTGCCCTCAATCCTGACCAGTTTCCCAGTCCCTGCCGATGAAAAGCATCCCCATAACATGATGCTGCCACCACCATGCTTCACCGTGGGGATGGTGTTCTCAGGGTGATGAGCAGTGTTGGCTTTGCGCCACACATAGCGCTTTGCGCTAAGGCCAAAAAGTTCAATTTTGGTCTCATCAGACCAGAGAACCTTTTTCCACATGTTTGCTGTGTCTCCCACATGCCTTTTGGCAAAATCCAAACGGGATTTGACATGGGTTTTTTTCAGCAATGGCTTTCTTCTCGCCACTCTTCCATAAAGCCCAGCTTTGTGGAGTGTCCGGGTTACAGTTGTCCCATGGACGGTTTCTCCCATCTCAGCTGTGGATCTCACCAGCTCCTTCAGAGTTACCATTGGCCTCTTGGTTGCTTCTCTGACTAATGCCCTCCTTATCTGGACACTGAGTTTTGGTGGACGGCCTTCTCTAGGCAGAGTCGCGGTTGTGCCATATTCTTTCCATTTTTTAATAATGGATTTAACGGTGCTCCGGGGGATGTTCAAAGTTTGGGATATTTTTTTATAACCCAACCCTGATTGGTGCTTCTCTAGAACTTTATCCCGGACTTGTTTTGATAGCTCCTTGGTCTTCATGATGCTGTTTGTTTAGATATGCTCTCTAACAAACTATGTGGCCTTCCAGAAACAGGTGTATTTAATCTGAGATCATGTGACACTTTAATTGCACACAGGTGGACTCCATTCAACTAATTATGTGACTTCTGAAGGCAATTGGTTGCACCAGAGCTTATTTAGGGGTGTCACAGCAAAGGGGGTGAATACTTATGC
This sequence comes from Acipenser oxyrinchus oxyrinchus, assembly GCA_030684275.1. NCBI lineage: Eukaryota > Metazoa > Chordata > Actinopteri > Acipenseriformes > Acipenseridae > Acipenser > Acipenser oxyrinchus. Next base: position 18,480,021 of record CM060247.1, on the reverse strand, counting down.
AATCAAGACTTTTCAGTTTTTTATTTGTAAATAATTTTGAAAAATATGTAGATTTTTTCCCCCACTTCGACATTATGGACTATTTTGTGTAGATCAGTGACAAAAATACTAATTAAATCCATTTTAATTCCAGGTTGTAACACTACAAAATGTGGAAAAGTCCAAGGGGGGTGAATACTTATGCAGGGCACTGTAGTATCCTGATTAAACGTTAAATTACTTCATACATTTTATTTTGATGGAATGTCAAAGGCCTCACTGACTGGCGATTGTAGATGGAATGCAGTTATGAACAGATGAAAACTAACTAAGGGCCAGACCAAATCAAACCCTGATCGCTCTTGCGAAAGAGTGTTTATGCGATAATATTGCTAGTTTCCATATCGCGTTTTCTTTATCATGAAACCAAAACTAGCCATTTCCAATCCACGAAATAGGCAGAGAAATGTTTCGCAGGAGTAGGAGGGACCACCGAAAGCAACATGAAAACAGCTGTTGACCAATCCCCAGCTGGTATTTGTGACGTTTCGAAGGGGCAGAAACAAGGCGGTAACATGCGAAAAGGCAGACGAAGACAGCCAGGGTAGAAAAAATAAAAAAATAAAAGTCTTGTGTTGTATTATTATTATTATTATTATTATTATTTATTATTATTTATAAGATGCCCTTATCCAGGGTGACTTACAGTCGTAAACAAAAAATGCATTTCAAGAATCACAGTACAAGTATTAATACAATTAAGAGCAAGATAAAATACAACGACTTCAGTTCTAGTAAGTACAAGTATGTTACAAAATACGAATCAATATCAGAGCATATAACAGTGTCAGTGATAGTTACATCAGGATATGCGTAAATGCAAAATACTACAGATTGAATAACACTAGTGGCAGATTACAGTACAGTACTCTGTAAAGTACAGGATTAAATGCACTAAAATAGGGAGCAGATAAGTGCAAGTAAAGCGCATTAAGGAAGAGTGATAAAATGTCCAGAGGGAAAAGAGGAGTTCTACAGTTGCTGTCTGAAGAGGTGAGTCTTGAGAAGGTGCCGGAAAGTGGTCAAGGACTGGGCAGTACTGACATCTGTAGGAAGGTCATTCCACCACTGCAGGGCAAGGGTGGAGAAGGAGCGGGCTCTGGAGGCATGGGAGCTTAGAGGAGGTACAGCCAGTCTTCTAGTGCAGACGGAGCGGAGAGGTCGAGTGGAGGTATAGGGAGAGATCAGGGTCTGGAGGTAGCTGGGTACAGTCTGGTCAAGGCATCTGTAGGCGAGTACAAGAGTCTTAAACTGGATGCAAGCGGTGATCGGGAGCCAGTGGAGTGAGCGGAGCAGTGGAGTTGCGTGGGAGAAGCGAGGCAGAGAGAACACCAGGCGAGCAGCGGAGTTCTGGATGAGCTGGACGGATGGCGGATGCAGGGAGGCCAGCCAGGAGGTAGTTGCAGTAGTCTAGGCGGGAGAGTACCAGGGCCTAGACCAGGAGCTGGGTGGCGTATTTGTTGAGGAAGGGTCGGAATCTTTGTATGTTGCTCAGGAAGAATCAGCAAGTGCATGCCAGAGTGCAGATGTGCTGGGAATAAGAGAGGCAGGGGTCCAGAGTGACTCTGAGGTTCTTAGCTGAGGAGGGGGGAGAGAGTGTGGTAGATTCCAGAGGAATGGAGATTTAGAGATCAGAGGAGGGGGAGGAGGAGGAGGCGGGAAAGAAAAGGAGGTCAGATTTAGAAAGATTGAGTTTGAGGTGATGCGAGTGCATCCAGGAGGAGATAGCAGACAGACAGGTAGATATATGCACTGTGGGTATCCAATCTGCTTGAATCTCAATGTCTGTTCATGGTTCATGATTACTGTGCTGGGTGATCTAGATCACTAAACATCGTGTCATGCTTTGCAAATAACTCCAAGTCATGTTTTGCTGGGTGTATGGATACTTGTTGTCCTGGAACATCACATCTCATGTGCTTTATTATTATAATTATTATTTATTAGCAGACGCCCTTATCCAGGCTGACTTATAATTGTTGCAAGATATCACATTATATTTACATTCAATTATCCATTTATATAGTTGGGTTTTTACTGGAGCAATCTATTATTATTATTTATTTCTTAGCAGATGCCCTTATTCAGGGCGACTTACAATTGTTACAAGATATCACATTATTTTTATATACAATTACACCTTTATACAGTTGGGTTTTTACTGGAGCAAACTAGGTAAAGTACCTTGCTCAAGGGTACAGCAGCCGTGTCCCCCACCTGGGATTGAACCCACAACCCTCCGGTCAAGAGTCCAGAGCCCTAAACACTACTCCACACTGCTGCTTTGAGCCTTTCAGTCCTGGTTTCTTAGCAAACTGTTGAGGTGGAAATGGTTCCTTCCCATTTCTGTGCTCAGCATTGTGGGTTTTTCTGGTGCTTTCCATGCATTCATACGTCATACATTGGCAAGATCTTTAGTACCCTGAAACAAATTATTATGGAGTTTAGACTTTTTCAGCAGGCCAGAGTAGCTCACTGTGACCTGCCTCTTTTCACAGTAATGTCACATAATCAAATGAATCATAAGATGCCATTTTACTTGCTGGCCTGATTTCAATAAACCCCACTGCTTGTTTTATCTCTGCAATTCTTGATTTTTCCTTTTTTTTTTTAACCAGTTTCCTTTAATAGTCATGAGAAGGCTCGTGAATTTGTTCATTCACAATCAATGGTGGGGAAATACCATGTTGCTTTCATAAGTTATTCATTTTAGCAGTTAAGACACCTTTAAACTAGAGCTATGATCTAACGCTTAAATAAGAGACGATGCATGGAATATTAAAAGAGTAATTTAGAAATTGGATTTTTAACTGAGTAATACAATTAAGATAGATTTTCTTTTGCAACCAGACCAGATTGATCAGCAGTTTTGCAATCTGATCTGCTAAATAATGAAATTTTCAAGAGCTACTTGTGGTGGCCTGGAGTAAAATGTCCTACGTCTGTGTTTTTGAGGAGTAATTGCAATTGTGTAAAAAGGTTTATTACAAATGGCTTCTGTACGAATAAGAACTATAGATCACAGATATCAGTTGTGTTCTAAACAGAAAACCTCCATATTCTCTGAAATTGTTTAACTAACCAATGAATGAAGGCACTAGCTAAAACGTTTGTCTACTTGATTTATTGCTGCAAACTGTATACATAAGTTCCATTTAACACAATTAATACTCCTGCATAGTACCAGATTTGTGAAAATTGTGACTAAAATCATTGCTTTTTCTTTCCACGTTGAATAAACTGAGCATAGGGTAAACAACGGTACATTTTCATGACATGTCTCTGCCATTTCATAAATCTGAAAAATATCTGTTCAAATTTTAAATGCAACTTTCACTTTTTTTTTTTTTTTATCAAATCCATATATAGCATAGCCTTTTCTACCTTGGCTATTTTTATACATTTGAACAGCTTTTGGTCAGATATAATTTGTTCTTGTCAAGCTGTGCTTGCTTTCATGAAGAATGATGAAGGTGCATTTGTTTTTATGTATTTGCCTGGGAGTGAAATCATCCTCACAGGTTGTCACAGCAGCGGGGGACCAATTTCCACTGAGCAGCTGCAGTCTTGTCATCTTGGCAGCAGTGTTCTATAACCTACAGTGTGTGTGTGTGTGTATATATATATATATATATATAGTGAGGAATTGGTTAAAAAACCAAACAGAATGTGGAAGGACCACATAACCACATAAACTAACTGGATGGTGAACAAACAAATTAAATAATATGGAATGGTTGGTGTGCAAAGGCCATACATGGGGTATTAGGACCCAGTAGAGATTATTAGAGTCAGGACTAATTCCAGGTGAAGTCAACTTTTTGTGTACCGTGAAACTCTTAGATGGGGTAATTGACAATGGTTAAAAGGGTGTGCGTGTGTGTGTTACACTTAGTGTGATGGTAGGAGTTGGGTTGGAGAGTGGGAGAGTGAACGAGGAAAAATATTATTATTACTATTGTGAGAACTGGTGAACGACATATTGGAAAAAGTATTTGGATTACGATTTGGTTTTGGAGACGAGGTAACAGGCTTAGCCTGCCCCATCATTAGTTAGAGAACCATTTGTTTAGTTAGGACCCGAGACCGGGTTAGGTTTTGTTTCCTTTATTTTCTTTTCAGTGTTTAAAAATAATAAACACACGCTACAGCGTTTTCTTGCATCTGGTTGTCAAGTGTCTGTTTGAGGAAAAACCTGTGAGAAGAAGGCAAATCATCACAATACATACATATATATATATATATATATATATATATATATATATATATATATATATATATATATATATATATATATATATATATATATAGTACTGTGCAAAAGTTTTAGGCAGGTGTGAAAAATGCTGTAAAGTAAGAATGCTTTCAAAAATAGACATGTTAATAGATTATATTTATCAATTAACTAAATGCAAAGTGAGTGAACAGAAGAAAAATCTAAATCAAATCCATATTTAGTGTGACAACC